>JANHMN010000017.1:27779758-27802776 GCA_030674055.1 Rhabdomys pumilio | reverse complement strand
AAGGCCACACCCACTCCAACAAGGCCACACCCACTCCAACAAGGCCACACCTCCTAATAGTACCCCTCCCTAGGCCAAGCATATTCAAACCATCACACATGCGGTGATCAGAGGCTGACATCAGGTATCTTCCTCAAGTGTTCTCTCTACTTTCCACACTGAAGCAAGGTCTCTGAACTGGGGCTTGATAATTAGGTTAGTCTAGCTAGCCAGATTGATTCAAGATCTTCCATCTTCACCTTCCTATTGCCAGGATTATAAGTAGGTCACTATGCTGGTTTGGCATTTATGTGGATGCTGGAGATCCGAACTCTGGTCCTTATAGTCACATGCCGAGTGCTTTACCCTTTTAACTTCTTGCCAGAGCTCTGCAGGATCTCCAACTGCCTAGACATCTAAGAAACCAGGATCAACACTCATCTGGCCTCTAGAGTATAATGGTTTCCTAGGACTTTCTAGAACAAAGGCTCACAGGGGAAGGAGAAACAGCATCAGTGGAAAAATATAAAGATTTACGAATATGCTACCTGAAGGTTTTGTCTCCTTATCTCCCATGCATCTGTCAACTGGTGGGGGGTGGGGGTTGTTGTCTATACTGCTGGCACCTGCACACTTATTCATATCATGATGTCCTGCTAACAGG
This sequence comes from Rhabdomys pumilio, assembly GCA_030674055.1. Taxonomy (NCBI): domain Eukaryota; kingdom Metazoa; phylum Chordata; class Mammalia; order Rodentia; family Muridae; genus Rhabdomys; species Rhabdomys pumilio. Next base: position 27,802,133 of record JANHMN010000017.1, on the reverse strand, counting down.
GGGATTTTCCAGAGGACAGGTAACTGTGCTGTCTGCTCAGTCTCCTTTCTCCACAGTGTTTGATACCAGGGAACATTTCCTTTCTTCTGGAACTTTCCCTTTGGCCACCATGACTCCTGGCTTCTGTCAGGCCATTTCTCTCTCACTGGCAGACTTCCATTCCTCAGCGACAATCTTGATTTGTGCTCTTCCCAGGCCCCGTTCTCCAGGCTCTTGGTTTATGTTCTCCATGGGTGGCCTCGTCTAGTCTCTCCATGTTACTTGCCAAGCCCATGTCTGCCTGTTTACAAGTCTTTGCTGTTCTTCCTGAATGTCCCCTAGGAACCTCAGGTTCAATGGATCAAAATGAGACTGACCTCTCCATTCCCCTCCTCTCCCTCATCACACAGCCTGTGAAACCTTCCTACTGTGTCCCCTCCTTGCTCCTTCATCCCTCTCCTCTTCCTGGATTTATATGTCTGCCTTCTGCTAACTCAGCTTCTTTGTTTTTCACCCCAAGTTTTCTTTATTTGAACACAGCCTTCCTTATCCATACACTGGATGGAATCCTAGATATAACCAGAGACTCCCCTGTCCAGTTCAATGTTGTCATAGTTCTGGCATCAGCCACATGGATTCCCTGTGCAGAAGCAAGTCTTTCTCCTGTTTCCAAACCAAAACTGAAGAATTCACCTAGATTCTTCCCTTTCCCTAAAAGCCCTCAACCTGTAATCAAAAAGTCAGTTCCATCTCTGAAACCATTCTTAGAGATTCTTCTCTCTTTCTATACCCAGACCTTCACCTCAGGTCTCCTGGTCACTGCATTAATCACCAGGAGGAAATATACTATTACTTCTGTTTTTTGTTGAGTTTTCTGAAGCAATAGTTGTATAACATAAAACTAATCATTTTTGAGCACACCACCAGGGGTATTTAGCACCTTCACAGTTTTGGGGAAACCACACCTCTATCTCCTCTCTTTTATATTACCTTTAAGAGTTCAGTGAGGTGTGATTAGGAACCAGGCCCCTGGATGAATCAGTGTAGCCTTATAGGACTGAACTGGTCCTATGAGACCAACTTACTTTAAAGCAAGTTTGGGTTTCTCAGGACAGGTTTCTTGTTTCTATTAGTGAATGTCACTTCCCACCCCTCCCCGTGTGCATGCATGCATGTGTGTGCATGAGTGTGTATGTGTGCATGTGTGTGCATGTGTGTGTGTGTGTGTGTGCATTCCATCCCATCTATGTAATATCATTACTTTTCTTGCTTCCTTTCTTCAGTCTTTCTCATCTTCCCATTCTCTCTCCCTCCCCACCTACATGAAATGTCATCTGCCATGAGATCCTCACAGTCCAGAGGGATTTAGAAATTAAATAATATAGCTTACGTAGAGAATGTAGTAAGGGCTCTGTAAGTGGTGGGGACCATCGTTGGGCATTTTAATTATTTACCTTACTACCGTAAACTCCTTCTAAATTACACACGTTTCAATATTTCCAAGGCACAATCTTCCTTAATATATAAAAGAATGAATTACTGTAACAGAATGGAGAACATGAATTTTCTGCTATCAGTTCACATGTGGACCTCTTCGTTGGCCTGCTAAGGGTTTATGGTTATTGAGAAGTTGTGGGAGCTCTGGAAGGTGGAGCCTAGTAGGAAGAAGTTAGATCACACCCTTTAACGTAGGGGCGGAGCCATGCAAACTTCTCTAACCACGCCTACTTCATCCCCTCAGCTTCCACAACCCACTCAGCAATACCCTACCCCTGCATGTCACTGAACTCCACAGGCCGTGACTTGTAAGGCAAGTACACATTTGTACAGGGTCTTTGCAGTCCGTGAGCTGCTGGGAGGTACTTAGAAGACCCTGTCCGGCTCCCAAAAGTGTGTATCTCTATCTGATCCAGCAGACAGCTCCCACCAGGGCTGAATACTTGAAGGCAGATGTAGAAAGGCAGCAGCAGCAGGCCCCGGAGGCAGAACTGGCCACAGGTCCACTCGTTCTGATTTATCTCCAGCTCCTGGTGGAGTTTCTAGTACAATGTTTAATAATTGTATTTCCTCTGCCAGTACACCCACCATACTTAGTCATAATCAATGACTTGCATTTGTGCCTTATCCCTGAGACCAGAGATTCTGCGTGATAGAAGACTTATTGTGCCTGTCCCCACAGCCCTGTTGCAGATAGTAGGCCCTCAGTGACCATTTGTTAACTGGTAAATAAAGAAAGGTTTGGGCCTGAATTGTATTACAAATTCACCATGTGACACTAAGTAAGCCCTCATACCCCTTGAGCTCAGTTTCCAAATCTATAAAATGGACAACACAGTATCATTCTCCCCTGGAGACAGAGCTGTTGCCAGAGTACATTGTCATCTTTCAACACTTTACAAAATTGACAGCACTGAAGGTACCTGTTGCTGGGGCGTAATAGAAGAGAGCTAGATCACTGCTCCTTCCCTAAGAGGGCTCTACTCTAGCCACAGCCTGTGTGTCCATCACAAGCAAGTTTGCTTTACTTTAGTGCCAAGTAAAAGTGGGGTCTTGGCTGTTTTGCCTTTGTATGCTTGCCTTATGGCTTCTGTAGTGCCTCCAAGATGGCTGCTTGCTAAAGGTTTACATAGACTGTGGCAACTGACAGGCACTGGAAGCTTTCAGAGGTGGAGCCTAGTGGGAGGAAGTTAGGTCATTAAGGGCGGGCCCTTTAGTACTCCTGTTCCTCTTCCTTCTGTTCCTCTTCCTACCCTGTATGATGAGCAGCTTTGCCACACCTTGTAGTCCCTGCCATGATGTTCTGACTTGCTACAAGCCCCAAAACAACAAACTAATCAACTAACTAACTAGGCTACTGAAACCATGAGCCAAGGTCTGGAGAGATGGCTTAGCAATTAAGCAATTGCTCTTGCAGAAGTCCCAAATTCTGTTCCCTGCACCCATGTCTAGTGGATCACAACACAACTTTAACTCCAGCTTCAGGGGACCTGATGCTCTCTTCTAGCCCCTACAGGCATGTATGTGGCACATATACTTACATGCAGGCTAAACACTCATATATAAAATAACCTTAATGGTGAGAAAGTTAATCATAAAACATAACCCTAGGAGACAAAACTAACCCTCTCATGTTGATCAATATTTTGTCACAGTAACAGAAAGCTTTACTGTGTATCATTCTCTGTCTTCCTGGACAGAGGTGCATGTGGCAGTGATATTACATCCCGTGATAGGGTATGTAACCATAGAAAGCACAACCTACCTCACTTGCTGGAGCCCTGGAGACAAGGCTAGGTTATGCAGACCCTCTGAGCAAGACCACAAGGGCCCGGTGGCGGGGGAGGGGGGGGGGGGGGGGGGGGGAACCCGGGGGGTTGTTTGTGGGGGGGGGGGGGGGGGGGGGGGGGGGGGGGAAGAGGGAACCCTAGAGGTTGTTTCATGAGCCTGGGAGGATTGTGAATGTACACTGGAATACTTGCTAGGCCAAGAGGCTGGCAAAGATAGGATGTGAGGGGAAGAAAAATTAGGGCTAGCTGACTCATTGCTCATCATTTCAAACCATGCAGGGTATCAGCAGCCTGTCTGTTGTTATTGTTGTTTGTTTGTTGTTTGTCTGCTTACCTTGGCTGACCTAAAACTTGGTATTTAGACTAGGCTGGCTTTGAACTGACAGATCTTCCTACTTCTGCCTCCCAGTAGTAGGATTAAAGGTGTATGTACATCACCATGCCTGGTCTTGGAGGCCTAGGTGGATCAGATGTCAGGGTGGGTATTAGAGAAGGACCTCTTCAAGTAATCACCATGGACCAGTAGAAGCCATGATTGACCTGGAAGCAAAGACCACCTTTACATGTTTCTTAGGTGCATCTCACAATCAACCAACTCTGATACTGAGCAGAGGCCAGAAATTTTAGCAAAGTGAATGAGGAGCCTAATGTGATGGATGCCTGTCCAGGGTAAGACTATACTTCCTGTTTATCTTACATGATAATAGAAATGGCCAATGCCTACTGCAGCTTACCATGCACTGAGAAACAGTTCTAAGTATCAGTTGATTCTACAGCTCTCACAATCCTTAGCTGTTTCCTAATAAGAAAACAGAGAGCCAGAAGTGTCAGAAGTTGGCCAAGGTCAAAGAGCTAGTTAAGAGTGAATCTGGGGTTGAGTTAAAATAGCATGGTTCCATAGCACAGACCTGAGTTCTCTCTAGCTCTCCGCTCTGCTCCCCACGTATGTTATTTATACCTGCTTCCACTTTACTCGTATAAACTTGTATGCATTTATAAAGACAGGTATACACATTGTGTTTATATTTGCATGTAAATCTATACACATCATGTTTATGTATATTCCTGGCATGAATGTCCCACATGAAAATTTCATTAGATTGCTCAGCCTCACTATAAACAATCTAAAACACGCACATGTATCCAGAGCTATTCCACCTCACAATTTTACGACTGCATAAATCAACCTGGGAAGGAAGGAAAGGAAGACATCAAGAGAGTTAGCTGACAACCTGCCCATTGATAAAACCAGTAGGCTTCTAGTTTAAAAACAAAATCAGATCAAGAAGAAAAAGAAAGGCAAAGAACTTAAGACTAAGAAGGAAGGAACTGGGCCTACACATTGATCTAGGCAGAGACCTTGTAAGTGGGAGAGGCACTGGGGGAGGAATGCAGAACTAGCCCAACACACTGTCCATAAGAAAAATTGCCACCTGAGCCAGTCTGTAATTCACGGCTAGAACATGAAGCAGGGACTATGGCAGTGATATAATAAGAAACAAACAGGGCAGACAGGGACGAGGCATAATTACAGACACTCAATCTGCTGGTAGCATTTACCAAAGAGTAAGTTGCATACAAGAAAATTTGCATACAAATGAGATAGCAAAAGAACAGGGCAATGATAAGAACTCGTACATGTTATGAAAGCTTGTCGGCAAGCAGACAAATAAGAAGCAACAAAACACCACTTTGAAACTGGTACGCTGTAGGGTCTGCTACCTAGCATCATCAAAATACATTTAAAATGGCACGTGGGGCTTCAGACAGGGAAGCGGCTTTCAATCAGCATGTGAAATATTTCACACATGCCCGTCTTATATTCTCTACCGCTCATTTTTATGTATTTAAAGGCTAATTTTTGGAGTATTGGAAGAGAAATACTAAATTCTCATGAACATCATTTAAAATATTCTTGTGACCATCTGGGTACAATTTCCAGGCAATATTTTTTTAAAAAAATAATTTAGGACTGACAGAAAGCCAGGTGGGCTTCCCACAGACCTTCTTGGGAACCTTCTTGTTGCTTTGTCTAGGATCCTAACTCCAACAGGCACTCCCTGCTAACCCAAGGGTAGCTCCTACAAGAAAAACAACTAAGCTGAAGGCAGACGCATGTCTCTCCTACTGCTCTGGAGATCCAACCTATAGTCTTTCCCAGCTTTGTAGCTGGATACCGGCTGTGGTCTCCCATTCCTCTCTTATCCCATTCCCAATGAATCACAAAGACCTTCTCCTCCAATCCATCTCAGTCTCCCAGCCCTCAACACCACCAGACGTTTCCTTGAACATACCAGTTGAACAGGCAGCAGACAGCCATTGTACTGTCCGAAAATCCAGAGAAGGAACAGAAACCATGGAATAAACACCCAACCAACAAAGAAAAACCCAGAAATCAGCACATAAACCTATAATAACCACAATGCTGAGATGCCAGTATAAAATGCAATCAGCCAGGACAGTGTATCTCCACAATAGTCTACCTACCCTACCATAGCAGCCCCTGAATATCCATTTCAATGTAGCTGAAGCATAAGAAAAAGACCTTAAAACCAACCATATGAATATAATAGAAATCCTTGAAGAGAAAATGGATAAATCCCTTTAAAAAGCCAGAAAAACACAAACAATTGAAGGAAATAAATAAAATAGTTCAAGATCTAAAAATGGAAATGTAGCAATAGAGAAAACACACATTAAGAATTCAAACAAGAACTACTAAGGTAGGCTTTACCAACAGAATATAAGAGATGGAGGAAGAAATCTCAGGCGATGAAGATATGATAGAAGAAATGGATACACTGACAAAGAAAATGTTAAATCTAAAAAATTCTTGACACAAAATATCCAGGAAATCTGGGACACTATGAAAAGACTAAACCTGAGAATAATAGGTATAGAGGAAAGAGAAGAATCCCATCTTAAAAGCCCAGAAAGTGTTTTCAATAAATCATAGAAAAAATTTTTCCTATCCTAAAGGAGATGCTTACAGGAAGCAAGCAAGCAAACAAACAAACAAAAAACAAAACAAAACAAAAGAAAACAAAAAAAAAAACCCTTGCCACATAGTAATCAAAACACTAAACCCACAGAACAAATTTAAAACTGCAAAAGACCAATTAACATATAAGAATCTATTAGAATAATATCTAAGTTCTCAATGGAGACTCGGAAAGCCAGAAGAGCCTGTGCAGATGACCCCCAGACTCTAAGAGACCACAGATGCCAGCCCAGACTACTATACCCAGCAAAAATTTTGATCACCATCGATGGAGAAAATAAGATATTCCATATTAAAGTCAAAATTAAACAGTATTTATCTACAAATTCAGTCCTACAAAAGGTTCTAGAAGGAAAACTCCAACCCAAGGACGTTAACTACATACATGAAAAGACAGGGAATAAATAATCTCATACAAGCAAAATCAAAAGAAGGGGACCATGTGCATGGGTGCACATGTGTGCGTGTACATGCACACACACAATCACCACCACCACCAACAACAATAACAACATAATAACAGGAGTCAGCAGTCATTTGTCATTGATATCTCTCAGTATCAACAGTCTCAACTCTCCAATAAAAAGACGAGTAGATGGATGTGAACACAGGATCCATCCTTCTGGTGCATCCAAGAAACACACCTCAACATCAAAGACAGACAGTAACTCGGGATAAAGGGTTGCAAGTAGACCTAAGAAGCAAGCTGGTGTAGCCATTTTAATATCTAAGAAAATAGACTTCAAACCAAAACTAACCAAAAGAGATAAGAAAGGAAACTAAATACTCATGAAAGAAAAAATTCACCAAGATGACATTTGTTCAAGCAGACAGAGTTGTCTGCTTATTGTTTGTTTTTGCAAGACAAGGTTTCTCTGTGTATTTTCTGGCTGTCCCAGAAGTCACTCTGTAGACCACCTCTAACTCAAAGAGGTTCACCTGCCTCTGTCTTCCTAATCCTGGGATTAAAGGCATTCACATAGCAACACTTCAGTTCTTAACATCTATGTCCCAAACAGAAGGGCACCTAAGTTTATAAAAAAAAAAAAAAAAAAAAAAAAACCACCACTACAGCTTAAATCACACATTGACAATCACACACTGATAGTGGGAGGCTTCAATACCTAATTCTTACCAAAGTACAGGTCATCTGGACAAAAACTAAAATATTGTATTTCCAGAGAAATACTGGAGCTAACAAACATTATAAATCAAATGGAACTAACAGATATTTACAGAACATTTCATTCAACCCTAGGAAATTTACTAACTCACAGAACTGTCTTCAAAATTGAATCCTTACTTGAACACAAAGCAAACCCCAACACACACAAGAAAGTTGAGATAACTCCCTGCATCCTATCAGACCACTAAAGATTAAAGATGGGTATCAATAACAGCAGAAACAATAGAAAGCAGGCAAACTCATGGAACCTGAACACCTCTCTACTGAATGAAAATTGAGCCAAGACAGAAATAAGGAAATTAAAGACTATCTAAATGTTAATGAAATTGAATTCATAGCACACCCAAACTTGTAGGACAGAATGAAAGCAGTGCTAAGAGGAAAGTTCTTAGCATTAAGTGCCTCCATAAAAAGATTAGATAGATCTCATACTGGCAATTTAATAACATACCCGAAAGCTCTAGAAAAAGAACTAATCACACTAAAGAAGAGTAGATGGCAAGAAGTAACCAAACTCAGGACTGAAATCAGTAAAAAAGGAAACAAGGTGCATGGCACAAAGAATCAGGAAAAACAGAAACCTGATTTTTCAAGAAAATCAGCAATATAAACAAACCCTTTTCCAAACTAACTAAAAAGTAGAGAGACTATCCAATTAACAAACCAGAAACAAAAATGAGACTTAAAAACAGACACAGAGGAAATCCAGAGAAGTATAAGGACACATTTTAAAAGCCTGTATTCTGCCAAATTAGAATATCTAAAGCAAACAGCTAATTTTGTCAATAGGTACCACTTACCAAAGTTTGGTTAAGTTCAGATACAATTTAAATAGACCTACAACCCCTAGTGAAATAGAAATAGTCATTAAAAATCTCCCATCCAAAAAAAGCCCATGGCCAGATGGTTTTAGCACTGAACTCTACCAGATAGTCCAAGAAGAGCTAGCACCAATACTCTTCAAATTATTCCACAAAATAGAAACAGAAGAAATGTTCCTCAATGCATTTTATGAGTCTTGATACCCAAGCCACATAAAGACTTTACTAGAAAGAGAATTATAAACCAATTTCTCTTAGGAACATAAATGCATAAATACTCATTAAAATACTTGCAAACCAAATCCAAGAACACATCAAAAAGATCATCCACCATGATCAAGTAGGCTTCATCTTAGAGATGCAGTGATGGTTTAATAAACAGAAATCAGTAAACATAATCCACCATATAAACAAACTGGAAAAAAAAAGACACAAAAAGGCTTCTGACAAAATCCAACTTCCTGATGAAAGTCCAAGTGGATCAAACACCTCCACATAAAACCAGTTATACTGAACCCTGAACCTGATAGAAGAGAAAGTGGGGGACAGCCTTGAGCACATTGGTACAGGAGATGACTTTCTGCACAGAACACTGAAAGTGCAGTCATTAAGATCAACAATTAATAAATGGGACCTCAACAAAACTGAAAAGCTTCTGTAAATCAAAGGACACCATCTATAGGTCAAAGTGGCAGCCAGGTGGTAGTGGTGCACATCTTTAAGCCTGGTACTTGGGAGGCAGAGGCAAACAGATCTCTGAGTTCGAGGTCAGCCTGGTCTACAGAGTGAGTTCCAGGAAAGTCAAAGCTACACAGGGAAACCCAGTCTTGAAAAATAAAATAAAACAAACATACAAAGTAATCAACCAACAAACAAATAATTCAAATAAAAAATAGGGAAGAGATCTAAACAGAGAATTCTCAATAGAGGAATCTCAAATGGTTGAGAAACACTTAAAGAAATGTTCAACATCCTTAGCTATCAGGGAAATGCAAACCAAAACAACCCTGAGATTGCATCCTACACTCACCAGAATGGCCAAGATCAATAGCACAAGCGAGAGCTCATGCTGATGAGGATGTGGAGCAAGGAGAGCACTTCTGCATTTCTGGTGGGAGTGCAAACTTGAACATCCACTGTAGGAATCAGCATGGTGGTTCCTCAGTTAGGAATCCATCTACCACAAGACCCAGGTGTACCACTTCTGGGCATATACCCAAAGGATGCTTCATTCTACCACAAAGACAGGTCCTCGACCATGTACATTGCAGCTTTCCCTAAAAACCAACTTAAAAGATGTAGTACACTTACACAATGGAGTAAATTTCCTTAGAGGATGTAGTACGTTTACACAATGGAGTACTAATCAACTGTTAAATGAAATGACACTGAATTTTGCAAAAAAAGAAAGAAAGAAAGAAAGAAAGAAAGAAAGAAAGAAAGAAAGAAAGAATTAGAAAAAAAATCATCTTGAGTTAGATAAGCCAGACCCGGAAAGATAAATATGGTATGTATTCACTTATAAGGGGATATTATCCATTTAGTAAATGACAACAAAGCTACAATCTGTAGTCCCAGAGAAGTTAAGAGAAGGGGTCTAAGGGGGATGCATGGATCTCCCTGGGATGGGAAATAGAATAGACTTTATGGTTGGACTGGGGAAGGGTTGGGACAGGAGTGTGGGGAACCAGGTTTGAGGGGGTGAGGTACACAGAGATTTGAGGAGAGATGGCTGGAACTGGGGCAAGCATTTTGGGGATGACGTGCAAACCTAGTGCAGAGGAAACTTCCTGGAATCTATGAAGGTGATCCTAATGGTGACTCCTAGTAATGGGGGATATGGAATCTCAACTGGCCATCTCTTGTAGCCAAGGAAGGCTTCCAGTGGCAGATCTGGTTACGTTCAATTGGGTTGTTGGCCAGGAAGGTCCTATGGAAATCCCCAAACAATCTAGGCTCTTGCTAAGACCAAAGGTAGCTTTCTGCAAATTGGCAATGAGACCCTAATTGCCAAAGACAACACCCACACAACTCAATGAACATGGAAAAGGAACCCTCAGCCCTATGTTCTACATAGTCTCTTTGGTATGGGAAGGTACTCTGCAGGCTATCAAAAGAGAAAAGTAACCCACCCACAAAATCTTTGACCTACAAGCTGCAAAATATGCCAGGGCAAGGGTGGCACAAAATGTGTGGGAGTAGCCAACCACTGTCTGATTTTATCAGAGGTCCATCTACGCAAAGGAGCCAATACCCTACACTGCCTTGGTGACTAAGAACTAGAGTCTAGATAGTATAGAGATTTAGGCCAAACCAAAACTACTGGTCTAAAAAAAAAAATCAATAAAATGATTCAATTCCAAATGATATCCTTTTATACTTGTAGATTGGTGCCTTATACAGTCATCATTAGAAAGGCTTCCTCTGGCAGCGGGTGGGGGCAGATGCAGATACCCCTAGCCAGACATTATGTAGAAAGAGAGTTTAAAATGAAGATCTCCATCAAATCCCTTCCCTCAGAGATTAGAAACTCCTGTCCTGGGATGACATGTAAAAAGTCTAAGAGTCAGAGGACACCAGGGGACCCTTTGAATCAACTAAGCAAGGTGCATATGAGCTGGTAGAGACTGAAGCAGCCAGCACAGGCTCCGCACCAGGTCCTATGTACATGTATTATGGCTATTAGCTTAGTACTTAAATGGGACTACTGACCATGAGGATGCGTGGGGCCCTGGCTCTTTTGCTTGCTCTTGGGACTCTTTTCCCTCCTGTTGGGTTGCCACGTCCATCTTCAAAATGATAGGTTTTACTTCATCTTATTATATTTTATTTCATTATATTTGGTTGTTCTCTCTTAGAAGCCTGATCTTTTCTAATGAGAGACAGAAAGGAGTGGTTCTGGAGGGAAGGGAAGGTGAAGAGGAACTCTGTGTGCATGTGTGCGTGCGTGTCTGTGTGTGTGTGTATTACATTATAAAAAGAACCTATTTTTAGTAAAAGAGACAAATAAGAAAAAAACAATGTCTTTAAGTACTTCAGGGTCAATTGCAGACACAAACTCTCTTTATTTTCAAAAGTGAAAGAACATTTGCATTTTTTAAAATAAATAACCATTCCAAATGTTATAATAGCTAAAACAATGACCAGGCAATTTGGCTTGTGTGTGCATTACTAGAGACCTGTTAAGTAGGGCTAGAGAGATGGCTCAGTTGTTAAGCATACCTATTGTTCTTGCAGAAGACCCGGGTTCAGTCCCCAGCGCCCACATCACGTGGTTCACAACTGCCTGCACCTTCAGTCCCAGGAGATCCAACAATCTGCATTTACAGACAGTCGCATACATAAACTCACACAAGCACATAAATATATACAGGAAATAGGACCAATGAATCTTAAACTATAAACTCACTGGCATGGAAAGTCAGCCCAGTCACGAGGTGGTTTCTCAAGTACACAGACCAAGGTGTGGAGTGGACACTGGGATCCCACCTTTGATTGTAACTACTCATTGTTTTAAAATGTTTGTGCTCTATATTTCCAGACTACGTTTGTGGGTGCATAAATATTCCAGCTGATTAGTTTTGTTATTGATATTTTTAAGCACATTTTGAAACAATTCTGCTATTCACTATAATTACAATGTATCTGACAAGTGAATTTGACCTTGTAGGATGAAAAGAAATGCACACCCCCTTTATACGGAAGACTTTCCTAACAGTCTTTAATTCTTTTTGTTTTAATATCTCTTTGTTATTTTTGTTGCTAAGAGTTCATATATCTTCTTTTGTTTGGATATTTTACATGGATTATATATAATTGTCTTGGAAAAGTAGAGATTCTGTTTAACATATTTTAAAATGTTTTACTCTTTAAATCTTTATTTCTTTAAATATAACCACTGTCACATAAAATATTGGCATTCGACTATTTATATTTGAAACTTATTGAAACAAATGCTATGTTTAGCAAAATCACGTATTAAATAAAGTTTGAATGCCGACCCATTCTACTAATTCTAACAAGAACTAATTCTGTCGCTGAGAGTTTACCACACTGTACAAATTTGGAGTGAGGACTTCAAGGATGTCTCTGTGATGGGGTCTCCAGGACCAGAGGGGTATCAGGGGGCCACCTGGAGCCTGCACTCCAGGCTGTATGATTCTTAAAGCTGATTTGTACCACAGAACTGAGATGGTTAGAAACCTAAATGGTTAATCTTGGATGTCAACTTGATAGGATTCTGAATATACATGGAAACAAATGTCTAGGCGTGTCTCTGTCTCTGAACTATTGAAGTTATATTAACTGAGTTGGGGAGACTCATCCTGAGTGCTGAAAGCATCATGCCATGGACTGGGAGCACCATGCCATGGACTGGGAGCACCATGCCATGGACTGGGAGCACCATCCATGAGCTGGGAGCACCATACCATGATCTGGGAGCACTACATCATGGACAGGGAGCACCATACCATGGGCTGGGGTCCCAGGCTGAATAAAAAGGAAAAAGCCAGCAGAGCACAAGTGTCCAGTCCCTCAGTTTCCTTGCTGCATGTGTACTATGACCAGCCACCTCCCGCTCCTGTTGCCATACCACCCCTGACATGTTGGATTCCATCCCTTGCAGCTTCGAACTCAAATAACCACTTTCTATTAAACTGCATTGGTCGGGTATTTTGTCGTGGCAATGAGAAAAGTGACCAATACAGAAACCATATAAGGAACCAAGTTGCTCCTCTTCCAAGGTGACCTTCTGGAGCTCCTCCCAGGAGGTCTTAGTAGTCAACATAGGTGGTCTGGACATAAGCCATTTACATTCCCTGACGGTGAGAACCAAGCTTTGATATGCAGCCAAGGAATAAGAAAACTCATTGTAACTTTATCTTTGAAAAATAGAGTAAACTTATGACAGCAAGCGTACTTAACATGTATTAAGATGTAATTTATGATGGCAATTATTTGCCAATTCTTATAATAGAAAAGGAACAAATTGAATACCACTTGGGTGGCTTCAATATTGAATATTCTTAACAAAATAGTAGGACAAAGTTTTGGATGTTATTTATGCAGTTTTATGCCACAAATCTAAAGAACAAATTTCTTAGAAAGAAAAAAAAAATTAAACTAAAAAGAAAAGTCTTTGTTTCTTTCACTTAAAAAGAAAATATTTGAATGCTTATCCATCGGTCGAGCGCTCAATCCTCTGACCTTACAAACACTTTCTTTCCTTATTTCTCTTTCACTTTTAGCTGGAGAAATGTCCACTTTAGACAATAGTTCTACATGAGACCTGGACAATTCCTCAGCATCCCTTGATTTGATTATGGAATCCATCTTCCTTGACAAGATGTGTCTTTTACTCTAAAACTGACTCACATTGCCAGACTACTGTGTTACACCACCTTTTATCTCTGCCGTTGGTGATGGCCAACTGGACCAGCCTTGGTCTTCTGCAGAAAATAGATGGCAAACTCAGTCTGCCTAACTGAGGAGTGTTTTAATAAATGACCCCAAAAATAGTGGTTGAGTGGGTTAGGGGAAACTGAGGAGATGCTAACAGATATATGGGTTAGAAATACCAAGAACACATTACTGGCAACTTCTCATTTCCCAACCTTGACCTGTGTCCCAGAAATTTGGAGGTGGCAGATTACCTTGAAGGAGCCCTGACTTTGATCTTGTGCTGCGGTTTATATGCTGTGACTCTGCTGACAGTGAGCTGGTTTCTCTCTGCTCCTGTCTTCTAGTCTCCTGATCATGACTTCCATTGGCTCGAACCAGGAAGAATCCAGAAAACAATGAAGCCTTCAATTGCATTTGTAAGTAGGAGTTTCCAAAACACAGCAGGGTGAATAGGGGATCCTGAATCGTCAGGAGCAAGCAAAAAGTATCTAAGACTGTGTTGACCTGCTGCTCAAAAGTGACAGTGTTAAATAGAGACAAAGTGCAGATGGAAACACATGTAACGAGAGGTCAAACGGTATGTTTTTCTGAGCAGGCTATTTCCTTTTATTGAGGCAGAGTCTCACTTATTTTTGCAGTTTGTCTACAGTGTACTGGGGTCTTAAGCTATAGAGTGATTCTTCTATCTTTAAGTCCCACTCACCATAGGACAGCTGGGATGGCACATTGAGTCACTGCATCTGATTCTTTACCTGGGTTCCAGGAATCGAACTCAGGTCCTCAGGCTTTTGTAGTAAGCCTTTTTACCTACTGAGCTGCCTCCCTAGCTCAATTTCTTTTATATATATATCTATATATATCTATATATATCTATATATATATGCACACATACATACATGCATATATATTATATATGTGTGTGTATATATACATATACACATACACATACACATACACATACACATACACATACACATACACATACACATACACATACACATACACATACACATACACATACACATGTATTTATCAGCAGTTCAGAAATAAATGTCACCCAGGACATTGGATCCAACACTATGGATCTACATATTCAGGATAACTAACACATTTCCAGCCTCCGGCTGGCTAGTATCAGGCAAATGCAAAAGTTAAAGGTTAGTCCCTGAAGGCAAACCCTCCTCTGTGACTCACAGGAATGATTCATCTCTTCACAATCTGCAGAGCACTAGTGCTCTCTCCAGCAGGAGGTTCAGTGGTGGGATCTTTATCATTTAACGTCCCTCATCAAGAAGCTGTTTCTGAACATGGCACACGGTTCCAAGCCCTGATAAACTCCCATTTTCCCCCTCTAGGTTCCCATTGTGTTTCTGGTTGCTGTCTGGGACCTGGGGTCTGCCACATCCCTGCTGATTTATGCTGAAAGTGTATGCTGCCTTTGGGTTTCCCCAGACACATGCTAGACAAGGCTCTATGGCAAAGTCCTTCTTCCTTGGGAAGTGAAGGAAGAATAGAAAATAGCAGAGAAGACTGGAAAAGAGAGCATCCAGAGAGGGTGGAGTCACATCATGGTCACCACCAAGAGCTTAACTTGTTGGGAATCAAGTTGGACCCAGTGTGAAACACACAACTTGGGACTCTAGGATGAAATATCCCATACCCACTCGTGGCGGTTAGAGGCTGCTTGCTCGAGGTATGAAATGGGATCTGAGGTCCAGAGAAAACTCTGGCAAAGAAGCTATGGTAGTAACCTGGAAAGCCAAGCCGGTGTGACCTCAGGCAGCCCCTTAGGGCTGAGAGATGAGGCCTAGCACAGACAACATCCAGTACTTGGGCGGAGGATTATATTCTTGTCTCATAAGTAACACCAAACTCAGAATCCATAAAAGGAAATTATTGCCAAATTCTATATCATCAATATTGAATAGTTTTGCCTTTTCACAATGTGCTTTTATTGTTTCTTCAGATTATTTTTTCACTTTTTGTGTATAGGTGTTTTGCCTCCATGTATGTCTGTGCACCACATGTGTGTAGTGCCTACAGAGGCCAGAAAGAGGGTATCAGATTATCTGAAGCTGGAATTACAGATGGTTGCCATGTAGGTGTTTGAACCCAGGTCCTCTAGAAGGGCAGCCAGTGCTCCTAACTCCTGAGCTACCTCTGCTGCCCCTTTAACTTTCTTTTTTCTTTTCCTCCTTCCTTCCTTTCTTTCTTCCTTTCTTTCTTTCTTTTTTTCTTTCTTTCTTTCTCTTTCTTCCTTTCTTTCTTTTTTCTTGATTTTGGTGTTTGGATTTTGTTTTTTTGAGACAAGGTTTCTCTGTGTAGCCCTGGTTATCCTGGAACTTGTTCTGTAGACCAGGATGACATTGAAATCAGAGCTCTGCCTGCCTCTGCCTCCCGAATACTGGGATTAAGGGAATGCACCACTGGGCCTGGTCTCATAATATACTTTTAAGAGCATGAAAAATAAAACGACAGGGCAAGGGAAGATATTTGAAAGCCTCACACCCAAGTAAAGACCCAGAGCCTTAATATACAAAAAAGCTTTAAAACTTAATAATAAGAAAACAAGCAATTCAACAAAAAATGAGCTGAAATGAGCAAAACCTTGAGCTGAAATTTCAAAAACATGTATAGATCTCAAACAAATACTCAAAGGATACATAACATAGCAATTTAGTAAATGTGAATTCAAGTCATGATGAAATAGCCCTGCACATAGATTAGCACATCTGAGCTTAAAACTTCTCAGCACAGCAAGTGTCATACAGGATGTGAGGCGTGGCAGTCCTTACGCACTGTTGGCGGGAATGTAAAATGGCACAACTATTTTGAAAACCAGCTTGGCAGATTCTTCAAAAGTTAAACATATACATACCATATGGCCCAACCATTCTACTACTAGATAAACAAGAAGAGAAATGAAAGCATATGTCCACAACAATATTTATAGCAATTTTGTTTGTAAAAGCTCCAAATTGGGAACAACCTGACTGCACATCCATAGGTGATTGATTAAATATGTATGGGTGGATGACTCAGCTTTAAAAATGAATTATCGATACACGTCACACAAAGATGAAGTCCAGTTATGCTGAGCAAAGGAAGACAGACAACATAGAGAACAGACTGTGAGATTTCACTTCTACTAAATTTGGAGAAATGCAGATAATTGAAGGTCACGTGGGGACAAGGGACGAAGCTGGGGGAGGGTCAGGAAAATTGAATGGAGGAGTGAGAGAATCTTAGATATGAAAGATGTATCCCATGACCTTGACCATGGTGTTTAGTGGCAGGGTCATGACTGAAAATGTGTTCAGATTTACCAACTCCTTTGCTTTAAGGATGAGTAGATTCTCATTTATCGTTTACCTCAATAACCCATTTTCAAACGTAAGTCCTAAAGCTTTTCTATAACAATGTGGTGGCTTGAGAATAAGTTTCAACGTGAAAGAATAATACTAATTTTACACACATTCCTCTAGAGAAGAGAAAATGAACACATTTGTTCCACCCCTGATCTTCGGGAGCAAAACTGGAAGAAATTCTCCATGCTGCAGAATTCTAAAGAAAATATCAGCAAATCCCGTCTTGTAATTTGTACAAGATATGAAATGCCACAAGGAAGTTGAGTTTATCCAGTGAAACAACATCAGCTTTGCATGTGATCATCCCGTACAATCCGTCATGTTGTCAGAAGAGATATGAGGAGGTAATTATTAGGACAGACTTATAAAATGTATCCAACCATTGTCAGGACCTATTCATCCACTTTAAAACAACAACTACCAAGCAGAAATAAAAAGAAAACTTTCTTACTATGATGGAGTATTTACAAAATTTCCATGACAAACATGCCGCTTAGTGGAAAGATATTGGAAGCATTTTTTTTTTTTTAATAATCTGAAGTGAAATAAGGCTGCCTATTACAACTGCATCTATCCAGTATCATACTATATATAATATGACTGGTTTTAAAATGTTAGAAAAAACAAGCATGGAAAAAAATAATTAAAATGTTATCTCCATAGCAATCTGCTTACTTATGAAGGAAAGACAAGAGTTTACAAACATAGACAATATGAAGAGAAAATAAGATTCTGTAAATGAAGACTTAATAGTGACTTTAGCAAACATAATGTAAGGCAACATTCAGTAATCAGATTTCTATCTCTGTGCAACCAACAATCACAAAATAAAAATTTAACCAGGTACTATTTAGATTAAAATCTAGTAGCTGGAAGGATGGATCGGCAGTTAAGGATGCTCACTGCTTTGCTGGAGGATCCAAGTTCAGTTCCCAGGACCAACATCAGGCAGTTTACAAACATCTGTAACCCAAGTCCAGGGGCTGTAACACTTGCTTATTGTCTCTGGGAAACTGCACTTGTGTGCACTCACACACATATATACACACACGTGCATACACATATACACACATGTGCACATACATGTACATGCCTGTGCACACATGTGCATACACATTCATACAAGAACACCCACATGCATACACACATGCATACATGTGCATATGTACACACACATCCATACATGTACATATATGCACACGTGCATACACACACAAGAACACACACATGCACACACCCATGTGCAATGCACACAATGTACACATATGTGCACACACACAAATATACATGTGTACATACACATACATAAGCACACATGCATACACATATGCACATACATGCATGCACAAACACATGTGTACACACACATACAAAAGACACATCCATAATTCCCCTGCATTGAAAATTAAAAGACAGTTTACAAAGAAATTAAGGAAAGCCTAAATGAATGGAGCTTATGCCACATTAATATTTTAACTACAAAAATCTCATTCTTCTCAAATTCATTGATTTAATGAATTTACATATAAACTTATAAGTCTAATATACTTAAAGAGAATCCTGGAGAGTAAGAAAGCTGAAGCTCATGTTCAGTCATAAATAAACTTTCATGAAACATAACAGATCCCAGTAGCAGACTTGAACATACACTGGCATGGCTTCTTATGACAGAAGCCATCCCACAGTTCAATGGGAAAATGAGATGTTCCCAAAGAAAACTAGACCAACTGACTGTCCATAAAGGGCAGACTCTTGGCATGAGAAACCAATGTCAATGAATTGTACACATAAATGTAAGGGGCAACAAAAGAAACGCCTAGGAGAAAACATTTGAGAACGTTCTTTTGACACAGTTAAGTAAAGATTTTTTGAACTGAGTATAATGTTGGCTAGAAAGGAGAGCTGACAAATTATATCACGTTAAATGAGTCATTTCTGTTCATTGATGAACACCATGAGAAAGGTTAGGCATAGATGACTGAGGTAGGAATTGAACACGGGACAAATGTTGCTTAGCATTCATGAGACACCTGGCCAGATGACCACTCCGCCCCACAAAAGGGCAAGCACAAGAATGGCTGGGTAGAACAGGGTACTTGTAATCCGGGTCTATCAAAGGATTCAGAAAAAAAAAACAACAGTAGAAAAATAGACGCAGACAAACCTTGAGCAAACCCCGTGAGAGCCTTTGCCAAAAAAGGGAATGCACCAGAGTGCAATATTCATATGGGAAAGTATTCAACAAGGTGGGCGTTGAATGAACACAAATTCAGACCACGGGAGGTACTGCTATCCATCCTCCAAGTACTTAAAACGTAGTAGATAGCAGATGTTGGCAAGGATGTGAAGGAGCCAGACCTTTAGTGAATGCTGACAGCATGTCTATCGAGCTGTTTGGCAATACATACTAACACTAATCTGCATGTTGGATACCTGCATAGCCTGTTATTCACCCTTGAGCATATTCCCAACAGGAACAGGTGCACACAGTTACCAAAACGTTGTGTGCAAGAACTACTCATGAATGGTGTACCAGAAAGAAAGCAAAACATCCCTTAGCTTTAGAGTCAATGGAGGAACCAATATTCCACGTCATAGCTACGTGTTGGAATGCCACATACGCTATTCTCCCAAAAGCTAAGTAGAAAACACTTGAGGCTTTGCAGGCCACATGTTGCTTCTTTTGCATGAACCTGTTTTTTATAAGCTTTTGTGAAAGCAGAAGCCATTCTTCGCTGGTGAGTGATTTAAAAGATAATAATGAGGAAGCAACAGGCCATGGTGGGCTCTAGCCTTCTCATTTCTGTCCTAGACTGGTAGCACGAATACATCGATGTGACAGATAATACACAGGAATTAATAACAGATTTTTTTCATGAGAAAAGCCTTTCACAAAAGGACACACAACAGGTAATCCTAACACTTGGGAGACTGAGACAGAAAGATCCTATGTTTAACATCAGCCTGGGCTATACTGCGTGGCAGTGTCTCCAGAAATTGTAAGTTTAGGTAAATCTCATGATGATAAATCTCTCATGACACGTGTGTGTGTGTGTGTGTGTGTGTGTGTGTGTGTGTGTGTGTGTGATTGCACATTTACTATTGCTGTGATAAACACCATGAGACCCAAAACAACTTAGAGGGAGATGGAGTTTATTTAATCTTACAACTTCCAGGTCACACACAATTTATCAATCATGGGAAGCCAAAGCAAGAACTCAAGTCAGGAACGTGGAGGCAGGTGCTGAGGCAGAGACTGTGGAGGAGTGCTAGCTACTGACTGGCTCCCAGTGTCTTTCTGAGTTTTCTTTCTTATAGAACCCATGACTACCTGAGCAGAGGTGGTCCCATCCAGAGTGAGCTGGGCCCTCCCACAGCAAACATTAGTCAAGAAAATGTTTCACAGACAGGTCAATCTGACTGGGGCAATTCCTTAATTGAGATTACCTCTTCCCAAGTGACTTTAGTTTATGAGAAGTTGACAAAAAAATAACAGGCAGTATACACACACACACACACACACACACACAGATACACTCAGACACACACAGAGACACATTCAGACACACACAGAGACAAAGACACACAGACACACACAGAGAGATAATTATACTGTGTATAATATACTTCTACATTCTACTTTAAAATCCTATTAAACCACAGAAGTAGGGTTTCCCCCCCACATAAAACAATTAGCTTGTATCTCACTATCATGTTACACCAGTTTGTCAGTCACAATCTCAGTTCACAAATGTTCCCACGTGCATCTAGAATGCCAGCTAGCCAGTGCTCTACGAGACTATGCCTGTGATTCACTGTTCCTGCACTGTTCTTTAAAAAGAACTCCAAAGACAACGTTCTTTATTAATGAGAAAGACCCCTCATGGGAGAGAGGCAGAGCCAGGGAGAGCGAGGGCCCTTTGGCTTCTGACCTGCACGTATTCTGCTGGATCTCAAGGCTTACATTTCAGTAGAAGAGAATTAAGAGCACTAGCTAGAAACAAAGACCTAGCCGAACACATTTTTCTCATTTGTGCTTTATCCTAAACATTTGTAAAGATTTAGCGGCTCACCCCAGCAAGCCTTTTAATCCACATTCCAGGAACAGAAAGGCTCTCTCAGGGACGTTCCTGTGCCCGGGCCCCAGCAGAGCCAAGTGATTTTGTTGTCTCAGGCAACAAAGATGAATCTAGAGATGGAAAAACCTTTGAGACTGTGATCCATAGGCAGACATGAAGGGGTTTCCTCTGAGCATGTGGTACTATTTTTAATCATTTTAAAAACTTTTTACTGATTTTTTGTGAGTTTCACATTATGCACCCCAATCCCATTCATCTCCCTCATCTCCTTATATCTGCCCTTCATTCTTGCAACCCATTCCCCAAATAAAAAAAAAAGCATAGAAAACATCTCACTGTGGAAGGCGTAGTGTGTCACAGTGTGTCCTGCAGTATAACCTTCTGTCCACACATCTTCACTTGAAAGTGTTCATTGCAGTTAGTCATTGGTCTGGTTCCAGGTCTATGGCTCCTATAACACACCATCAATCCTGGATCCTCATCAGGACTCCGCCTGGTTATCCTGTTGTTGCCCTGTGTCATGGAGATCCTGCAGCTTTAGATCAGCAGGGCTGCTGCCCCTTTCATGCTTCCCAACCTTTTGCAGATGATGTAGATTTTAGAATGGGCCAACTCAGAGCCCTGGATCTGGACCTGGGTGGTAGCTGAGCTGTCATTGTCCCTTAGCCACACCACCAGAGCCAGCTGTCCAGCACTGCTCCAGCTAGGCCACTCACTGCTACCATCTTCACTAGGCACGGTCAGCTCTCCTGCTCTCATGCCCTCAGGGCCTGCTCACCTGCATCATTGGCTGGCAGACCCCTGAGTGATACCCTCTGTCTGCATTGTGTGGCAGGGCGGCAAGGTGCCTGTGCATCTATGCCCTGGGCTGGAGTCAGGTGTGTGTATGGCATAGTGGTTTACAGGTCTCTGTTTTCTTCCTCCCTCAGTGCAATGCATGGTGGTAGGCAGGACTGTGTGTCTATGGCCAGCCTGTGCTTTGGGGCAGAGGACAGGTCTGTGGACATCTTTCCCCACCTGAAGCACCACGTGGCATAGTGGAACACAGGTCTCTCTCTCTTCTCTCCCCTCCCCCGCCAGGCTTCACTGCCTGTATTTGATTCAATTTGGTTTTTATGAGTCCTAGGCATAAAAAAGGTTTGTCCACCAAGCCAGGCATCAGCTAGGATGAATAAAGGACTGCCATCTGCTCTGTCCCGACTAACAAAAGAACTCTATCATCATCATCATCAAGATGTCTCTTTGCCCGTT
>JANHMN010000017.1:27744298-27776496 GCA_030674055.1 Rhabdomys pumilio | reverse complement strand
ACAGTGACCCTCCTAGATACAGTGACCCTCCTAGATACAGTGACCCTGAGTTGCTGGGAAGGCACAGGCATCTCCAAGCCTGGCTGCCCAAGCTTTCATAAGTAGTTCCTTTATTAAGCGACCTATCTCTCAGCTTGGTGTACTTTCCCCATGTCCTGCTAAGACTCTGCCTATACAAACCGTTTTTCAACCCCTTTAACAGTTCCACCCCAGTGGAGGTGCCTGGGCTGGTGATAAGGCAGATGTGGGCTGCAGCCACAAAACCTCACACCCTTTGTATCTGCTTCCTTTCCAGGCAGACAAACATCGGCATAATACAATAGGAATGTCTCCAACCTGCAGCACCCTGTTTCCCCTCCTGCCGTGGCTTCTTTCTGTGGTCTCCTCCTTACTCACTTCCCCTCTGCTACCACACCCTGTCCCCTGCCTTGGCTATTACACCCCCACCTAACTCTCTCCATTCCTTACTTGAGCACCAAAGTCTCCCCAGCAACCTCAAATCTTTCCCAGTTGTAGCAGATGTTGCTCCAGAGGTTGGGACTTACCTCCATCGCCTGATGGGTCACTTAGTGATGATAATTTCTAAAACCAGAGCCTGTGTGTCCATTCAAGCAATATGTCTGATCACCAACTGCATTGTCCCTTCCTTCCAACTCTGGGTGAAATGCCCTGACTTCTACCTAGTTCCACAGACTCCGCATGTGAGTTACTCCCTCCCACCCAGGAACTCACTTACCCAGGGCTGATGGTTTTATAGATACCAATGCAGCACCTCCTTGGTGAATAAAAGGACATAAGGACATGCCAGGAAGTTCCCTGAGGACTCTAAAGCCCCAGACATGAACGCTGATGCTATACTAATGACCAGCATGTAACCAAGAAATCTAGGTATTTGGCAAAATCTTTTACCTAGTTGGTATTTGTAATATGATAGCAAAGGAATCCAAATATATTTATCTTTTGTGAGTAGCACTTCCTGTTTCTAAATGTTCACCAGGAAGCCATGTGGGAATGATAGAAACATTCTGCTGGGCTCTTTGGGAGTAAGCTGGAGTCCACAGCTCATTAGGGATGTGACGCACATCAGCGGGGGGTTGTATGTATACACGCGTGGGCATACATGTGTGTTCTGGGACTGGAAATGTCATGAAGCAGAGACAGAAAAATTTCAAATTACAGACTGAGGAGGAAACCCTGGCAGAGGATGCTTTAGGAGATTAAAAGGAGCCCTCCTCTGGGCAGGATGAGGTGGAGGTAACAGACAGTAGGGAACAGTTCAAGGCCCATGAACATGAAGAAGGAAAATCTCACTGTGCTCGATACTTCATGTCAACTTGACGCAAGCTAGAGTCATCAAAGTGAAGGGAACCTCAACTGAGAAAATGCCTCCATGAGATCAGGCTGCACAAAAGCCTCCTCTGACATTTAATTAGTGATCGATGGGTGAGAACCCACCCCACTGTGAGTGGTACCACCCTGGGCTGGTGATCCTGGGTGCTAATAAGAAAGCAAGCCAGTAAGTGGCACCCCTCCATGGCCTCTGAATCAGCTCCTGCCTCCAGGTTCCTGTGCTACTTGAGTTCCTGTCCTGACTTCCTCTGATGATGAACAGTGCTGTGCAAGTGTAAGCAAAATAAGTCCTTTAGCTCCTAAGTTGTTTTGGTCACAACGCTCATCACTGCAATAGTGACGCTAAGTAGGACCTCCATATTTGTCATTCTTAAGGAAGACTATGGTCAACGGAACAGGCATTGAAATGGTTAGCTAACGGCATAAAGCAGCATGCATATTTAGGGGTAACACTTACCTTAATCTTTGCTATGTCCCGAAGTAATTCAGGGTTTATGAAAAGAGATGTGATAAAAAATTAAGGACAATAACAAAAATGACCATGGGCACTAATACATATTAAACACTTATTATGTACTAGGTGCTGTTTATGAGACCACTGAATTCTGATAACAGTCTTATGAAATATGCTCTATTAACAACCCCACTTTACAGGGAAGAACATTGAGCTGTATTAGATTAAGCAGTTATCTGCTAAGAGTCACAGAGCTGACAAGTGGAAAAGCTCAGGATTTAAGTCTAGGCATCCAAAGCCCTGGCAGTCAAAGGCTCCAGAGTCTTTGTGATTCTATCTGAACTGGTTCACAAAGGAGACACAGAGATGGCTCAGTGGATAAGAGTTCATGTAGCTTTGCAGAAGACCTGTTGTCAGTTTCCAGACCCACATGGCAGCTAATAACAGTTTGTAACTTCAGTTCCAGGTGATCCGATACCCTCTTCCGGCCTTTGTGTGCACTGCATGAATATGCCTCATAGGCCTGCAAAACACCCAGATGCATAAAATTTAAACAGCAACAAAAACAAACAAACAAACAAACAAACAAAAATTCTTATACTAGTTCACATAGAACATTTGAAAAAAAACAAACAAACTGGATCTCACTATGTAACCCAGGCTGGCCTGTCACTCACTATGTAGCCCAAGCTGGCCTGTTACTCACTATGTAGCTCAGGCTGGCCTATAACTTGCTATATGGCTCACACTATATACTATTATTGCCATCCCTGGCCCAACCTGCAGAATTGGGGTTACAGGTGTCCCCCATGATGCCCAGAGAAATGGTCTACAATTGCTTTAATTTCTGTAGCTAGAGCTAAAGAAGTGAGTCGTCTGTTAGATTTCTTTTTTAACATAGTCTGAAAAAATTTAGTTGTTTGTCTTGCACTGTGATAGCCCAAAAAACCATGACCATGACTAAAAGTCACATAATCAATTGTCTTGATTTCCTGGGGCTGAAGGTTTCTGGGAACTGGCAGTTTTCACAGGAACACCAAAAATGTCCCAATGGTCACCCTTCATGCCATTTCAAAATAATAATAATAATAATGATAATAATAATGATTTTAATGATGATGATGATGATAAATTTACGTTGGTGGATTCTTACTAGTTGACTTTCTCTTAGCAACCACCAACCAGAGTGGCTTCTGCACTTTGTCTCTAGCAGCAACTCACGCTGTAGTGAAGCCATACCAGGGCCCACATTCCCACATTCCTTTCTCATTAAGTGGTGGCTTTCTTCCCAGGCATCCTGGGATAATTTGCTTTGTTGTTTAATGTGGGGATGTGGGCAGGCTCTTTAACCACTGCAGGTGGGGGGATTCAGGCACAGCTCAGGAAGAGTGTGTTCCCCAGAGGGGAATGGAAGAACTCCTCTGCGTGCCTGGACTCTTCCTTCTAGGAGGCCCAGCTCCTCCGCCCTTCCATCATGATGTCTGTCTGATCAGGCTTGGAAGAAGAGCTTCCTGCTGGGGAGAAATCATACAGCTTCCTATACTGCATGCACTGCCTGGCATCTCTCACACAACGTGCAGAGTAGCTTTCAATTCCTAAACTAACTTTAAAATTCAATGCCAGCTAGCCCATGCCTTGGAAGTTCAGCATAGTAATTGGGCCACTGTCCAAGTCTCTCACGTGTGGCATCAGAGCCTTGCCTTGGGCTGTCTTTGTCATTTGGCTTCCCGCCAGCTGCTGTAATCTCTTCTTCACGTGAGTGACTCTGGAGATACACATCAATGCCAGTCTCCAGCGAGATGGTCCTGCCTCAGCTCTATCCACAATCTCATTTCCTGTAACAGTTCAGTCATCCTGGGCAGGCACATGGTGTCGCATCAGACTGGGCAGCCAAGTGAATTGACAAGCGCTGGAGGCCACTCATTTCCTCAGCCTCTGCTGGCACCAGCTAATGATGTGCAACGTCTGAGCTAAGCCCTGTGAAATAAGCCCTTCCGCAGAGGCTGCTAATTCTAGCCACATCAGCAAAGCGAGCAGGCAGGTGAGCAGCCAGTGAGAAAGACCCTTCTTCTGAGCTCAGTTCGCGTTTTAAAAGTGAGCAAAAAAATAATGGAGAAAGAAGTGATCTGAGATTTGGAATCATTTGTGTAAAATTCTATCCACATAAAAAGAAGCTGTGTACCGGAATGACGAACTCTGGGGGGAGTGTTGCAGACTAAATCACCCCAAGTGTGATCAATGAAATGGAACTCAGCCTTGTCTCCTAACACCTCCACGCCCCCTCTGTGGAAGAAATTAGTGGTGAAAACCAGCTCCTCAGGGGAGAAAAAGATAGAAATATGAAACAAAGTATTGTTTTCTTCCTCTGTCTCTGAAGCACCAGTCCTTCAAAAGAGACATAAAAACATCACTTGAAACTCCAATCCTGATCTATCACAAAACAGTAAGAGTATGATTCTTCCTGGGGGTAAGCTAAAGTCTGCTCAGAAGTCCCCAATTGTAATTATTTTACCATCAAAGTCCAATCGCACTTTCTCACTGTTCGGATCTGGCTGTTTCTCCCTCAGCCATCAGTTGGCTCCCCCCTTAACAAAGAAGAGCCTGGAAGGAAATTGAGTCCTTTCTGAGAACTAATAAAAGACCATCTCTCCCACAAGTAGTGTTTGGATTCTGTTTATCATCATTTGGCTGGAAGAGACTCCAGGAAAGGGGAGGGAGATTATTATACAAGAATACATATTGTAGAGAGAAATGTGCCTCTCGGTTCTGTGTTCTATTCCAGAAACTGGGCGATACAGATGAGATATGCCTAGTGATGTTTGCTTATGAGAGGAGGCAGGGTATGGCTCAACTGGGGAAGCCAACACTACTATTTGTTGTGCTTGACCCTGGCAGGACACTAAAGGACAATTGGTTATCATTAACTCACGATCAACAAGTATTATGAAAAAGGAATCCTGGCATCACCCCGTCTGGCACATTCTCCAGTCTGGAAGCTGGGAGAAAAGGTTTCCTTTTCTAAGTTTACTTGATGAACCAAGAGAAATTGTTTCACAAGTCCAAATGTAAGAGCTGTTTAAGGAGTGTTACCTAATGATGTACCAGGTGCCCCTCAGCTTCTAACAACTGAACGTCCTTTCAGTTTTTACTTTACCACAGGATGAAGCAGTCAGGAGAAATGGTACTTCGAAGCTCGAATTTGGAATTTCTCCAAGTGAGCAACATGGGCCAGTAATCTCTGGAAATGCTGGACAGAGGCAGGGAGCCATCAGTCTCACAGTCATGGGGAAATGACGCTCCAGTGTGCTGTGGCCCTAAGTGATGGTGTTCTACGGGCTTGGAGCATTTAATGAACAGTTGACACAGGATACCTGAGGAGCCCCTGAGCTGATGTGTAAGCTTTTGTTTCCTGCTTACTCCTCTTCCCAACTCTACTGGACATCAGGAAAGTGGCAGGACAGCTGTGGAGGGAATAAAGACGCTGGAGACTTGAGAGGTGGGGTGGCAGTGGACTAAACAGTCCCTCCTAATGTCAAACCTACTTCTTTTACCCTCCCAGCTCAAGTCAGCTCCTACTTCCCAAGTCGACCCCATCTTCTTTCTGCACAGGCTATAAACAAATTTGCCAACTCACAATGCCAACTGAGTGGATAATATATGAGCAGAGTCCAAAGTGAGCCCCATGCTAGCCTACCCCAGAGCTCTGCCATGGCCAGGCAAGCTACCTGACATCAGTTATATACTTGGAGTTCCCAAATCTTTTTTTCTGAATAGTCCTTGTATGGATACTTACTTACTACTGATGTCTCAGCAAGACTACCCAGCAGGTGTTCATGGAACCTTTGTTCCAAATACCTTTTCAAGGTTCTGGGAATACAAGATACAGACCAAGAGCATGCTGTATGAGAGGTCAGACAGATACATTGTTTAATGTCAGGGGAAATAACTGTGGTTAAACAAATGCACAGGCGACAGAGCGAGGAGGTGGAGCTGCCTGAAGTCAAAGGTCTTCTAAGAGAAGACATCTAGTGAAGAACTGCAGTCAGGCACACACCCTGAGGGAGAGCCTTCCAGGTAGAGGGCAGACCAAGTGCAAAGGTCCTGAGATGAGCACCCACTGGGGATCTGCTTACCATCTCTGTACTCAGGTGCCAACTGATTTTTGGGGTATTTTCTCTTGAGGTACAGAGGGGGATTTGAGCACTTGTTGAGGATTTTCAGTAAGCTCGTTTCTGCTAAGTCAAGGTAATTCTTCTTCACTGACCTTTCTTCATCTCCTCCTTTTCTCTCCCTACACTCCCCCTAGTCCCTTCCTCTGTCCTGTATCCTGCCTTTACCTCTATTTCCTCCTCACATCCTTCCTGGGGCTCCAAGGATGCAGCTTTGGGTGAGCAGGCCCTTCTGTCAGGCCTTGCTGGAAGTTGCCTTTTCTCCCCAGCCCTGATGCTGTTAATCAAGGGCACAGTGTGGGTCATAGAGTTGCCCTGCCTGGGAGGAGCCTAGCAAATCCCACCTTTGGTTGTTCTTAATCTCTCTCTGCCTAGCCCTCATGGCTCCTTTCCTTCTTGCTGTTTACATAATTGAAGACAGATCTCAGGTTAGCCCTGATACTCCCTGCCTGCATGGTCCACGCACCCAGGCTTCATTCGACTTGGCTTCCTTACAGCAATGCATATTTTATTTCCACGTTACTGGATCCATCCAGAATCATGTTCAGATGTCCTGGCAATACTATTGCATAGGGTATGGAATATTTGGGTGTGTTTTAAGGGATTCAGGCAGCGGGATGGTCATGGGAATGGATTATAACATCAAATATTTTTCTTCAGCTCTCAAAATAAATTATACCCAAGTCTCTAAATTTTGCATTCTTATGCTTCTACCATGACTGAAAAGTCTCTCTTTCCATTTTGGGCTCTCTGGAACACACTGCAGTGACCTCCTCTTTCTAAACTTTCTAATATATAAAGAATTTTAATTGAACTCACATTTGCTTTTTTCCTACCTTTTTTTTTCTTTTATTTTCTTTTTAATAAAAGTAGACTAGTCCACAAATCAAAACAAAATTGAAAGTGGTGACAATGTACCTGAATTTTGCTCAAATCACATTCTCAGATGGCTTGGGCACAGGAACTGGTCACTGCATCCTGGCATAATAACTTCCGACCTATGATCACTAAGGTCACCTAAAAAGGGTTGAGAGAAGGAGGATCTGCTTGGAAGGTGGCAGGGTAAGACCTGAGCATACACACAGTCTCTAGTCATGAGCCCTTGGCTGGACCTCAGGCACCCACCTGCTTATCCCACTAGGATGCTAGGAAGCATAGATGCTGAAGAAAAGAAGCTGGGCAGAGTCCTGCTCAGGGCTTACAGTTCTACCCAGATATCTTGTTTATTTTGTTTGTTCCAAGATCCCACTCAGTGGTCCAGGTTAGTTTCAACTGTACCAAGCACACTTAATTCCTCTCTCTGACCTGCTCCATCCTAACCTAAGCTAACCATTATTTTGTTCTTTCTATGCCCCTGGAGCTTTGTATTCTAGATGTTCTGTGTAAGCGGAAGCACACAGTATTTACACGTTTGTGACTGGCTTAGTTTACTTAGCAGGATGTTGGTAAGATCACCCGCTTTGCATCAGTGGAAGGTGAAAGCTGTCACCCGTGGAGAGCATAGTGGCCACCCTTGGTAGCATGTTTGGGAATTTTCTGACCTGCTAGAAGGGAAGGGACCTGTTTGCCGAGCACATGTACAGCACCTCTGCTGTGTTGTTGGCTCTCCCCTTTGTGAGCATTTTGCCTGATTATTTTCAGGGCTGTAGAAGACTATTTTAGGGATGCCTGTGCTTCAAACACTCCATCTTCCAGAGGAAGGTCACAGGAGCACAGGGATTTGGACCATATAGAGCTAAACTTGAACTTTGCTCTTCGGATGCCTGCCCCAGGGCTTACTGTCCCACCTAAGCTTTTATTATTATTTATTATTATTTGTTTCTTTCTGAGACAGAGTCTCACTCAGTTGTTTGGGCTGGTCTGGAATTTGCAGACTGGCTCCTCATTTCTGGGGTTGCAGGAATGTATGACCATGCGCAGCTCTGTCCTGACCTTCTGGATTGTTGTTACCTGATAAAGAAACCACATTACTGTGAGATGGCTCAGAGAAGAGTGCTGGCCACTAAGCCCAACAACATGAGTTTGTTTCCTGGAACCCACATAGTAGAAGGAGAATCAGCTCCTACAGGTTGTCCTCTGAACTCCACATGTGTACATGTGTGCCATGGAATAGCACAGACAGAGACAGACACACATACATACACACACACACATACACACACACACATACACACACACACACACACACACACACCTGAGACAGAGAGAGGCAGAGAGAGACAGAGACAGACACATATTCACATATTCAGGCATTCACATATTCACATATTCACGTATTCACACACATGCATGTTGTGAGCCGACTTGTAGCAGAAAGCGGCTATCAGCTTTGCAACCATTGTGAGCCATCTACCCCGACAAGAGACTTGTTTTCAACAGCCTACAACAGCTGAGCACACTCTGATAAACATCTTGTTTATCCCACATATCTTGTTTTGCTGTTTAGTGCCCCCAGCTGCAAGGCGCACGTGGTATCCACACCTGCAAGGCATGCGGTGCACATGCTATCCACATGCTATCCACGCCATACATGCCTGTAAGGTGCACATGGTATCCACGCCCGCAAGGCGCATGGTGCATGTGCTATTCACACTATACACGCCTGTAAGGCTTACGTCATATCCATACCTGCAAGGCATGTGTCAAATGCGTATAAATACCCCAGACTTCCCTTCAATGAGAGAGACAATAAACAAGACTTGAGACTTGATCAGAGCCTCTGTCTTATCTCCATTCTTTACATCTTTTCCCCTTTATTCCCACTCTCTCTCTTGCTAGACCCTGACCCGGAGACCGAAGCGGCAGAGCAGTCTGGGACACATGCATACATGTACACAGAGAGGGTGGAGAGAGGGGGAGAAAGAGACAGATAAACAGAGACACACACACACACACAGTGAAAGAAAGATGGAGACACACACACACACACACACACAGGAGTGGGGGGAGAGACAGATAGAGACCTAGACACACACACTCATACATGCAGACACACACACACATAGAAAGGCAGAGAGACACAGACACACACAAAGAAAGACTAAACACATAAATAAATGAGAAAACGAAGAGGAGGAAGATTATTACTATTATTTTGTTGTTGGTGGCAATCAGCAGCAGACACAGCCGTATACTCATGGAAAACAAGACATTTCTAATCCCAGATCCTAGAACTGAGCTGGCCAGGGAG
Source organism: Rhabdomys pumilio (assembly GCA_030674055.1). Classification (NCBI taxonomy): domain Eukaryota; kingdom Metazoa; phylum Chordata; class Mammalia; order Rodentia; family Muridae; genus Rhabdomys; species Rhabdomys pumilio. Next base: position 27,767,333 of record JANHMN010000017.1, on the reverse strand, counting down.
GAAGTCCTCACCACTGATCAGGGGTGACATTGCAAGCCACAATTTACCCTTACCCAAAATTGAAATTCTAACTGGAACATTTGTCTATATTGAGAGAAGTTGAAGGAAGGTATGTGGCCATGGATCACAAGTCTGGGAATCTGTGTCCAGACAGTGTGACATTTTCCAGACCACTGAGGAAGAGGCATGCTCTCAGTGGAGTCTGGCAGAATAACTCATCACTAGACAGCCTTCTTTGAATGCTATTAATAGAGCTTGCTGTTGGCTAAGACCTGGCTGCTTTACTGTGGTAAAGTGTGCAGCGTAAACAGCTACCATCTGTAAGTGGGTGGTTCAGTGGTATTGAGGACATTTGCAGCAGGTAGCCACCACCACCCTCTCTAAAATCCTTACTTCCTCTCAAATGGAAACTCTCTACTAGTCACACTTAATTAGTCGTCATTAGCCTCTGTAACTACTGTTTTATTTTCTTTCTCCAGGAATTTATATATTCTAGATATTCTCTGTAAGTGAAATCATATCGTATTTTTGTTTGGTATGGCTAGTTTATTTCACGCAGCAGGATGCCTCTAAGGACTTAAGACCATCCCATCTGCACTGCATCTGTGAGACACTGAACTGTCATCTTTGGAGAGCAGAGTAGCCACTCTTGGTAGCATGTCTCATGATTCCCTTCCTTTATAAGGCTGAATCATATTCCATTACATGGCTATATATGCCATATTTTGTATGTGCATGCATCTGATGCAGGACACACATTGTCTCCATCAATGATGCTCTAAACGAGGATGTGCTGATAACTGTGGAGTTCTGCTTTTAGTTCTTTTGGGTGTAATGCCCAACGGATAAATCCGTATTTAATACTGTGACAAACTGAACTCCTGTGTTTTACAGCAATTTTACAATTTTACATCCCCACCACCAACAAAGCCAAATGGAGCCAATAGGTAAGCACCTCAGTTTCTTCAGGTCTTTATCAATGTTTGCTGCTTTCCACATACTGCTAAATTTCAGGGAGCCAAGCTTATTTCTTATAGCTTTCCCACATACTACTTTTAATATACCATCAAATAGAAATGTAACAGGCTTTCCTGAGGTCTTCACATTAGCCTGACTGTTTTTGTTTAGATATATTTTTATTTATTTATTTTATGTAAGAATACTGTAGCTGTCTTCAGAAACACCAGAAGAGCGCATTGGATCCCATTACAGATGGTTGTGAGCCACTATGTGGTTGCTGAGAATTAAACTTAGGACCTCTGGAAGAGAAGTCAGTGCTCTTAACTACTGAGCCATCTCTCCAGGGCCCTAGCCTGACTTTCTTGGTTTATATTTCTCATCCTGTTCCCTGTTCTCTGCTGTAGAAACACAAAATTCACTAGTAACCCCAAGCTTTTAAAATAGCTCTTGAAAGCACAGCTTAGTGGCTGGAGAGATTGCTCTATAATTGAGAAACCACACTTCTCCTCTAGAGGACCTGGGTTCAGATCCCAGCATTCCTAACTGTGAGGGGGCTCACAACTGTCTGTAACTCCAGTTCCAGGGGATTCTATGCCCTCTTTTGGCCTTCATGGGCACCTGTACTTATAAGAACACACACACACACACAATACATATATACATATATATATATATAAATTTAATTTTATGTATATAAATATATATATATATTTAATTTTAAAAAACATGGCTTCTTGGTGAGTATTCTTTCTATGGAGCCAAGCAAAGTATGATTCTCACTATGAAATACAGTATGCAAGCCTGGTCTTTCTGTTCTTACCAAGTCCGAGTGACTTGTTAGCTGGCAGGCATCAGAACAGTGCTTCACTGTTATCTCTGGGATTTTCATCTGGGCAGTTGATCTCTATTCTGCACATTTGGATACTTAAGTTTTCTATATCAATGTCTATTCAGGCAATAACAATTATATGGCAACCATTAGAAAAGAACCTAAGCTGTCACTGAAAGGCATATCTTAATTCCAGAAAGGTTAAAGCAAGAAAATAACATGCTTCAGAAGTGATGACATGTATTGATAAACCATACAGTGATATATCTGTGCATGGATGAGCCAATGTGAAGACCATAGAGCCCAACTCCTTGTTTTGAAATTGCAATTCAGGTATTTGGTGATCAGTGTCAGGATCTGCAAGGACGGACATGGAGAAGACACATCAAGTCCACAGGGTGGTGCCTTGAAGAGTGTTGGGCATATTATTCCAGCCCTCCTGTGAAAAGGAGGCTTGGGTGGTCCACATGTACTAAGAATTACTGATAGCCACAGAAGAGACATATGGACATTTCTTATGGACTGAAGGCATCTACTTGTATGTTCCATGTGCCTGGAAGGGTCACATCTTCTTCTAGCAATGCTTTGGGAACAGGTTAACCTCTTAATTCTCTCTTGAATTCTCTTGTGGATTTATTTGGTATGACTAACCTTGTAAAGATGCATGCAGCTGTGAGTCACACATCTAAAATGTTCTTAAGGTTTTAGAAAGAGTCAGTGAAAATACAGAAACACGTAGGACAATCATAAAACAACAAAAAGCAAGCAAGCAAACCAACAGAGTACTGGTCCCTAGAGAAAGGAATTTACAAAATTTACAAAACCCTTACATGGGTTCATTCTAATTCATTTGCATTTGTATTACTGGAAAATATGATGTAGGTAGAAATGCATGATAATACATTGTCATGCATTACAATATATTGTAACTATTAAGTGACTCAACAACTGGAATTTAGTTATTACTGTGTCTGAGTGTTTCCTTATATCTAGAATTTGATGGTAAAACAGTATTGCTGAAGGCATCTCATAGGGCCTGGGGAAATTAATTTGGTACTGACCTGAAAGCTTTCATAATGCTGGCAGGTACTATGCACAGTATAAAGGAGCCGATCAATGACCTTACCCAGCTGTGAACCTTGAGAGCTCCAATAAACCCTGGCCTGGAAAGATATACCCATTGATGCAATAGTGCCACAAATACCTCAGGAGTAACCAACAAAGGCTCAGGGATCATTGTGGAAGAGGAGGTGGAAAGACCATAAGAGCCAGAGGTTGTAGATTACTGTAAGGAAACTGTCTTCTGCACACAGTAGACCAGTTGCACATATGAACCCATGCCGGCTGTGGCAGTATGTACAAGACCTGTGCACACTCAAATCAGATGTGTGTGCGGTGGCTCTACATTTCTGGTTCATTGATCTCTCTTGTGAGAGTAGGGTTTTTGGTTTTGTTTGTTTGTTGCTTTGGCTCCAAGATACCAAGCTAGGATGTGTTTACCCACAAGGAAAGAAAGTAAATGATGTTTCTTCCTATGGGACTTTTAATCAGGAAGAAACTTTTCTATAAAGCCCCATTCCTCCATTGTCCAATTAGCAAATATAGTAGTCATTTCCTCATCCACAGTTTTAATTTCAAAGAATTGAGTTATTCAAGGTTAATTACTAACTGAAATTATTATATGGAAAAATCCCAGGGGAAAATAATTGATCAGTTTAAAATGGCATATTCTTTTGAGAATCCTGACAAATTTTCACGTCATCTCACTCCACCCTGCCCAGGACAAGAACTATCTTTGTCCAGTGTATCCACACTGTATATATTACCCAACATTAACCATTTAGTATCATGTCCGTTCTCAGAGTAAGTGTTGCAATATTGTAGTATTGTGTCCTGCTGTGATAGTACAGTATTATAGCCTATAACTGTTGCAATATTGTAGCATCATGTCCTGTAACTGTTGTGATATTGTAGTATCCTGTCCTGTAACTGTTGCAATATTGTAGCATTTCATTCTGTGACTGTTGCAATATTGTAGCATTTCGTTCTGTAACTGTTGCAATATTGTAGCATTTCGTTCTGTAACTGTTGCAATATTGTAGCATTTCGTTCTGTAACTGTTGCAATATTGTAGCACTGTGTACCAAAAGCTTCAATTTACTTCACAGGGGCCCAAAGGAAAAGAATAGGCTGCTAGCAGTTCAGATATGCCACAGAGAGCTAACATGATTTATTAAGCAAAATAACATATCCTCACTTCAATACGTATGGAAGAAATAATCAAATGTTGAAGTTGCTAAGACCTAGCACAGTAGGATTTGGAAAGAAGAGCCTCATTTGCATAACCTTTGTCATCATCATTACAAATGCTTAATTTTATTATTAGCTACTATTGTCAACTCTTTGCTGTATCTAATTAATAAACTAAGCTTTATCACAGTTGGACAACACATAGTTGTATAGCAGACATCAGTAATATTCAAGTCTCGGGCAACCCTTGGAGCATTAACTATCATATTGAGTATTTCTGCCAGAAATGAGATTACCGTGCCAGGCTTAGATCCTGCTAGAGAGGCGCTTTCCCTCCCGTTCAGTCTCAAAGACGTATGACTGGTGATGAGCCAACCAGCAATGCCTACCACAGTAGACCAATGAGATCCTGTATTACTACCCTGCTTACGCAGCCAACCTCATCTGCTGCCATGTCCCCCTCCCATAAAGTTCCTTAGCTGTACCAAACTTTCGACATTTCTCTGATGGCTTTGTTTGGAGTGTCTATTCAGATTCTTGTACCTGAAACTCTTGTGACATTGGCACTCCTATTCTGGCTCCAATGCATGCACCTCCCTTCTCCCTTAGTCTATTCTGTTAACCTGGTTAACTGGCTTATCTTTCTTTGGACCAGCAATTTAAAGGAATGGGAACAGTAGGGGTTTGGCAGTGCCCTGAGGCTGCAAGTATTTGAAATTTCCAATGCTGGCTTAGAGTGACCTTGACTGTACCCTCCCAGTTTCAATTGCATATTTTGCTGCCCGTTTACAAAGCAACAGTAACCACACATTTTCTTGTCAGATCTCCCAACACTTAGATTATAAATTCTTTGAGGGTCATGAGCTTGTCTATCTTATCTCCAGGTCTGTCCTTATCATCAAAAACAGCCTCGAATATAGGAGCCAAGGCTGAAGTAGAGAGAAAAGTATTGTTATCATCTCAGTTAGTTTGGAGATTTTGCTTTGCTTTGTTTGCCTTAGTTGTTTTATCAGTAATTTTTTATATATGTGAAAGTTATTGCTCGATGTCCAGTTATTATCATGCAAATGCATCTGTGGATCCACTCATCCTGTGTAAATCAGGGATGCTCCCCAAGACAGAGGCCATCTGCAATCAATACTGGGAGTCAAAAGCAACTAGAAGTACTGATTTGGGAGTTTTGTATTAGTTGCTTTCTATTGTAGTAACAAAATATCTGATAAAAGGAATGTAAGTGAGGAGACGTTGATTTGAAGGGATGTGGCCCAGAAGGTGTCAAAGCAAGCATAGCCAAACATGGGCATCAGAGTGAGGCAACTGCTTGCTCTCATCTCAGAAGCAGAGAACGTACAGAAAGTTCGCTTAGGCTAAGACATCTCAAAATCCTCCTGGAGTGGTCAGGGCTATCAGAGAGACTCTTCAAAGGTCCTATAGCTTTCATCGGGGTATGAATGATGTCCCCCTTAGACTCATGTTTAAACACTTGGCTCCCAGCTGGTGGCGCTATTTGGGAGGGTTATGGAATCCTTAGGAGGGAGAGCCTTGCTGGGGACATACACTGCTGCAGGTGGGTGTTCAGGTCTCATAGCCGGTTCCCACTTGCTTCCTGGCCCCTGGGAGGCTTCATACTCAGGCTGTCTTCTCCATCAGGATGGATCATATCTTCTCTGAAAATGCCAAATCAACTCTCTTTCCTTGAGCTCGCTTTCTGCAGGGTATTCTGTCACAGCCAAATAAAATAAACTAACACATGTCCCAAAACCATGGCACCAGCTGAGGACCAAGGGTTCGAACACAAGTGCTCATGGGATAGTTCATACTAAAAGTCACAACTGTCTGTTTTTGCTTTATTTTCGGTTTCCAAGCTGGCATTTACAAATCTGTAAGGGTATAATCTATAAGGGGAGCTGCTTTCACTGCTGTGGAGAAGCAGCAGAAACTCTCTCTGTGGTGGGTCTAGGTCTCTCTGTCACCTGAATTAAACAGACTTTCACAAATGCCCTTTTCCCTAAGCAGAATTTCTTAAAAGATAAAATAGATTATTTTGCCTTGCTATTTACAAATATAAAAAAATTATGAAGATTTTTAGGTTTGTCACACATTACATGGAAGGTGATCCATAGGGGGTTGATTTCTGTAAATTGAGGAATCAAGAAATGATAGATGGGGGGGGTAGTGTTGGGGAGACTGTGAGTTTAGAACATTATATCTGGAGCAGAGGCTCCATCCACTGTGGCTTACATGGACAATCTTAAAAACTGATCTCTGTTTACATGGACTAAAACATCTGACTCAAAAATGAGACCAAAATACTATTCTGTATTTTATTACCTCAATAGTTAAAATATATGGATCAGATACAGCATTGGTCCTCAGCTAGCAATGGACTGGCAGGCATATACTTAACATGCAATCATGTTCCAGGTCTCAGGGTCCTGCTGCAGCACTGAAAGTGAAGAAGATAGATACACAAACACACACACACACACACACACACACACACACACACACATTGCACACTAATAAATCTTTTAAAAAATATTTTGTAAAAGGTATTTTTGACCTGGACAATTTGATTGATTTCCATTTCTCGACTAGTTTATCTTAATGCTGGGCAGACTCGTGGAAGACATTCTTTGTATACTGTCATTTTTAAATATACAGAGCCTTAAAGTGAGTAATTTATATCTATGTTACATGCACCCCAAAAGGATAAAGGATAAAGGATATTATACTTAAAACTATGAAAACAGGATATCTGGGATCCACTGGCTGGGATGGAGCTGAGGTGACTCCTTCACATGTGGAGTTGAGGCATGTATGGTCTCTTGAAAGGCTTCTGATTTTGGCAAATACTGGAGCCTTTGTGCCTTAATTTCTCAAAGACTAGAGTAAGATGAGCCTTCCCTCTTCGATGGTTCATGGATAGTTAAAGAGGTCACAGCAAGGACATGCCCTGGCTCTTGAATCTGATAGAATATCTGAGTCCTACAGAAGAGAAAGTGGGGAATGGGCTTGAACCCATTGTCACAGGAAGAACTTCCTGCACAGAACACTAATAGTGCAGGCACCAAGAGCAGCAATTGGAAACGGAACCTCATGAAGCTGAGAAGCTTCTGTACGGTGAAGGACACCATCGTTCTGTAAAAACAGACTGCAAAATAGCAGTTTACAGAATGGGAAAAGATCTTTACCAATTATAAGACTGATGGAGGATCAGTGCTTTGCTCAGCCCTTAAGGAAGAAGCTTCTTTGTGTAGTTAAGTAGGAACTAACACAGACCCACAACTGGACAATGTATGTGGTGGGTGGTGAGGGCGGAGACAGAGATGAGACACACACAAAAAGAGACACAGAGAGAGAGACAGAAAGTCAGTCTTCAGAGCACTCAGTCCTAAATGGGATGTCTTCATCGAAGCCTTCCCCTAAACGCTCAAGGAACTGTGCAGAAGAGAAGGCAAAAAAACACTGTTAAGAGCCAAGAGTGATGGATGACTCTGACTCTGAGCAAACAGTGTCTTCCAGACACACAGGAAGATACACATAAGAATTCACAGAGACTATGGCAGCACGCACAGGGCCTATACAGGCTCAAGCCAGATGGGGTCACAGCACCGAATGAGGTAAGGGGACACAGACTCCCACTGCTAACCAAGGAATGAGTATATTAACCACAGTCCAGGCATGCCCCGAGAAGCCGTGCTCAGTGGTACTTTTGGAGACTTGTCTCAGTTTATTTGGGGGCATTTTTTGTCTTATTGGTCTTTTGTTTATTTTGAGTCATGTTTCTGTGGTTTTGCAGGTGTTTCTTGCTTTGTTTTCCTTTTTGATTTTTAAAAAACAGAGAAAGAGCATAAAGTTGGGTGGGTTGGGAGGTAGGTAGGGGAAAACATAATCAAAATATATTGTATGAGTTTATTTCAATTAAATTAAATTTAAATTTAAAAAATTTTCAGGTCCTTTAGAAAGCACAGTAAAGAGAACAGCCCATTCATTTGCTTTCTGGTGTGTGCTAGGCACACAGAGGTACAACCTAGTTTGGACTGAGGTGTACCAGGAATTGGAAAGGACAGGCTGGGGCTTTTACCACTAGCTCAGGGAGCCCTCACCCTGCCTACAAAAGTCAACTCACACAGATACAACAGGAAGTATCTGCAGGTACACCCCCTAGTTGATATTGGCAGCACCTCGAAGATTCAGGGGCTGCGAACTCTGCTTGTTCAGTAAAGATGGAACAAAGATGGGGAGACCTCTAGACTACAGCAACCCAAAGTGCTTTTCTTCTACCCAAGTAAGTTGCCCTGAAATAAGAGAGCATGAGAAGGTCTCCACAGCCCTAGCCACCTTAAAGTGGGTTCCATTGATCCCCCATGCTCCCTCTCCATCTTGTTCCCTCAGCTGCTAGCTGCAGTGTCCTTCCAGAGAGCTTACAGCATTCTGAGGCTACTCACATGCTGTTCTTTGGAGCCCTTGTCCTCTGAGATCAAGAACATTACCATTTCTTCTTAGTTCTTACAGCCGCCAATGCCTCTGTATATTATAAAATTATACAGCCTGTGTATAATTTTAGTCCTGGCCACGACCTTGATCTCCCTTGCTAAAGCTGATCAACCAGAGAGATGGCTCTGATTGCCAATGTTGGGTCGTCTCTAACTCTACATAAGTCCAGCCATAGGCATCGGTTAGGGCAAGGACTCTTTCTGTGTGGAGATTTAAAAGGCCTCAAATGCTTCGAATTTCACAATGAACTTAATCCTATAAGGACCCTTTTCTTCCTCTCTCATTTTAACACACACACACACACACACACACACACACACACACACACACACACTGGAATGCACACACACATACACACACTATACACATACACTATATACACACGCTCACACTCACACTCATACACACATATACCACAAGCACACACATATACATGCACATATATACCATATAAACACATACAATACTCTCTTTTTTGTTTGTTTGTTTGTTTGTTTTTTGTTTTGTTTTTTTGGGGGGGTTTTGTTTTGTTTTGGTTTTGTTTTGTTTTGTTTTGTTTTGTTTGAGACAGGGTTTCTCTGTGTAGCCCTGACTGTCCTGGAACTCACTCTATTGAACAGGCTGGCCTCGAACTCAGAAATCCACCTGCCTCTGCCTCCCAAGTGCTGGGATTAAAGGTGTGCACCACCACTGCCCGATATAATACTCTCATACACATATACACATATACACTCACACACATACACATATACACATACATCACATACACACATGTACACACACTCATGCACACACCACACACACACACAGCTCTAGAACTGCTTTCATTTAAATCATGCTCCCTCATAGATTCCAAATAGATACTAAAATGCAGTAGACATTTTATCCCCCAAGGCATGGCCTGTGTCCAAGAGAGCAGAGCTGAATCACTTCCTTCCTATATGTGGAAGCCTGGGGTGCCCAGTTCTGGGTTTGCCACAACACTCAAATTTTTGCAAACTCCTGTCCCATTTGCAGATTCTTAAATGCATAGAATTAGATAATTATGTTGTTTCTTCAAATCCTCCTGGGGCTTCAACTGTAAACCACAACAAATATGGAGTTTTGAACTCAAACCTATTAAAGGGATTTATGTGTGACTAAAAATAGAGGAAGATTCATTCCATTCTTTTCTTACAAGAAGCTGCATGTGCTTGGCCAAATATGTCTCAGAAAATACATCTTTCCACTCCATGTCAATAGTCATATTTGCTGCTATCCCCAGCAGGGCAGATTATGCATTCAATGATCACAATATGAGGGAATCCTCAATAAAACACCATCTTAGCTCATCTTAGCTCAGAAGCATGTAAGTACAGTTGCTTTAGAGAATGAAGATTTTAGCAGGACATAGTGGCACAAGCATTTGATCCCAGCACTTGGGAGGCAGAGGCAGGCAGATCTCTGTGATATCAAGGCCAGCCTGATCTACATAGCAAGATATCCAGGGTTAAATAGTAAGACCCTGCTTCAAAATAATGATGAATATACATATATATACATATATATACACACACACACACACACACACACACACACACACATATATATATATATGTGTGTGTGTGTGTGTGTGTGTCTATTTTTAAGTGGCTTTTCAGTAAAGCAGCTAAGACATACCAGGAATGTATTAGAAGAGAAATTTATGAACGTGAACTACCTCCACAGTGCAGAGCAGGTAGCAGCAGACAGGACAGGAACCCAACTATGAATGGTCCTGGCTGTGGCTCCAGGAATCTGTAGACCTAGCCTGTGTCTGAGAGGCCAAAACTAACAGGGCTGGAGCTTGACTCCTCTTTATCCATCTCTACCATCATGTGCTTTGCAGTGTCATGAGTCCAAGGCAAACAGTAGAGAGTGGGTATACCTGAAATGTCCATCAAAGAGCACTTGCCTCAAGAATTATTTGCAGTGGTTGAGTGGTAATAAAGTGTAGAATTAAGAGGAAGGAATCTTCATGTGCTAGAAAATTCCTGTGCTGAATGAGAAGCTTCCTACTAGCCACACAGATAACTTGTATAACTCAGATAAACGTCACCTGCTCTTTGTGGGTCCCTTGTTCTGGAGGGTGTCCCACAACAATCTCCCGACTGGGGACAGGGTGAGAGCAGGGAGGGCTTGCTACTGTCTCCGTGCTGCCTCCGGCCTGCGGCCTGCGTCTCTGCTGTCTGTCGGTCTCCGCCCGGCCTGATGAGGGAGGTTAAGGCCAAGGGACACAGAGTGTGAACAGGAGGGGAGATTGCCTGCCCCTGCCGCTGCCTCTGGCGCCCTGTCATTGACCGGTCTCTCCCAGGTGTTGCCCCGGTCTCTCCGAGCTGAGCCGGTCCAGGCCCGGGCTGGGCAGATAAGGAGCCGGCTAGCTGGTGAGGAGGCAGCTTGGTGTCCCAAGCAGGTTCCGGGAGAGCTGAGCTCTTCCCCAAGTGTTACAGCTCTTGTGACAAAAACTCTCGGACACCAGGATGATTCTTGAGCACATGCGCTTTTTACTTCCCCTAAATAGAGCCCTTATATACAGTTTTGGGGTGGGTTAGGGTCTGACAGCAGATAATGTCTATTGGCTTGATCTGAGAGCTTGGAGATACCTCATATGCATGCGGGAGAGCCTGAGGGACCGTTCCTCGTGACTGACAGTCATAAACCTCTCTGTGGGAGGGGTTGTTGGAGGACTGAAGCTAAGTGAAAAGAACCAGGGCCTGGGAGCAGAGCTGAACTCCTGCCAATAAAGTTCCGGGGTTCGAAACTCATGCTCAACCAAACACCCAGCTACTTCTCACAGCCCACTGCCCTACAGCTCTTGTGTATGTTTGGCTTTCCTTGCCCTCCTCATTTCCTGCCCAGGGCAGTCCAGTTGGTCTGGATGGTGCCTGCTAGCCAAGGTTTTTTATTCCCATTTGTTCCCACCCACTTTAAGGCTCCGGGACTTCACTGTGAGGTAAGGTCTAATATGAAGCTTCTCTAAACTCACCACTGGAATCCATTTACACAAGAGCCACAGAAGCCACCATGGTTATTTGCCTGGAATTAGTGGTGTCTGGTTTATGTTATAAACTCCAAAATTTCCACCTCCAACACCTCCCTTCTCAGGGCCTCTATTAGTGGCTGCTGTGTGGTTTGCCCCCCAAAATTTATACATTAAAAACATGGTCCCCAGTGTAATCATATTGAATAGTAATGGCTCTTTAAAAGTTGGGAGCTAGCAAGAGAGGATTAGACAATAAGTGTGTCATCCCCAGAAAGGACTGATGCCTGTCTAATGGGTATGGATAAAGAGTAGGGTTTTAGAAACTAGGCTTGTCATTCTTGGCTCTTTTTTGATTTCTTTCTCACCTGTGACTACTTTTCTATGAATACCTACCCAATAGGGGTGTTTATGTTGGGGTCCTTATCAGAAATTGGAGTTGGTACCATGGCCTTAGACCTCCAGAAATATAAACTAAATAAACTTATTTTCTTTATAAACTACTCAGGCTCAAGGATCCACACAACACAGACTAAGACAGTGGTCATGAAAATGTTCTGAAACTCAATGAGGAAGACAGTTGTCAACCTCATGGGCATACAGCTGAGTTTAGGCTTTAAAATAGTTAACCTTAAGCAAAACTCTATCTCCATTTAAACAAAAGCTGTGGCATCTCTAGTCACTGTGACCAAACACCTGTTAATAAGCGGCTGAAGGAGAAAAGGTGTGTTTTGGCTCTTGTGGTTTGAGGAGATGCAGGCCATTGTGGATGGGTAAATCAGATACAGGAGGGTCCTTTGCAGTAGGAGCCTCTATCTCCTGCATGTTCACATGCCCATGGATCATACATCACAGACCCCATGGGGACATGCTATAAACCTCAAGGCCCACCTCAGATGTCCCCTAGCCTAAATGTTCTACTTCCCCTGGAAAAAGAACTATAAGCTCAGAACTACACACTCAAATACATTATCCTATTGGGAACACATCACACTCAAATTATAACATTCTAACCCTTGCCACCCCCCTTAGGCTCCTGGCAAAGCTATAATGCAAATTGTTTTCAGTTCAAAAAATGTTTGCAAAAGTTCAAAGTCTGTTCTGAAGCTGTCTTAGTTAGGGTTTCATAGCTGTGAAGAGACACCATGATCAAGGCAACTCTTATAAGGACAACATTTCATTGGGGCTGGCTTACAGGTTCAGAGAGGTTCAGTCCATTTTCATCATGGTGGGAAGCATGGCATCTTGTAGGCTGACATGGTGCTGGAGAAGCCAAGAGGTCTACATTTTGATCAGAAAGCAGCAAGGAGACTCTCTTCTGCATTTGGGTAGTAGGACCTCAAAACCCTCCCCGACAGTGATGCACTTCCTCCAACAGCCACATCTACTCCAAAGGCCACACCTCCTAATAGTGCCACTTCCTATGGACCAAGCATATTCAAACTGCCCTAGAATTCAAAGGCTAACTCTTAACTGTGAGCCCTTATGAAGGAAACAACAACAACAACAAAAACCCTAAATCACACATTTCCAACATTCAGTAGAATACAGCAAACATGCACATTATAAAGGGAGGAACAGGGGCATAGAAAGCAGGGCCAAAGCCCAGCAGAGAAAAATTTTAAATCTTACAGTTCCATGTCTAACATTTGGGACTCTTGGTGGCATTATTTGGACTCCAATGGCTTTGAGTGGCCCTTCCCCTACGGGACTGTTACCTATAATACAAGTAGCCTCTTTCCTAAGTATGAGTATGGCACACTCAATGCCTTGAGTTTTCCTTGGCAAAGGTATCATATACCTGGAATTCTTGATACCCTGCGGTCATTGGTGTAACTTATACCACTTTTCATATGGTCCACACAGGTTATCTGATTTTGCTTCGTGTTTCCAGCCCTGAAAACTTTCTGAAATCTTGGAGCATGTGTAAACAATCTCCTTACTTTTGCATCCTGAATGCTACAAAACCAGCACTTCATTCAAATTTCTCTGTCAGTTCAAGATGTAGCCTGGAGCCCTTAAACCATGGATACAGCAGCTGCTTTGTGTGGTACAGTAGCTGCTATGTGGTATAGTTGCCTTTCTGCGGTACAGCAGCCTCTCTGTGGTAGAGCTGCCTCTATGTGTCTTCATGGTTTTGTTGTTGGCCCTGGAGGCTTGCTCTACGCAAATATTTTCAATGAAAGTTTTTCAGTTGTATTTACAGTGTTTCTCCATGGAGTACTGAGAGGGTAGAGACTTTTCTCATTGTCCCAGCTCAAAGTCCGAGGTTACTTCTTACATCTTTCTACTCCCCTTTCTGTATTCTATCATTATAAAATCTGGGTAAATGCAATAAGTAATAACTGTCCCATGGCCTGAATGTTACATGGTCTTGAAATTTCCTGTCAAACAAACTGGCTCATCATTTTAAAATTCATCCTCACCCAAGTTTTCTGAACTCAACCAGATTCTTTCAGTATATAATTGGCCTCAGCCCAGTTCCCATCTGAGTTCTTATTCTCTTTTCAAACAGTGTGAGAATGATATTTTCTACCCTCCATTCTTCAGGCATTTTGATCTTCCGAACCTTTACCAACATCACGTATTAAACACTAATTGATAACACTCTAAGGCAGCAGGTTTCAACCTTCCCAATGAAGAGGTCAGCTCAGAGCCTTTGGAAAATTCCACCAGGCCCTTCCTCTCCTGAAAAAGACAGGTCATGAAACACATAGGTACCCCTACCCTCCAGAAGAGAGAGGCTGAATATCTTCCCTCAGGAAGCCCACGGGGGGTGGGGGGGGACTGACCATTGACCACCTGCAGATAAGGGAAGCCCAGAGCAGTAGACACATTCCTCAGGACGGACTGACCTAAGGACCAATCAGTTTAAAAGTCACACTGTTCTGCCAATCACATTGTGCCTAGTGGCTGTCCCTCTATCCTACCCCTGAAAGCTGTATAAAAACTGTCTGAATGGGCTGCCCGAGGTTGTCGCCTCTCCTTTTGGATGCAGGATGACCCCAGCATGCTGCAACAATAAACTCCTCTTGCTTTTGCATCAATCTCTGGCTTGAGTGGTTCACTGGGGGTTGTGGGTGGGGTCCTCAGTAGCTTAGGCTCATCAGAGTCTTACATCAACACTGAGACCCTCTACCATAGTTCCTAGGCTGTGGTGGTTTCCAACCATAAAATTATTTTTGTTGATATACCATAACTAATTTTGCTACTGTTATGAATTGTAACATAAGTCTTTTTGAAGACAGAGATTTGCCAAAGGGATCATGACCCAAAAGTTGAGAGCCGCTGCTCTAAGCCTTCTCCATTCCACAGCCCTGGACTCTTCCACATTCTTCCTACAAACCAGTTCTAGCAGCATGATAACCATGTGGACAGTCACCAAGGCAAGCCTACTCCTCTGTATTTTCTACATTGCTTACTTTATGAAGTACTCTGACCAAAACTTGAAAATAAGCAGTTTGAGAGAAGAGAGGTTTATCTAAGCTGATGGCTTGAGGGATACAACCTGTCACAGAGGGGAAGGCACAGTGGCAGGCATCCTTGGGACATGGGAGCAAGCTGTTTCTGCTTGCTCACATCCCTGCAGATCAGGAAACAGAGGGTTGAAAAAAATTCAAGCCAGGCCCGACCTCAAATGCCCAACCTCAGTATGGCTCTGCTTCCTAAAAGTTCTAACTTTCCAAAAAATACTGCCACCACCTAGAAACCAACTAGTAAAACATGTGAACCTATGGGGGCCTTTCACATTCCAACCATAATACCTCTTGCCAAGCCCTTCCTCTAGGCGGGGCCAGCTCCTTGCCTCCCTTTCTTGGACCCAGTCAGGCCTCTATCTGGAATGTCAACATTTTCTCTTATGAATATCAGCACTGAGGGCCTGGCTCTAATAGGAAGAGAAGAAGAAGAATGACATTTCTGTTTTACTAACTCATGGAGAGTAGAGAAGAGGAACTTGGGTACAAAGAAATGTTTGTTTTTTCACGATCCACTGGTGTTTATAATTCTATCCCCAATATGTCTGGAGATCTGGGAACCAAGAGCACCTGAAAGTAGAACAGGTAGCTAGATGTTTCTGGTTCTAGGCACTAAGTGTGTTACAAATCAGACTAAAAATTTCTGAGTTGCTTGCACTTGTATTCAAAGCTGTTTACAAAGTACTTTTGTCTTTTTTTTTTTTTTTTTTTAATTTCAGAGCTGAGGACGGAACCCAGGGCCTTGCCCTTGCTAGGCAAGTGCTCTACCACTGAACTAAATACCCAAGCCCCTATAAAACAATCTCTTCTTTGTTTTAACAACCACTCCAAGAAACAGATTTCATCCTCATCTCCACAGATGAGGAAGCTGAGCACCAAGGATGTTAAATGACTTTGTTGTGAGAGTCAGAGAAGCCAAGAGTTGAATGTGGGGCCTTCCAGTTCTTTGTGGGAACTCCCAAGTGTGATCCTACCAACTATGCTAATGTTTTCTCAGCGGAGCTCTGCAGTGGAGGGCAGGACCCTCCTGAGCATGCTGGTAGTCTTGTCTGTGTTGCTATAACTGGAGGGTTGGGGGTAGCACAGTTCATGCATATCCTGCTCCAAGAGAGCCTGTATTCTCCATGAGGATGGCCAGAGCTCTGCAGTTCCTGCAGTGCGTGGCACTAGAAGTAACCACTGGAGCGCAGCTGGGTCATAGGCAGAGCCAAAGTGCTGGCCTCTGTACTTGCACAATTCAGAACGATGCCCAGGTTTCCCAGCCTCAGCTCAGTGTTTTTGTCTGTCTAATGGAGGCCGTCAGAGGACTAAATGAGAAAACTCTTTGTGAAACATTCACTGCTTTGTCCACAAATGTTATCACCACACACACAAACAACTCTACTCCACACAATGACCATCCTCCGGTAACAGGTAAACTGGGCATTAGCAGATTCTATGTGTTTTGTGCTTCATGTGCAACTAACTTACTCTAAGTTGGATGCTCTTAATCTTACGTACCTATGCACAGATCAGATCCTCTACAGTGATTAAAATACCATCATACTGAGTGACAGATGTCATCCAACTTGAGTTTCTTTCAACACTCAGGCACAAAAGAAATTTACAGAAGGAGGTTTAGTCATTAAATATTTTTATCTTTATTTCAGATATTTTCATATGTATATGTAAATATCAGATATATCTATATCTGTATATGCATATATTTGTGCATGTGTTTACATGTATACATCATGTTTACATCAGTAGACATACATGTATACATGTATAAATACACATGAATCTGACATAATATATATATGACATTTCAGTAAAACTGTGTTTTATAACTTTTAAATTATATATGTGTTAAAGTTTTAATCTTAAAAAATCTACTAAAGTACAATAAACCAATAATTTAACAAGACTAAATAAAATGTTTCTCTGTCAAAGAAAGATATTTAAGAATATATAAGAAACGACAATGTTTCTTACTCTCATTTTTCCTGTGTTTTCTAGGGAAAACTAGAGGTGAGATAGTCTTCTAAAATTCTCCTCAAAAGGTTTCTGAAGGGAAGCCACATTTGCCTATAAAGGCACATTGGAGAGGCCACCATTTTTAATAAACCTGACTAATGACTAAAGGTGAATAAAATAGACGTGAGTAACCAGGCAGAATTTATGTCATCCTAAAGCTGGAATAAAAATCTACGGTTTGGAAAATGCCTTTCCAGGCCTGGTCGAGTTCTTAAATAAGCAGAGGCTGGGTATGATGGCTACACTCAGGATTCAGCGTCCAGTCACACAGAAAAGCCTATTAAAATTAACAAAATAGGTTGAGAGACTATTTTCGGCATTATGAATTGGCAAATGGCAGCGACCAGCCGATCAGATGACCGGTTCGACTCTTAATAGCCAATTGAAAAGGAAATGGACCACAGCTGTTTTCAGACCCCCGTGGCCGTTGGGATCGGAGATGGAGGCGTGGGGTACATCTCAATGTAAGGATCAACAGTTCCCCGGGGAACAAGCACGAAAGCCTGTCAGACTGAACCAATCTCTAACAGAGTGCTTTCTAGGATATCAAGATTAAGTCTGGCACTGGGAGGGGCAGTTTATATTAGAACAGATCTTAGGGTTGGAGATCCCGACAATAGGGTACAAATTGCTAGTTTAATCATTACTGGACAGCTTAATGCTTTGTTTTTTTTTTTTTTTCTTAAGCCATTGTATTACCTGTGGTTGCCCCACTCCCTGTGTCTCCTGATGTTTTTAGATGTTGTAAGGGATGGCACATCCACAAGTTTGTCCTTAGTCAATCTCTAATGTTCGACAGCACTGCCCCTTCATCCAGAGCCAGGAGTCAGGCAGCCAACAAGAACCTCTATAAACTGAAATCACTCAAACGGGTCAAATCTGAGCCTGTTCATCTTCCCTCACCCATTTCTCCCTTCAGAAATCACCGTCATAAATCTCTGGCTCCAGAGCCACGATGCCAGACCCCACACTCTCTATCATCTCCTTGGCACTAAGGAAGACCCACCCATATGAAGCCAAAACGTTCAACAAGCCAACCAAGACCATGGTCACAAAAAAGAGACCTCAGTGGGCTTTGTCCAATGTCTTCACAGTATTTGACCAGCTCTCGATCCAAGAGTTTAAGGAGGCTTCAACATGATTGACCAGAACTGTGGCAACTTCATTGACAAGGAGGACATGTACATGCCGACCTCTCTAGGGAAGAACACGGTGGAGGAGCAGCTGGAGGGCATGATTAGGGAGGCCTCAGGCGGACAACCTCTCCCTGTTACTTGGACAAACAGAGCAGCATGTGTACTCAGGACATCATCGGAAACACTTCCCCCAGTTTCGATGAGGAAGGCCTCAGGTTTCATCCATAAGGACTGTCCTAAAAGAGCCACTTGTTACCATGGGCAACAGCTTCCTGCACAAGGAGGGGGTAAGATGTACTCCAAGGCACCCCTTGATAAGAAAGGCGACTTTACCTACACAGAGTTCACTCATATTTGAGACATGGAAGCTAGGACAAAGAAGATAGCCAGGCAGTTCCTAGCCTTTCAGTTGCTCAGGCCCCACCCCAGTCAATTCCAGCAATGTACCAGCTCTGCATCACAGCCACAGCTCTCTCCATGAGGGGTTAGGGTCCTGACTCCCAGGGAAGGAAATGAATCTTAAGACTCACAGGGTATATGTCACAGCCCAGATCAGATGCTACCAGCACTAGAAAGGGTCTCTGACCCCCCCCCCCCCAGCAAAGGAAGAATCATAGTCTGGCGGAGGAGCCAAAGGAGGGACCAGCAGGCATGAAGGAAGAGATGCTGAAAATATGGATCATGCCTTCACATTCCTGAGCTGTTCCTGGGAAGAAAGCACTCATGTCCTTGAGCCGGACCCCAGCTCTCAGCATCTCCACAAAGACACTCTCACTTGCCATGTCCCTTTAAAGGATAGCAGTCCTCACTTATGCCTGTCTGGTCACCAGAGCACACTTACCCCACCTGGGGATACTGAGAATACACACACAGAGGGTGATTGTCTGAGGGGATTCAGTCTCAATAAAAGGCCAAGCTCGGCAAAACAACAACAAAATCCCCCTGGCTCACATTTCCCTTCTCTGTACTTTCTGAGAAGTGCTGGTGTGTCACCTGTGGCTTTGGGTGGCATTTCCCCCTTTGAGGAGGATCCTTTTGATGGCTGATCAGTTTCTGATCTTACCTTCTCCATGCCTGAATAAGAGTGAAACCTTCATGCTTAAAAAACAATCTACATCAAAACATCCTTAGTCTCAAATAATAGATAAGAAGAAAATTCTATGCAGGTAGGGAAAGCAAGACTGAGAAGTTGACTCTGAACTGTATAACACCAAGTGTCTAGTGGTTGCTGGGACACCACACTTCATTCCTATGTAGAGGAACACTGGCAGATGCCTGAGCAGAGACCCAGTGGTTGGAGATATACTTGTGGGTTCTTGAACCCACACCGCACCATTGGTTACACTGCGGAGGTGGGAAGGCCCGTGAGGGAGGCTGTTGTGGCTGCATAGCGAGAGGCTAGGTTCAGGTAGAAGAGCTGAAAAGGATCCCGCAATCAGAAAGGACAGAATTGCTTCCTAATAAGATGGGAGAGCAGCAGAGGGAGAAGCCAACCGATCTAGCATTTTCAAGCTTTGGACTTGTGAGGTGGCAGGACTCGGGTAGAGGGACGCCGGAAACAGGAAGCAACACATCAGGGGCTTTCTCGAGCCCTCTCTACAAATCCTAGTGAGAGAAACCGCCAGGCGCCTTCCCAACAGGCATTTGTTGTACTCCTTCTAGGCTCTGTGCCAAGAAGGAAAAAGTGTTAAAGTGAGCAAAGTAACCACACACTGCAAGCTAACAGTCTGGGAGAGGTGTGATTACAGGCACAATGCTCCGTCATTAGAGTACGTCATGACCTGTCATGACCTGAGACAAAAGTTCACCCGAGCGAGCGGCTGCATCACCAGTAGCTTGTTGTGCGTTAACCCACGAGAGCATGTTCACATCTGCCTTATCAATCTTACTGCTGCTGACACCAAGATGTCATGGGAGGTTTCCGCAGGCAAGCCGGAGTTGGTTTTAATCTAACTAGAAATCTATTCTCTCTTCTTTTCCCTTAAGTTTACTGATCTCTGTTGTTGAAAAGCTTCATACATGTACAGGGCCAGTGGTTTTGAGTTTTCCCCGGTACCTAGGCCAAGTTGTCCTTCAACATGGCTCCAAGAACCCTCATCACTTGCCTGATGCCTAGGTTTACTTTCTTTCTCTCTGCCAGATAATCTCTTCTTTGATACAAAATCTGGTAATCACAGGTCAATAGGAAACAGAAGCTTAGGCACAAATAGGAGTATCTTCAAAGCACTCGTACGACATGCAGCGCACACTTACACGTTGGAAGCTTTTCCCACGGTCCACCATCCTCCGCCTCTCAAGTTGGAGGCCAGCATCTGTGCTTACGTGGGTAAAAGCTGTGGGTATTTTCTTGATTGGCTTAAGTGCTTTGAGCAGCTCCATCTAGTTTCTCTCATTAGGGATGAATTTAGGTAGATTCGAGCGGGGTGGAGGGGCGGGCGACAAACGGAAGGTAAAAGGTTTCAGCACTTAATAATGCCAATTTTATCATCACTTAGCATAACAACTTCCATTAGGGTAATAAGACATTAAGTATATGTTGATTGCAAATAAGCCGGTTACAGTTGCTAATTCAAAGACTGATTTTTTTTTCTTCCTCTCTGAGTTGTAATTTCGAACCATCTCTACTTCCTAAAAACAGGGCACATCAAAGGAAGGTGGCAAATAGGCTATGGAGACAGAAAATGAGATTTTGGAGGTATTTTGCAAGTGACTGATTGCATGATGAAAATAAATGGAGAATAAATGCAGAAACGAAGGGTATAAATGGCTTGCTCTAGCTGATTCATTCCCGCCTTCTTTCCCTCGGGGTCAAATTAATATGTTTACTACTGATAAGCTGATTTAGATCTCTGAGGATGTCGGTGCTACATGCCATTGCGCAGTGCTGGGATCTCCGATGAACACATGGTCTCCACCAAGATTAAGCATAAGTTGCCGGCCTCCACATTTAGGAATCATCCATAGCTGTGAAGTGCTGGTTTGAGGGAGAGTAAGGCGTTGAGACGCGAAATCATTTAGGACTGCTCCACAAGCAATGTCTGCAACGCCAGCTCTCAGGTGGCTGGCACCACTCGGTGGGAGCGATGTTGCCTCTGCTACAAGTGAGGTATATCTGTACTATCAGTCCCTATGGACCAAATTCAAATGATTTGTTTCTGATTTGATAAAATACAGCCCTGGCTGTTTTGAGGATCCTAAATTATAAATGTCTTGAGCCCCTGAGTAGAAAGCGAACTTTCTGAGGTGGCCCATTTGGATTTTTGGAGCTGGATATCATTTCTTTTCAGCCATAGATACTTCCTCATCTTTCTCTCACCAATATATTCAGATGGGTTTGGCTGGAAAAGAATAAAAAAGAACTCAAATCCCAATCTAAAAAGTAACCCTCATAGTCTCCACAATGTAGTATTTTCAACTACAGTAGTTCCTGCTTGTCCATGGTTTTGCTGTCAAAGGCTCCAGTCACCCTGTGGTCAACTGCAGTTGGAAAACAGTCAATGGCAAACACAGGATGAAATGATTAGTACGGAAATCTTGCATGGTGCTGCTCTATTCCCCTGGATTATGTATGAATCTGGGTCTTTTAAAGAATGTGGCTATCAGTGTTATATCTGGCAAGACAGGGGTGAATTAAAGGAGTAGCCTATGCCACCCACTGTCTCTAGGCTCTGCACAACTCCCAGCAGATCCCTGTGCAGAAGTTCCCAGACAGCCCAAAGTAGAGGGTACACTTTACTGCCTGCATGGATACAGCAACATTATGATTGCTGAGAACCCCAATAGGCAGGTACAAGGGTGACCTGCCTACTGAGTACACAGGGCAATATCTCTCAAGTTTCCATGGCTTCCTTCCTAGAAGTAATGGAGTGTGAGCCTAAATCTTGCCTCCCTGCAAGCTTCCAGAGGTTAGGAAAAAAACTTATAATATGCCAAATTCAAACACTCCCAATGACCCTAGTAATACTAATCCCCACAGACGCTGTTCGTATATGCAGTAGGGTTTGCCTAGATCAAGATCCAGAAAGTAAAGATCTAGAAGGTCTGAGGCTGAGAAAGTCTAGCAACTTCTTAAAACAATATTTCCTTGATTTCAATCTGTCTCATTCATGCAAAATAATTAAACGTGTGCATCACTTTTAGAGAATTCCAGAGACCTGGTAGAAGCAAGGTTTTTGTATTTCTTGGGGAAGATTGACCCTGGCTAATGATGGTTCCTGCCGTTGTCCCCGGTCCCCTCAGACTGCAAGTTGTGTTGTAAAAATCTATAATCAGGGGCTGGAGAGGTGGCTTGGTGGCTAAGAGTATTGGCCATTCTTCCAGAGGTCTGGGTTTGATTCCCAGCAACCACGTTGCTGCTCACAACTTTTGTAACTCCAGTTCCAGGGGATGTAACATTCTTTTTTGACCTCTATAAGCACCAGGCATACATACGGTACAGAGACATATCTGCAGGTAAAACACTCAGACACGTTTAAAGAAATGCATACTGCTCTTGCAAAGGGTTGGCGCATCCTCATCTGTATGGCTCACAACTGCCTGTAACAACAGATTCAGGGAAGCCTGCGTTCTCTTTGGCCTTCATGGGCACTGAACTCATACATAGACTTAATTAAACATTAAAAAGTTGACTGGATGCCAGGCAGAGATGGTACATACCTTTAATACCAGCACTTCAGGACACAGAAGCAGGCAGATCTGAGTTTGAGGCCAGCCTGGGCTACACAGTGAGTTCAGGATAGCCAAGGCTACACAAAGAAACCCTGTCTTGAGTTTCTTAATCAAAAACAAAAAAAGTTCTCTGGCTTCCCCAGCTGTTTTTGGTAGTGGTGGTGGTGGTGGTGGTGGTGGTGGTGGTGGTGGTGGTGGTGGT
>JANHMN010000017.1:27638464-27744288 GCA_030674055.1 Rhabdomys pumilio | reverse complement strand
GTGGTGGTGGTGGTGGTGGTGGTGGTGGTGGTGGTGGTGGTGGTGGTGGTGGTGGAGGTGGAGGTGGAGGTAGTGTGTGCAATCTCTCCTTCGCCACCTTTTTGGGTGGTGATAGTCTTTGCAAGGTGCCACGTGGAGCAGGGCTCAAAAGTACAACGTGGGCCCTGCAGTTGCAACCCTGACAATCTTTATATTAACAAGAACGGAGTTCTAATTATTCTAAATACTGCCAAAATTAGACCCAACTGTTCAATTTTCCACGTGTTCTTCTTAATTAGAAATGAAATGAAAGAGAAAATGAAACCATCAAAATTACATAAATAAAAGCAGATGGAATCCAGTTTGGGGAGGTCTGCTCTGTAATAACATTCCCTTTAATAAAATTCATTGGCTAATTTGATTGATAAAAGCAGTGTTGAAATTAAATAAGAATTAACATACACTTGGGTAAATATTTGTAGCTTTCTTCACGTGCTGCCACGATAAAGGTAATTTAGCTTAAAAGCAGCCGTCATCTCTCTCTATAACTGAGAAGGCATTACTAATTGTGTGTGTTAATATGGTACAATATGGAATTGAATAGAGATTTTTATCTTAATAACATCTCCATTAAATTAGAGACAGTGTTGTACGACAAGAAAGATAAGTCTGTTTATTCCAAAGGAGCAGAGCAAATGAACAACGGTGGGGAGATCCTGGGATTGCCATTTGGGCATTCCAGCAAACAACAGCATTCATCGTTACTGTTGCAAGCAAGGGTTTTAGGGGATAATCTAGTTTCTTTGTCAAAAGTGATACTTTAATTATGGTGTAAGAGACACTGATCTTTCCCTTTCTGTGTCTGGCGGGTATTTTTGAAAAGAAGAGTGGGAAATGACCATTCTGTTGCCATGGCAGAAGCATCCTTCTGGGTGACTTTACCAGCCCTGTGGACACCAGGGTGTGACTGCCCAGGCTCCTGCAGAGAAGACTGAAAAACAATGTTATTAACTAGAGGAATAGGTGCAGGGCTCTAGTGCTGTGTTTAACCACAGAGCATCCTGACTGTCACTTGAATGCCCAGCCTACCCTCATGCTCCATGGGTGCCACCCTCAGCTGTAGTCTCACCAGGACAGAATGCCAGGATCCCCCCACCCCCCAACACACACACAGCAGAATGTTAGTGAACAGAAGCCCAGCCTTGAAGGAGACAGGGAAGTTAGCTGGAAAGCCCAGCTTTCCTTCCAGATTCAGCCGGAAGTCTCACTCTGGTTAATGCAGCATGGGCGCTAAACAAAGCTTGCCCTGGGGGACATGGGCACTAAACAAAGCTTGCCCTGGAGGACTAGGAGGGCATAGTAGTGAATAGCAGTTGTTTTGTCTGCTACTTGGCGTGTTTATGTGTCTTTTTGTTTTAAATAACAATGTGTCAAAATTTACCTATTCAGAAACTGCAGCTCTGCCCTGAGCACAAGGCCACAGTGAATTGACAGGATATGCTCTCTGTTGTCACCTTTGTGCCTCAAGGAATAAACACCCACAGCCTGACATGCATGTACAGGACTCAAACACATGTTTCCTAGCCTTGCCTTTAAGCAAGCACACACATGCACACATACATATGCACATGCATACATACATGCACACATACCACATGCATATATGTGCATGCATATGAAAACACACACACACTTACATACACACACACTTGCACACAGGCACACACCATCTGACAAAAGATAACATTAGCATCAATAACCAGAGCCAATATTCAGGACAAGCTTAGCATGCAAACAGTTTGGGAGTCAGTATAAGCCTCCTCCAGAATACGCTGTCAAGGGAGTCAGTCTGCAGCAGTAGATGCCAATCCTATTTTTATACTGAATTCTTGATATCCAGCAAAGAAGGGGGAAAATCACAGCTTAACATAAAATGGGAGATGTAACGAAACCTCACTAACAGCTTAGTATCATAAGGAGACAGATGGAAAACTTCTCTCCAGAGATGCTGTTTCTAGAATTCCAGAAGGAGCTTGGGGTGGATTGGCCAGTGGGAGGCTGCAGAGGAGATCAGGTCTGAATTTCAATGAGGTGAGAACACGTTTTAGTTTAAATGCAAGATTTCAGTTATCTCTCTTTTAGGAAACGGGGAGATTACACCATTCATAGGTTTCATCTAGGACCGAAAAAGCAACACTCCAAACCTTAGGCTATCCCACAGTATCTGAGTCCATCAAAGAACAGAAGATGCTGCTGGCGCTTTGTTTCCTGTAAAAGCACCACAATGCCATCATCTGTCCAGGAACAGAAAGGAAGAGCTTTCCAGGGTGTTATCAGAGAACCCAAGCATTGGGATGAAAGAATTATTTCCATGATAAAAAACGCTGCTGACTATTGGCTTGCAAATGGGTTGAGAGGCCAATAGCTACTTCTCAGGGTCCCAGGGGACCAACATCCCCGAAATGCACCGAAATGCACCACAGTTGGCGTAGTGCAGAACTCGGATCAGAGTGCTGCTGGGCTCTATATCACAGAGACAGCCCAGACCCTGCAAGCCTCGTTTTCCTCGTGGGAAAAAAGACAAGATTCACACAAGGCACGGGCCATCTCATTTATGCCAAATCTGGACCACTTGGCTCCCTGGACTTTCCCTTCCTAAGATGTCCTTCAGTGAAGAACAGAAGGTCCTCTGTAAGAACCTCGTACTTCTCTCCTCAGAACCCCATCCCATCAACAAAGTGCTTTGCGCTAGGACTATGGCACCTCAGTGGTTTGTCCAGCGCCCATCATCCTGTCAACATGACTTCAATATTAGAACGGGCTCCACAGTCCTCAAGGCAAAATTTGCATAATACCCTGGTTAGGGTTTGGGGACTATCCAAAGCACATCTCTTGGATGACATTCTTTGGGAGATTCATGCTAATAGGTTGTCCAAATCTTCACCATAATTACAGGCCATCGCATCCAGTGGCCTGGTTCCTCTAAAAGCTAATTCACTTTTTATATGAATCATGCATTTCAAAAGAATGAATGCATGCTTCTCCTGGAAAATGCTACAGACAATGGGTTGCTCCAGCCTACCCAGCATGCCACACCTGACTTTTTAACCCACCACACATTAGTACAAATGAATCATGGGCATGAACAGCCAAGTGCAAATTCCAAATGTTAAAAGAAAGAATAGAGAAAAGCTGAACTTGCCTCTGAATTACAAGAAAGCATAGGAAATGGTATGTTGAAAATACATTGTGCTCCCCCTTTAAATGAAGAGAAGCAGCACCCATGAGAAACGAATAACCAAACACTGTGATCCTGATAGTTATTCTGAAGTCGGGCTTGATGATCGTTCATGGACAAATGCTGGAAGGGAGAGCTGGATTCCTCATCTTTTGGTGTTTCTGCAACCATGGCACATAGGTAAGGGTAGTGACGGTGTTCCAGACAACAGAACATCCTGTGATCAGGAAGTAGGGCTTTGTTCTCAATGTGTCAGAGTAATTGCTCCTATATATTCTTTATCTAGTCTTAAAATCTGTCACCTAGACTTTCTATCTCTCTAGGCACATTATATAGAGTTCTATTTTTGCTGAGTCTTTTCAGGGCAAAATGTAGGTATTACAATTACCCGTGAACTTCAGAATGCATCTCTCACGGCTAAGGACAGTACCATACATTTAAAGACAGCTCCAAGGGTGACTACAAATCCGACAGCTTAAGAGATCTATCTAATCTCCTGTAGCTTCTATGGTATGAGGAGTCTGGCCATGCCTCGCCGAACTCTCTACATAGGGTTGCATAAGGCTGGAGTCAAATTATCAGCCAGGGTCAAGGTTTCATCTGAGGCTTGACTGGGGAGAAATCTGTCTGTCTGGATAGAGTTCAGTCCTCATAGCTGTGAGCTACATACTGGAGGCTTCCTTCAGTAGTTAGAGGTCACTATCCA
Organism: Rhabdomys pumilio; assembly: GCA_030674055.1. Lineage (NCBI taxonomy): Eukaryota > Metazoa > Chordata > Mammalia > Rodentia > Muridae > Rhabdomys > Rhabdomys pumilio. Next base: position 27,740,365 of record JANHMN010000017.1, on the reverse strand, counting down.
TCCCTCTCAGTAGAAGCAACACACACATGGTAACTTGACTATTCAAAACCAGCAAAGGAGTGAGAGACCCCAGCAAGATGGTACTACAGACACTATCATACCAGAGTCATGCATGGTGTGTATGTAGCTATAAACGTCCAGTTAGAGAGGAGAAAGTCATAGTCCTGTCCATTCTTTAAAAGGTGTCACACAAGATAAGGAAAACCAGAGGCTAGGGATCACTGCCATGCCTCGAGTGTCTGTCTGCCACAGCACAATGACTGTGTCCAGGGATTAAGGCTGGCACTGTCCTCAGTGTACCCAATGACAGCTTCTCTCACACTGTTAATATTAATTTGATCATTTGGTAAAGATAAAGGCTAACATACTTTTAATACATTAAATTTACCTATTTTCTCATTGCAATTACTTGGTCACAGTCAGTTCCTTGAAATTAATGACTCCTAAGCTGACCCAATACTCACTCACCATGCTGGTTGCTAAACTGCGATTTTCAAAACCCTATATGTTACTCAGGGTTCTCCAAAGGACAGAGCAAATAGAAAAAAATACACTTACATGTTAAAGTGGTTTTATTAGACTGTTTCACAGGAAGCTGTCTGGATCGTTCAGCCTGGCTGTTTCATACCAAGAGGCTGAGAATCTACAGTTATTCAGTCCATGAGATTGGGTGTCCCAAGCAGTCCATCATGTACTGGAGTGCAAGAGGATTCCTGGAGGGATGCCAACCTTCCATTTACATGAGAGTCCTGAAGAAGTTGGCTCTGATACTGATGAAGGAATGCCTTAGCATAGATGAACTTGCTTGAGGGCTTAAGGGAGAACAGGCAAAAAGCAAAGTTTCCTTCTTCCATGTCTTTTTATGCAGGCTGCCACCAGAAAAGTGTGGCCCAGATTAAGCAAGGTGGGTCTTCTTGCTTTAGATAATCTGATTAAGAAAATCCCTCTCAGGGGTGCCTGAGCAACGCCTGGGTTTTAGTTCATTACAGATGCACTCAAGTTGACATCCAAGATCAACCAGCTCAACTCCACAATCCATATTTGTTGGCATTCTGCTGTGAGAAAGGGTTTACCATCTTCCCATATGTTTGTGTGTGTTCTGTGTTCACTGGGGAGCCAGGCTGTGCCGCAAAATGGGGTTTAACGTGTGTACAGAGGTGGATGCAGGATCCGTGTTATTTTAGTGGAATAAAATACATTAATGTCATGGTTTATTTTGGTGCTCAAACTGCTCCAGATTTGGTCAGTGACTACCTTTACAGCTGGCTTCTGTCCTCCGAGTCCATGGAGCATGCCCTGACAACTTTTTCAGTACTTCCGTTTTTTGGGGGGTTTTTTTGGCATTGCAAGCTGATCCGGTTCCATCATGTCTGTCCCTAATATTTTTCCAAGTGTCTCTGGTTCCTTGTTCTGGGGACAAGTCACAGACCAAGATCAGTGTGCATCAGAAGGTCTCAGGTGGCAGTGTGGGGTCACTGGAGTGGGAGTGGGTGAAACTCTGAACAACTGTTCTAAAGTCCTTGAGAGACTAAGAAGGAACCCAGGGATACAGTTTTCTCATACAAATAGAGTAATTCCTAAAACTTCACTGGGTCTACTGCAAACATCTGGCTGCTCTCATTCTTTCTACTCACTGACTCTAGTTTTAGATTGATAATAAAACCAAAGTTAGTATTTTTTTTCTTTTTAGATATCCTTTATAGGTTAGAATACATGGCCTTGAAAGCATTCAGGCCACTGTCCATATGGCCAATGAGACCCCTCGGACCCAAGTAAATGGAGTTAGCAGTTCTGTTTACACACGTGGGCAACCACAGAACCCGGTCTAGAAGCCAGCTTTCCAGGCTTTCTCCAGAGTCTCTCATCAGTACCACTTGAGATACACAAGACAATCCTTCTCTTTGACAGAAGGTCTCCATAACCTCTCTGTGTCTTTCCTTGCCTAATGTAACTAGATACAGGAAGTGTAACTAGATACATCCTGATCAAGCCCATGTGGTACCCGTTCCTTACTAACAGTTAGCAGGGTGGAGTCTGGTAAGTGGTCTCTTGTTCACAGTCCTGCTAGGTCTTGTGAGCTCTGAGCATCCTCATGGCCGGTTTCCAACACACTTTTAAAGTCACTGACCGCCTGTATAAGGATTTGCAGCATCGTGGGGGTATGTAGGTATTCAATTTTGCCCTGAGGTTCTCTGGGTCTGTCCCTGTGAGAGTCTGTAGTATTGTTCCTCACTTTTTAAAAACTACATAAAGTTTCCTAATTAAAAAAAAAAAAAAAACCTAATTCTGAATAAAACTCTGAGTTACAGAGATTTTAATCTGTGTCCAGATTTTTGCATACTTAGACTGTAATCACCACAGCCACCTTGGAGGGGGACCATAGTTATTTCCTCCCTCTCTCTCTCTCTCTCTCTCTCTCTCTCTCTCTCTCTCTCTCTCTCTCTCTCTCAGATGAAAAATTTGGTACAAAAGAGACAGGCAGCTTTGTCTGAAACCACACTACGGATGTGGCCCTCAGAGCTGGGTGATGAGCTCTGATCTATGACAAAGCAAACTCTTCTATCCTAGGGATTGCTGAAAGGCTGAGGCAAGAGGGCCATCCTAGGGAACACAAAGAATGTTGGCATGCCCAAAAGGCTGAGGTGAGGGGGCTGGGAACTCACTGGGCTCCTCAGCCTCTGGGTTGATGTGAGTTCCCAGAACAAGAATGCCCCTTGGTGCTTCTCCTGGTTTGTTCCTCAGTCTCTTCCCAGCTGTCTCTCTTCCCATCCATTAAACCCCAAGAGAGCTCCTCACTGGCGTCAAACACCCTCTGCTCATAGGGGTAACGTCTTCAACTCCCTGCCTCTCTAAAAGGACTTATTTCTACTTTCCTGCTTCTAATTTTCAGCACATTTTTCTGGTGGAGCCAGACCTCAGTTTGGCTAGAGGCAGACAGTAAGGCACCCTGGAGGTTTCCCCTTGCATATTTTGGAAGTATGCCCAGGGACTGCTAAGGGCGGTCTCACCCTCTGGTGTGAGTGTTGTGCTCCGTAGATTTCAATTCCCATCCCAGTATATGGGAACTACGTAGGGCCAGTACCTAGGAATGGAAACAGACTACCACTCAGGGTTCAGCCAAGTTTAATCTGCACTGTGGGACAGACATTCAAGTAAAAACATTTTAATGACTCATAATTGGGCTTACAGCGGGGGTTCTAGAAAGTGATTAAGAAATGACAAAGTTAGAGACAGGTTCTAACACCAGACCTGGCCTTATTGGCTGTGGGATTCAGATGCCTCACCTAACTTAGAAAGAGGTTAAATATTTGTGACACTCCCTTCACAGGGCCCAGTTCATTCTGAAGCTAATGAAGGCTGTATATTCTGTTTGTAATTTTATATGATTTGTTTGAGAGACCCCCTTTGCCCTGTGTACCTGTTTTGTGAGGAATTGGCACAATGGTGAATATAATAGCATCGGTGGCCACCCACAACTCTGATCCAGAATTCTTTAGAAGAAAACCATCACAGCTAGGCCAAAGCACAAACTTATCTTTTCACATCTGTCTGGTCCCCTGAAACCATGCAGATAAGTGCTTGGGAACGGGTAAGTGATGTTCATTTGTTAGAGGGAATGAGCCTTGCTTTGGGGACTTGCTCCTCCAGCATGGTCGATCAAGTAAGAGAGTTCTAAAAACAAAGATACTCAGACTCAACTGAGTATCTGGGAGTTGGATCCAGACCTTGGCACTGAGTTTATGTCTCAGAATATGCTCCTATACGGCCAAAGTTGAATCTGAGTTTTAGCAATTGTTCTGGACCTCCCAGACCTTAGGCTTCTGTAGCTTTAAGCCTAAGATAATTTTCTTTGCTATTCATTTTGTGCTTAACATTTGCTTCCTGGCCATTCGTATGATTGTTTCTCTCTTCCAAATTGGAGGAAAGGGCCTCAAGATGCCTTCCCTCCCATCTCTCCAACACCACCAGGCACTGAAGCATCTCCAAGACTGAGATCAGGATAAGGCAGCTGTGTGCTGGAGTGAGGAGGCTTTCTCCCGAAGAGACATAACACACAAAGACACTGACCACAGACAGGGACCCCAAAACCAGAGTAAGGATATCACCAAAGTCCAAGTTGGTGAAGCAGTAAGTTTTATTGGGGTTATTTACAGGAAATATAGGTGAGGGGTTACTTACAGGAGCAGAAGTGACTCAAAGACAGCTATATCAACAAGGCCCACCCTGACACAGGAGACAGCTCACATAGCTGGAAACACTGCACAGCCCATGGTCAGCTCAATAGGTTGGTAAGTATCCTTTCCAAATGACTTGGTTGATGTAAACTTCTTCTAGGAAGCTTTGCTGGTTTCTGCTTCTTGCAAGCAGGTGGTCTGGTCTAAACAAACTTCTTGGCAGCTTCTCTTGTCTAAGAATAACTCTCAGCTAATTATTGTTTATTCTTTGAAGGGGTGGTCCTAATGAATTTGGTCAGCTTCAGGGACTTCCTATTTTGAGTTGTTTGTCTTCTGGCATAAGGAGACAGTCTTGGAGGAAACTATACAGCCATGTGCCAAGGTTTAGCTTTGTGGAGCCACTGGTTCAAAGTCTATTTGTGTTTTAGGAATCCCCCATCTTGTCTAAGACCCATAAGACACATAAGGAAGAGGACCATTTGGCCTTTATTCCACAGGGTGAGGAGAAGAAGCTTAAAGAGATGAAGTCTCTTGTCCAAGGTGATGGGGCAATCTAACACTGGAGCTGAGTTGTTCACCCAGAATCATGTCTCCTAAAGCCATGTTTGTCTCTGAAGCATGATGCTCTATGTCTGTCAAAGAAAGGAACTGTGTTGGGTACAAGGTTGAAATTACAGCTCACATGGTGAGTATGAGGGTCAAAGTTGCCCACTGTCTCACTGCTAAGCCTGCCGGCTTTTCTGAGGTCTAGCTCAAAAGGATTGACATTTCCTTTTCTTCCCTTCTCTTTGAATACCTGCCAAAGCCTCATGGTGCTTGCACTGGCTGTCTCTCTTTTCTCTGAAGACCTACCCACTCCCAAATACATCTGCTTAACATTGCTATACTACGTGCTTTCTTAGATCCCCAACTCAAAAAGTCAGGGCTATCTCTTCTTCTGATCACCCCTCTCTTTCTGGCAACCGCTGGGATTTATACCTTGTTTGCCCTATGACTCTTTTCTCAAACTTAAATAAAATGTTCTTTGCGTTTCCAAACAAACAGAAAAAGAAACAAAGAAAGAAACAAAGAGAAGAAAGAAATCTGTAACTTCATTGCTCAGTTTCCTGATATAATCCCTGCTCTCTCTGTGGCCAGGCTTAGCTCAGCTATAAAGTTTGAGTGTTTTCCTGAGTTCCCACTGATATAAATCAATATTAAAATGACCAGTGCTTGCTTAGTAGCTGACTGGAGGTTTTCCTTTTCCTAGAAAAAAAATCATCATTCTTTAATAATATTTGAAAATTTCATATACTCTCTCCAACCTTCATATTTTTTTAGTACAACCTCTGTAAATTGCTGCCTTAAAAACTATCTACCTGAAATAACAAAGATGATAAAAACCATCTACACCTAGGGTTCTCTTCATTTTGCTGGGACAAGGACTGCAAACTTGTCCAAGAAGAAGCAGGCAGTGGTACAATCACCCCTTTAATGATGCTTGTATCTGTGGACAAATCACCCCTTTAATGATGCTCGTATCTGTGGAAGATCTATCTCTCCACTGTTCCATGTTCTAACCTCATACAACTCAGAACTTAAATCCTGCCTCATGCCTGTGACTAGAATCAACAATGCAAAGCTTATCTTCTAAGATGTTGTTCTTTAGTGTTTTGGGAGAATGACACGAGGCATGCTTTTTAAAAAAAGAAAAATGTCCTTCAGTGGATCAGCGCTGAGGCCAAAGCAGGGCTCAGAAATCTGACATATTGTGCATCATGAAATATAGATTTAGTACCATAGACCAAGCTACCTCAGCACTGCCCAACCCTGCCTGCTTCCTTTCCCGTGAGTCTCCAGTCTTACCTCCATCACGTGGAGGTTTTCTGAACTCATTTTGGTCTCCCAGGATCAGCATCCAGAAGAGAAACAGGAAAGATAGTAGATAAGGGTTGAGTGGGTGGCATCGAAGCTGTGATATGGTCTTCTTGAAGGCCTCAAGCAACCCCACCCTCTGGAGTAAGATGGGTTCCTATCCCTGCTCTAATCATTTACCTGGGAGTGTCTTGAAAGCCCAGAACTATTTTCTGTAAGTATCCAGTGCTAAGATTTGATATGATTTGTCCTTCAGAGGTTCAAGTTTTATATGGTAAACTTTGTCTCCAGTATGGCAGACTAGGGCGGTAGAACTCTTGAGAGGTAGGACCTCATGGACAGCAATTAGAGTCTTTAGCCTCAGAAGGGATTAATGAAAATCCAACAGGACTAGGCAAGCTTTCAAAAGAGTATGTTGTTATAAGCAAGCTTAGCATGTCCCTTAAAGTCTTCCTCCCCATTCTCTGCTCTTCATTTTTATCCACGATCCCTAAGACTGTGTAACCACTCCTCCAGACATTCTCACCAGAGTCAAGGAGATTCTGGTGTAGTGCTCTTAAACTTCCAGAACTAAACGAACCAATTTTCTTCTTAAAATACTCAACTTTTCATAGCAACATAAAATGGATTCAGATACCCAACATTTGAAGGAGTCAACCTTTCAGTCATGAAAATGACCTGTTAATCATGAAGATGACCTGTCAACCATGAAGATGACCTGGAGGTGGTCTCTCACAGTCTAGTGTGGTTCTCATTACTGCTCAGTTTTCTTGCTTCAGGATTTAGTGTAATTATACATCATAATTTTTCCTATGACAGGAAATCTAGAGCCTTTCTTCGTGATGTTTTGCTACCCCCAAAATCATTCAAATGGGTTCTGCTGGTTTTCTGCACAATAGCCATGCAAACACTTAAAAGCAATGGTCTTCAATGTAAGACAAAAGCGAAGATGTGCCAGATGCATTCCTGTAGGCTCTTCTCAGATGGTTGTATAAACTAAAATTTAGTGAAGAAATTTCTATACCCTATACCCTATCCGTAGAAAGTTTCCAGTCAACCTTTATAACTAGCCACTAAGTAGACCTTACCAAGCTCCCATCCCATTTTCCAGACAAAGGGAATTAAAGACACTCAGAAAGTCAAGTAAGTTGCTAGAGGTCTTGCCTAGCCAGTGGCTGAGCAAGGACACAAACTCAGGAACCTCTGATCCCAAAGTATCTCACGGACTTCAGGAACATCAATGTGAAAGCAGAGGCTGTGTTACCCCTGAGAGATGTAAACTGGCTATTATGACCAGTGAAAAACTGCTTCCTGGGAGCCAAGGCCCTGGGCAGCTCTGCTTGGAAGCAGAGATGCTTTACACATTGCCTCAGCAGGAGGTTTTGGCTATTCCTACCCTGGCATCCTAACACTCCAGGGTTTCTTAACAGAGGGTCCCCAGGGAATACTCTATGTGTTATATTAGGCAGCCTAAATCGTGTTTTACTTATGAAGAAATGGAGGCCAGGAGAAATGCAGTCATACTGCCAAGGTCACTCCATGCAACTTTTCTTTTAAAGATTAGGAAATATGGTTCCTTTATGGTGTATGTTTAAGAACCTATCCAGATGTCTCCATAAAAGCACCAAGACACACCTCTCTTTGTTTCCCACAAAGGCTTTTCTCTAATGTGGATGTTTTCACAAATGCAGGCAGGAGATCCCAAGATCACAGAAAAGCTAATTAGCAGATACAGAAATGTCCTCAATCACATCTGGTATCCTCATTGCCAGAGTCCTAACTATGGTTGGAGGATCGTACCCCACCTCCCCCAGATTCTGATATATAGATGAGGCGGAGACTCTAAATCATGTTGCCAGAATAGCCGATGGGGTGTAACATGCAGTTTACATTTTAGTGTGACCACCCCAATCTCAGTTTGCTGCTTGTGACACTGAAAGGCTACCTTGCTGGTCAGAGAAAATGGAAACTGGGGTGACAAAGGCTCCCATGATAAAAGGGATATGTTTCATGCTTGGTTATAAAAGTTTAGCCATCCCTTTTTATCCTGGTGCCCCTACGGTGCCTTCCAAGGTCACTGCTTATCAGTCTTGCCTGCCACAGGGACATCTTTTCTTCTTGTCTTTCTCCAATGCCCACCCCTGCATCCTGTCCCCTGCTTCTAGTGCAGCAGCCATTTGCTCAGGCACTGAAACCCTGAGTACACCAGAAAGACACAATTCTGATTATTTTAGCTTTAGTATGAACCAAGTCCTTAGGTAGGCAATGACCTACATAGTGTTCAATATGGAAATGTAAGACTATTTATCTTTAAAAGCTCACTGACCTACTTCCATGGCCACTGTCACAGGTGCTCTTGGGTAAGGTAGGTTCTGCCTGACTCTGAACAGGGCACATGCTAAAATCATTAGCGTTTCTCTTATGCAGTAATCCAGTCCAAGCGTGCAGTACCAGCCTCCAGCGACGCGCTCCTACTACATGCCTTAATTCATTTGTCAGAAGGTGGCCTACATTAAAACAGAAAATTCTCAAGCATGGCCTCATGGCATACCAATCTCGTGCATTCTCTGCCAGATGTGGCCTCTGGGGGCAAGTTACTATGCTAAGCATAGTCATGCTGAATTTACAAAAGGAACGCTTACTGTCCTCTTCAGGTCTCAGTTGGCCGAGAAAATGCTTTAAAATAATTTTTAGATAATTATGTCATCCTGGATACTATGCTGTACTTGCTGTGATGTAAAATCTGTCTGAGGTAAGCAGGTGAATTCTGTCCATACAGGTACGGGTGGAGTCCTAGCTCGCTCATTTGATTGCACATGACCTTGGATAATTATGCCCTGTACTTTCTTCTCAGAATTGGGACCACATTTCTGATGCTTTCACTGTCCTATTTTGCTTCCTGTTGTAACAAAACACCATGGCCAAAAGCAACTTGGGAAGGAAAGGTCTACACATCCCAATCCGAGACCATCCTGCGGGAAGTCAGGGGAGGAACCTGGAGGCAGGAACTGAAGTAGAGGCCGTGGAGTGGAGTAACTTATTGCTTACTGGCTTGTTCCTCATTGTTTGCTGAGCCTGCTTTCTTTCATATCCCAGGACTGCTTACTAAGGGATGGCACCACCCACAGTGGGCTGGGCCTTTCTGCATATAAATCACCAGTCAAGAAAATGCACCAGAGACTTGCCTGCTACAGTCAGATAGATGGAGGCATTTTCTCAATTGAGGTTCCCTCTTCTCAGATATCTCGAACTTCTTCTGTCAGGCTGACAAACTCCGACCAGCATATTCACTATCTAGAAAGGACCAGATAAATCCCTCTTTGCGCTCTACTAACTACGAATTCAATCCAAGGGTGAGCGAGTCTTCTCACAGTTTCGGTTCACTATTTCAGGGATTGACGTCAACATCGAGATCCAAGGAAAGCTCACGTCCATCCGTTGCCCTTTGCTTCCAAGTTTACAGGGGAGTTTTTAAAAGATACTCAATCTCTTTTTACTTTTGTTTGTGCAGTTGTAGGTTGAATTTGAACTGTTCCCTCACGGGCTCATGTCTTAAACCTTCAGCCCAGCTGAGGCACTATGTTGAAGGCTGTGAATCTTTTGGGATGTGACTATACCTGACAGAAGTAGGTCACCAGAGAAAGAACTCTGAAGGTTATTTCCACGCATGGTCCCTGCCTGATTTCTACAGATTTTGGTGGCTACACATGAGTAGCCCTCTTACCCTGAACTCCAAGAGAAGAAGTGATCTCTCAGCCATGCCTTCTTAAACCACAATGAATAGAAACCCTCTCTAAAATCCAGGACCAAAATGTTGCTCCCTTGGTTTCTGTTAGAAAGTTCATCTAGGGATGGAAAAACCGCCAAAAGTTAGGTGTGGAATGAGCTTGATGTCAACCATACCAATGGGTACATGTCTCTCAAATGGACATTTTCTTGTTACAGACACACAAAAAAAGTGTATTTGAATTGCCAAGGTTCCTCAGGTAGGGAACTGGGGGATAGGAAGTTTGCTGGATTCTGAGTTGCACCAGTGGGTGGCTCTTTACTTCTGGGAATCTGAGTGAAAAGTGTATGATCTGAGTTGGCTGTTTCCCAGTAAGAACCATGAAATAGTGGCCGTCAGGGGACTCGTCATCAGTTTCTGGACCTTCTGCCTGTTGGGAGTTGTCATCTCATGACCTTGATGGGGACACTCACACTGTCACCCTGACTAGGTCTCCATACCCTAATGTTACATCAAATGGGGAGACAGCAGTGGGGTACCCTTCCAGCTGCCATTTTAAGTGACACAAATAGTTTCCTCAGTGTTATTTTTAGGTTGTTAATCATAGGCAAATAGAAATAATTGTTTCTTCTATGTTGCTTTTTATCCTGTAACTTTGCCAAACTGATAAACTCTAATAATTTTAGTGAATTCTGTAGGATATCACGCTATTAAAAACAAAGATGTTTTACCTTTTATCTTTCTAACCTAGATGTCTTTTCTTCCGTCTGTTGGTTGATTGTCTTGCCCAGAGCCTTGAGCACAATGGTAAATACCAATGGTGCCAGCAGACATCCATGTCATGTTCCGGATGGGATGGGGAACTTTTCACCTTGAAGTATGAAGCTGACCCTGAGTTTTTATGGGTGCCCTTTATGAATTCGAGAGCCCTCTTTTCTGTTCTCATCTTGTTGTATGGTTTTATAATAGTAAGGTGTTGAATACTGCCCAAAGCACTCCTTGCTTCTATGGACACAACCATGTAGGGTTTGTTCTCTAGCAATATTCTGTACGGTGCAGATCTGGTCTGGAGTGGTAACACAACCACACATTCCTAGAGCAAGCCCCACCCCTCTAGCGTGGTCAGGTTTATATATCAATGTGACAGGGCCATTATGTGATCAGATACTTGGGGGAACATTAGTTATGCTTGTGTCTGTGAGGATTCCTCTGGAGGAGGTTAAAGTTTGAATGTGTACACTAGCCAAAGCAGATTTCCCACTCCACTGTGGGTGGGCCTCATCCAGCTCCTCCAAGCCTTGAATGGGATAAGAGGCTTAGCAAGAAAGACTATTTTTTTCTTAACCTCATGAGCAGAGACATCTGCCTTTTAGTTTCTGTTGGACTTGGAGTTGACTCAGACTGGAACCATTCCATTGACTCTCCCCAGTTTGGACTCCTTAAGTCTTCATGAGTACATGAAGCAGCCAAGCTTGGATCTTCTTGAACTACAGTTACTAACTTCCTACCTAAATGGAACATTCTTTTCCCACTCTCTCTTCTCCTAGTTTATTCCTAAGGGGACAGTTTGTCAAACCGTCTCCAGATAATTGGACTTTCCTTGTCTTGAGGTCATATAAATCTCTTCCCCAGTGATTACTATGTAGAGGAAAGGATAGCCTTCTGGCTTCCAACCCTGACCAAGCTACTACCAGCTCTTAGCTAGGTGTCTGTAGCCTCTAATTTTTTTTTTTCTGTTTTTATCCTTGCCTACCTCATCATGTTTTTTCTCATTGCATGGACCAGAGGGAAGCCACACCTCTCTTCACTGCTGACAGCTTCAGTCCTTTCCTTAAGCATACTAGGGATGAAATCCCCTCCGTCTGGATCATTCGCTTCCCCCAGAGAGAGCATACAGATTCTCCCTTCACTTCAAATACTTAGGTAAGTGTTACATTGAAAATGAGAACATCCCAAAGACTCCTAAAATACCCAATGGTCACTGTGGTTTTTCATGGGACTTGGTCCAATCATTGTTTCTCTCCTCAGTAGACTGCAGGCTACATGAGGGTAAGTGCCTTGCTATCTGGCCCTCGCAGGGATTGCACTCAAGTGTATCCTCACAAAGCTTTGCATGCTGCAGGCTTAAAGTTAACTGGGGTTAACTAGAGGCTAACTATTAACGATACTGAATTGTCACGTGCTCTCCCTCAAAGTTCAATCATCTCAAGGCATTGCTGTTATTACTGTCAGAAGGCTGGGACGTGGAAGAAGCTTTGTGATAGAGAACGGCCATCAGCATTATCTTGTGTATCTCTGCCTCCTCCTTATTGGGCTTAGATTCCAGTGGGAACTGTCACTCCATAGCTTATGCCCTGGAATGCCAGATTTTCTATCCCACCTGGTAAAACTCTGATGAAATCTATCTCCTGCACACCTGTAAATGTATGAGGAGTGGGGCCCAAGAGAAGCACACATCCTGCCTACAAGTGTGACTTCTTAGTCACTTGGTCACTTCTTAGCCTAGGTGATACCTTGGCAAGTTTCCACCTCTTTCACATGCCTACACCCCACTTGCCCACCTACACCCTGCTTGATCACCTGTCTACACCTCTGCTTGCTCACCCTCCTACACCCTGCTCACTCACCTGCACCCTGCTTGTCCACCTGTATCCTGGTCACTGGTCTGCACCCTGCTTGCTCACCCACCTATAACCCCGCTCACTCATCTACTCATTAATAGCTATTCACATTTTCTCCCCCAGCATCCTCTCTGATGATGAACTTTCTTCCTGCTCCACTGAAACAACAGAGGCAACCAAAAGAAGAACTTTAAATTCTCAACGATGAACCTCTGAACTTAGTCCAGTCTGGTCCTGGATACTCGCCTGTCACTGCTGCTCAGGCAGACTTGACAGGGTTCCTGCCCTGGCCTACACTTCTGCTTTGTGTCCAGTTGCATGCCCTCTCCTCTTTCCTGAAGTCTGCACTCCAGGAACTGTCACCATTGTAATTACCTCTCTTTACACAAATGCAGTCGTGCTGAAATAGTTCCCAATTAAATTTTAAGAAAGTTTCTCTTGTGGCAAGCACATTCGCCTGGGAACCATGACATTCCTCTGTTGTCCCTTATGGCCAAGCCCTGCAAGACAGGATCTACAGCTACACTCTCTAGTTCGTGACTCTCTCTTCCTGCCGCTCCCATGTGACATTCACTCCCGTCATTAGCTCTGCCCTCATCTCCATGTTTCACTCATGCTCAGTTCTCAGCCTCTATCTAATTTCACTATTTCTCCCTCACAGTCTCTTTTCGACCAGGTTCCCAGGACACCAGCACCCCTCTATGCTCCATCTATCTTAAGGTTCCTTCTGCATTGTCCCTCTTCCTCACTCTGACCTGGGATGCCCAGGGCTTGGTTCCCAACTTTGACTCTGCTCTACATATCTACTCTGGGAGGGATTACTATCCATTTCATTCAGGGTGTCCAGGGCAACCCTTTTATGGGGGGCAACAGTATGGATACAAGTGTTGCTGTGGATACTTGCATGGTGACCTCATATCTGTCACTGAGCTACACCCCGAGTCCTTCCTCACAGCCTGCAAATTCAGGTCTCTAGCCCGGAGCACTTTCAGGCCTTGCAGACTCATAGCCAGCTGTCTGTTTGTATCATCTCCCGCTTTCTAAATCCAGTACAGGATTCGTTCCTACTTCTGAATGTATACCACAGTATTTTAAACAAAGCAAAGACAAGCAAAAACAAACAAAGAAAAAAACAAGCAAACCACGTTCTGCTGTTCTTGACTTCATGTTCTTTCCAATATCGCGATCAGCCAATTCCTCAAACTACATTAAAAAATTAACCACTTATCCATACCTTAGTAGGATCATTTCCATGACCTAACTGGCCTCCTGGCTTTCCTTAAGCCCCTCTATAATCTACTAAACAGGAGGCAGAGCAGGGGCTTTTACAAAATGAAGTTACAAAAGGCTGTCTTTCTGTCTTAGGTCCCACAATGGCTTCACATCTCCTTACCTGGTCGTTGGCCAGCTGTGTGACCTCCTTCTTGATTTCATCTCACCTGTTACATGTCAGACACAACGGCCTCCATGATGCTTCTCTCCCGTGTATCTGAAGGCCTTTACATCTTCTGTACCTCATGCTTGAATTCTAACCCCACCAACATCTACCTGACTTGTTTGCAGATTCTCTCTAGAGTCTTACCAACCAGACTGGCTTGGAACAGCCTCTGTAAAACGGAGTGGATGCTACCATGCTGACGATCTTTAGTTCCTTATGCCATTTTTTGCCACAGCACACTAGTCCTATTGATTAATACTTTTCTGATGTTTCCTTCTTATGAAGGTGAGTGCGCACACTTCAAAGGCAGTCCTCCTGTCTGACTGAATTACCACTTCAGCCCATGGTGACTGACATAGAATCTACCCTCCTCCTACCATGGGCTGTGCCAACATGAAGACTCATCTACAAACTGCCATCCATCAAAAATCTATTCCCTGTGACAGAAAAGGGACTCAGTAAATTATATCTGGGCTTCTTGAGAGATGTGGGCAGACATCGAGGTGGGAGGAAATGCTCACAGGTGTTGCTCAAAGCATAAAGCAGTTTTTTTTTAAAAAGAGTTCTGACTCCAGAGGACTTTTACCTACCTAGCAACCCAGGAAAAACAAATTAAAATAATTCCAGGATACCACTTTCCTGATACAAAATTAGCACATATTGTTCTTTAAACACAGCACTGGGTTTTGCAGAGGCATCCATTAGTGACCCTTCCTCCATGGGATGTAATTTTATGCAACACCTTTGGGAAGAAATGGATGGATATATGTTGCTCACCTCAGAATGTTCATTCTTTTTTGCTCTGGGAACAACATGGAAGAATATGTCTATAGCAGGTGAGTAAAGGACAAGAAAGATAATCACACACGTAAAGGCCTGGAAATCACACTTGTTAAGACGTGGCCATGCAGGGTACAGAAGGTGCCACACACTTCCTGAAGTAGCCCGTAGAGGTTCATCTTCTGCATAGAGCCATGGGCTTGGTCTTTTCTGTCTGCCTTTTCAAAGGTTTAGTGAAGCTGCTTTTCTGCCAGTGCTTGATTTGAACTCTTTCCATTCCAAAGCACTCGCATTTCTCCATGTTTTCCTGACTGCTGTCGTCAGCACCAGTGGGACACACAGCTATCGTTTAAATGTTTTAAATGTATGCCAGAATGGGTTTATTGAGACACTTTCAAGGGTGCACATAACACACTATTTGTATTCATCAAACTTACCTGTCTTATCCCTCTCTTTCCCCTCCCCCAACCCCCTTTACTTAGCGTCCTCCTACTTCTGTGATGCCTTTACCCAAGTGGATTTCATAAATGAAACAAAATGAACACAATACGTGTCTCCTGAGTCTGGTTTGTCTTATTTAACACCATGATCTCTAGTTTTATTCTCGTAAATGTCGCAGTTTTGTTTTTCTTTATGGCTACATAATACTCCATCTGTATATCTTTTCTTTACCCATTCATCTGGGAATGGGCACCAAGGGTAACTCCGTATTGTCATTTGTGACTTATATAATGGTAAACATCTATCCATACAATTCTTTGAGTGCATCCTTTTAGACGTCCTATGCTTAATTCTTGATAAATAATAACACCTAAGATCTACTCAAGGGCATTAAAGCATATAGAACACTTAAATTCTTTTTTTACTATAATGCATCCATTTTTCACATTATGGAAACCCATTATGGAAACCCATTATGGAAAAATATGATCGATAGGAGAAGTCTCAGGATGGACAAGCTCTCTGTTCTCAGGATCAGGACTGATAGCTGATGAGATGTGCGACTCTGGAAGTCCAGAAGGGAAACAGGACAGAGAGTCTGTCTCTTTATCTATGACCCACCAAGTCTCCTATTTTATCTATGACCCAGAAGCTTGAGGGCTGACATCCACAGCCAAGTTGCCAGTGGCCACATGGTACCCTCAGGTTATAAGTGCTAGCATACTGAATGGTACACATGTATACCTGCATTCCCAGAGCCCAGCTTCAAGTTACCAACGGTGAGTGGTCCGCTGACTTTCACTCAGGTAATTTAAAATATTTGAGATGGTCTTAGATCCAAAGTGACACAGAGAGGCACTGTACCTCAGCCCCCCAGCCCTGTAGCCACATGTTGCAATGCAGCAAAGAGTACAGTGCCACAGCCATGATCAGATCCAAGGATCTTGATCAGACTTGTCTGAACTTGGTGCATACGTGCATATATGTGTGTGCTCGTGTGTGCCTGTCTATTAGTTTGCCTGTGTGTGCCTCTGTGTGTGAGGATACACACCTGCGTGTATGCACCTGTGCATGGTTGTGTGCGTGGGCATGCACACTTGTGTATGTGCCTATGTATGTGTGTCTCTACCTGTAGGAGCGTGAAGGTGTGTGTTTGTATGTGTGCCTGTATACACACATGTGTGTGTTTGTGCATCTGTATGTTGGTTCTGTGCAGTTTTACCGCAATTGTAGATTAGTGTGTGCAACACAACAGTAAATTCACAGCACAGCTCCCTCACCACAAAGACCCTTGTATGGTCACGCCCACTTTCTCCCTGCGGCCTCTTTCTGCCTCTAAACTCTAGCAGGCACTAATTTGTTTTCCATTTCTGTAATTAGTTCATATGTGAATGAAATGATGTAAAATAGAATAGTTTGGAATGTACTTTCCCCTCTCAGTCTGGTACCCTACAGCTATGGGAGGGATCCCCCCCAGCAGTCACAGGCATCCCTGTTTGGTTCTGTCTGTTACAGAGTAGCGCTATGTAGCCTGGCTGCCTCAGTTTGTTTAACCACTCACTCACTGGAGGGCATTTGTTACCTGTTCTGAACTATTACCAAAAATAGCCACACAAGCATTGGAATAAAGGCTTTATTACACACTCAAGCATTCATTCCTCTGGTATAAATGCCACATGATCATGTCACATGACCACTGTAATCTAGCTGTTTTGTTTAGATGTTTGGTGGTTTGTTTCAAGAGATTCATTTATTGTTTTAGGTTGAGACAAGGTTACCAGGCTGGCCTTGAACTTACTATGCAGCTAAAGCTGACCTTAACCTCCCGGTTATCCTGCCTTCACCGCCCCATGGCCGGGGTTACTGGTGCCCAGGTTTGGCTTTAATAAAACCTGTCAAACTGTTTGAAGAAAGCGTGTACCATTTTGTGCTCCCTCCAGCGACATATGGTATGAGTGATTCTATTTCCTCATATCCCTGCCAGTATTTGGTATTGGCACTATTTTTTATTTTGGCTATTTTGAGATGTTTATAGAGGCTTTAATTTGCATTTCCCCCAAAGTCAATGATGTCAAAAATCTTTAGTGGCTTATCTGTCATCTGTATACCTCTGGTAAGATATCTCTATATATCCTTTATCCATTTTCCAATTGAATTGTGTGCACACATGTGCTACTTTTGCAAGTTTGATTTTTAACTTGGCCATTATTTTAGAGATGTTTGGAGCTTACAGAAAAATTGAATGGAAAACAGAAAAACAGAGTTGTGGGGTTGTTAGCTCACCCACGGGTGGGCGTGGGTCCTGTTGGGCAGAGTTGTGGATCCCGCCGCTCTGCGGAGCAAAAGCTGTGGTGCTCTGCCCGGGCGTGGGGAGATCTCAGGCTGAAGTCCCAGGGGGCAGGGATTTTGAATGGTGGTCTCCTGACTGAGTTGGTTGACCCAGGAGGCCGGTCATCTGTCCTTGGGCTCCCAGACACCACCTGGAGCTGCAGAATAATAGACACTGGGAGCATACAGGCTGGCCTGCAGCCAAGAGGTATGAGGGGAGGGAAAGTTGCCCCCTCCCACAGCTCCCCACGGATAGAGAGTCTTGGTTAAGCACTCTCTTGACTGGCTCGGCTAGCTTGGTCGAATTGGCAGCCTCCACGGAGGGAAGTCCTCAGCGGGAGATTGGGCAGGGGCAGCGGTGGCTCATTAGTTAAAGGCCTTCCTCATGGTGGGGCCCCAATGACATGAGGAAGTCCATGGTTTTAAAGGGTTTATTGTCATGGTGAAAAGTGGATGTACTCCCCTGCATCTCAGGGCAGACCTGAGTTAAATAGAGAGGGAGAAGGGAGGAGGGTCTGGGAAAGAATGCTTAAATGGCTAAGCCCTCTGGCCTTTAGGTAGCTCATTAATATGAAAATTTCTTGAGGTTGAGGCCTGTAGTCATGCCCTTTACCTGTGTTGGGTGACACAAACCTCTCTTTGGGAGGGGCTGCAGGGGCGTTGCCCTACGTGACTGAAAGGTGCAGATCAATGGAGGTCTTGGCCGAGTGTCAGGAGTCTGGATTCTGGAAACGTGGTAAAATGTATGCCATCCCTTGTAGGTATGTATACCTGTTGGGTCTCCAACCATTTCTAGCCAGTGCTCTACCAGAAACCAAGCTATCCTTTCAGGGTCCCATAAAGAGTAACCTAATATCTTCTCCTCATACAAGCATGCCCAGTCTCCCTGTTGCCAGCATCCCCCAACAGTCTGAGGCTCTCATTGCTATGGATGAATGTACAAAGATGCAATACTGTTACCTGAAGCCCATGGTTTATGTGAGCTTTAATCTTGGTGCTATACTTTATGTGGTTTTAGACAAAGGATCAAGGACAACCTCCTGCCCACTGTACTTTCAAAGAGTAGTCTCCCCATTCAGAAAATTCCATGCTCCACCTACTTACCCCTCCCTTCTCCATAACCGATAGCAAGCAGCCATGCAATGCATGTTCACGTGCATGTATGTGTATGTACACATGCGTGTGTATGCATGTACACTAGGGGACTGCCTCCATTGACATTCGTCAGGTGCCACTCATTTTGGTTTTTTGAGACAGGGTCTCTCATTTGCCTGGAGCCTGCTAATTAACCTAGGGTGAATGTTCAGGGAGTCCCAGGAATCTGCCTGTTTCTGCCTCCCTATTACAATCAAACACCACCACATCCAGATATTCTTATAGGCTTCTGGTCGACTGTGCTCAGGCTGTTACGTCTGCCAGGCAAGCACTTTACCAACTGAATGTTTTTCTGTCTTTATCACTGATTTGGCTTTTTTTTTTTTTTTCTGGAATACCATAGAACTGGATAGAACTGGATAATTTCTACAGTCTTCAGCCTTTTTCAGTTTGGCTTATTCCAACTGGTAATATGTCTATGTTTCCTCCATCTCTTCATTCAAGCCCTGTCTAATAATCCAATACCTAGATGGGTCACTGCTTACCCCTTCACCTACTGACAACCATCTTGATTCCTTCCAGGTTTTGGCAATTACAGATGAAGCTACTTTAACCAATCATGTGTAGTTTCTGTACAGATATTCATTTTGAGTACAACTGGGTAAAAAACCAAGACATGTAATTAGACCTTCTGCTGGGACAATGTCTCTTTTGGAAAACAGTTGCCTTTGCCACTTCTGCACCCCCAGCAACAATGAGTGAGCAGGCCCATTGCTCAGAGTTCAGAGCGGCTGCTGTCTGGAACTGTCCCTGACGGCGGCTTTAATTTGTGATTTCGTTGGCTTGTGGTATTTGCTCTTGAGTATCTTTGCATCTGTCTTCTCCCCTCCCCCATGTCTATATATGTCTTTGCATATTTTAAAACTGAATTTTGTTTGTCTTGTTTTTAAAGATAGGGTTTCTGTGTATAGCTCTGGCTGTCCTGGAATTCTCTTTGTAGAGTAAGCTGGCCTCACACTCAGATACCCACCTGGCTCTGCCTCCCCAGCACTGGGATTAAAGGTATGCGTCACCATGTCATGCTTATTATTGAATTATGGGAGATCTTTATATCTGGAGTGGTTTTGTCAGGTACATGTTTTATATATGTTCTCCTGGTCTGTGGCTTGGCCTCTCAGCTCTTGATATTATTTGGTTTTTCCTTCACAGGCTGATTGGCTGGCTTGGAACTACTTTCTCCCAGTTTTTAGTTAATCTTTTTAATTTTTTTCTCTCAAGGTCTTTTATAAAGAAAAAGTTCTTAGTTCTTCTCTCATCTGAAGACACCTCTATCTCCAGAGGCTTAAAACTGCTCTCTTGTTCTGAGAGATGGGTGGCTGGGTGACCACTGGGTGACCAGTGAACGGTTTCTGCCCCAGGAAGTCCTCTGTATTTCCATTGGCCACAGAGTCCTGACCGCTCATATGCCTGGGTCAATTCCTTCCAGGCAGCTGAAATCCCTGGAGTCTCATCAGTGTGAGATAAACCCAGTAGAACCACACACCCAGAAAGACCAAGATAATGAAGTGACACTGCATGGTCCAGGTAAGTACCCTGGTACCCCCAAAACCCTAAAGCAAGAGTCACCTAACTTAACAGTCAAACTGTCCAGGATATAGCAACAACAAAATCACCAGTAACTCACAGAGCTAGGAGACTCACAACTTGAAAGAAAGGAAAAGAAACTAAGTCTTATCAGTAGTGAGATAAGTCAGACATCAGGGCCTCGCCTGTGACATGGATTTTAATGCTGTCATTACAACTGAACTTCCACAGTTGATGACAGATTCTGTTGACTGAAATGGAAAAGGTGAAAAACCTCAGCAAGGATATGAAACACACACATACACACACACAGACACACACACACAGACACACACACATTATAGATATATAGACACTATAAAACTGAAAATGTTCTTGTTATTGGTTTATAATTTAAAAAGAAGCAAACAGTTTTGAATGAACTCAGTAGGAGACAGAGATGGCTGAGGAAGGACAAAATCCATACAGGAAGAAGTACTCATGGTGGGGGAGGGGAAAGGGAGAAGAGGCCTATGCCTCAAGGACCTGAAACAGCCAAAGCTCCCACTTTTGTAGGCTAGTCCCAGAGGACCCCAGAGCTGAAAGAGACTTTAAACAATAATGAATGGCCGAAAGCTCCCCAAATTTGGCAAAAGACACAAAGCTCTAAAAGCCATAAAATGGAGAAGCCAAGTAAGCTCCAAATAAAATGCACCCAGAGATGTTCATTCCAGAACAAAACTGTAACTAAGCTTCTAGAAAATAAAGATGAACTGAAAATCCTTGAAAGCAGCCAGAGGAAGTGCGGCATCCCTGAAGGCAGGCACTAACCTGAAGACAGAGAATCGCTCAGCCCTGGGACTCCGGGGAGGCAGGAGGCAAATGGCCCATATTTCAAATTCTGAAAGAAAAGGACTGCCAACCGCAGACTCTGTATCTGGTAAAACCATCCTTCAGGAATAAATGGGAGACAGGCTGCTTGTCAGATGACAAAATGCCCAAAGAATCTACAGTGTGAATGGCCAAGCAAGCTCTCCAAATGGAAGCCTAATGATAAAAGAATCTTAGAGCATTGAGGAGGAGGGGGGAGAAGGAGGAGGAGGAGGGAGAGGAGGAGGAGGAGGAGGGAGAGGAGGAGGAGGAGGGGAGAGGGAGGAGAGAGAGGAAAAAGAGGGAGAGAAGGGGAAGGAGGAGGGGGAAGAGGAGGGGAAGGAGGAGAGGAAGGAAAAGGAGGAGGAGGGGAGAGGAGAAGGGGAAGGAAGAAGAAGAGGAAGGGGGAGAAGGTGAAGAAAGAAGAAGAGGTAGAGGAAGGTACAGAGGAGAAAACAGTAGAAAGAGAACTTCTGGAAGATATTTACAAATCTTATAAATTGTGTTTGATTGTGGAATCAAAAATTTGCCATTTCATACCTAAGTCAGTGTAGGAGATGGAAGAAGTTGGCAGTAAGGTTTGCACATTCCACTTGAAGTGGTAGAATACTGACCCCAGTAGACTCTAAGTCACATGTACATGCTCTGCATCACAGTTAGCTTCAGCTGGAGTCTGACACACATCACCTTGGAAGAGGTAAGTTTAACTAAGGAATGGCTTCCACCAGATTGTGGGCATATCTGTGGAGTATTTTCCTAATTGGTAATTGATGAGGAAGGGCCCAGCCCACAGCGGGCGGTGCCATCCCCTATGCAGGTATGCCTAGACTGTATAAAAAAGGTATCTGAACATTATGAACCTGGAAGCAAGACAATCAGCATGGTCTCTACTTCATTTCCTGCTTTCAGGATCTTGTCTTTTAGTTCCTGACCTGGCTTCCCACAATCATGAACTGGAAAAAACAAAACAAAAACAAAACAAAAAAAACAAACCTTTTTTTTAATTCAAATTGATTTGGGACTACAATGTCCACAGCAACACAGAAAAGACACGCTTAGGAACACTAGAAACCAGTCAAGATGGAGCCCAGTTCAGATAATTTACAGGAAGTCAACCAATGAGAAACAGAGGAGAGTAACAGAAAACAAAAACATAGCAAATCTGAGGTCTCATATATAATGACTACCTTAAATTAAATAGTATAACTACACCAATTAAAAGGCAGGAATTGGCTTCATAGATTAGAAATCACTATATACCAAGTACAAGAAAATCCTTTCAGAACCAATGACATGCAGAGAAGGAAATCCAATGTGTTGTCAAAGATAAAGCACACATACCCTAATAATACAAACCAGCAGTGACCATGTTTAGATCTGATAAACTAGATTTTGGAGCAAAGGGAATCACTATAGAAAAAAAAAGACATTAAACAAACAAAAGTATCACTTGGAATGAATAATAACCTTACTGGTACAAACACCAAATATTAGAGCCTCAAAATTTTAAATAAATAATTATAGCTAAGGACTGGGGTGTAGCTTAGGTGGTAGAGTCTACCATGCACAGAGCCCTGGATTCAGTCTCCTAAACTCCATAAATCACATGTGGTAGGACACTGATATTGTACCAGAATTTGGGATTCTACGACAGAAGGATCAGGTAATCCATGGCTGTATAGAGAGTTCAGGGCTAACTAAAGTAATAAACCAATAAAGGCACACAGAAAATATAAACACGCCCAAATGTATAGTTGGGGACTTAACTAGTTTCCTCTTAGCAAGTGAATTTCTAGAAAGCAAATTAGTCAATACACACATACACACTATATATATATATATATATATATATATATATATATATATATATATATTTGACCAATAGGATCTAATATTCAAAGAACCCACTCTCCTCTCCCCAGTATGAGGACACATATTTTTTTTCTCAAATATGCATAGAACATTCCCTGAAACACACTATCTCCTGGTCTATACATTAAACTGCCAAATTTAAAGAAGTTGACATTATACAGACTTTTTTATTTGAGCATCATGAAATCAAGCTAAAATTCAGTAAGACAAAACAAGAAGAAGAAAAAAGAAAGAAAGAAAGAAAGAAAGAAAGAAAGAAAGAAAGAAAGTAAACCAAACCACTACCACCAGCAACAAAAATCAGCAAGTCTCTAAACTCTTGGAAATCAAACATGTGTGCAAATAATTCATTGGTGGGAAGGGCCGTTCTAAAGAAAATATGAGAATATATTCAATGATGTGCAAATGTTCACCAGTTTTCAGCTGCTCTTGGAAACAAGACTCCTTTCTTGTGTAGAGTTAAAATAAATTTAAATACTTTTCATTATATTTAAATACTGAGCTGTAGACACCCAGCCTGTCAGCTTTTAAATCAAAATTGTCCAATATGGCTTTAATATGCACAATTTTAAGAGACCCTAGAACAACAACAACACATCCCTTCACAAAATGACATAATTTGTTGATGGAGGGTCTGTGCCCTTTTTCACACATGCCTCAAGCTGTCTGGTGGGAGACAGGGAGCCTGTTGGGATACAGTGTATGGGACTCCTTTTCTCATCATTTTAAAAGTCAGAGTGATTTCTCAAAGGGCCCTTCTCCTTTCACACTGCCTTCTCCCAAGTCACCTCATCCACTTCCCCTGGCTTTAAGTGCTTTCTAAGTGTTAATAACTCTCAACTAGACAACTTGGCTCCGGATCCCATAGTTTCTCATTCAGTTGCAAATCTGCTCTTATCTACTCAGTTGTCTAATGGTCATTATCCTGCTTGTCCACAATAGAACTCCATTTCCCCTCAAATCTGCTGCTCCCCTGGGCCCCTCACCTCTGTGTTGACACCTGAATTCACCCAATCACAGGAGACAGAAGCTTGACAGCCACACCATTCATCTTTTTCATTCACTTATCAGCAAGCTCCAAGGACCTAACCAATGAACCACAGTTGCCTCTCTTTTTCCCAGGATGATCCAAGCTGCCATCTTGCTCGTGGAGTGTTGTGCTGAGCCCCCATCCTCTTCCCTCACCAATAGTCCCTCCGGGGTTATTCTCCATATAGAAGACCATTGCTCTAAAGGCTGTGATGTTCTTACAATACCATGCTTCTAACTTACACTGGCTTCTTATCACAGTCCCATTGATTACACATCTACCATGTTTTCTTTACCTAGAATACAGACAGTAAGGTTTAATACCTTTCCTTCACTCCAGTAAGTCAAGTCCTGGCTGTTAACAGGGGATTCTGTGGACCTCCGTTGAATGAACTGGTAGAGTCTTTGATGGTAACTATCTTGGAGCTGCGTGTTGGCGTAAGATAAGATGCCATTCTAGTTAGGTTTCTGTTGTTGTGATAAAAGGAAGACCAAGAACAATTTGTGAGAGGGAGTATATGATTCATCATGACATGGAGAGAAACCAGGACAGGAACTGAAGCAGGACCCTGGAGGCAGGAACAGAAGCAGAGGCCATGGAAGATCGCCATATAATGGGTTGCTCCTTATGATTTGTTCAGCCTGCTTTCTTATAGCAGCCAATACCACTTGCCCAGGGGTGGCTCTGCCCATCCCTACATTAATCATGAATTAAGAAAATACCTCCAAGGACTTTCCCACAGGTCAATCTGATGGAGGCAATTTCTAAATAGAGTCTTCCTCTTCCCAGATATGTCTAGGCTTATGTCAAACTGATAAAAAGTAACAGGCACAGACAGCTACTATGTAATCAGATAATCTCTGATTGCAACCACACAGACACATTGTAAGCACACAAAGGCTGCATATAAATAAATAAATAAATAAATAAATAAATAAATAAATGTGTTAATAGCATTGTCTTTGGGTAGTAGGTTTACGATGGCTTTTTCTCTTCTTTCCCATTAAAAAAAATTATTCTCTAAAATTAGGAAGAATAATTTCATAATGAAGAAAACATAGCTGAGCCTCATTGGAAAGCTACCCATCAAAGTCTCACCCAGACTGGATGATTCTAGTATCTTTATTTTTATATTAGAGTACTTTGAACTTACAACCTTGTACTTGCTTGACAAGCAATCTACCTTTGAGCTACACTCTCAGCCTGACACCCAACCTTTGAATATTAAGTTTCTTTATTTCTCAGTTATCTCCCAGGCCCTTTGTGCTGTAATCTCTCTGGTTCATCTCAGCCCTCAGTAAATCCTCATTCACATTTTTTTGTGGATAATATTTTTTCAGGTTTTACACTGTAGGGACAGAATGTTTCCTTTTATATAAGTGGTATCCCAGAGCAAATGTGTTCCACTGTGGTAATAAAGTCCTGGTTTTGGGAATAGCTCCTTGAGAGACCTGGAAAGTTCTGGTGAAATATAAAAACTGGCAATTAATTTCTGAATGAATGTTGGAGAAACTCTAATGAGCTTCACATGTTTCCTCTTTTTAAGAAAGAGGCTGAATGAGTTATGTTATTCACACATTTCAAGTGTGAATCTTAGTGAAAGTGGGCTCACTTATGTTTAGGCCAAGTGCTATGAAAGCCAGACACAACTAATCTACAAAAATTAAAAGAAACGCACGGAGTCCCACTAACATGGGCATTTTTCTTTGGTTAACAACGTACAGTAAACAGATACAGTTGCTGGGTGCATGAGTATACACAAATTCACCTTCCATCAGGCAGGGACCCCAGAGAAGGTGGTGACATATTAATTCCAGGAATATGTGTCTGAGAGGAGAAACACAGAGCCTGTTTTGTGAGCAATTCCTTTCGGGGGCAGAGGTCCAAGTCTGCTCCGGGGGTGGTCTTGAGGCCACCTGGATAAATTGGGTTCCTTGCCAGTTTTGGAGCTGGCTCATTTCCAAGCTTCATTAGAGGAGGTTAAAATTGAGAAGGGGGATGGGGAGGGATGGAGGGAGGGAAGGAGAGAGAGAGGTCAGGCTGTTTGGGGAATCTGGATAGAGTGGACACCCATGAACTTCAGAGCCTTTCAGATTCAGGGTAGAGTTAGAATCCATCCACACACACACTGGTCATGTCAAAAGTCTGCCTGGGATCTGCCAGCATGTGTACTGGGTAAGAAGTAACTAAACGGGGCAGAAGTAGGAAAAGACTGAAAAATCTGGAAGTAGCAACAGAGGAGAGACTGTGAGCCAGGTCAATGTGACCTGAGGTGGGATAGCCTGCTGTGGGAGAGCCTGTGGGCATGACTCCTGGAGAAAGACACCCAGCTCTGCAACACGCTTTGTCTTCAGTGTTCTTAGTTTCTCTGCTCTTGTTTGCATTGTCTCAAGGAACCAGAGAACAGCTTGGATGTGAATTTTTAATATGAGTTTTGTAACTGGACATAACACATAACTGGACTATAGCATGCTAGTGTCCGTATTCTGAGACACTTCAGCTCTGCAGGCTGGGTGTGTATCTGACTCCTGTTTCTTTCTACCTTTTTTGTGGGCACTTGCCATCCATACACTAAGGGATGAGAGGAGAGAAGCAGAGGCTGCCAGGAGGAAACAGGATGTAGATACCCAAATTGAGCTGCAGTGACCTGTGTTTCATTTCTCAGGGCAAGCAAGCTGGAGGAAGACAGAGGAACCTGAGTGTTCAGGGAACACTCTGCTATACGCAGTTACTGTGGTTGTAAATCAGACAGCCTTTTTTTGGATTACAATTTAGTAACACCTGCTGAATGCAGATCCTTATGCAATTTGTCCCAGTGGTTTAGTCTTTGAGGTGTGAACCTCTAAAACCTCCTATAAATGCTCAGATTCTAGAATGCTCTTTGTCTTCATTTAAAAAGTTGGACACGGTATGTGGAGGACCGAGCCAAACAAACCCCAGAGACCAATGTTACATGGTGTGTCTCTATGACAGAATATTATACACACTGTCCTGAGAACACACTAGGATCTGTGCATTGACATGCACAGTAAAATGTGATGTCCCCGCAGTCTTGACAGGAGCAGCTCATGTCTAGAACAGTCAACAGCACAGGAATAGAGACCTGTATTCTTTACATTATTCTCTCCGTAAATCGCATCACATAGGATTCCTGTAAATGACCCAATTTTATAAAACTTTGTACCATGTAATCAGAGACACGTAAGGGTCATGTTCATCTACTCTGAAACATGTTTTCAACCATCGGACACAAAACAGCTGGGCTTGTTTTGATGCATTTGAAAACATCTGGGCCTATGAGGAGACACTTTACAGAGACTGGGAGAAATACATTTCTTTTGTGAGTAAACAAGAGGCAGATATGTGGGCCAGATTTACTTAGAAGATGTGTGCCCTTAAGAATAGTTAAGTCTAGCCAGGCGTGGTGGTGCACACCTTTAATTCCAGCACTCCAGAGGCAGAGGTAGATGGATCTCTGAGTTCAAGACCATTCTGGTCTACAAAGAGTTCCAGGACAGCCAGGGCTACACAAAGAAATTCTGTCTTTAAAAAGAGAGAGAGAGAGAGAGAGAGAGAGAGAGAGAGAGAGAAGGAAAGAAAGGAAAAAAAAGAAAGAAAAATAAAAAACGAATAAGCCTCCAAAAGTTAAGCCTTCCTCATCTGCAGCATGCATTTGTGCAGGATATCTCCTTTAAACTCCCCTCTAGCTAAGATGGACACAGCACATGGTCAAACAGCAGTGGAGCTGATGTGATAATGGCGCCTAGCAAGGTCAGGTGTCAAGCACATGCTGCTAACAACATTCAAAAGAGGCAGGACCCCCAACTGGACAGGCCTTCTCACAGACTTTTCTAGAATAATCTATTTGCCCCCCACCCCCCAACTCTAGGACTTC
Source organism: Rhabdomys pumilio (assembly GCA_030674055.1). Classification (NCBI taxonomy): domain Eukaryota; kingdom Metazoa; phylum Chordata; class Mammalia; order Rodentia; family Muridae; genus Rhabdomys; species Rhabdomys pumilio. The sequence goes on along the minus strand of JANHMN010000017.1, from coordinate 27,712,676 downwards.
CTCTCACTCATCCCAGCCTTCTGTTTCCCCATCACTACTTGATTTAAACAAATTTCAGGGGAAAGGTAAAGAGACAAACAGGCAGGCAGACAGACATGTTGCTGGGAAGGAAAGATGAATCGTGAAGGAGCTTGGTCCGTTAGAAAGGAGGGCAGTCAGAGATGAGTTCTTTTGGGTGAGAGCTGCACTAACAGAAAATACGAAAAAACAGACCCTGGCCCAGTGACTTGATGACTGACAAACTGCTACAAGCCAGCCGCCCCAGAGGGTCGCTCCACTCTACAAGGTGGCCATTGATCCAGCCCAGGTGCGCACACTCTCGCTACTCTCATTTTCCCGCCTGCTGGGCCTCCCTGCTGCTCAGGAAGCTGTGTAGTCAGTCCTGGCAGTGCCTGCAGAACTCCATAGCAGGTCAGGAGCAGGGGGAACTGGGGGCCTGGACTGGGTCACACTGTAAGTGCAATGTCTGTAGCCAAGGCAAATTCACAGCCTCAGAGTACATTGGGAACAGGCTTGCAAAGCTAACTTTCTTGACTGTCGGGGCTTGTGAGGGAAGATGAAGTCACCTATGCTGTTAGAGCCACAGTTGTGTGCTTGCTGGACACTCACACTGTGACAGCCTGTCTACCTAATAATCTGTAGACAGGACTCAGAGCGAGCAGATTGCTCACATGGGAAGGTCAGGGAACTTGTCTAATGTCACCCATCCAGAGAGTACCGGGATCTGGATTCAAACCCAAGCTGTCTGCTACACTATTGCTGCCTTTGAGGTTCGTCTTTGACTCTTCACAGACATAACTCCATCTCCATTCACCTGCCCCTGGCCACCACAAAATTCTCCGGAGCCTATGACACATCAGGTTGGAAAGTTAGATATGCCCAACGCAGGACTTCTACATCTCTCTGTTCACCAGGCTCCTTGGAATACATTAAGAAGTTAATCTTAATAGATATTTCAAAGTCGATGAGAAGCCTTAGGGGAAATTGCGAAGCCATCGGGACTACCATGTCCCATCACCTCCCAGTGCCTGAGGGAGCAGCTGTGGTTGCTAGGCCCTCAGCTATGTGAGTCACTGAGTGTGAGCAGCACCAGCACTTACGTGCTCAGAGGGTTCAGCCTGCCCGTCTGGCCTCATCTTCCTGCCTCTCCCCTCTTGTTCATTGTGGTCTGCCCTAGTTACATTGTAGGGTTGGCATGTGGGTGGGGTGCTGAGGGGCCCAACTTCCCTTCTGATAGTTGATAAGGTAACAGGATCTATATGCAACTTTGTATACAAGAGAATCACCCAGTCAGAAGTCTAACACCTGTGAGGGGTTAATGTCTGCCTCGCCTGGAAAACTGAAGCTACTCGAAGATGCAAAAGGTTACATTTCTAAGGTGTTCAGAAACCTGTGGAGGAAAGTGGTGGGGTGGGAGGACCTAGGAGGGGACAGAGCACAGGAGCTGGGTGGGGAGCTTTCTTCACCTCTAAAACCTTATAGTCCAAGCAGAAAGCGTCACTGTCTTATGGATTGAAGGTCAGCCCCTCAGTCACATGCTGATTTTCTAAATTCCTGCTATACCTTGCATCTGGGATGTCCCTGAAATTGTCATGTAGCTTAAGGTTTGATCCCTGGCCAGTGGCATTATTGAAAGGCATATTGGCTAGTTTTATGTCAACTTGGCACAAGCTAGACATAAAACATAATTTGGGAAAAGAGACTCTAAAGCAAGGAAATGATCCCAAAGGATTTTTGTAGACATGTCTGTGGCGCTTTCTTAATTATTAATGTATGAGGGGCCCAGCCCAGTATAGGTAGTAGCACCTCTGGCTGGTGGTTTTGGGCTGTAAGAAAGCAGGCTGAACAGGAGCAAACCAGTGAACCCAGTTCCTATGTGGCCTCTGCATCAGCTCTAACCTCCAGGCTCCTTCCCTACGTTCCTGCCCTACCTTCGTTCAGTGAGATTGTAACCTGAGTGTAGCAAGCTGAAATAAACTGTCTCCTTCCCAAGCTGCATTTGATCATGGTATTTAATCGCAGTTATAGAAGCCCAAGCTAAGCCAGGAGGCAATGAAAATCTTTAAAGAATGGGGCCTGGTGGCAAGTTTTAGTCACTGGAGGAAGTATCCTTAAAACAGACTGTGGGACACCAGTAGCCTTCTTGCTCTCCCGTTATCCTTGCCTGCGGGGAACATCTCTGCTTCACCATGCACTCTCCACCTCAGTCCAAAGCAAGGGGACCAATGAAGCAGGAGTTGAAACCTTTGAAACTGTGAAACAAATGTTCTTTCCTTTTTTATAAGTTGATTGGCTCTAGTATTTTTGCTACAGTAACAGAAAAGCCAACTAGCTCTCCATATAACATTAGAATGTGAGCACACTTAGAACAGGCAGAGAGTGGATACAGTCAGCAATGCTGAGCTCTGTCCATAAAATAAGGGACACCTGGGGGCTGGGAAGGCAGCTCAGCAGTTGCAAGGATACCCACACGTTTGATTCAGAACCCGTATTTTAAAAAGCCATGTGTGGTAGCACATACGTATAATCCCAGTACTGGTGAGGTAGAGATAAGAGCATCCCTGTGGCTTGATGGCTGTTCATGAGCTCTGGGCCAATGAGAGAGCCTATCTCAAGAGAGCAAGACTGTATTAGTGGCATAGCTGAGGTTGTCCCGACTTCCACACGCAACTACATACATGTGCATCCATACCTGCACATTCACACACACACACACACACACACACACACACACACGTTAAGCGGTGGACATCTGAACATGTACAGAGTTAACGCCATGTGATCATGAAGATACCAATCTTCAAGGCACAGAGAATAGCGTGGAGCAGAGCTTTGATGTCCAGCTGCGTGTGAGTGAATGAACTCCCATTCCTGAGACAGACAGTCCACAGTATTTCAACATGGCCAACCTCAGAAACAAATGGAACTGCCCATTTTCCAAGTCCTGCCTGGGGAGTCCGGGACGGTTTGCCTCTGATCTCAGGTGTAAAGCTACACTAATACACCAAGAGGCAACTTACATGCTTTCAGCCTGAAACAGCCCTAGGTCTTTGTGCATTTATCTTCCTTCTCGAGGATCAGGCAGCTCCGGGCTTTCTGGAGAAGATACTTGTGTCTTAATTGACAGTCTCTAAATAAGCACAAACCCCCAGGGATCTGATACTCTAAGCACAAAATCCCAAATACTAGATGGTAACTAGATTAAATGCGTATCGGTTACATTGAGCCGTGCTTTATTCGGCTCTGTAATTGCCAGCTGGAAAATCAACGTATCTGACAAAATGACCTAACTTTCACTTACCACTCCTATGCTCTAAATCATATTGGAAAAACATGCATTAGTAGAATACAGGCCTCTGAACAAATAGAATCAAAGCATGATGTCCTTTGTTTAAGGAACGCGTTCAGAATTAGGGCCATGAGAACATTCCCCATTACGTGGCAATTTACTCTGATGACTTGATTAAACTCTGCACTCTAATTTTATCTGCAGACATTCTGATTTCTCTGTAATTTGATATGCATTGTGCCGGGTGGAAGCCTAAACATGAATTCCACACTTGAAGTTTTTCTCACGTCACTGCAACAGCCTCAGGCCTATGAGGACCAAGCTTCTGAAAAAAAGAGAGGCTGTGGATTCCTTCATTTGGTGTAGTGTGAAGGACCTTTGCCAATGCACTCAAATGTCTCCTTGTGGCAAAATAGCACAAAGCTATCCTCTCTGTCTCTTCAGACTTAGTCGATCAACTCTGTGGATCCCACCACCTCATTCAAGACTACATGTTACAAGGTCGGTTTTCCATTTGTCCTCTGAGGGCTCTGGCAGGCCCCTGCTCACAGTCTGGTTTTGTTGGGTCTTTCCTGTGGGTCTACACCCTGGGACACAGTGGAATGGAAGGTTGTAATACAGCCCGTCTTTTCTAGTTTACTGCTTTTGACTAAAATCATAACATTCCCTCTGACGTAATGGACATCAATTAGACTTTGGCAAAGGAAACACTCTGATCGAATAGATTTAGTTGTGGGAATAGAAACCTCTCCAGGAAACCCTGAAGCAATGATCTGTGGCCTCTCAGGAGGTAGGAGGACAGATGTGGGGCAGACAGGAAGTCCACAGGGATCCCTGGGCTCCAGCAAGCCACTGTCCCCTGCTTCTCTTACCACATTCTTCCTATGCTGTGCCCCAGCACGCAGGGCCCAAATAAACCCTATGCTGAAGCCATTGAGAATCTTAACCTGAGAGAATTCTTAATCTTATCCTTGGGGACACAAGCTCAGTTTTGGGGATTTTATTTTTGTTGCTGTTGGTTTGTTTTTATGTTTTGTTTTGTTTTTCAAGACAGGAAATAGCATTTCTCTGTGTAGCCCTGGTTATCCTGGAACTTACTTCATAGACTAGGCTGGCCTTGAACTCACAAACATCAGTTTGACTCTGCCTCCCAAGTGCTGGTATTAAATGTGTGGCTACCGTGCCAGCAGGGCAGGGACTCTTATATCCAGCTGTACAAATGCCCAGTCAGTGAAAGTTCTATCCAATTGTATGGGTATAAAACTCTCCTTTTGAATGGCCCAAGACTTGGGATATCTGTATGGGAAATGGCGTCCTTCAATGCAAGCCTGTCACACACAGACTTGGAGTGGCTACTGGGCTATTGTTTCCGTTTCTTGAGGTGCTGAGTTACATGTCAGTAGCCTTCAGTCATTTTTCTAGAATGAGTTTGAAAGCAAATAAAATAAAATGGAGATTCTATAGAAAGTGATTTTGAGTAATTGTGTAAGACATAAATGCCTTACACTAGCACCAACAAAATTAAGTGCTTCCTTCCTTTCTTTCTTTCTCTTTTTCTTTCTTTCTTTCTTTTTTTCTTTCTCCCTTTCCTTTTTTCTTTTAATGAAGCTGCCAACCAAGTTGAAAATCCTTTTTATCCTAGCTGCTGCCCAGGAGGATGAATGAGGTGAGCTGAGCAGACACCACAGACACGGCAGACACCTCCTAGTAGCAGCGTTCCCTGGGGATGCTATTAGTGTCCCGGGTTCTTATACAGAGAAGGAGACAGGAGAGACTGATTACTATTCAGATCAGCCTCCAGGTCAGAGCTGTCTGAAGATGGCATCATCAGGTAAGTAAAAGGCAGACGCTGTGGGCTCAGCATACCCTAGACCCCTCCCAGAGTAGAAAAGGCACAGGCTGCTCCCCCAGTGTGTATGGCTGATTTCTGGGAAATGCCTCTGGCCAATCCCCTACACACACACACACACACACACACACACACACACACACACACAAACAAACAAACAAAACCCCAAAGAATGCATTTTCTTACTGTTGTGATCTCTCGGCATCCTTTCCAAGGCTACCATCCCCACCATTCAAGTTTCCACCTCTACCGAGTGCTCCATGGAGAGGACCTTTCGCTTTGTTTCCCGGGAGTGGGCCCCTTACACAGTGACAGTGTTCACTCACTCATCAGTTCAGAATGGACAGCTAGAGCAAAGTTGCTTGCTCTGTGGATGAAGAGAGCTAACAGTCTCACAATGATAGCTGATACTCCTTGTGCCAGAGTCTGCTTGGTATTCATTATTTCACCATAACACTAAGAGGTGGTGAATACTCTCATTTTATATGTAAGAAAACCAAGAAACAGAGAGATTAAGCAACCTGTTTGAGCACACACAGCTGGTCAGGGTGGTAGCTCTGGGACTACAAAGGCCAAAACCTTCCACTCTTAGAACCTCAAGGCAAGCGAGCACCTACACTCGCTACCCCTATGGCTCCCCTTCCTGACTCTCAAGGGTCAACACAATCCATCAAGTCATTTAAAGTGAATCCCTGGCTCATACAAAAATCCCATTTCCTTGAGTATCCACCCAGCTTTATCTAAACCTCCACCTTCAGGCTGGCTTGCAGGGAGCAGAAGGGCCATGGTCCATGGGAGTTCAGGGCCTGTCCCCTGGGAATGTCTGTCTGTGTAAGACTAAACCATGCCGTATAAATCTTGTCCAGGAAAAGAAAAGAACGGTTGTGTGGGAGTAGAGTTACTCCAGCTGCTGGGACCCCATGCGCACAGCCCTGGGAGATCAGAGGGGAGCCAGACCGATTGATTCCTGGCCCGAGGGCCCGTGTGAAGCAAACCCTCCTCAGATTTCTAAGGTTTCCAGGAGGGCAGGTTGGCTGGGAGCCTTGCAGTGCTGAGGAGACTGAAGGATGCATTCTGCCATGTGGCTCCAAAGATAAGTTCGGGGCGGCAGACTGGGTAACAAGCTAGACTCCCTTCTACTTCTGATAAGATAGAGGGCCTCTGTCTTTGAACGTGTTATTAATACTCTGCTCAGTTCTGTGGCCAGTGGGAGAGCAGTGAGCCTGTTCCTTTCATCAGGAGAAGCTAAGGCCTCCCCAGGGCTATGGGAGGGAGGTTATAGACAGAGACGAGGGCCCAGGATACCACTCAACATCTGGGTTCTTTCTTGGGCTCCTGGGAATGTGTGTCAGGGGCCCTGAGCCCCAGCTTAGCCTTCAGGCTTCTGCCACAAATGTCTCCCTTGCTATGTAACCAGGTTTAATAAAACATGGATATTGTATAATAAATACTGCATTTTCATGAATCTGCCCGTGAGATCAAGTGCTGTGCTAGAAAATATTATGAAATATGTATCACAGTCTCTTACAGCCTCCTCCGAGCATTTTATATAAATCGCTACCTGTCAGAAGGGTTTGTGGAGTGAATCGGGAACTCCATGGAAGGCCCACAGCTTTTCTCTGTTGCTATGAGATATTAATATATTAGCATAACGTTTTTAAAAATGCAAATCCGCCTCTGGTATTCATACACTCTGAGTGGCACCTTAAGAAACACGCCTTTCATCCACTTGAGCAATCACCTCTCCTGCCCCATCCCCGCTCCCTGCAGGACCCCTTGCCAAGCAGCAGCCAAACGCTGCTCGACAGTGCCCTCTACTGGCGGGGAATGAGAACTTGCTTCCTCCGCTCCGAGGCTCCTCTTTTTTTAAGGATCAGAACCACTTTCTCTGCATTTTCTCTCTCCTTACCTCACCTTGTCTTCAAGTGCAGGAACTTGTTCTGTAGACCTAGTTAAGGGTGTCACGGACCCTTCTCCTCACATATGCCCGTCTGCGCCCTCTCTACGTTCTCCTTTTTTGCTTTCTTGCTACTCGCTTGAGTTTTTCAGGGAAAATCCTACCCATTTTCCAGCCTTTGCTTCCCATTTAGAAGCCAAATACCAACAATAAACCTCAGAATTTTTTTATGCAAATTTTGTGTTGATTATGTGAGAACACATAAAGCATGTGCCTGTCTTTTTGTCACAGAGGGAAAAGCAGCGTTGCTTCTGTGCCCTCCATTTCCGAAGCTCTGGAAAGTTCTTAAATACGTTTTTTTTTTTTTTCTTCTTCTTCTCTCATTCTGCTTCTGAAGTGAAACCAACCCACAGCATTGGATGGGGATGCACTTTTGAATATACTTCTGTATTCAACCTGATTATTTTTCTGCTGACCTCCATAACAAAACCTGCTTTACTGCTGCTCCCGAGTAATTCACCGAGAACAAGGGATCAAGCTGTTTGCCGACTGATTTAAAAATGTTGCAAGTTGCAACTTACTCCAGGTGTTCTGTCCATATGTGGCATATGTGATCTGAGCACTACCTAGTTCTCTGCTGAGGCCCACGGGTTCAGGACCTCTCTGTGAACCCCCTAAGTTCTTACTGGCGTTACTTCTAAGCCATGGCCTGCCACAGAAGCCTGGTCTTTGCTCAGCAAAACCAGCATTGAGTGAGTGTGAACTGACTGTGTTGCTCACATCATGGCTCCCTCAAGCCTTTCTGTCTCGATGCTGAAGTATAGGCAGCCTATGAGAACTATCTCACAGGTATTTTATCTTTATGTGCATGACAGTCACACCCTGAGACTAGCAGGGGGATTCAGCGAGCTTTCTCCCATTTTCAGGCGAAGGGTTCCAAAGTCTCATTCCAGAAAATTCTACCCTGAGTCCAAGAAGTACTTCAGACCACCTGGGTGATTCTGTTCTATAGGACACCACATCACTGAGGAAGTTACATCCTCACCACCTTTGCTCTGCACGAACTCGGAATGCTGCTAAATGGTTTTCATCCTGCATGCACACGGGTGTCTCCTCAGAGCAGCAACCGGCCAGTCTGACTGTGGATCATTCTCCTTTGATGGGCACCCAAACTAGACATTCATGGGTGACAAACCTTTAGGTTTTTTTATTCATACGTATTTCCACAAAAATAGTAGATGAATCTTGATGGCTGTTCTAGAATGAGGTTAGTTTATCATCTAGGTAACTTAAATGCAACTATATAAAAATAGCATATATTATATATATTACCATATATGAATATATTATATATAAGAATATGTTTATGTGTATATATGGTATCATATATATATATATATACATACACACACACATACACATACACATACACATACACATACACATATACATATACATATATATATATGGTATGTGTGTGTCTGTGATGTGATTTTTTTTGGCGACTGTATTACATAGTAAATAACATCCTGTAATCCTTTCAGGAAGTTGAACCCACTTGGTAGGCAATACAGAGACATTCTAACAGTAATGTTTAGTTACTCACATTACCAAGTACGGGATCATCTTTAACTGCATGGGGAGAAGAAAGCCTATCATCTCATAGACTAGTGTTCTCTCTTCTAGATTTTTCTACCCTAGAAAATTTGCATAGCGGTGTCATTTCTAGAATCAAAGTTGAGCTTCAGAAATTTGTTGACCCGACTATGGAGAAAGCTTAGTTCTTTCCAAAGCTCTGGAAACTACCTTTCTCTGTTTGGAATGTGGCTCCCCCTACAGGCTGCCCAGGTCTGATCATCCTTGAGACCTGGTTCTGATCCTGAGGTTGGGGTTGACCTACTGTGGAAACTAGCTAGGAGGTTCAGTTCCAGCCTTTTATAGAGAAAAGTGCTCTGAAGGGGTCAGAGCTGAAAAGGGATCCCCCACAGGGTGGAACAGGCTGCTTGGCTCTCTCCAGGCAGTGCCCTGCGGGAAATTCACTGCCTAGCTATTTCCTGTTTCAAAGGAAGCACACAGCCTTTTGGATGGCATGGTTATGTGTTCAGCTCCCCAGGAACCAGAGCATGGTGACCTTTTGTAAAGAAAAAGGTGTCAGAAGAAATGAAAGGAAGTCCTTTGGACAGCCACTCCTGTGTCCTGTATTCTGGAGAGAGCCTTTTGGGTGTGGGGCACAGGTAAGTAAATGCTTCACAAGCCTGAGTCTTTTTTTTTTTTTTTTTTTACAAATGTATCCAGTTCCTTGGTCTTAGGAAAGTATAAGGCATGAATTACTTTACCTTAAGCATAAACTCAACCTTTCAGGCTCCAGCCAGGTTTACCTGAAGGAAGGTGGGGGACCTCCCTGCTTCCTCTCTCCCTTCTGGAAAAGTCCACATTGACTTTCCTCGGATGTAGGAGACCATGACCTAAGGAATCATGAGAAGAAGAGTATTGGCTTTCTAGAGGCAGAGGTGGCTTAGGTCTGAGAGGCAGGCAGGCTTTTGTGCTTTGGAAACAAAGCAGGCCTTTTAGCAAGGCTGGGTCTACTTGCTGTAAGAAGGCCGGGGAAGGCCCAACCTCACACCTGGCAAAGCCATCTGGGCAGAAGAGGCTGGTGAATGAGCGTTCTGGCAGCTCCCTCTGGAATGTAGGTTTTATTTCCTTCACATTTAATCTTACCAGAGGTTTGTCAACTCTATCCTGAGTACTTAAGAGGGAAATGCTACATTTATGAACCAACATAGGATAAGTTGAAAATCTAAACTTCTTGACTTAAATTCTATTACTTCCCCTCATTCTTTGGAAGAATCTACTCTGTCCTAAGCCAGGAGTGTGTCTTACAACCACCTAGTGTAATTATAAGTGGCTTTGAAAACACCCTTTGAAACCACAGGTTCTTAAAGATCCTAACTCTGGGGGCCTCTTCTCAGAAGAAATACAACAAACCCATGCACGAGGTAACAAAAATGATTCCAAACTGTGTGTCAACCATCCTTCCCCCAGTTAATTTTTGGGGGGGTGTGTTAAAAATCTCTATGTCCCCTATGATAGACACTCGTACAAATCCTGCATCTAAGGCTCAGAGAGAGTTGAGGAAGAGGGGAGAAGAAAGTTTGTAAGAGCCAGGGGACCAGAAAGATGACTGTGAGTTGTTTGTCTCCTAAAAACGTCACGGAAGCTTCACCCAAGATATGTCAATAATACCACTGCTTAATTAAGACCTGAACAAGCAATAAGACCAATAGAAACTTCATGGGAGTCCACCCCTAGACAAATACAAACAAACAAATAAACAAAAAACCCAAATAAGCAAAAAACAAACAAACAAACAAACACCCAAAAAAACTACAGACAAGCAAGGGATGTTGAGGGGGAAAGATGCCTCCCAGTTGGTTATCCAATACCAGGTGGTCAACTCTAAAACCATGTGCATACAAGCAACCCTGAATGGCCTCAGAAGGATATATTTATATATTTAGGCAGACACACAGACACATATGCACATTTGTATGTATACACACAGATACATAAGACATACAAGTATGTGTATATATACAGGTATGTATACATACTTGTGTGTATACATATATGTACACATGTACATGTGCACACATGTATATACATGTATGTATACAAATGTGTGTATACTCACACATCACAATAACAACATTTAAAAAAGATTTTGAGAGGGAGCAAGTAGGTCAGAGGTAGTGTAAGACTCTGGCAACCCTGAGTGAACCACACAGAGACAGAGAGAGATGCAAAAGCAAGAGGAGTTTATTGTTCCAGCATGTTGGGGTCATCCTGCATCCAAAAGGAGAGGAGACCCTGGGCAGCTCCAGGTGCAGAATAGAGAAACAACAACTAGGCACAATATGATTGGCAGAACAGTGTGACTTTTAAACTGATTGGTCCTTAGGTCCGTCCACCCTGAGGAATGTGTCTACTGCTCTGGGGCTTCCCTTATCTCCAGGTGGTCAACAGTGCCCCCCCACCCCCCAATGTAGTCTTTCTGAGGGATGTGATTCAGCCTCTCCCTTCTGGAAGGGAGAGATGCCTACGTGTTCTACAACCTCTCTTCCAGGAGTAAGGATTTCTCCCTTCTGGGAGGGGAGGGGTCCTGGTGGGATTTTCCAAAGACCCTAGGCTGACTTCTTCAGTAGTACAAGGGACAGAAATTAGAGGGAGAAGGGGGAAGGAAAAATGAAGTTACATTTTAATTTTTAAAAAAAAATGTTAAAAATAATGAAAAAAAGAATCTCTCCTCTGTCCATGCCTGAGCCAAGCACTGTGGCTAGAAGTGAGAAGCTATGTCTAAGAATCCTTTAAAATCCATGTTCTCTAAAAGAAGTCCCAGGGCCTCTCACGTGTGCTGTGGAGCCGCCATGCACTTGCTCTTCTCTTCTCCAGTCTCCTCTGGCTACATAAATAACCGTCCTACTCTGGTTTGGAGCAGTAACCAATGGTTATTTTTTTTTTTTTAAATAATCGCATGGACTGACCAGCCTCTCATGGGCAGCTTCATGATGTGCAAAGAGTTTTGAAAATCCCAGTGAGTGTTTAGAGTTCTGTCTCTCTGCATCTCTCTGTGTCTCTGTCTCTGTCCCTCCTTCTCTCTGTCTCTCTGTCTGTGTGTGTGTGTGTCTGTGTGTGTGTGTGTGTGTGCGCATGCCCATGATGTCTAGAAGAGGACATAAGATCCCAGGAGCTGGAGTCACAGGTGATTGTGAGATGGGAAATATGAATACTTAGAGTTGAACTCAGATCCTCTTTAAAAAACAAACAAACAAACAGACAGACAGACAGCAAGCGATATTCTGAGCATCTCCAGTCCCCAAGCCACAGTGCTTAGTGTTTTACCGACAACACTTCCCAGACACTTATCCAGCATCTGGTCTTTATTCAACTTCTGCATTGAGCTGAGTCAATATTGGATTTCAGTTTCTGGGGAAGGAGGGTCAGAACTAATTTAGGTTGTGTCTCTCTGGGGCTTCTTTCCTCTCTGTGTCTGTCTGACTGTCTGTCTGTCTGTCTGTCTGTCTCTCTCTCTCTCTCTCTCTCTCTCTCTCTCTGCCTCTCTCTGTCTCTCTGTCTCTCTCTCTGTCTCTCTCTGTCTCTCTCTGTCTGTCTCTCTGTCTGTCTGTCTCTCTGTCTCTCTGTATCTCTGTCTCTCTGTCTCTCTGTCTCTCTGTCTCTCTGTCTCTCTCTGCCTTGTTATCATCCCCTTGATGATAACATTGTTCCTTAAAAGCTCTTTAAGATACAGACCTTTAAGAGAAAAGCTTTACTATTTTAGGAGCCTGTTGTCCATGTGGGTTGACCCGGGCATCTTGGAAAACTTGGGGTTTAGTGATGGGACAGATCTTATCCGAGGCCCCTCTGCAGTTGCTAGAAGGAGCTCCTGTCTTTCAGGTAGAAGATAGCAGTAGCTGTGTTAGATTTAACTCACCTATAAGGTCAGGAAGCTCCACATTAGTCACTGATAACCTAGAAGCTGTGGAAGTGAAGCCCAGGAGCAAGGAATTCAGAGCAGACCCTCAAGAAAACACATCCTGTGGGACTTAGGGAATGTGGTCAGAATCTGCTACTGGAGAGGGGGGATGGGAGTGTAATTAGAATTTGTTTCCTTAAAAAAAAAAAAAACCACAAAAATAGGAATGAGCTTTTATTTTAATCCCAGGTGTGGGGACATGAGGCTGCTTCTGACTGCAGCAGATGACTATGATTTGCCTCATGCTCTAGCAGGAGTGTGATTTTTCCAGCTGCAGATAGTTTCTGTGGTTGTGTCACATTTGGAATTCTGGAGAATTTTCAGAGAGTATATAAATGCTAGGGCTCTGAGAGGAATGGTGGGTTGTTTGTGTTTTGTTGTTGGCTTTTGTTGGTTGTTGTTGGTCATGGTTTGTTAAGTAGTCATAAGCCAAAATAGAAACAATAAGAAGAGATTAGGTATTCTGACAGCAAACATCAAACTTGCCCTAAGGAACTTGATGTCCCCTAATCAGCAGGAAGTAGTCTATAACATTGCCCACTTTCTCCTCTATCCTTTTCTCTCTCCTATCTAGTGTTACAGATTTGAAAGAGTGGAAGAAAGGGGGGAGAAAAGGGTGGAAGAAAGAAGACCCCATAAAATAGCAAAAGAGCAGCTGCATGGGATGGATTCTTAGAATGGAGTTCTGATCTGGCCACTGAGATGGTCATTTTCCATCATGGAGCTGTGGGGACAGGGCTGGGGCTCAATCAGCACCACTCATCAAAAAGAATGCATCTTTGTTTCTATCCTTGCTGCTGATTCCTGACTACAGAGTTCTGGGAGCTGTTGGAGGATACTTTGTTCTTCACACTTCCTTCAGACACTATGGTTTGTGAGATCAGGTGATTAAATCTGGCTAATGAGGCATGAGAACAGAAAGACTTCTCTCTCTGTCAGAGCCTGTCATCGGAGCCCTCCAAGATCTTCTTGCGATTCATCCTATGTCTAATGTGATCATGTGGAACACAGCAGCTGCCTCCTAGCCTGGGTCTCAGAGTCCTTTAAATGAAGAGAAAGGATCCTCTTGCTTGTCTGGAACAGGTAAGTTGCTGGAGAAGACCAAGAACCTGTGCTATCTCAGCCATGGTTGTACAAGACGGTCTATGGGCCCTCTAATTCACCCATTCTGTCCCTCATTCTGATTCTTTAAAAAGTAACTGTTTGTTTTAAAATATCCATAGATGGGGAGGCTGAGAAGGCAGCGATGAGTCTCCACACCCTCCTCTTTCTCCATCACTAATACATCACAGACCGGGGCTCCTTTGTCATAACCAATGAGCCAGCACTAATGTGTTATTATGAACGAAGGTTCATTCTTTTCTCTCATTTCCTTAGTTCCTAGCAAATTGTTTTTCTGCCCTTGCATCTCCTTAATCTCTCCCAAACTGGGACAACTCTCAGAATTTTCTGGGGTTTGAAGGTCTTCATAAATATTTTTTCTTTCATCGTTGACAGTTTTGAGAGATACTGGTCAGGAGTTTTATAGACTGTTCTCCAAAACTAGGACTTACTTGGTGTTTTCCTCATGGTTACACTGGGGTTATGAATTGGTGAAAGGAAGACCCAGAGAGGGCCACCAATAAAGGATTCAGACTATCCAGATGACATCACTGTCTGTAATTTGACCTTGCCCAGTTCTTTGAGGTTAGCTTTCCCAAGTTTCCACATTGGGGAGTTGTTTCATCTTCCTCTCTCTTACTTAGTCTTTGAAAGATCAGTAGCTACTTTTCTGTCACTGTGATAAGAAAGAAATTATTTAGCTTGTTTCCAGAAGGATACAGTGCAGTCATTGTTGGAAACTATGGCAGCAAGTAGCAGACATGACAGCAAGGGTAGTAGCAGAGACCCCAGGACTTAAACTAAAGCAGGAAGCAGAAGGAGCAAGCTGAGAATAGCAAGTGAGTTTGATACTTCAAGGCCCACCCAAAATGACACACCTCCTCCATCAAGGCCCCACCTCTTGAATCTTCCCAAACAATGCCACTAGCTGGGGACCAAACACTCAAACATCTGAATCTATGGGAAGCATCCTCATCCAAAGCACCATGAGAATTTGCTAAACACAGCTACACGTAAGTGAAGGAGGAACAGCTACCTACATTATCTAGAATGCATATGAGGAATTTCTCTCTTCTTGCCCATTTATTTCATTCAATCATTTGCTTGTATCAGCATGCACTCATGGATAGTTACTTTATACACTGTGTTATAAAGTGTATAAACCCTATAGTAGGTTGCTACAATGTCCAAACTAACCTAGCTTTCACCACTGGGAACTCATCCAGTTGTCAACTATGTTGCTTTGGTACACCCTCATCTTTATGTTCTTTGGATACATCTTTCTTCTTCACCACCCAACACTCCAGGCACATCTTGCTTACCCTTCGTCCCAGCTCTAGACTCAACCATTGCTGTAAGAAGCCCTGGATTCCTCTTTGGAAAAGATGCGAGAGATTAGAGCTCAGGTTTTGGTGCTTGATTAGACACCATGACATTCTGCCCTAATATACAAGGACTGGGAACCAGTGAGTTAAGCCACAGTCCTCCTTGGTCTTGTTACCCAGGAGAGCTGACTTGATTGACAGCTAGCTTTTTGTGGTTTTGCCATGCTCAACACAGCACAGGACTCCACCAGCTGCAGCTGTCATGAACTACTTACAGATACGACACGCACATACAGTTTCACACACATTCGATAAAAATTGGCTTTTATGAGGGAATATCTATGTATTGTTCATTACAATGCTTAGTGTAGTTCAAGTATTGGCAGGATTAATGCTCTAACGCCAACTTCTCCCAGAGCTCAGTCTTCTTAGCAACCAGAGGTTATAGAAAGTATAGGGTTTATTCTCTCAGGTACCAAAACCAGCTGAGGATCTAACCCAATAAATATATCAAGGCACCATAAATACATCATCTGGGACCAGTGAGAGTCCTTTTGTTTTAAACTGTGTATGTGTTTGTGCATGTGTGTGCAAAGTAGGGTGGGTGAATATGTGCAACTGAGTGTGTGTGTGCACATGCATGTGAGTGTGTGTACCTCAGTTTTGAGGTGTGAACAACTGTACATGAGGATGTTGGTAGGTGTGGTATTGTTTGTGTATGAGAACCAGCATAAGAACATGTGGGTGTGAGTTAGTGTGTGTGGATAAAGATGTGTGAGTGGGTGTGTGGGTGTGAGTTAGTGTGTATGAATAGGATGTTTGGGTGTGTGGATAGGATGTTTTGGTGTGGGGGCATGAGTTTAGTGTGTGTGGATAGGATGTGTGAGCAGGTGTGTGAGTGTGAGGGAGTGTGAGTTTGGAATGGGACAGATAACCACTGTAACACACATTTCCTTCTCCATTCTACACAGAACCTTGGCAAATGTCTCTCTCACCAGAGCCATCGTAACCCCAAAGGGAGATTGGCATCTCCTGAACAGGGGCTCCTGGTGTAACACATTGCAAAGCCTCCTCGTCCTCCATTTCCTGAAAATCTAGGTGCAGCACAAAGCAGCAAATATTTTTCCTGTCACCACCAATGATGACACCACAAGTTCCCAGATAGCAGAGTTAGTTCATCACAATAATTAAAAATTTCCTGATGTCATACCAACCCCAGCTAATTATTCCCTTGGAGACAATGCAGATTCACAGAGTATCATTGTCAAGAGGCTTCTCCCTGCTCAGAAGCTCAGACACACACTCTGTGACAGTCACATTGCCATGGGTTCAGACAGGCTTGGTGACCTGGGATGTGACTGGGAGACAGAGGTGAGTGTCAGTTACCACTGTAGTAGCTCAAAGTGCTTGCCCTCTGTTGACTTGCTTCTCCTCTAGCTGAAAAACACCAGAACTCTGGGGACATGCTAACCATTCTGCTAGCCCTTTGCTGACACCATGACAAGCCCAAAACAGTCCCAGCCTGGTTTGGGGTTCCAGGGGGACAGTAAAGAAGCTCTCATCTCCAGCTCTTCCAGCTGCCCAGACACCATAATAGCACCCACTATCTCCAAGGCTCGTGTGCACATTCTTTGAGCGCCTCACTGACCAGCTCAGGGTCACAGACACACAGTCACTTTCCCACCCCTCAGGCAGGATTTTACACAGGAGGCCTTAATACAGAGGCTAGCTGTGAGAGAAGGGCCTAGGCCCAGATGTGGTTCTCAAGCACCTGGGACAGATGGCCATCCCTCTCTCTTCGGGTACCTCAGCTCTCTAGTGAAAATGAGAAGCCAGAAGTGAGAGCTCTGCTCACACTCTGACGTGGGAAAAGCCACAAAACCACAAAGACTCATTTGATGAGAAGAAGAAAATTGGTCCCGAGGTTATTTTTTGCTGAGTGGGTGCAATGGCTGAAGTGGACTCTGGGTTTTCTTACTCAAACTGTAACTACCTGTTATGTTCTCCTTTCACAAGCGAGAAAGTCCCTTCTCAGGGGAAAGTTCAGTCAGCTCTCCTATCCGATGGCTCTCTACATTCATACACTCGTTTTTTAGTAGATGCTGCTTCTTAGAAAAGTCTCAGTTCCTGTAAAATGGAGAGGAAGGTGCAGAGATTCTCTGGATGCCTGTGCCCCACTTATGCACAGTCCCCCCACCAAAGTGACACATTCCTTACAACTGATGAGCCCCAGAACACACTCTTTACTAACCATGGTCTGCTGTGTCTTCAGTGTTTGGAGTTGGACAATCTATGTGTTTGGTCCAACATATAATGACACAGGTCCATCCCATAATATGTATGGTAGCTTCCTGCCCTAACCCCTCTTGCTCTGCTTCTTCCTCCCTCCCTCTTTGAGCCTGACTTGGCTACCGTTCATCTTGCTATTGTCTTCATAGTTTTGAATGTTCCAGAATTCAGAGCGTATGGCACTGGATTCCTTTTCTTTTAATTTTTGAGGCAGAAATTCACACAAAGTGAAGCATCTTGGACTGGAGAAATGGGTTAACATTGAAGAGTACTTTGCTCTTCCAGAACAAAGTTTAGTCCCTAGCACCCATATTAGTTGGCTCACAACTGCCTTAAACTCCAGCTCCATGGAATCTGATGCCCTCTTCTGGTCTCTCTGGGTATTGCACACATGTGGCTTACACTCAGACATACACATTAATAAAGTAAACCATCCTAGTGACATGCCTGAGTGACTCCATGTTTCCAGGCCTTAGTAATTCATTTCTTCTGGCACTGCAGAACCTTCCACAGTCAGCTATGCCACCATTTATCTAGCCATTCACGACTACAAGACACTGTCCCTGCATCTAAGGTTCGGCAATTGCAAATAAAGCCATGTGTAGCGTTGTGTGTGAATGTGAATGTTTGGTTCATTTGGGGTAAGTATAAGGAGCAGAGCTTCTGGGTTGTGAGGTCTCTTTCACTTGTTCTTGGAACAGACGGACAGACAAACAGTGTAAAGGGTGCACTCAAGATTAGGGACAATGGTATTGAGGCAATGGCTCAGTGGGTAAAGCACTTGCTGATCCTGATGGTTTGAGTTCAAGTTCCCAGAGCCCACATAGCAGCAGGTCAGATAGCTTGCTCCCCTGTAATCAGTGCTCCCACTGTGAGCAGGGCACAGAGAGAATTCCCAACAGCTCATGGATTAGCCAGCACAGCTTAGGTAGCATCTCAGTGATGAGACATAGCAAAAAAAAAAAAAAAAAAAAAAAAAAAAAACCCTCTGCATCAGAAGAGGTAGAGATTGAGGACCAAAAATATCTGAGGTTATCTTCTGAGCTCCATATGCATGCCTAACCCACATATACACATGTACATGTGTCACACACATGCAGGCATGCACACACACACATACACACATCTCACAAAGACCCCCACATACTCTCCACACCACAAACACCCCGCCACACTCCACACTCCCTTACATACACACCTGAAACAACACACACACACATACACACACACACACAGGTACATACACATGCACTCATGTACACACACACACAGGTACATACACATGCACTCATGTACACACACATACAGGTACACACATGCACTCATTCACACACAGATACACAGGCATTCACACACATACACACAGAGGTACACACACACATACACCAGACCTCCCCCCAACCTTCACATACCCTCCGCACCACAAACACACCCCACCACACTCCATGCTCCCTCACATAAACACGTGAAATGTCACAGACACACACACACACACACAGGTACACACATGCACTCACACACACAGATACACACACACTCACACTCATAGGTACACACCCACTGGTGTACCCACACACAGGTACACACATGAACACATTCACACAGAGATACACATGTACTCATGCACACACACATACACACACACCACAAAGACCCACCCCTACCTCACATACCCTTCACACCACAAACACACTCCACCACACTCCATACTCCCTCACATACACAGCTGAAACAACACACACACATAGACACAGAGGTACACACAGAGGTACACACACGAACTCATTCACACTCAGATACACATGCACTCACATGTGCACACACAGGTATGCACTCAGGCTGCACACAATTTATTAAGAGTGAAAAATGACAACTGAGACATCCTCTTCCATCTTCAGTCTCCTCAGGAACCCACAGTCAGCAGCTTCTATGGATGGTCTGCCTGGAATGGGATGTCTAAGCTGCAGACACTGGAGCTGAGTGAGGCTTATCCCATCGTGTTCACACATGTGTGAACACACACAAAGGGGAGATACATCAATCTCAGCACCCAAAAGGAATAAGCTTTTATACTTCTTTATCACATGTAATTTTTCATATCATAAAAATGAATATGAACCTAATGAGGAATGTTAAGATTTGATAGCATGTGGGTAGGGTGGCTGGAAATGCAGAAAGTTCTTCCATGACAGCAGCAAGATGGCAGGCTCCAATAACCCAAGAAGGTCCGTGGATCTCCAAAACAGCTCCCCCCCACCTCCCGAAACTCAGGGCAAACCTGAGTTAAATAGGGGGAAGGGAGGGGAGAGTCTGACAAAGAATGCTTAATTGGCTATGCCCTCTGGCCTTCAGGCATCTCATTAGTATGTAAATCTCTCTAGGGTCTCAGGCCTATAGTCACACCCTCTACCTGTGCTCTTTGGGTGAGGCTGCATTGCCCTGATTGTGACTGGACACAGAAGGTCAATGGAGTTCCACACCACGTGTTAGGAGCCTGGATTCTGGCAGTGCAGTGGAATAGATACCCGTCCCTCACAGGCAATGGACACCTGCTGGGTCTCCCAGCTTTCCAGCCAGCACTTCAACCAAAACCAACCATCCTATCACGGTCCTACAATAGCATCGACAGAGAGGCATGTGGTATACCCTCTGAGACTGCACAGCACTTAATCCCCAAATTTGTCCCTAGATCCTGTCACCATTCCTCTGTCATAACAAGCAGGCAAATCAAATTCTAAGACTCTGGAACCTTTGCAAACCGAGTTCAAGAGTTCATTCAGGACCTTGTTTCTCACGACAGAATTATCATGGGAGTTCCAAGACAGAACAATCCTTTGGATTCTTTTCTGGAGGAAGGGACTGAGACTGGGAGTCAGCGTTGCCCTCTGTGGCCACAGTTGGAGATGAGGAGGTGCAGCAAGAGAGGGACTCTAGAGCCTGCAGGGACAGAGGCAAGACAGACAGACAGACAGTCAGACACACACACACAGAGGGGGTGGGGGTGGAGAGACTTGGTGAGTTCCAGACCACTCTGTTTTATCGAACCAGGTAGCCAGCCAGAAAACAAGCCTTAGACATAGAAGAGTGATGAAAACCAGCTGTCATCCTGTGGCCCCGCCTCCCTTCACAGATGGTCTTCCTTGGCACCTTTAGGGATGTTCTACCCCTCCCTTTCTAAGCACTGCCTCTCAGCAGGAAGGTGGTGAGCTGCCTGGCCAGCATAGGCAGTGTGGGGATGGAGGTTGAGTAAATCCTACCAAAGAGCAAACACAAGGAAGCTGTAGCTCAGGGGTATACCATGTGCCTAGCCTGTGCAGAACCTCAGAGTATGGGGGTGGGGTGAGGTCTGGAGGTCTGGGGATGGGGTAGGGGTGAGGGTTGGGGCTCCTACTCCAAACACCTAACAGTTCATAAATAAAGTATGTGACTATGTCCCATCCCCCAACCAGGTGATTTGAACATGTGGTTGCCTTTATATTTCAATTGTTTTAAGAAAATCTATATATACTAGTGAATGCAGGCTCCAAAAACTTTAAATTTAAAAAAAGGGTGGTGGGTGGGTGGAAGATATCATTGATCAAACCAGTTTGCCTTGATGAGGAGTATACCAGTTGTGTCCGGCAGGGGGAGCTGCTGTCCTCCGGGCAGAAAGATACATTGTATATAGAGAATTAAAAAACAACACTAAGTCTAGCTCAAGCTCATCGCCCTTCACCACCTCACAGGTGAA
This sequence comes from Rhabdomys pumilio, assembly GCA_030674055.1. Lineage (NCBI taxonomy): Eukaryota > Metazoa > Chordata > Mammalia > Rodentia > Muridae > Rhabdomys > Rhabdomys pumilio. The sequence continues at coordinate 27,691,666 of JANHMN010000017.1, read as the reverse complement.
CAGTGCAGGCGACAAATGCGTCCCACAGGTGCCCACTGACACCAGGCTTCTATGCTAGGAGACCCAAGCCAGGCCTTGTTGTGCCTGGTGTAGCTCCTGGGAGGTCCTTCTCTATAGAGGTGGCCCTCTGTGGGTGAAGGTGGGGGAGCAAGTGACTGCTGCACCCCGCCTTTTCTGAGCACTCTGTTTCCCTTTGGCAGTTCTTTAATGTGAAGTTTCCCACCTTTGCTTTGAGTCAGTCTGTAAGCCGTCTTGTTGCTGGTGAATCTAAACTGCAGACTTGATGTCTGAGTTCAAAGGAAGAGTCAAGGTTCTAGTTCAGATGGAGGCTGAAAGCTTCCCCCTAGAAAGCTTTCACATCCTGGGGGTGAAAGCTGCTTCCCACCACCCAGGCTTCCCTCTTTACTCTGGCGACTGACACCCAAGACAGAATAGACCTGTTTTACTAGGTCCACTGGTCTATATGTTTGTTTGTTTGTTTGTTTTTTAAATTCAATTGAAAACCTTTTATATTTCTGAAATTTTGTCTATCTGCTTTTTAATTCCAATGCTAAGCTAACTTTAATTTTTATTTAATTAATTAATTTATTTATTTATATTTCAGATGCCATCCCCTCTCTCAATTTCCCCTCCCTAGAACCCCCTATCCCATTCTTCCTCCTCTTTTTGCTTTTATACCATTTGAATTACATGCAAGTAATAGGTCAGTTTTAGGTTGAGAGACTAGCAATGCAATAGATGCAAATAGTCAAGGAACAGGCAAGACAATAAACACAAATAGAGAACAAGCAAGGCAATAAATAAAATCCTGTGATCACTGTTTCTAAGGGCTTATCAGGATGACCAAAAAATCTGAGCCAAATTCCCTGTCCTAGCCCAAAGTCATTTTCATGTCTGAAGACTACTTCTTTGTTCTAGTCTAAAATTTAGAATCCTGCCCAAAATTACTTCTTTGTTCTAGCCTAATGTCAGATTCCTGCCTGAAATTACTTCTTTGTTCTAGCCTAATGTCATATTCTTGCCAAGAAGGCCATTTCCTTGTCCTTGGCCTATGTCAGATTCTATATGTTAATCTCATCCCAAAATACCCTCAAAGAAACACCCAGATCTGTGAGCAAGCGATACAAAGTTTCCCATCTTTGCTCTTCACAGGCAAGGAAGGAAGCCTTGGGTAAAACTTCCCTAATCACTTTGTTGTGGGTGCGTGGGTGCGTGTGTGCGTGTGTGTGTGTGTGTGTGTGTGTGTGTGTGTGTGTGTGTGTGTGTAGGAGGGAGGGTAGGAGGAAGGTCTGATCAACAATAAATGTAGAGCAGGTTTAACCAAGGCTCGGGAAGGAGCTCCTGAGAGAAGCAAGATAGATCACTGACACCTGGGCAGGCCATTTGGGTTCTCTCTGAGCCTGTATCCACATCTCACATGGGCTCTGAGGACACCTCCCTTCCAATCAGCAAATGCAAAGCACTGTTTCCCTAAACACCATCACTGCTGGTGTGGGGAGGGGCCGGGGGGGGGGGGGGGGGGGGGGGGGCCAGGAGGGTTCTGATCAAGGGAAACAATCTTTTCTTTTTTAAGCTTTAAAACAAGGGGCCTCTTAAGGGTAAATTTCTTCAGATCACATATCTTTTACTGAACTAACTAACTTGTGGGCCAGAGTCACAGGAGGCTAAAAATCTTTCCCTACAAGACCCAGCCATCCCCTAACCTATACCTCCTGGGCCCCAGGGCTAGTTCAGTCCTGGATTTGAACCAGGGTGCTGAGTTCTACTCTCATTCTCTTACTGAGGCTTTCTAGCCAGGCATTCTGGTTAACAGGTTGCAGCACATGTGAATCCAAGCTACACTCAGGCATCTACAGGTACAGGAACAAACAACCCTTTGAGAACAGACTACGGGGGCCTGGAAAGATGGCTCAGTAGTTATGAGCACTGACGCTTCTTCTAGAGGAGCCATGGTCTTTTTTTTTTTTAATTGGATGTTTTATTTATTTACATTTCAAATGCTATCCCCTTTCCTGGTTTCCCCTCTGCAAAGCCCCTACCTCATCCCGATTCCCCTACTTTTATGAGGGTGCTTCCCCACTCACTCACCCTCTCCCACCTCACCACCCTAGCATTCCTTTACGCTGGGCATCAAGCCTTCACAGGACCAAGGGCCTCTTCTCCCATTGATGCCAGATAAGGCCTCTTCAGCTCCTTCAGTCTTTCCCCTAACTCCTCCATTGGGGACCCTGTGCTCAGTCTTATGGTTGGCTGCAAGAATCTGCATTGGTCAGAATCTGGCAGAGCCTCTCAGGAGACAGCTGTATCAGGCTTCTGTCAGCAAGCACTTTATGGCATCAGCAGTAGTGTCTGGGTTTGGTGTCTGTATATGGGATGGATCCCCAGGTGGGGCAGTCTCTGGATGCCTTTCCTTCAGTTTCTGTTCCACTCTTTGTCCCTGTATTTCCTTTAGACAGGAACAATTCTGGATTAAAACTTTGGAGATGGGTAGGTGGCCCCATCCCTCAATGAGGGGGGGGCATGCCTAAACTCTGGATATGATCTTGACAGGGTCTCCCTCCCTTTTGTGGGGTATTTCAGCTAATGTCATCCCCATGGGGTCCTGGAAGGCTCTTGCTTTCCTGGCATCTGGGATTTTCTGGTTGCTACCCCCAGTTCCCCATCCCCCATTGCTACACTGTTCAATTTCCTGACCCTCTGTACATCTCCTCCATCTCCTCCCATGCCTGATTCTTCCCCTCTCCCCCCTTCTCTTCCTCCCAAGTCCCTCCCACCCTCTACTTCCCATGATTATTTTGTCCCCCTCCTAAGTAGAACTGAAGAATCTACTCTTCAGTCTTCCTTCTTCTTGAGCTTCATGTGGTCCGTGAGTTGTACTGTGAGTATTCCATGCTCTTTGTTTGGTAGATTTTTCCTTTGACGAGTATGAAGTGTCCTTCCTTATCTTTTTGGATGACTTTTGGTTGAAAGTCGATTTTATTCGATATTAGAATGGCTACTTCAGCTTGGGACTATTTGCTTGAAAAATTGTTTTCCAGCCTTTTACTCTGATGTAGTGTCTGTCTTTGTTACTAAGGTGCATATCCTGAATGCAGCAAAATGCTGGGTCCTGTTTACATATCCAGTCTGTTAGTCTATGTCTTTTTATTGGGGAATTGAGTCCATTGACATTAAGAGATATTAAGAAATAGTGATTGTTGCTTCCTGTTATTTTTGTTCTTAGAGGCAGAATTATATTTATGTGGCTATCTTCTTTTGGGTTTGTTGAAAGGTTTCTTTCTTGCTTTTTCTAGGATGCAGTTTTCCTCCCTGTGTTGGAGTTTTCCATCTATTATCCTTTGTAGGACTGGATTTGTAGAAAGATATTGTGTAAATATTGTGTAAATTTGGTTTTGTCATGGAATATCTTGGTTTTTCCATCTATGGTAATTGAGAATTTTGCTGGGTATAGTCTCCTGGTCTGGCATTTGTGTTCTTTTAGGGTTTGTATGACATCTGCCCAAAATCTTCTAGCTTTCATAGTCTCTGGTGAGAAGTCTGGTGTAATTCTGATAGGTCTGCCTTTATATGTTACTTGACCTTTTTCCCTTACTGCTTTTAATACTCTTTCTTTGTTTTGTGTATTTGTTGTTTTGACTATTATGTGACAGGAGAAATTTCTTTTCTGGTCCAATTTTTTTTTTTTTTTTTGGAGTTCTTTAGGATTCTTGTATGTTTATGGGTATCTCATTCTTTAGGTTTGGGAAGTTTTCTTCTATAATTTTGTTGAAGATATTTACTGGCCCTTTAAGTTGAGAATCTTCACTCTCATCTATACCTGTTATTCTTAGGTTTGGTCTTCTCATTGTGTCCAGGATTTCCTGGATGTTTTGGGTTAGGAGCTTTTTGCATTTTGCATTTTCTTTGTTGTGTCAATGTTTTCTATGGTATCTTCTGCACATGAGATTCTTTTTTCTATCTCTTGTATTCTGTTGGTGATACTTGCATCTATGATTCCTGATCTCTTTCCTAGGTTTTCTATCTCCAAGGTTGTCTCCTTTTGTGATTTCTTTATTGTTTCTATTTCCATTTTTAAATACTGGATGGTTTTGTTCAATTCCTTCACCTGTTTGATTGTGTTTTCCTGTAATTCTCTAAGGGATTCTTGTGTTTCTTCTTTAAGGGCTTCTATCAGTTTACCTGTGTTCTCCCGTATTTCTTTAAGGGAGTTACTTATGCCCTTCTTAAAGTCCTCTATCATCATCATGAGATGTGATTTTAAATCAGAGTCTTGCTTTCCTGGTGTGTTGAGGCATCCAAGGCTTGCTGTGGTGGGAGAACTGGGTTCTGATGATGCCAAGTAGCCTTAGTTTCTGTTGCTTATGTTCTTGCCTTTGCCTCTTGCCAATTGGTTATCTCTGGTGTTAGCTGATCTTGCTATCTCTGACTGTGGCTTGACCCTCCTGTAAAACTGTGAGTCAGCACTCTTGGGAGACCACCTCTCTCCCAGTGGGATTTGGGTATGGAGAGCTGTGGCACAGGGTCAGCCCCAGGCACAGATGGAAACAGGAAAGATGAGGAGCCATGTTCAGTTCTCAGCACCTATGTGACATCCATAACCCCAGCTCTACGGGATCCATATTGTCTTTAGAGTCTTCAGCCTATAAGGGCAACTAGGCACACACAGTATCATCTAGTGCGCAGACATACATGTAGACAAAACTCCCACACACATAGAAAAAATAAAATAGTAACGGTAGTAGCAGTAGTAATAATAACCCCTCTCCTTGGGTGGGAGCTGTGTGGTCCCTAGACCAGGTGTCTGTGTAAAAGAGTCTGTGAATCCTTTTTCAGATTGCTAGGAAACTGCTGGCACAAATAGATAGGTTACCCCTGCCTGCCACCTGTTGGTGGTTGATCTCTGGCCTGAGGTGCTCCTGGTTGTTGTTTCCTATGTGTTGGGGTGAGATAGCACTTTAGGGTTTACGGTCAAAACAGGCAGAGGCTCAGAGGGGTCTGTAAGAGCTCAGGCTTCTGCTCCTGTGGGAGTATGGAGGGCTGAAAGGAAATCAGTGCTGGTTCAAGGCATTGGGTGTACAGCTACCCGTCCACAGAGCTCGATCCCAGAGGCTCAGGAGGCATTGGGTGCCCATCAAGGCTCTGTTATAAATCCTCAGAGAGCACTGTCTGGTTAGAGAGCCCAACCCTAGAAATTAATGGGCTTGGCATAGTGCCTTGTGGGACATTTTACAGCCACCCTCTTATCTAGTGAGGAGGTAGTGAGGGCCACAGGCAGGAATGTGTGCCTAGTCCAGCTCTGTCTGACGATGCTGGGCACAATTTGTCCTGCTCCTTACACTGAGCTACTGCTGGAGGAACACAGGCCACACAGCCCAGCACAGAGGTTCAGGACTTTAGTCCTGGTCTCCATCTCAGTCTGCCCTGCTCAGGAGGGTGTGTCCCAGGAGGGTATGTCCCTGGGGTCTGCTCTCAGCACCTGCTGTGACACAGGTGTGGGAGCTCTCAGGAAGGGAAGGTGGATGGTGGAGAGGGAGAAACGGACCTCCAGGCCTAGGTGGTAACCACAGTGGTGGTCATCTACATCTCAAGTCTCAGAAGGTAGAGAGGCATCATGGTTGACAACTTTTCTCAGTTCTTGCCTCACTACCGGGAAGTACTTGGGTTATCTCACTGACAGTAAAACAGAAACCTACTGCTGCCATCTGGAGAGGAACAGTATGTTCAACACCAAAACTGAGTGAGGATTTCCGAAGAAGAAGGAGGAGGAGGAGGAGGAGAAGGAGAGAAGAGGAAGAGGGGAGGAGGAGATGAAGGGAGGAGGAGAGGAGGGGAGGAGGGGAAGGAAGGAAGGAAGGAAGGAAGGAAGGAAGGAGGAGGAGGAGAAGAAGAAGAAGAAGAAGAAGAAGAAGAAGAAGAAGAAGAAGAAGAAGAAGAAGGAAAAATGGTTGGCTTAGAAAAGTATGTCTGTGTATGTGCAAAAGTTAACATATCAGGCAATATATTAATTATATAATACATCATGAATATAATGCATGTTGTGTGTACTTTATATAAGAAATAGTATACAATACACACTGTGGGCTATATTTCTTCAATGCCATCTTTCTTTTATTTGTTCTGTGATGATCATCTGCTGGCATTTGGAGATGTCCAAAGAGCTCCTGGGAGTACAAGGTCCATCCCCACTTCCTGTACAGCAGTGGTTCTCAACCTTCTACACCCTGTGACCCTTTTATACAGTTCCTTATGCTGTGGTGACCCCCCCACCCCAAAAAGTATTTTTGTTGCTACTTCATAGCTGTAATTTTGCTACTGTTATGAATCATTGTATAATATTTTTGTAGATAGACGTTGACCAAATGGATTGCGACCCACAGGTTGAGAACAGATACTGAGCTGTGGTATATCCCAGAAGAAGTGTTTTAGAACATTCCACTTGTAAATGCTGGCCAACAAGGCTCCACCAAACATGTCTGAGATGGGCACGGGCTTGGTCACTCACCTGTACCTAGGCACCCACAGTCGTGTGGGTATACCTGACTGGACTCCTTCAGTTCAGGGAAGGCTGGACCAAGGTTCCATCTTGTTTCAGAGGCTTCCTCATGAGGTACTGTTATACAGCAGTTTCCTCGGAACTGAAACATTTCCTTCAGGAGGGAACAGGGAGGCTCCAGATGCAAAGGGAAACAAGTCTGAGAAAACAAAACTTGGAAGTCTCAGGAGGTCCCACCTGGGCTGTATAAAAAGACATAAACAATTGGGGGCGAGATTCTGACCATGAACTGAAGGACAGAGCGTTTCTCTGACTGTCTAGCTGTCTGAGTGGTGCAGAGCTCCAGGCTTCCAGTTCTCACAAAAGGCCACCATGTTGGGGTCACTTCTTCCTGAGGCAGCTACTTCTCAGTCAGCTCAGCTACTTGTCAGCTCCCTCCCTCATGCTCCTGATAGTGACCTCGGTAAAAAAAAAAAAACAACCCATTGGTTCACCAAGTTGGACACTGGTGCTATCATTCCTTTGGTCTCTTGTGGGCTCCCTTTCTGGGGTGAAGAGATGTGTGTGTGCCCCAGGAAGAGATGGTCACGCTCCAGGTGTCTAGATGAAATGAAAAAGTGACAACCTATCAAAGGCAGAGTGTGGTACAATATCTAGCACTGAGCTCACCACCACCGAGGATGTGCTGTGAGGAAGGAAGAATAAGAAGATTGTCAAAAGTCCAGAGTAGATGACCTTGAAGGGACATGGTTTGCTGTAACAGAGCTGCCAACTCATTAGCCCTGCCTAAGAGCAGCTGGGTGCCCATGCTGTATCATCATGGGTAGCCATGTAGGGAGATTCCGCATCAGCGGCTTGGAACTCAGATCTCAGATATTTGCAAACACCACAAATTCCCACCAATCTTCCTCAGTGAACTGATGGGAAAATTAAATGTCATCCTGGGTGGAAGGTGCCCGGGACAACTGTCCAAGGTCAGATTCTGCCCTTCCTAGGGCATGTGTACCAGCCAGACTTGCTCTTTCCATCTGAGCCAGCACCACTCCTTTCAATCTGCATCTAGGTTCTGCTGCCACAGGCTCCATGACAGAAGGCTCCGATGGTGGTTGTGGTCTGGCAGAGCCCAGAGGAGGTGGCAGTCAATACCCACAACCAATCTCCCTAACCTTGGGCAAGTCCAGCTGTGCTGTGGGCTAGGGGTTGCTCTCAGAGGTCTGCTCCAAGAAGCCCCAGGACTAGAAATGACTAGTTTCTCCAGGAAGATAGTCTCAGACCAAGACCTCAAAGTAACAGAGGGCTGGAAACTGGGGTGGGACGAGGGCTGCCCAACCACAAGCCTCTGGAGTCTAGAGCCTGGTGACAGGCTCCTGCCACAGAAACATAGATGCTGTGGCTTCCTGGGCTCAAAGAGGCACCTATATCTCACCCAAATTCACAGCAACCCCAGAAGTTGAATGGGTCATTTCTTCTCTCAAGTGACAGAGAGGCAAAGAAGACACCTCAACATGGCTTCCAAGTGCAGCCGCTAAACCCGATTTCAACTCACCTCCAGAGACTGTAAATCTCAGACTTGAGGGAGAGTGCTTGCTAAGTAGACATGAGAATCCAGATATCTTAAGAGGTGTATATCTGCTCAGCCTAAAAGAACTAAAGGACCCCTTTCTTTAGACCATTGTACTACACTAAGACCTGGGAGCTGGGGTGATGTTAACCCGGGCAAGGTTGCCTGAGGTGGGGTAAAAGGCCAGGCCCCTCTATCTCCAGTGTATGAATGTAGATAAGGCTGCCTAACTCTCCCAGATTCCTTGCTGCCCTTCCTCTGTGAAGTGTAACAATAATTGTGAAAATTCCACAGGCTTCTGAACAGGTCACACATGCCAGCTGCTGTGGCTTGTCCTGGCTGTCACCATTATTACTGCCCCTCTGATAATGGCTTAATCAATGGCGGCCATGATCATCTGACATCCATTCCTGTCTTCATTATCTGGAGCTGTCTTGGCATCTACATCTGGCCTATGGCACTCATTCTTCTGTTTTTAGCAGTTCCTAAGGAAGCCTGCACTTTGAAGGTGGAAGGCAGAGAAGAGCCACATTCATTTCCTGTGGACCAATAGAATTATGCCTGGGTAACCCCATTGCTATCCCAAGGCTAGATGCTGGTGGGGAGCAGAGAGGATGGTCGAGGGGGTGGGCAAGGCAGCATTGGGGATACTAAAGATCAGAGGGCCTCTGTAAGGAGGGTGACCCTGGCAGGACTCTGGTGGCCTCCCTTCCTTTACACCAGTGTGTCTCAGCCTCTGAAATGCATTGTGTCAGCACTAGCTGGCTGGTCTCTATCCTTGACCTTGTGATTAAGTTGTGAGAGGGGCCCAGGGTTTATATAAGTGAATTCCCAGATGATGCCATGCTGCCAGTGTGCGGAACAGGCTTTGAGAAACAATGCCAAGCCCAATAATTCATCAAACAAAATCACTGGTGGGCAAAAAACAAAGCCAATGACCATGAGAGGTGAGGTGGGGGTGGCTCTGCTGGACACCCCAAAGGTACAGTTCCAAACCAAATGGAAATTCTCCTTTGGCTTTAGACCAAGCACCAAAGAACAGTAATTCCAGACCTCATAGGATTGTGGCCTCAAAGAATAGATTAGAACTACATAGCTTTAAGGTCGTGCTTCAGTGAGCCCCTGGGGACCCCAGATTGTGAAGATGCTGGCCTCTCTGACTCTCACTGGGCTTTAGTTACTCAGAAGCTCCACTTCTGTGCCCACAGCTCGCCTAAGTATCATATGCATCAACTCCAAACCAAGGTGTACGATCTCTAATACGTGAATAAGACAAGCAAGGATCTGGGATTCCAGGCAGCTCACCCAAGGTTGCTCAGCTTGAAGGATGGTTCCTTGACACCATCCCCAGCAGATGGAGCCAGAAACTGATTTACCACCCAGGACTCCCTACTCCCTCCTGGCTTTGACCTTGATTTATTGGACAGACATTTCCTTCCAGAGAGAGGCTTTCCAGGAGCTATGAGCCAATGTGGAAGGTACAGGAATTTTAGTCATTAGAATAGATGACAATAATCAGAGTAACATTTCAGAGGCTGCCTCCTGGTTCAAAGGCTACCATGTTGAGACCCTTCCCTTCCAACAGCAGAGGTGGATTTGTTCATAGAAGCTCAGCTTTGCAGGAAAGGGGAGGTCTCACCTCTTCTATAGCCAGTTAGTTGGTTCCCAGTCTGAACCAGTCCAGACAGGCATCTTAGCTGAATTTCCTTCTTTCCTGAGAGTACAGTGACCCCATGTGGCTACGGCCAGGCACAGCAACTTACAGGATATGACAGCTATTTCTTCCCCACCAAGCTGTGTGTTGAGCCTGTAGTGCCGTATCACCCTGGCATGCAAGCGTGACCCTGAAGTGAGGTCTGAGCACATCCCTTCAGGCCCCGCTGGAGGGGGTATGAATACCATGTTCAGAGTGGCTGACCTTCAAGTCTTTTTCTGTCCTGTAGGCTCTCACCCTCAGCTCTTCACACGCCCTCCCTGTATCTTAGAGACAGATGAGATGGAGGGAACTGTTGTGTGACCCGTAGATTCAGGAAGTGGAGATGGAGGACCTTTACATAGAATTGGATGGTCTACACGGATTGTTTAAAGCTATACCCCGCAACTCCCATTTATACATATAAGTGGGCTGGAAGCACTAAGGAAGCCCCTCCCAACGCCACCTAGACGATGTGCATGGTAACAGGGAGGAATTGCTGAGCTTGGCACAGCTTAGAAAGGGTCTTTTTTTTTCTTCCCCCACGTAATATTAAGTCCCCTGAACATAGGTAGGTGGTTCAGTGGGATCCGTTCACACCTTCTGTTTTCTGTCCCTCACTTCCCTTTCTCTGGCTATAAATAAAACCTGCTCAAGACAAGACTGCTGTGATGTGTCCTCTAAGAGTCATACGTGTGAGTTCTGAACGGTACGTGAAGACTGGCCTCTAACGTTTCTGAAACATTCCTTTTGAAGAGGATGGTGCAGCCACCGCCTTACATGAGAATGGCAGGGCATTAAAGAGCAAGAGCCATTTTCCCACGCAAACCTTTATTTTCTTTGCTCAACTGCTGCTCTTCTCATCTCAAAAGAAGCTCTCCTGTGGCAGATTTGTGACTGTGAATGTAGACAGTGTTGATTAATAATGAATTATAATTATATATATGAATTGATAGAAGAGATAAGGTATTGGCTTCCAGAGAGGACTCACCCAAGATCTCTTAAAACTTGAGCTCTCTTCTATCCCCAGTGTTAACTGACTGACAGATTATAGGACAGGGAATTCACAGCTAGACTATGACATACCATTAATGGAAAACTAACCAGAGATCATGGCATGTCTCAATGTAGTCCACTGGGAAAATAGATGTCTTTATGACCAGATCTTCCAACCGGCCACTTCCATCAGAAGGGTAATTCTGCCCAGGTCTTCCAAGGAAGAGGAGTGTCTTGGGAAGGTCTAGGAGAGCACCAAAGCCTTTTGTTGTGGAATCTTAACTCAAACTTGTCATCTACGTTGATGAATCCAAATCTTGCCTGCAGCTAGTACCCTGGTTTCTGTCCTTGCAGTACCTCAGAATTTCCAGTAGATGGCACAAGCCACACCTCTCTACTCATCTCCAGCTCTCCACCAGAACTTAATTGAAGATACTCACTTCCTCCTTTCCATCTCCCTTCTCCTCACCTGTCTCCTATCTTTCTCTTTGACCACAAAGAGAAAAACAAACAAAACAAACAAACAAACACTCGGATTTTCTGTTGGCCTCGCTGTGAGGATGAACTCAAAGGAAGCCACATGCCAAGTGAATGCTACCTTTAAGGATCATAGGACAGGCAAAAAATGGCACAGTGAGCCCTCTGGGTGGCCACTGGCTCTTGTCAGCCACACCTGCAGCTGCCTTCACTTTTCAAAATTCACCTTGTACCAGGGACACCTAGATGCTGAGTCTCCTTTGTGTGTGACTACGGCAGACGACCTCCAATTCCTAATCCCACTTGGCAAACAGCAGCCCAAACCGACCGGACTGTTTCCCTTAGACACCCCTCAGACAGTCTAGAAAAGAAGCTGTTTGGCCTTTTTCTCCTCGACGCTCCTGTATCAATCTCCAGCAGAGGTGTGTATGTAAAGAATGGGAGACCATGTGGACTCCAGACTTTGACAAACAGTAGCAGGAAGATATGTTGGTTTGCTTTTCTGTTGCTGTATTTAAATACTGACCAAAACTCACTTGAGGAGGAAAGGGCTTATTTTAGCTTACAAGTTCGTCCTCAAGGAAACCCTAGGCAGGAATCTGGAGACAGGAACTGCAGAGACAATCCAGGAACACTGTTCACTGGCTTGCTTCCCCCCACTTGCTCAATTACCTTTCTTATACACCCCAGACCCACCTGCCTAGAGGTTGCACTGCCCACAATGGGTGGGGCTTTCTTCCACCAATTAGCAATTAAGAACGGGTCCCATAGACATGCCCACAGTGGGTGGGGCTCTCTTCCACCAATTAGCAATTAAGAACGGGTCTCATAGACCTGCCCACAGTGGGTGGGGCTCTCTTCCACCAATTAGCAATTAAGAGCACGTCCCACAGACATGTCCACAAGCAAATCTGATTGAGGTAATTCCTTGATTGAGATTCCTTCATCCCAGGAGTGTCGAGTTGACATCTAAAGCTAACGGCAGCTAGCCATTAAGGTTTAGGGTTAAGGTTAAGATTCTCAGGGATATCCTTGGCTACACAGGTCAGCGCCTCTCAAAGTTCTCTTATGGTATTGGCTGGCTAGACCTTGGGCGACACTGGGTGTGCACAAGTGCTGTAATGCTGTGGTGCAAGCTATCAAATCAGAGAAGAGCTCCTGAGGTTTGGACATGGTTTGAGGGTTGACCCTCCTGCCCCAGGGTCAATACTCTGGAAGCTTGGTCCCTATTGAGATATGAGAGAGAATGGGACTTTTTGGAGGGGTGATTAGATTGCTGGGCACAGAATGGATTAATGCTGGACTTGTAGAGTTGGTTGTCAAGAGTGTGTTGTTACAAGAGAGTAAGACTGGACTTTCCTTGGTCTCTAGAGTCTCTTCTTGCTGTATAGCCTGTTCTACCCACATGTAAGTGATTCCCTTTCCATTTCTCTGCCACGATGTCACTTGACCAAGGGCGCTCTCACCAAAGGCTGAGCCAATGGAGCTGTACAACCTTGGCCTTGCAGCTTCCAAATCTGAGAAGTAAATAAACTTCTTTTCTTTCTAAGAAGAGATTTGAGTATTTTCGTTATGGCAATAGGAAATACACTAAGGTTATTTCTAGAACTCAACCCTTCCATCCTTCTTCCTTTCTTACTCTCTCCTTCATTCCTGTGTCTTGTTCCATCCAGTTCTGGAGACACACATGCCTCGGGCCAGTCCCCGTACTGACTGTATCCCAGATTGGTGAGAATTGCTTCAAGATGGCCTGTCCTACAGGGCCTTCAACACCCATGCGATTTGAACATGGGTTTGATGGTACTCCTGTGTCTGGGCAAGGACTTGGGCCACAAAAGAAGACCTGATCTTTGAGGTCTAAGATGCTGGGTGTGGCTAGGAACACAACATGGTTATTTACTGCCCAGACCATCAATCATCTCAGGATCCCCTGAATTACCATGTCTTTCCCTCTCCCTGGGGATGAAACGATGTGAGACATTGTACCCATTCTTTCCTGACTGAACTGTGGTACTCTCCAACTCCTCTACCCCACATGGAGCAATAGTATATTGCTATGTGGTGCTAGGCAGGCAGAGCCCTACCTCTGGACCTGATGGCAGGAAGGAGCTCTACTGCACAGATTAAAATAGGCCTCATCTCCCAAAGTTTTGACAACCTCCTCAAACCCAGCCATGATCTGGAAACCCAGCATTCAAAACAGGAGCCCATGGAGACAGTTCATATTGAAACCATGAATGAGGGAGGGGTGTGGTCAGTGGTCCTGGAAGCTTCTGGAGAAACAGCTTTCCATTTCCCCCATCATCACTGTAACAAATGAGCACCAGCAGTGAGCCTGAGAAGAACACATGTAAGGTCAGAAGGTGAATAGGGATCTAACTGGGCTAAAGCCAAGGTGTCATCCTGGCTGAGTTTCTTCTGAAGGGCATGAATCCATCTTCTTACCATTCCATCTCGAGGGAGCATATACCTCCACACACACAGTCCCTTCCTCCATCTCTGAAGCCAGCAACCACACCACACAGGCCATTTCTGCCCTCTCATTTCTCCTCTACTAGTCTCTGACACTTACATAATGTACCCAGGATCATCCCATCACCGGGATCCTTAAAGACTAGTTTCTTTCATAAGGCGTAGAAGACTGCTTAGGGTTCTGTAGGAAAATACCATAAACTGGGTGACTTAAACAAGAGATGCTCCTTTTTAACAGTTCTGGAACAAGCTGGAAGTGCACGGCCATGGCTGGCTGCTCCTGAGGTACCTCCTTGGCTGGCAGACGGCTGCTCACATGGCCTTCCCTCTGATTGTGTATCTCTGGTGGCTCTCTCTTAATCCCCAAGTGGTTGGGGATTAGAGCCTTAACCCCACTTAACCTCAGTTATCTCAAGCACATTTAAAGTCCCATCTCTCTACAGTTATACTCTAAGTCACTAGGAGGTAGGCTCTCGACATGTCAATTTTGGGGGAACATATTCAGTCATAAGAGATTCATGCACATAGGTCCTAGGACCTAGGCAGTTTGTGAGAGAGCATGACTCCACCTACTTGGTTAATAGGCTCACCTAAATGTTGACCAAGCACAAATCTCTTTATCTCAAGCCATGAGAAAGACAAAAGGAAGGCTTCCCTCTTTGTCTCAGCCAGTCAGTCCCCTGGGTGCAGAGGCCATAACGTTGACTAAGCGAAGTCTGCACAGCATTTGGTTGTGCCCCAGTTGGTCTTTAGTTGCCAAAGAGAAATAGAGGGGTACCTCTATTTCTGATGCTGCCAGAAGACATTCCTTCAACGATACTAGCTTTCGTTCTCTCTGCAGGCTGCAGCCTGTACATTCCACAGCTGGGAAAGATGTTACAGCTGGAACACACCAGATGGACTCTGGTGCACAGAATGGTTATTAAAGCAAGCCCCTGGAACTGACATGGATGGAAGGGAAAGGGGGGCAGTGTGAGTCAAGAGAGCAGTCAAGTCACAATGCCAGACCATCAATAAGCTCAATGGCCAGAATGATCCCTCCGTGATGGCTCATGTCAGGCAGAGCCCAGGCTTTATAGACTCATATTGATTAGGCATAGATTTGAGCTGTTCAGAAAGCAGAATGACCACAGGCAGGGCAGCTCTCCGTTGCTCAGCCAGCTCTAAAAGGAGCAGAGAGCAGGCAGCATGAAGCCAGGAAGGTGTGTCTGTGTGTTAGCTACAATCCACCCTAAGGCCCCCTGGTTTGCTTCCAGGGGTAAATTCTGGAAGCATCTTTTGCAAGATCCCTGTTGACTTATCTTCTCAGGGAAAACTTGAGGAGGATGGGGAGGGGGTCCATGGCTCATCGGCATAATTGCCCAGTCATGCAGGAATTTCTGTATCTGATTTCTGGGATCATAGAGAAAGAAAATGGTAGAAAGGAAGTGTATGCCAACATCTTTGGCTGTGTTGCTGTATAGACCCAGGGCTATCATTTGTGTCTCACAGTTTGCATCTATATTATCTGGTCTGCCCATCCTCAGCTATGCCTCAGATATTCCCAATGGCTTTACTGAGAGGTGTAATCCCCTCATCCTCCAGCTAGGGTAGCTATTCTTAGCCATGACCATCCACACCAAAGAGATATCTCAGGGGTCACCTCTGTTCCATACCTCTTCTCTTTCCTGTTGTGTTGTGTGAAGGTAGCTGGCACCCCTTTCTCTTACTGGCTAGATACTACCTCTCCCATCAGGAGGACAACTGTTCCTGGTCATCCTTAAGTGCCCATATTGAAATGGCAATGTGTGATTCAACCTGTTTCCTGTCATGTTTTCAGACAGAAGTCTCCCTTGAGAACCAAGTGTTTTGATCTTGAAAGCAGAGGCACTGAGGGTGATGGGAAGCATAAATGTCCCAAGAGGTTCCTGGGAGTTTGAGGTACCACTCCTTGGTTCTCCTGTATGGGGACAGAGTGCTGTGTAAAGCTGACCGACTCTAAGTGCCTCCTGATTGGAGAGTGGCATTCTGTCCTTGCATCTCTGAGCTGGTCCTGTGCCCTTAACAGGTCACATTGACTGTGAGCCAGGATGGTTCATGAGATGTTGTCCCCTGGTTACAGACAGTTCTCATACCTTTATTCTGTAACAAACATCTCCAGACCTTTGACAGTGACCCAGATACTCAATGCTAAATATACAAACACACTGGAAGCATCCTAGTGACATTTCTGAAGAGCTCTGTGGTCAGAACAGCCAAGGGTATCTATTTCTATTAGAATGACTTGTTGATCTTTATAGGGTGAAAGGGATCCAGTGCAGTCAGTTTGTTCTAAGCTCAGACTTGTCTCTGTTATGGCAGACTGGAGATTTGTAGAGCAGTACATGTCAACTCTGGCAAATGAATGTATCATCTGACTCATTCACAGCCTCCACCTCTCCCGCTATTGGGCTGGCACTGGGGCAATGACATAGGCTGGCTGAGTCATCCTGTCTATTAGGTCATGAGGCACATATTCTATGGCAGATGGCCTCTAGGAAACCTAACATGAAATATGACAGCCATTATTCTCTGTCTATTGCCTTCAGATATCCTGACATGCCTTTGCATCAGATCAAACCTTCGAAGCCTTGTCCTTCCAAGGTCCTAACACCAGACAAACTGTTTGGTGTTGTCTGTGGATCCATCTGCATTCTGATTTGGCTTGCTTTCCTTCCTCTACAAAGTGGATAAGCAGGTGCACTGCTTTCAGTTCTGCCCACTATGATACTTGCCCTGCACAATTCTTTCAAGAGGCTCCTTAATCAAGGCTGTATGGTGCCACCATCATTAAGACCACATACCCACACCAAAACCTACTAAATAAGAATTAAGCTTGACCATTTTTCCTCTTGTTGTCTGCTCTTATGCAATCCCTAATATAGCATGGGTGTGAAGTGGTACTGGCCCGAGAAGGCCTGCATCATCACCTGTTCCTATGGTGGCTGGGCCAGCTGGTCCTGCCTGTGTACAGCTGTGGATGCTCCTCCTTCATCCTCAGATGGATTCTTGTTATCCCATGCTATGTATGACTTGGTGGGTCTGTCAGGACCTGGCTCATCCTGGAAGGCTGTGGCTCCATGGATACTTCATGCAGTGATTCTGTGATATTTGGTGTGAATTCCATACAGCATCTTAGCCCATGGTACCAGCTTTCTAGGTACCAGCTTTGCCTTAAGAAGGCATGTGTGATGGAGGGTTCAGACCACCACAGATGGTAAAGTATTTGTCCTGGCTACTGGGAGTTCTTGTTTGCAAATGGCTTTAGCTGTCATGGATCCTTTATAGGGCTACCTCACCTAAGCTACTGCATTTCTTAGAAAACTCGAATTTGGTAATTGATCTCAGTGACAGCATAGAGATCTAACCACCTCAGATGCATATAGGATGCTGTGGAGGGCCCAGTTAGTGCCAAGCCATGCGAGCTCAGCTAAAGCTGTAGCTGCACCTGACAGAAACTGGACTCCCACCTTGTCTAACTCCCTGATGCAAGCAGAATCATCAATATGATTACCCAAAGGGCATTCTGATGTAGGCATTTTCGTAAATGAAGGTCCATCTTCTCAGATGACTCTACCTTGTGTCAAGTTTACAATACACACACACACACACACACACACACACACACACACACACACACACACCCAACAGAGTGGCCTTATGTGAAAATACTGTTTTTAGGTGTAATCAAGTAAATGATGTCTTCAAAGAAGTCCATTGAGAACACACACAGACAGCAGAAGGCTGTATGCTAATGAACAGGAGATTTGAGACCTTCACCTAAGAGCCAACAATCATGAGGGGCAGCTAGAAGATGCAAGAGAAAGTCTCCCTGAGGTTCACAGGAAGCCTGACTGTGCTATCCCCTGGACCTTCAGCTTCCAACTTCTAGGATTGTGGAATTACATTGTTTTAGCATTTTCAGCCCGAAGTCTGTGGCAATTCATTAGAAACACACACACACACACACACACACACACACACAACTAATTAACATCTTACATGTTGACTTGACCACATAACTAGTCATTTACCTTGTTATCTGGGAGCGATTATTTATTTGAAAACATTTACAACACTGTATGTTTTATCTAGTTCAAATATCACATATTAGATACACAAGTTCAATGAGCAGAAATGGACAGGGAAAGAATACAATGAAGTAAACATTTGCAACACTTAAAAACCAGTCTTGTGTAAGAAACAACAAATGCCAAATGTTGCTACTTGCATCTTTGCAGACATCTTAGGTAGGAAAGGAAAGCGAAGCTGGGTGAATATTCCATACCACTACTGACCTCTAAAGAGGCAAGAAACAGAGTGTTAATTGATAGAGACTTAACTTGTTCAAACCTGTTCTAAATAAAGAAAAATACTCACAATGCTCAACTGGTAACAATCAGTTCACAGGTACTAAATCAGTTGCTAACACCAGGTAGTAAGTATCATAAGTGAATGAGGCAGGAATATGCAGCTCTGCAACCTACCTATTAGCCACGTTTCCCAAAGCTCAGTGGACAATAGTGTGTCCTGGGATAAGCCGTACAGAAGGAGAGCTGGTCCAGGAAAAGCTTTACAGGGTGAAAGCTCTATTGCTAAAACAGTGTTGTCCACAATGGAGACCCCAGCAGAAGCAGACAAAAGCAAAGACTCGAGATACCAAGCTGTAAGCTTCACATTCTGACACTCTGTAACCTGACAACACCTGAGTGTGGATGACAGACACGAAAAAGATCCAAGATTATCATTTCATCAAAACCTGTACAAGGGGAGGGCCACAAGGACTGGAGAAATCGCCAAATGCCTTTTAAACTTATCCCCTGAACTGGCTAATCCATTACACAGCTTGTAGACAAAGAAGGAATGAGCCGGTTTCAGACCACAGACTCACTCAAGCACAGGTGAGCATTCTGAAGTAGAAATGAATCAAGGCTACTTCTTGCAGAGACTGAAAGGGTATCTATCAAGTGCTTTACTTGTAAATGACCCTGGTCCTGAATCAGCAGCCAAGTTAGAAACAGAAGGCTGAGCTTGGTGGTAGTTCCTTCAGAGGACTCAAGCCTACATTTTCTCAGCTACATTGACAGAACCAGTCACAAGCCAGACTGACTTTTCTGGTTTTGTTGATGTTTGTTCTGCTTCGTTTTTGAGACCGGCTCTCTCTGTGTGAGCCCTGACTGTCCTAGTACTCACTCTGTAGACCATACTGACCTCAAACTCATGGAGACCTGACTGCCTCTGCCTCTCAAGTGCTGGGATTAAAGATGAGTGCCACTGCCCAGCTTTCCTGTTCTTATTTAAACCAAAGGTGATAAGTAAGCCACAGGTGAAAGTGCACAGACTGAGGGAGTCTCTGCCTCTGCATGGGTGTCTGCCTTTGCTGCAGGCGCACACAGACACCTTCCCCCTTTATGTCAACTGGCCCATCATCCTCTTTTCTCTGCACCAGAATGTTTTCTCCCTACATGCAGCCCACATGAAAAAATGATCAACATTAATGGGGCTCTATGAGAGTTTCAAGCACAAGTTTTAGTACTTGAATAAACAGAAGGAAAATATATGAGGCTGTGTCTCAGTTTCATATTGCCTTGGTCAAACACCATGACCAAAAGCAAGGCAGGGAGGAAAGGGTTATTTGGCTTACACTGTTTATCATCAAAGGAAGTCAGGACAGGAACTCAAGCAGAGCAGGAATCTGGAAGCAGGAGCTGTTATAGATGCTAAGGAAGGGTGCTGCTTACTGGCTGCTTTCTTATAGAACCCAGAACCAACAGCCCAGGAACGGCTGCACCCACAATGGGCTGCGACCTCCCACATCAATCACTAATTAAGGCTGCACCTCCTAAAGGCTCCATAATATCAGTCAAATAATGGCACAAAGTGCAGATCAAGTGTTCAAATACTAGAATCTGGAGCGGGGGATGCATTTATCATTTAAGCATCCACACAGAGAAAATCATTACCCTTTGCCGGTACTTGGAAAAGCCACCAGCAGACCTGGACCAAGGCACAGAGGTCTACTCCAGCTGTGTCTTGTCTTCTGAGGCCTGGCTGCTCTGTGACTCCAGTGTGCAGCTGCTCTGTTGCTATGCTCTGCCCCTGAAGAGGGGGTCTGAGAATGACTCAGTTTACCACTGAGTGATTTACAGAATGCCAATAGGTTCTAATGGAAAAAAAAGGAAACAAAACAACCACCAAACGAGGGGCAGTGTGATGGCTGAAGGAATTACTGTCTTACCCGAGAGAATTAAAAACTATTTGAGTTTTCTCTGGCCTATAACAAAAGCTAAGCATCCTTTTGGATTTCATGGGATATGACAGGTTCATATCCCCGCTCTTGGAGGAACTCACTATGAACCTTGACCTTGATAGCAGGGCTGAGCAGCTTTGGACCAGATGAAGCTGACCTTTTAATCACCCCCAGCTATTCTACTTCCAAATTACACTGGGCATAACCATCAGGAAACAGAAGATTTTAGGCAGTGAGTAGAGAGCAGAGGGCCACTGTGCACTGTGCACTTGGCCTTGATAGGTAGTTAAGGGATGTCCTCATTAGAAGCAGGAGCAGCCACAGAGGTTACTATCAAACTGGTATGGGCCTCTTCTGCATCAGGTTTAGGGACTGGGCTTTCCTTGTATGCTCTACAGTCTGTGGAAACCCTGTCTACTGCATTCCAGTCAAACACAGCATCTTTGGAAATTCTTTGTCTCCTTTTAATCTCTGTACAAACTACCAAAACGTACTAAATCCTGTTACTCATAATCACTGTTGGGAAGGGTGGAGATGCTACCACTTGAGTCCAGCATGGGGTCTGCTGATCTGATCTGCTGACTTAGAGTTTCCTTCTTCCCGGAGTGCATACCTCTTGTTCAGAAGGAGCTGCTGCAACCCAGTGGGAGGCATGGAGAGAGGAATTCTAAATTCTTAGTTGGCTCAGGCCAAAGAGCTTGCTCCAGTTTGCTATAGGGATGACAATGAATTGGGAGGCTTTTTACACAGCTACTCAGCTAGCACAGGAGCCTTGGAATTGTCTGTAATTCTGGAAACAGGGTTTCATACATCTAGTATGATCTCCGTCAAGAAAGGGTTTGGTGGGTAGTGCAGGTCTCTTCTGCTGCCTGATGCTATTACAATCCGTCACTGTTAAGACTGAAGCCCGTACAACAGAACTTGAGAATCTCCTCCACACCTAGCCTGACTCGACTGCCTCTCACAGACCCTAAGCAATGAGCCTTTTGTTTGTCTGGAGCAGTAAACTTCTCTCTCAAAGGCATTTGTTGTTCAGTGTCCTTTATAAATGGACACCCAGATACAGTTCAGAGAGAATAACCCCACCTTGGTTGGGGATAATGATGGCACTTTAACTTTTGTGCTATTGAAATCGTCCAATAAGCAGACTCCCCTAAAAGCACCCAGCGAGTACTGATCTGCTCCTGTACAGTGCAATGTGTAAGAGAGCATGTGACAATTATGCCACACTCTCTTTGGCACTGAATCCCCAAAACTTCTATTGTTCTTCTTTGCATCATTGTCGTGGGGGCTTTCACATAAGAACACTGAGGATGAGAGGAATAAAGAGGTGGCCAGAACCAAGAAGAACAGCATAATAGTTCTGAACTCAGTCAGTTATAAGAGCTAACACAACCGCAGGGAGAAGCAAAACCTTCTCAACACTAACTCAGCACAGACACTGAACTCCCAGAAGAGCCCTGGAGAAGCTACTGTCACACTGGATAGACACTTCCAAACAGAAACTGTAACAATACCAATTCCTACTCCTCCCCCCCCCCCGAAAAAGAAAGAATAAACCAAAACTCGTTCATTGTCATGAGCAAATCCTAGCAAAGGATTTCTGCCCCAAGAGTTACAGTTTTAAGTAGTCAGACAATGTCATAAACGCCAAATAGAGTTGAACTCTTAACGTGTGGAATGGCTTGCTCAACAGGTTACCCCTCTTAAGGGTGATGTCAAAGATTCACGGTAAATGAGATGGGTGTTCTGTTCTAAGTCCCATGGCGAAGCTGAGTTTCAGTTACTGAAAAGAGCAATAAAATCAACATCACTGTGATCATACCGCTTTCTCATAAAATGCCTGATGGGTGGATAAGCCATCAACATTTTGTATCATACAATACACATTTAAATTAAGCCCACACACCTTGAATGGAGAAAGCAGAATGTACTGCTGAGATTTGCTCAGCAGGGTCTTGTCAGTCTGGATGCTCATCTTACAGACTAAGCAGCAGGCTGTCTGCATCAGCTGCTCAGGTGGCGGGAATGTCTGGGTTATTCGCAGTGATATATATTCCCAACATGCACTGGAGGTCGGGAGCTACACCTATCATTATCTGATAGTAAATTCCCAGTTGAATGAAGACAGAGCTTTGTTTAGAATGCATCTGGCTGTATGTTTGACATCCCAATGGACACGCAGGTCTAACTCATTTCTGACTACCCTTCTGGAGTGTTTATGAATATATACTTTCAAAATACTGGCAATCCTCAGACTTTTCTATATGTAAGATACATCTTCTTGTAGTTTTACATTCATTTAATTACAACATGCAATTTACAACACCTGGGGTTACAGCAGGACACAAAACACAAATACGGCTCTGCCCGGTAATTACTACTCCGGTAAGGACTGGATAGCGATTCAGTTCATTAATTTTGCAAACAAGTTCACAACAACACACAGAACCCAAGTCAAGTTTTGGCTTGCTTATATCCTAATAGGTCTGTTCCCACTCATTGTCTAGCCACTGGCACGCACATTTTCCACCTATCATGTCAAGACACTGGCTAGGAAGGTAACCACCTTTGACACTGGAGTCACATGTCAACCATGTGTGTGTCCCATGCTGGTAGTGAGCAGTAGTCTTGAAGCATCTGCTTTGAAGAGATTCTCAAGGACTTCTCACCTGTACCTTCCACTTGAACTTCAGGCGAATCTTGCACAGTGTCCAAGTCCAGCAGGTAGAGTTCTTATGTGTGAGAAAATCAGTATTTGGCAAATGTCCCACTTACCACCACATTGACAAGATTTTACAAAGTACACCAAAGAGGACGAGTATTTTCCAGTGTCTGGAACTCAAAAACACAGGGGCTTCTGGCAACCTTAATCTAGAGGAAAAATCAATTATCTCTCTGTGTGTTGTTAGCCATCTCTTGGCGACTATTCAGCTTACGTGTAATGATGACTAATATTCGTCGAATGGCAAGAAGACGCTCTTTCAAAGAGGCCATGCCCAGAATGGCCAGCTGAGCTTTTCGTTCCAAGGGCAACACAGCCAGAATCCACCAGGACCAGGCAGGGCCACTAGAATTGCTCTGTGAAAGACACAAGGGGAGAAATAAATTAATGTCTACAACACAGGCCATTCTCTAATTCAGGCTTTTGCTTAACCAACAAATATGGGCAAGAATCCCACCTTCTGTTGTAGGGCCAGGTCACAATTCATTATGCCCTCAAAATTCAGAGTTCCTGTTGAATATGAGTCACATATTTTAAGGTGCAAGGCAAGGACACAAAGGAAAAACTTGTCAAGAGAATCTCTTTCCTCAGGGGAACTCCATGAATTAGCTGCTTCTGCTCTCCCAAGTCTCCAGGTAACCATGTATATATCCACCAGAAAGAAAGATGATACATTTTTACTGCCAGGTTGTTGGGCCTTGGACTAGGTAACTCCATTTAACCTGCACCATCAATCACGTAGGACACAGGTTTCCCACACCAGGTAACAATGTATGCTATTGTGTTTTAAGTTCTAAGCGAGTTAGCTAGAGTGTAATGTTATCAAGGTCAAAAATATCTGAATGAGTTTGAGTGCCACAAGGAAGTCGATCCTACAGGCAATGTGGCAAAGTGTGTATAACACACATATGCACACAACACAGTATACGATAACTATTGTGAATTCATACATGTACAGATAATGTATGTAAGTGTAGTTTGGGTGCGATGTGGATACATGTTTGCCTTTATTTCACATAATCAAACAAGCATTCTGGATCGAGCTGTAAGCAAACAGCGATTCTCAACCTGTTTCTGTTCTTCCTCGTTCTGGAACGAAGATAACCAAGCCTGCTTGCTTACAAGGTTTGGATTCTCCTCTAGTCCTTTTAAAGAGGTGCCAACCAGGAGCTAGGAAGAATGGACTCTGCGGCTTCAACAAGTTGGATAATTTCACTGGAGGTCAGAAACAACTCATTAACCAAAGCTCAAAGGGGCATCTCAAGTCATTGCCAAGAAGATCCTGGACTGCCCTTCAGAGGTTACCTGTAACCCAGCTACTGAAGAAATATGACAGAACTCAAGCTTTCCTCTTCACTTATCCCACAGGATAAGGAGAATAGCATGCTTAGTTGTACCTCACTAATTAAAATCCTTCTAATTGGCAGAATAACAGTCTCCAAGGATCTCAGGGTCTAATTCCTTAGTCCTGTGACTATGCTACTATATGTAGTAATCTGAAGATGTGAACATGTTATTACAACAGGGAGATTATCCCAGTGGACCAATGTAGCCACATGGTCCTTGGGCCGTGGCCAGGGGAAGATGTGACATAGAAGAAAGGCTAGAACTGAAACACTGTGGGATAAACAATGCTAAGGAAGGCCAGCATCCCCAGAAGTGGACAATGCCAAGAGCTGAGTCTCTCCTATAACCAGCAGAGGGCGATGTCATTGCTATGTCACATGAGACACCTGCCTGCTGGGCTTCTAACAGTACCACTGTAAGATAATATACCAGTATCGCCAAAGCCACCGTGTTAGTGGCAATGTGTTGCAGCAGTGACAGGAAGCAGTCCACCCACCAATTAGAGATTAATTTAGCTGATTGGTCTTATTATCATCCTTTTGAGTCTGAGGTACAGCACAGTGGCAAAAGGGAGTGGTAATGAGGGAGAGGAGTTGGACATGATTTTTCAAGTCTAAAGCAGGGCTCCTAAACATCTTACATTCATGACATTTTTAAACTAAGAATTTGTTACACTCTGGGCACAGAGGTACCTTGCATCTACCTATACATATTAAACATTTACTGATAATAAGTCATGAATACATAGATTCTTAAACAAGTGTTTTATATATGTATAATTGTATCATTTACTAAAGACTAAAGTAAATACAGCACTAGATAGATGTGATTGTTTATTTTCTACATAAGAGAATAAATCTTGAGTATGGGATACTGCAGGACACACAACATCTTCAATGTTTTTCAGAACCAAATGATATTCTGAATTTATATAACTATCAATGTTGAGAATGCCACTTTCATATAAATATAGGGTGTTTAGGGCCATTTCAGAAAATGATGGAAATCCTGTCCTGATCCAAACCCAACATTTACTTACTGATTGTTTTTCAAGTGAAATGCTAGGTAGCAACTGTCCTGGTTAGCTCCAGCTGTCACAATGACAGGACTTACTTTCATCTGTAGGAGTCTCAGTTGAGGGATTGCTTAATTCAGATTGCTCATGTCTAAGAATGACTGCCTTGATTGTTACTGATGCAGTGCACCCAGCCCACTGCAGGTAGCACCATACCTGTTCTGATCTGTTCTGAGTTATGTTCTGATCTTTATACATGACTTGAAAACATCTATTTATTGTGCTGCGCAAGGCACGGGCTGCTGTACTAGGTCTCCGTTGAGCAGCGACTACATGCGTCAGCTCATCCTCATGATGGAGTACAGTACTGCTGAATTCTCTGTCACATGACTGTGGGAAGTAGCCACATCATGAGAGAAGGAAGAAAAGCCTACCTGTGGCTCTGGTTCCCTTTCTGGCATTGACCCAAAATGGCTTAGAATTTGTTTCTTCATGTGATCCTGGAGCGAGGCAAACCAGGTAACAGACTGCTGGTAAACAGACTCATGGAGGGCAGTAAGTTCTTCAAACTCTGCACCTTCCACCTGGCCAGAGAAAAGAGATGGGCATTTTAGTAAATCATCCAGACACAGTCTCCACATGTTGGTGACCTCTGACAACTAAGTGGACTTGTGACATTTATTCCTTCACTAATCCACCACTGTTGCACAAAACGACACGATTCATATAGAAACTTTGTGTGTTTTTTTTTAATATACCTGAGATCTGATAGCATCCTGATTTTTCTCTTAAGACAAACACATATCCAATATTATAATTTTCAATGGGTGAAAAATGTATATTTGATATATCATAAATGATTTAGTCATATACATAAGATGTATTTTAATATCCTGACATTTTGTTTTTAAAATGTCAGTAATATAAATATGTATGCAAAGGAACCAGCAAGATGGCTCAGTAAAAATGTGAAACAGTAAGACTGATGACCTCAGAACCTGCGTGGTGAAAGGAAAGGCCAGACTCTTGCAAGCTGTGCTTTGACCTCCACATGCATACTGTGGTGTGTGGTATGTGTGTGCACATCCACACATGAAATAAAATAAATATAGACAAGAGAGTATTTTGTCAGGTATCGTTTTCTCTGGATAGTTTCCCGGGAGCAGAACAAGAAGCCAGACTCTGGCATTTTACAAACTGTTTTCCTATCACCATATCACACTCCAGAAGACGTGCTAGAGCAAAATTGCAGCCCTCACATCAGCTACCGCCCTGCCACGCTGCTATGTGTATGCCTGGCTCCTGGTTCTCCTCACTGTCCACCTAATCATTTAGCTCTCCTTCGGTTCTGCTGAGGACAGCCTGGCAGAGCAGGAGGAACTCGGGACTGGAGGTTGGTCCTGTCTTGGCTTCTTCATTGCTGGCTCTCATGTGTGCATGTCAGCCAGGATCACAGTCTTGTAAAGGGGAATAAACCATCCGGGTCTTTTCTAGATAGAACATTCTAGCAGCTACAAACCCTACAGGAATTGTAACAAACTGAAAGAACTGTCATTGGTGTGCCTTATACAGAGCGACATTCATATGCAACAGGGATTTTCTTTAAAAATTACTTCACGGGCAGCTTTTAAAGCCTGTTTTAAAGTAAATCCATACACCACTAAAAATAAGGCATCATCCATAACAATATGAATAATGCTTCATTGGATCTGTCTATAGAGCGAGTACAAGAACTTCCACATCTTCCATGGTCCAGAAGCCCTGGAGTTGGGCTTGAGGTCCCCTTGATATTTAAGGCTCTCAGGGCCACAGGTACCAGAAGCAGCAGCTGGAGTGCCAGAGCCTGCATTCTGGGTGTGATTCCACTTAAATGAACACATGTCCATGTCTCCAGTGTGGCTTCTAGTGTGATGTGAGATGATACATACTTTTACATCTATATTTCAGATTTCCACCAAAAATTTAAAAGAGGGATACAAGAATTCAATGTATTTCCTCCTGCTAATTATTTTTAACTACGTAAGTTATATACAAAAAGTCCCCCACACAGATCTTGTCAGACTCAAGGAATTTTGTCCACTGTACAAGGCAGGGTAACCATTATGCCATCACATTAAACCAGATAGAGAAGACTCCCTAAACACTGTCTGTAGTGCTTTGAACATGCTTATCCTGGGGAGTGGCACTGTTAGGAGGTGTGGCCTTGTTGGAAGAAGTATGTCATTGTGGGCATGGGCCTTAAGACTGGCCTGGAAGCCAGTCTTCTCCTGTCTGCCTTTGGATGAAGATGTAGAACTCTCAGCTCCTCCTGCACCATGCCTGCCTGGATGCTGCCATGCTCCCACCTCGATGATAATGGATTGAACCTCTGAACCTATGAGCCAGCCCCAATTAAATGTTGTCCTTATATTGTTGCCTTGGTCATGGTGTCTGTTCACAGCATCAAAACCCCCACTAAGACACTGTCCCAGTCAGATACAAAGCCCACAATATATATTCTGTCAACATGCTTTTCCCTGTTCCTGGAAGTGTAGAAGAGATGACACGTGGCCTGCTGTCTGTGTACAGTAAACATTCAATCTGCCTGCTCATGTTCCTGACTCTCTCTCAGCATATCTGTGAGATTCACAATGTTAGAACACCAGTTCGTTAATGTTTTGTTGTTCACTGTATGAGGAACTGGACTGGCTTATCCATCTGCCCGAGGGACGTCTAGACCATTTCCACTTTCGGGTACTGCTGAGACAGTGTGGACATCTCTGCACATCTTTATGAAGATCTGTTCAAAATACCTTGCTTATCTGTCAAAAGATGTGTGATGATGATTGTATTTTATAAAAATAATTCTCAAGAGGTGGGAGGTTTTTATACTAGCTTTGGAAGGCACTTTTAAGCATGACTGTTTTATGATATGCCTCATTCTGAGCCACCCAGAGAATCACTGCTTGGGACTCAAATGCTGGCCATGTTTTAAAGTATTTTTTCCCAATTCTTCATTTTATGTGTATGGGTGTTTTGTCTACATGTGTGTGTGTCCACCACATGTATGTAGTGCATTTCTTGGGAGTCCAGAAGTGGTATCTGATTTCTTGGGACCTGATACAGGAAGTTATGAACAACCATGTGAAAGAGAAGCTAGTGCTCTTAACCACAGAACCATCTCTCTAGCAACTCCTGCCACATTTTTATAAATAACTTTGTATTGAAAACCAGTCTAGCAGACCCATTTCTGTATGGTCTACTGCTGCCCTTTAATCTTAAGAACAGAGACTAGCAGTTGTAGGAGAAATCACGTGACTTTCATGGTCTAAAGCACCAGCATTCCTTAGTATCTATGGGAGCTGATCCAGGGTATCTCCCATATTAGCCAACTCTATATAAAACAATTTACTATTTGCATATAGTGAACACACGTCCATGCCTCTTATATCTTGAATCATCTATAGATTACTTGACCTAACAGAAAGTTGCTATGATCTACTGTTTTGCTTTTGAGACAGTATCAAGATAAGCTGCCCAAGCTGGCCTCAAACGTGGGCTCTATCATCCCTTCCTCTGCAATCTAGAGAATCCAGGACTACAGATGTATACTACTCGCGGGTAAGCCATGTTGTTTAGGGAATAGTGCAAAGGCAAACATGCCTACATATTTTCTCTAGGGGCATAATTTATTCTGCAATGCTTTCAGTGCACCATCAATTGACTCTATGGATGAAGAATCCAGAGACAGAATGCCAGCTGGGAAGTACCTGGCCTTTATAGATCAGTCCCCAGGCCAGAGAACAAGCCTATGTTCCCTAAACTCTAACACAGGTAAGCATGCACACGGAGTAACAGGTCAAGTGCTGGGTAAGGAGGATATAACCCTGTAAGCAGAACCCCAGTGATGGTTTCCACAATGGAGAGGAACACAGGATGAGAGACGCCGATGACCCTCACCTTCTCATCCTCCAGGTACTCAATGTCTGCTGTGTTGTAACCGTCTCGGTGGCGGTGGCTTAGGACTCTGAAGCGGCTAATCCCAACTGCATCCACGACAGAGCTTCCGTCAGGGAAAGTCCTGACATCCTTTATCTCCAACATGCAGCCATACTCTGAAATCCTGAAAGAGAGTTTGGGAAGAGACAATGGTTTTTAAAATTCAGATGCCTCAGTTTCCCCTTAAAGTCTGGATTTTAAGAGGAGTGTAAAGTCGGTGGACACAAATGAGGTTCTCTGCACCAAACCAGCAAGATTATTTTCCCAAGAGATAACACGCCCTTCTGTTAAGTACACTGAAGATGGTGGCTTGGTGGGCTAGAATTCCAGGTGAACCTGAGAAATTAGATGAGACCTAGTGTTAAATGTGGTATTTCACCAGCTTGGCCAGGCCCTGTTAGCAGAGAGTATCTGGGCAGCATCAGTAAGCACAGGACTGTTTCCTGCCTCCAGAGGATCCCCCACATTCACTGGCATTGTCTCATGCCAAGTCCTGGGGCAGACAGTCTATAGTGACTGAATGGGTCTCTCTGCCTCCCCTTTCTACTCCACTATCCCACACATGATCCCACCAGAGGCCACACATAGGTTCCAGGTGGCCATACTCAGTGAGCACACCCTGCCACTGAACAAACATCTGCTCCTCCATGCTCTCTGACCTGTCTGGTCCTCCACACTGTTCTTCTGCCTGCTTCTCATATGCTGGGCTGGGCAGGATGACATCCTTAGCTGCACCTACTCTCACTGTGATGCCTTCTCTAGAGCGCTTACCCATGCTCGTTACTAAAATGCCTATCAGTGTTTCGGTGATACCATCCTGATGTACGTTGCACAGCATGTCATGATGGTCCACACAGCAGTATATTCTATGAGCTTCTTCAAGCTCACAGAACATGGAGGCTTATTAAGATTACAGTAAGATTTAAAGTCAGGATTTAGACCCTAAGATGCCTGCTTCCTACATTCTTACCATGAGCAACTGCACTATGCATCTCCAAACTAAAGATGAATCTGGATTCTCAAGTCACAAACCAATTTTAAATCGAATAGAACTGTTCTCTCTCTGGTTACTATCTCACTCCTGCCTGCAGTGGACTTGGAGGCACCCTGAAGAGGTCTCGTGTTTTCCTAGCTATCTACAAACAACCTCTAAATGTCAGCTCTCCCATGTCTGCCTCAGCTGCAGAGCCCATCCCATCCAGGAACATCCGATCCTGTCTGCTGACAAGAACCCATGAGTGGCACAAACTTCTCTTGCCTGCAGCTCCTAGCAAATGCAGTTTCATGCTGACCCACAAAGGGCCATCACTGTGCCTTTAAAAACTAGCAGAATTCAAACACACATGTATCTCCCTGGCTTCCTTCTCACCCTTTTCTAGAGGCGCCTGAGTGCCCTCTGCTCTCTGTGTTTGTTTTAGGACCACAGTTCATCATATATCTGGGGGTTTCTTCTTGCTCCCCAGTGTTCACTCTCTCAGTGTATCTGCTAGAGCTTTTGTCACCCTGCTTTTACTGCCTTCTGATGAGACAAACGGTAACATATGCTAATTTACTAATCCCTTGCATGCTACTATGCACACTCAGTATCTTATATAAACAAAATCTTCGCCTGCTCCCAATTCTGAAAAAAAAAAAATCTCTTACACTTTCTCTTAATTTTTAAAAAACATTTTCTGAAGTTTTTGGTTTCATAGCAATAATCTATTTAAAACATACATACTAAAAGGTAGGAAAGAGACATTTGTTGTCCTATGTAGACTGCTCCTTACTCCTTAATAGGCACTGTTACAGATAGTCTCCCTCTTCCATGCAATTATACATACATTTGGAGTTCATATTTGAACAGAGAAATTCTGACCTCCATGTCCTTTCATAGGTCTGTTGACTATTGCTTATGATTCTGATATTATAGGAGGGTCCTTCCTTCTGGTCATTTGATTTATTCAAAACTGTCTGGTCCTTTTCCCTGTCACACTGATCCTGAAATGGGCAAACAAAATCCTCTTGGGATGTCAACACAATGAATTAGTTGGATAGAAATGACCTTTCTGTGGGACCACGTCTTAGTCTCTATTAACACGGCCTTTCTCGTACAGCTTCATGGATGCCAATCAGTAGTTTTAGGTTTTTCTTCATACATGTATATTCTCTTAAAAATTATTTGTTCCTGGGTGTTCATGGTAGAAATTATTGAGTAGACTTTATAATATATTCTCCTCTTCTTCCTGGGCACATGAACAGGCTACACTTCCCAGCTTCCCTTGCAGCAGGTGTCAGCATAAAGGAGGTGGCTTTTTCCCCTCCAGAGTCCTCTAGAAGTACATGCACTGCCAGCTGGCACTAGGATGTGTAACTCCATCATGGCCTTGCCTATGTAGCATTGATAAGGCCTCTTTTAGGACAGGAAGGGACTCAAGTCTCCAAGGCAGGCCCCAGCTGCCTGATGGCTAAAAGCATCCTCTCCAGGCAACTGAAGTGGAGCAACAAGAGGTGACATCAGGTGGCACAGTTTGCATAAGACTGATAATGCTAACACTGTGGAGATTGGGTAAAGCTTCACTGATGATGTCAGCAGTTTTTCTTCTAGACCAGAGCTCTGTGCATAGATGGGCATGGAGAGAACTGCAAGCAGAGGGTGGTTCGGGTGGTGACACAGGTGTACTCGTGAATGTGATAAAGGGGTGAACAGAAAGGCAGAGATGACACTAGAAAAGGCGGGGTGGCATTTTGGCTAGATTTGAGCTTATACTTTGTGGAAGTAATTGGTGGGAAAAAAAAAAAGGGGGTGGTGGTGGTTTCCAAGCATAGTTGTTCTTCAAGAAAAAGAGGAAGTAAGAACTTCATAAGTCCCTTGAGAAGCTGTTCCTTACCCTGCATTCTCCGCAGATAAACACATGCCAAATCGCTTGGTGCCAGTTTCCATGCATCTCCTTATCATGAGCCGGTAGCGGGGCTCGAACACGTGGAGAGGGCAGGGAACCGTAGGGAAGGCCATAGCACACACAAAGATGGGCACGTCTCTGGTCAGACTGCAGAGTGAGAGGAAATGTTGACTTAGAAGTGTAAGCTGTTCAGAACAGAAGTGAGAAGTTGCTACAACACCCAAAGCTGCCAACCAAACAAAATCTGAGCCTGACTCAGGACTGAGCGAGCAAGGACCGCCAAGGAGCCTGGCATGACCAAGGTCTCCACTCAGCCAGTTTTTAGCCAAGTCTGCCATATTTAATTTGATGGGAGACAGCATCCTGAGTTATGTTACTGTACTTGTAAAGGTTATAGCTGAATCACTTTTAAAAATACTTCACAAAGCAAAAACCACACGGTAGAAAAAGGCAAGAATGAAGGATCGGCCAGGTCTGTACGGAAACAACAAACTTTAACTGGTTGGAGAGAGGAAATCATGAGTCACAATCTTGCTTGCTATCCAGACTTTTGTCTTTCCATTTAGCAAGTTATTTAGATACAGAAAGCAGATTTATAGCTTTCCAAAAATATATTTTGAAATATTTCTTAAAATTACTTATAATTAAATTTCCAAAGATATTTTGCAACTAAAATTTTTTCCATTCAAAGACCCCCAAAAAATCTGTTATGAAAAAAAAATCTAAGGTTCAGCTCATATCAACAAAGATTTTCTTTAATATTCTGCACCAAGGACCAAGTTCACATGATGTAGCACTTACTTGGACAGTTCTGACATCTCTTCATCATAGACCCTCTTTCTGTCAGATAACTCATCAGGTAAGTATCGGAATATCAGTTCTTCAGTCAGAACAGTCACATTAAAATTTCTGGTCGCCAACAACTATAACAGAAAAGATATGTTAAATGATGGTAAATGTTAGTTCTTCCTGAAGGTCAAAGCTTAGCCCTATGTGTGGCCTGCAGGATTAATGCTGTACAGGAGAGAAAGGGTTGTCTGGCATTTTCTGTTTGGGTCACTAGGGCTCTTGGCAATCCAATAAAAACTGAAGTCTGGACGTCTTTGTCCTTAAGGGGCTTATAGTTAACAAACCTCCAGGATGTTTTTTTTTTCTCTTTGAAAAACTTTACTGTACCCAGTAGTAATGGTGCACGCCTTTAATCCCAGAACCTGGGAGGTAGAGGCACGTGGATTTCTGAGTGTGAGGTCAGCCTGGTCTACAGAGTGAGTCCTAGGACAGTCAAGGCTACACAGAGAAACCTGTTTCAACAACAACAATGACAAAGACAACAACAATAACAACAATCAGCGAGGAGAGGAGAGGAGAGGAGAGGAGAGGAGAGGAGAGGAGAGGAGAGGTGTTGGTAGATATTTTGGTTAGCACATAGAGCCATGGGTATTATTGTGATATTTTCATCCACATTCACCATGTATGTGCCAGGCTTTCTTCTTTGCAAACACCACATAAGATAGTAGAAAAATTAGTAAAATGCCTGTATTATGAATAGTCTTGGGGCAAGCCTTTTGTTTCATAGGCAGCATAAGAGAACTAGTAGCTCTAGGCCCCTGGACCCTGGGAACAGGAATGTATAAGGGAGCAGGGCAGATGTGCCTCTCAGCAAGGGATGATAATAGCTTGGGGAAGACCACAGAGACACTTCCTAATGAACCACTGCACATGCTCAGAACTTATCTAAGGTCATCACACATGTGCACAGAACAACACTGATAGCCATCTGACCTCTGAAAAGTTCACAAAGGGGCAATGTATATGCGATGTAATAATGTATCATGCAACTTAGTAACACAAGCATATACACTGCCATGCAACTTAATAACATAAGCACATACACTGCAACTTAGTAACACAAGCATGCATGCTACAACTTAGTAACACAAGCATGCATGCTACAACTTAGTACCACAAGCATGTATGCTACAACTTACTACCACAAGCATGTATGCTACAACTTAGTAACACAAGCATGTACGCTACAACTTAGTAACACAAGCATGTACGCTACAACTTACTACCACAAGCATGTATGCTACAACTTACTACCACAAGCATGTATGCTACAACTTAGTAACACAAGCATGTACGCTACAACTTAGTAACACAAGTATGTACTCATTTTAGACAGCTCTCCATGTTGATGACTTATTTGAACATGTTTTAGCAATGAATTAAAAAGTTACAGTTACTTTAAGCTTTCCCTCATTTTAACACCTCTCTTGCCATGTCAGATTGTTTTTAAAAGTTAATGTAGGCTTAGGAGTATCTCAGTGTGTGTGTGTTTAGTGTGTGCAAGAGGGAGAGAAAGGGAAGGAGGAAAACACATTACTCCAGTGATTGCAGGTTGCATATTTCTGGTATATAATTAAAACAAAGATTGCCAGTCTCAACTTAAGGATATGAGGGAAGTTCTTACCCCTCCAAGAGGCTAAAGAATTTGTCTCAAGTAAAGTGAATGAGAACAACGGAGCCAGGATACAGCACACAGCACACAGCTCTGCAATGCTATCCATTATCTGTTTCCTCTATCTTATCTGCATAATCAATACAAATGTTTACATTTGAGATAAAGAGCAACGAATAGCTTCCCTACATACCTTATATTTTACTGGATTTGGTTTCAGACCAAAGACAGTAGCAACTAACTGGAAAGGGCATGAAAGAGACTTGGCAGTAGTAAGGAACAACCCAGACATACACTAAATGTACTGTAATGTAGCAAACTGTTTGGAGTGAATGTAGACTCCATATATATATTCTCCTAGCTGTTTGAATCTAACTCAATAATTTATACCCAGAAATTGCTTTAAGACTGAGCTACTTCTGCATCTAATGCTTCTTCATGTGTTTTGATTCATGAAAGAAGTGGGAAATGGCCCATCTTTGATCAAGTAAATCTGATTTTAATAGTAGGTGGTGGAAGGGAAGCATGACGTGCCTGCCAAAGCACAAGAAGAGGCTCCATCTCGTGAGCCACTCACCTCTGAAAGCTTGTCTTTGCACAGTGGACAGTGAGGGGCATGGTCCAGGCAGCGCTCAAGGCATTTGAGACAAAATGTATGTCCACAGGGTGTAGTGACAGGTTCAAAGAGCAGCCTGGAGAGAAGATCATGAGTTTTCAGAAAGATATGTCCAGAGCAGACTTTCAAGTAAGCTACCTGTTCTAAAGGGATGCCTTATGTAGCTTCCATACAAGCCCAGGAGTCATTCATATCCACTTCTCCTTAACGTCTTCATTGGATTTTTAGAAAATAAATCAATAATTGCTGACACATATTGTGCTAATTTTATGTTAAATCTGACATAACTAGAGTCATTTGAGAGAAGGAAACACCAAATGAGAAGATGCCTCCATTAAGACTGTAGGCAAGGCTGGAGACATTTTCTTAATTAGTGACTGATGTGGCAGGGGCCATCCCATTGTGGGTGGTACCACCCCTGGGTTCTGTATAAAGCAATCTGAGCAAGCCATGGAAAGCAAGCCAGGAAGCAGCACCTCTCCATGGCCTCTGCATCAGCTCCTACCTCCAGGTTCCTGCCCTTTGTGAGTTCTTGACGCAACTTTCTCCAGTGACAGACTACGCCAAATAAACCCTTTCTTCCCCAACTTGATTTTTGTCATCATGTTTTATCACAGCATAGTAACTCAAATTAAGAAACACACACACACACACACACACACACACACACACACACATATATTAGGGGATATGTGTGTGTGTGTGTGTTCACTAGTGGTACCTTGCACATAGTCATAGAATTCAGAAAGCCTATTTTTAAAGAGCTGCACACGTCCTGTACCATCCTACCTCATGCACAGTGCACACTCAAAGTCAGTCGCATCAATTGTGAACTCTGGCTCTTCTTCTAGAGAGTTTGCATTCTTCTGAGGTGAGGAATCTGCATCTGAAAATGTTCCAAATGTTTATAACTAGCATCTGAACTTCCGAGTTCATACACAATGAATTTATTTTTTTCAGGATAAAATATGTCAACAACAGTGTTAGCATACACACATATGCATGTATGTAGTATGCATGTATGTAGTATGCATGTATGTAGTATGTATGTGTATGTATATTGTGCAACAAATATAAAAAAAGAATTGATCAAGCTGGCACACATTCAGGACAACTGAAATTTCATCTAAGTGTTCTTCAATATAAAGTCCCTGCACAATTAGCTCTAGAAAATAAGCTGGTATACTCATTTTCTTATAAATTTTACTTGTGTGAAGATGCTTTTAAATCTAATACTCTACCCCTTTGTTTTCAGAATACAATGGCAAGAAGTGGCTTGCTGACCTTTCTTGGGAATCTTCTCAGGGGTATTCACATCAAGCTCGTCATCTTCTGCATCACTGGGAAGCTGCCTCTTCAAGGTGCTGCTCGGTGCCGCTGGGATGATGCCTTCCAGCGCCTTTTTATCCTCTTCACAGTGGAGGCCCAGAATAAAATATAAAACCGAAGAATTGGCATCTGCAGGTATATCCAACTTCTCAGATGGTGTCTGTTTAAGGAGAAAAAGAGAGTCCTGAATATTCAAGAACCATGAGACACAAGGAAACCAAACCAAACCAAACCAAACCAAACCAAACCAAACCAAACCAAACCAAACCAAACCAAACCAAACCAAACCAAACCAGACAAAACCACACATTAACCTTCTTAGAAATCTTTGGAAAGACACTGTGGAGATGGCTCAGCAGCGGGTAAAGTGCTTACTGGGCACCCAGTGTTTACCCCTAGTTTCTACAACGCACAAAATAGATCTCTGAGGAAGAAAAGAAGGCCTGTGCTCTTCACATAATTGGCTTTTTCTATTGGCTAGTCAGAAATGTTTTACACCTTTCACAGTAAAACACAGCATAACTTCTTTCTGAGAAGAGCCATCTTCACACCTGTAGCATATGCACCAATGTATAAATTATATAGCATACATTCAGATCAATCTGCTTTCTTTTCTCTGAGATGAAACAATATCAGGTCTCCTGATGTTCTGGAGATGTTTCAAAATGTGTAGAGACATTTGGAGGAGCTCCAGAATTTCCATCACTGTCCTATTAGTCCCAATGACTTCACTTAAAAGTTTTAACTAGTCATATCTAGCCCATGTGATGTCATGATTCTCAAGGAACTGCCAACATAGTAGGCACCCCAGTGGCAGATACACGCACTCCACACCTTAGGACTGTCTGCATTAGCTTGACCTCCTGCTTCTTCCAGAGGATACTGGGGACTCATCTGGCCATCACAAAGGGCCTTTGGTCCAGTTTCAGTAGAAGATGTTGAGGTTTGATCCTCATTTTCTGAAGCTGAAAAGAACACCTCGCATATTACCTATAAAAATTTCAAAAATAGAAAATGCATGGTCAAATACCCTGGAGGAAAAAGTGTCTAACACATTTTAATGGTTCAGAGTCAACAGAAGCCAAACATATATGGCCCTTTCCACAAACAGAAAAAGAATAATTGCCATGTTCAACCTGCCAATCTTGTAAAATGTAAACATTTTGAAACCATAGACAGTGTATTACTAACTATGCATTCCAATCCCTTTCCATCTGTCCTATCAATGATAAAATATGAGCATCACATCTGTCTTCTATCTGGTTCCTATGAGCTGCATTAAATCCTAAAGTGTCAGAGTTGAAGGCTACAGAGTCTGCAGGGATCTCTGATTAAATCCAAGATGCCCTTGCCAGAAGACTGACAATTTTCTAGAGAGTGGCTCTGTTTATGGGCCAGGAAACATCTGGTAACAGGCCAGAATTCTGGCTCAAGATTTATACACCATAACTGGGGAAGTGATGACAGTTAGGCATTCTGACTGGTAAGCCTTGTAGACTCAGCTGAACCCAAGGGATTAATACAAATGAAGAGAAGTGCATGACACGGGGTGGGGGGTGGAACAATGTAGATAAGCTTTGTTTTTTAAATCTTTCTCTCTCTGCTCTTTGTGAGCATGATGGTAAATAGCCTTTGTAATTGCAAGAAATGCAGCCCCAGCCAGGATGTCACCAGTCACCAGAGTGGCTCTGCTACAGCTTCAGCAGAGCTGTGGGGGCAGGACTACATTTTGGGCATATCCGTGGACTAATGTTAATTCTGTGATAACGCATGTCCACCAGCCAGAGGATGCTGGAGGGGAGAAATATCACATATTTGGGGGGGGGGTTAATGTAAATATTTATTTATTTATTTATTTATTTATTTATTTATTTATATTTTAAAGGATTATACATTCCTTTTTTTTTTCCCAATCTGCTTTTATAACATTTTAATTACATGCAAGTATTCAGGTCAGTTCTAGGTTGAAGAACTAACAATACAATAGATGCAAATAGTCAAGGAACAAGCAAGACAATAAACACAAATAGTCAGAGAACAAGCAAGGCATTAAACAGAGTTCCGTGAACACTCCGGTGATCACTGTTTCTAAGGGCTTATCAGGATGACCAAAAAATCTGAGCCTACTTCCCTGTCCTAGCCCAAAGTCACTTTCATGTCTGAAGCCTACTTCCTTGTTCTAGCCTAAAATTTAGAATCCTGTCTGAAATTACTTCTTTGTTCTAGCCTAATATTTAGATTCCTGCCCGAAATTACTTCTTTGTTCTAGCTTACTGTCAGATTCCTGCCAAAAAGCCCCAAACTCTCCATATCTCCCCCTTTTTATTTCATAAACAAGACTGAGCCTGTCTTAGGTTATTCTGATAAGAGTGCCTTCCTTACTCATCATGGAATATGCATTATCAAGAGCAATGTACTTCTGTCTTAGGTTGGTAAGGCTCTGTGCAGAATCTTACCTGTCCTTGACTTGCCAGCTTGTTAAATTAATAACTCTCTTTGGGTGTCCATTTTCAGTTTCAAGTCATGTACTTTGGCTGCCAACATGTTGATGCTGTTAAAGACAAGCTTTAACACAATGGGCAGGAATAAAAGTATTCCCACGACAAAAAGGGCTAGCATAATCAAGCTATGTATGACATTCTTGAAGCTTGACCAAAATGGAAATACTGACCTCAGGCCATGGATAATTGTATTGAGATTATCTGCAGCATCAAAGCTCAGCAGAGCAGCATTCTTTAAATTCATAATCTCACTATGCAAAGTTAAAACAACCAGAGAGGTATTGGAATTATGCCAAATACCCTGCAAATTCTAAACTTTTTCCTAATTATAATGACTATCATTGTAAATTTTAGAAGTAACATAACTCCATTGGTATTTGGCATGACATTCAAGATAGCTCCTTACTCTTAAACTCTGAACCTCCTTCCAATAATTTGAATAGGATAAAGAGAATCAATCTGTTGTTCCAAACACCTATCTAAATCTTCTTGTATACTCAACACATTAATAACATTTTTTTTTTTTGCTAAATGATTAACAAAAGTAGCTTACTTTCTTGTGTCAAAGCAGTTGCAGAAGCAGTGGTGCTAGCAATTAATGTAGTTAAAGCTGTTATACCAGCAATAATCAAGTCCACTACCCCCTAGCTTCTGCTTAAAGCCTGACTCACTTCTTCCAGTACTTGCAAGCTTTTTTTCAGAATACCAAGGTCCTGTAATACTCAGGGCAATAAAACAAAAGACCCCCATAACATACATGCCAGTTTTCAACACACTAATAGAATTAGAAAGTGTATAATCATTATACCAGGCAGGCAAGAATCTACAAAACTCTGGGACCTGAGCACCCAGGTTTCATTTGAGCTTGCTCTGACTCTCACAACAGTGGTGTGAGGGTCAGCTGACAGGAGACACACTTTCAGAGGAGGAGCTCTGTGGGTATGGCCAGTATAATGGAGGAACTCAGCCGTGATTCGATATTACTAACACAAGTTGCCCCAGAGGCCGGAAACCTGACTGCAGGACTGAGCAGTAGGCACTGAGCAGCAGATGCCAACCAACAGCACAAGAAGAAAAGGCATCTTCCCAGGAAGGTCTGCTTTAGACAAGTCATGTCTATTTATTTTAGCTAACTACATTTCTAATGATGTGGTATGGTCTTATGGGTAAGATGCAAGCAAATTTCCCGATGTGAACACAGAACGGAAAACTTCAACGTGTGTAGATGATGAAGCTGAAGGGTAAACAAGAAAGCTCACAGGAAGGAGACCACAGAAACCCTCTTCTGCAAGAAAACATTCCAAAGAAAGAAAGCTGTTCTTAAGAATCTAAAGCGGCTTCTCACAAGTGTAGAGGGGAAAACAGACTTGTGTTCTAAAGTGCCACAAAGTAAAATGTACTAGTTAGCAGAAATTATAATGTAGATGTATTAGTAGCTGCTTAAGTAAAACCATGTTAACACAGGAAACACTGAGAAAGGTAAACAAAAGCCCTCAGTCACCGGAAAGTTTATGTAAAGACCATGAGTACTGTCTAGGCATTTGGCAAGGGTGGAGTCCTACACTAAGCACGATGCAATGGTATATGTGTACACCACGATGCTGCATGTCACAGATGAGTCTGTGGAGTGAACTGTACATGTGTCACAGTGCCTCTTACCAGGTCCTTCACAATTCCTAGCTCTGTCTCCACAGCCTTGTGTTGCAAGGTGGTCTCACACCCCAGTCTCTTATCACAACTGGGGTGTGTGTGCACTGTCTCATCAGACACTCTGCTGCACACTCAATTAGAAATTATCAAATGTGGTGCATATTACCACTGTGCTGTTCATTACACCGTCACGGGCATTTGAAATCACATTTGCTGCTCTTATGGGCAAGGGCTCCCGGGATGACACAAAGCCACATGTCACATGTGTTACCCAAATGAGGAAGTCGCTTATGAGAACACATACCTTCTGTGTTTCTTTCCTCGCCGAGTTGCACTCAGGATTTAAAGCAAGGCAGTAAATAAATTCCTTTAACACTTCTCGACTTCTTCCCAATCCAGAAAGAATCTGGGCTTTGATATGGTGCCCCTGGATTTACCCAAAGACAAAGGATACATTTTAAAACACAGCAAGGTCATATACATCTGGTTACAACAGCCCTGGGAAATGTGTTACAGCAATTTGATTAGGGAGATGTATGTATCCTGTATCTTCCCATCTTGATAACTGGCAAGTTTCACTGTTTAATAAATACATCTGCAACCAGAATGCAGGGATGCCTGTAACTGATATCTGTGCCCAAAGAAGTTCTAAAGGATATGCTAAGAAAGAAAAAAGGAATCTGTCAACTTAATTTTATTGTTTATGATATTTATGGAATTCATATAATTTATAAAAAACTCTTGAATAGGTAAAGTAATCTTGAACAAAATATCAGTTTATATTTATGTCAAATATAAACTATAATAAGTAAAACAGTTATATGTCCTAACATTTACCAGTTTTTAGATGTGTACGTGTGTGTGTGTGTACGTGTGTGTGTGTGTGTGTACGTGTGTGTGTGTGCGTGTGTGTGTGCTACAAATGTAAGTGCTCAGAGGCCAGAAGGTGGTGGGCCTAAGAGTGGTACATCCTTTTGGCATTTATTTGATGTTCTCATATCTTTTTCAGTAAAATACCTGCTCAAATTCCTTAACCATCTAACTGATTGTGTGAATTATTACTGAATTGTAGGATCACCTCTTATAAGCTGAGCAGAATTCCTCTTCATCCTACAGTCTTACATGTCCCCAATGTGTGTTTACCTTTTCTTCTCTACACCAATATCTTTTGAAGATAAGGAGTTTCAAAAGTTTGACAAAGACCAACTCACCAAATTCTTGTTTTTATAACGCATGTTTTCTGGTTCTAGTTGTTGACTGTCAATCTTGCATTTATTTCCTTTCTTTTGTTCATCTTGGTTTAATAAGATTTATTTCGATTTATGTGTCTGCATATGACTATGCTTATATGCCTTACGTGTGAAGGTTTCTGAAGATACTGGAGAGGGATGTTGGATGTCCTGGAGCTAGAATTGAAGGCAGTTGTGAACCATGCATTGTGGCCAAATTCAAGACTCCTGGAAGAGCAGCAGGCATTTTTACCCACCAAGACATCTCCAGCCTCACATTTTCGTTTTAATTTGCTCTTTTTGATATAGTTTCATAAGTTAAAGACTAGATTTGTGACCTTTCTCCTTCAACAGAAGATGATAATAACATAAAATTTCCTCTAAGAATGGCTTTAACTACATCTAAAAAGCTAAGTGTATAATGTATTTTATCATTAATTTAAATGTTGGATAGTTCCCTTTTGATTTCTTCTCTGTCCAGAGGATTGTTTAAGAAACCAGTTGCAGTCACACAAAGATTCTCGAGCTTTTTGTTGCTCCTGTTAACTTTTAATCTTAGTTGTTTTGAGAGAACCATCACTGAAGAGTTCAATATTCTGAATCTTGATATGTTCTGTGCCCACTGGATCCAACAGGCATTAAAGGATATATGTATACTATATAGTTAAATGCATTGTTCTACAAGTGCCAATTAGGTTGAGATGAAGTTTCCCAGTGGTCTCAAATACTCCTTTAGTGTCTTCTGATATGCTTTGAGATCATATGGCCATTTAATTTTGCATACTTTGTGTTTTCAAACTACATTTATACAGCCATTTAAATCTTCCCATGTCTTTACATTTAGTTTGAGTTTCTAGTAGATTCCATTTCATTGGTACTGCTTTGCAGGCACACTGATGTATTCCGACTTTGAATATGCTATTCCCATGTTGATTGGCTTCCCTGATTCCTCATGAGATATCAACCATCTGTCTTGCTGTTTCCCCGTCGGCCATGCTTCTTGTTACATTCAAGACTCTTAACAATTCTGGCTTAAACAGCAGACTAACTATGATTTAAATTTATTTTGAGTGGTTTCTTGTTCATCTCATGAAACTGAAATGAATGTTTCTCACTAAATTTGAAAGCCAATATATTTCCAATTTTCCCTTTCTCTATTTCTCTCTTCTGCCAGGGTTCCAACTGAACATTCATTATATCACTTTATAATCCCACAGAACTGAATCATTTTTCTTTCTGTTCTATTACTTAGATTGGGTTTTCACTTTTCCTGTAACTATCCTGTATTTCACCTTCTGTGTACAATGTGCTATTCACTTCTTCACCAACTCGTAACTTTCAACTGTCACTTTGAGGTCAGTTTCCCTGTTGGGTTTGCTGTTATTCAAAAGCTATCATATTTTTCTTCAGTCCTTTGGATTTAATTTCATGTAACTTTTGAACTTATTTATACAGAATAGACATTTCTAACCCCAAACTGTGAAACTGGAAATGTCCCAAAATGCAAAGCACCTTCAGCACTGGCTAGATGTCACCAGCAGAAAGTCCCAAGACATAAAGCTCTGTTTCATGCACAAAATTTTAAAAATACTTTATGAAGCTGCATAAAAGTTTTAATTACGTTTGCAAGCTGTATATAAAGCATGAAGTACATGCTTATAATTGTCTTCTCCTTGAGTTATATCATTATATGTGAAACTATCCTCAAAATATGAAAGCATTCAAAATTTCCAAATTTATCTGCTCTCAGGCATTTTGAACAAAGATTCTGAGACTGTGCTGATTGCATACTAAGCAGTTGAGCTAAATAGTATATAGAGTAAAGCATGTTACCAAATAAACAACAAGAGTAAAGTACATTGTAATTTAAGCATTATCTGAATCCAGGAATAAACTTGGTCTGGTAAATTAGACTTAGTATAAAATAATTGCTAAATTCAGACTACTATAAAATAGAGAAGATATGCACTATCTTCAGGTGCCTCATCACAATCATGATAACTTATAAATAAAAATACCATAACCTAGAGCTTGAGTTCTGATCCTACTATCCATGTAAAAAAAAGCTGGGAAGGTGGTATCTTGGGATGGGGGGAAAGGAGGACCCCAAGGGGTTGCTGACCAGCCAGTCTATCTAATGAGTGAGCTCAAGGCTCAGTGAGAGACCCTGAATCAAAATACAATACAAGATGGAGAAGCAATGAGGCAGACATCCCAATGTCTCTGGCCTCTATCTGTACCTACACAGGTGTATATACATATACTATGTATACACACACACACACAA
Organism: Rhabdomys pumilio; assembly: GCA_030674055.1. Lineage (NCBI taxonomy): Eukaryota > Metazoa > Chordata > Mammalia > Rodentia > Muridae > Rhabdomys > Rhabdomys pumilio. Next base: position 27,647,686 of record JANHMN010000017.1, on the reverse strand, counting down.
TACATGCATACTCACACATACACACAGTACACACACACATACACACACATAATCACATTCAAATTTACTTATTCAAACACACACATGCACTCACATGCATGCATAGCCACATACATACATATACATACATACATGCATACTCACACATGCACACAGTGAGCGCACAGACACACACACACACACACACACACACACACACACACACCCTACAACCTGAATCAGCAGATCATTACCAAAGCCAATTGACAGGTATCAATCACCTTGGTCAGGAGAGGTTCCCTCTGACAAACTGTATCAGCATCCTGCAGGGCTTGCTCATAGTTCTTCATGGTTAAATATAACTCAGCTCGCAGCAGCAATAATGAGTTGTCATCTGGGGCTGGTAGACAGGAGAAATACAAAGGATTACATTTTAGAATACATTGTTTCCATCGGTTAAAAACATTAAGCTAGAAGATGAGCACACAGACAAATCTGAAGCAACTCTTCCAGTGTTCATATGTACAGTTCACTGTTAAATGGGTATAAGTTACAGTATTTCTTTCAGGAAAACAGAAACAAATTTAATTAGACCACAGAATGCATCCAGAAAAACAAGCTAACATAAGACTGTTCCTTTAAGCACACGAGCGCAATGTCCAATAATAAATCAAGTACTTCCTTAACCCTACAATCCAAATCTAAAATGCTTTCGAAACTGAGCTTCAGGTTGGAGGGTGTTTCAGACTTTGGATTTTTAAATTAGAGGTGGAAGATACTCAACTTAAAAGAGAAAGAGGGCTTTTAAAATGGAAACCACTTCTAGACTCAATTATTTTGTACCAGAGAAAGCCATGCTGCATAATTAGGTATTTTTAAAGGGACACCTTAAATACATTTCATGGGAAGCACACTAAGAAATCCACACTTTAAAAATGAATAAAAGGGGCTGCGCGATGGCTCTGCCAGTGAGGTGGTTGCCATAAAGACCTCAGCTTAGATCCCAGCACTGAAGTAAAAAAGGAGAAGGGCAGATGCACTGGAACACGCCTGTAGTCACAGCACTGCGGAGGTAAAGCACAGCTTGCTGGTCCTAAGTCATGGACACCTGGATATAGGAAGATATCTCACCGCAAAATAAAGTGACCAGTATGTGAGAAAAACAGCTGACACCAAGGTTTGGCCTCCACATTCACATCCACTTACAATGTACATACACATGAACATATACCTAAGAAAGGGCGGGCTGGAGAGATGGCTCAGTGGTTAAGAACACTGATTGCTCTTACAGAGGTCCTGAGTTCAATTCCTATCAACCACATGGTGATTCACAACCATTTGTAATGTGATCTGACACCCTCTTCTGGTGTGTCTGTTCACAGTGACTGTGTACTCACATTCATAAAATAAATAAATAAATCTAAAAAAAGGGGGGGGGGGCTCCACCAGACCCAAGCATGGTGAGCATGGCTCTTCCCCTATTCCCTCTGCTTTGCTAAAATCTGTTAGATTACATTCTTAAAGCTACTCCCAAGATTCCTTCCCTTATTTGGCCACTTCCTCCTTCTGAGACTGACTACCAAGGTTCAGCTATCAAAGTATTGGAGGCCAGCAATCAGAAGCCCCCTTTGGCTTGAGTAATTAACATGCCCAATTAAAACTAAATACATGGGGTTTCTCTTTGTACTTTTGTGAAGTGCCATTTGCCTATGGGCCACGTCTGTCTGTCTCCTCTCTATCCAGAGGGGGCCCTCTGTCCCTATATAAAGCCTGCCTCTGCTCAGTTGCCTGCCGCTTCTCAGAGGCAGCTCTCCCAGTAAATCTCGTGTGAGGTTTGTTGTGTGTGTAGTTTGACTGTGTGGTAGTCTTTGGCTTTTGACTGCCGGAATGCCTTTCCTCTCAGAGCTGTAACAGTTACGTTTTCCATGTACATATGAGCAATGTTAATTGAACTTAGAGGGTTATCAAAAAAAAGAAAGAAAGAAAAAAGAAAGGAAGGAAGGAAGGAAGGAAGGAAGGAAGGAAGAAAGGGAACGAAGAAAGAAAAGAGAAAGAAAGAAAATATTTTTAAATTAAGAATTTTCACTACCTAAACACAATTATTAATTCTTCTCATAGGAGCTGCCTTTTTAAAAAGTACGTTGTTATACTGGAAATATAACTGTAGACTAATAATTTCTCACTGAAAGATTAGGTAAAAGTTCCTTAACTGTACAAATACATGCATTTTGATACCTCTCCTTTGGGGATTTTTAGAAATCTCAACAAAAGATGCTACTGGAAGTAGAAGCTGAGCTTCAGAAACAAATCCATGGGCCCCACACCCTATGCCCACTGCATTCGATTCCCTCAGATTCTGACAGTCTGCCAGCTGGTTCTCTTGGGTTTTTCACACAGTCATATTATGTGCAGATAATTTATTTTTTTTTTTACTGTAATGTTTCCCACCCGTTCCCTTCAGTCTCATGTTGTAAAGTACTGAGAGTTGACCCTCACCCCTCCCTCAGTAGGGACTTAATCCAGAGCTTCACAACCATCCCATTCTCAAATTTAAAAGACTATGTATGTCTAGGGCTGGGGAGATAGCTCAGTCGTTAAGAACACTGGACACTCTTCTAGATCTGGGTTCAATTCCTGGCACCCACATGGTGGTTCATAACCATCTGTAACTCCAGTTCCAGAAGAGGCCACACCCTCTTCTGGCACCTGATGGCACAGCATGTACATATGTGTGAAACAGCTGAGGTGATGCCATTTTTTTTCCTGACTTTATTTCGAGACGTTCCTCGCCTTCCATCCCAGTAGCCACAGCCACCATGGCAGTTCTTTTGGTAGGACTGTCCATGCCCTGACCATGTCCAGACGTATTAACCAGAACAGCTGATGTCTGTGCCGGCTAAAACATACACTGAAAGAAGTAAATATAAGTGTAAATCAGAGATAATTGTCAGGTAGTGCCTGAGAAATACCATTAAGCTCTGTAAAAATACAGATGTTGTATTTAAAAATAGTTTTTTTTAAAAAAAACTGATGTAATTATGGGTTTTGTCTTGAAAAACGCTGTACTCTTGAGTTTCTGCACCAAGAGACTCTGAGAAATGAGCTGACTCTTGGTCACTGCTTAGAAAAAAAGGATTCATATGCTTCTAGTTAATTTAATTAGTGTGTCCTTCAGTAACTACCTCACATGGATCATTCCACGTTCATGTAAAACATCCATACATATTAAAATATAAAATTAAAGATTATATCCAATCACTGATAAAATTAGTCAGACTACCTTCAATCTTAGCTTCCTAGCAGGGGGTGCCATGTTCCCGGAGGTTGTTGCAGGATCTGAGAGGTGGAAGTACTGTGTCTTCCTCAACCTGCTGCAGTGGATTATGCTAAGTGACTTGTCTGATGTTGAGTTGTCCTCATATTTTTTAAAGCAGGCTGCTAGACCTCGATACTACGGCATTCACTCAGGATTTCTCATTTATGCCCATGTATAAGATTGGTTTGCACATCTTATCTCATAAAAGGAGATGTAAATATTCCTGTGGATTTTCTATAGTGTGGGATATAAAAGAATCAAGCTCTGAAAGTCTTCGTGCCTTGCTGGAAACAACAATCCCTCAGCAACATTACAGTTTCTTTCAGATTAGTCATTCATGCCACCTTTGTACTTCTTCCTGGGCTAGTTAGTGACAAATTATACAGCCCTCAGATGCAAGACCTGGGTTTGAAATCCACCATCCCTCTGCTTACACTAGCTATATGCTAGCTCAGTCCTGAAGTTGACTGGGTTAAGGATACCTTTCCGTTCTTTCAGGTCATTCTTTCCTAACAAAGCATTGATGTTTACTCTTCACATTCCAAAGGCTGCTTTTCCTGGAGTCCAAAACTAAAGAGATTCACTTCTCACATAGACATCAAATGAATTAAACCATTTTCTAATTGGGAAGACTTAAACTAATGAAACCAAGGGAAACTGTCCATAAATCACTCAAAAATCAATGGAAGAGGAAAAGCAACATTTCTTTTGTGTCGAAGGAACATATGCCAGAAATCTTACATGCACACCTGCCACCTGACCCCATTTCAGAAAGGTCATCAGTTAACTCCGCTGTAAGAAGGTGTCGGGAGGCCTCCTGAGACACTGCCTGTGAGACACAGAGAAGAATGTGTAACTCTATATTTCGAGTTTATTGATGACTGTCCTCCATCTGCTCAGAATGAGCCTGCACAGTGACACGCACAAGCAGAGTGGAGTCACTGTTCTGATGTAAAGAATGCTGAATGTGTGAGACAGGTGGAGTTAGGAACCACAGTATTTAAAAGAAGTTCAATGAACCAACATCTAAAGCCACAGAACTTGTGCTGAGCCCTGGGAACAGCAATGGTAAGCAGCACACTCTCGGGAGCTGCGAACTCAGGATGACATAGGACTGAGTCCACATCTTAAGATTTATTTATTTAATGTATATGAGTACAATATTGCTATCTTCAGACACACCAGAAGAGGGCATCAGATCCCATTACAGATGGAGCCACCATGTGGTTGCTGGGAATTGAACTCAGGACCTCTGGAAGAGCAGTCAGTGCTCTTAACTACTGAACCATCTCTCTAGCCCCCAAGTCCACATCTTAAATGTGTACTTTGAAGTTTGACTCAAGGAACCCTGAGATCACCACCCAGGTCATTCTCAGGACAAGCTCTCATGAGTGCTCTCACTTGGCAGATCCCCGGTAAGAGTGACCACCATTCTGACTCTGTCACTAGCAAATGATGTGAACACTTTCCAGTCATTTTGGATTTCTGAGGAATTTGCTGCTTACATTTAATTTTTGTTTTCTACTTGTTCTTCGTTACAGACATAATCATCATTGATCTTCCTATACTAATCTTTTAAATTCAACAATCTTGATAATTCTCCTGGAATTTCTGGTAGCTCCACTGCTGCATGCTAAGGCACCTGCAGGTGAGAGTTTTAGCTTTCACAGTCCTAACATCCCTCACAGCATTGGCTGGCACCTTAGTTCTAACGCTGGGTAGCAGACATGACAGCGAGCACCTCTGTCCCTTCTTTAGGAAGATTGTTTTTCATCATTAGGGAGACTTGGATTTTACATCAAGCCTGTCATGGCTCCACAGACTTTGTGGGCATTTCTAAAATAGTTTTTCTTCTTATTCTTCATTTTTTATGATGTTTTTAAGATGCGCCACAATGTTTCTCTCCTTTTTTTCCTGTGTGTATGTGTGTTGGTCTACAAAACTTAACCTCTATGTGAGATGTGTTGATCTCCAGGGTTACCATTCAATTCATCATGGGGATATTTTGTTTCGTTTTGAGCAGCTTTGGTTGATTAGAAGCACTGGACGATGTGGGATGTTTTTGTTCATTTGTTTTGGTCTTGCCGTTAACTTCTGCTGTTAACTCCCCCCCCCCTTCTTCCCATATTTTTTGAATTCAATTCACTTTTCATTTTCTAGCATTGGAATAGGAGCCAGGAGTTCACAGACTTTTGGCTGACCTTGGTATAACAGTGGTGTCCAGTTTTCAATGTTTATGTTCTTTTAACTAATGAATCAGTGAATGCAGATATGCACACGTCACCGTGTACATGTGGATGTCAGAAAACAACTCTTGAGAACTCCTTCTCTCCCGAAGCCCAGTGAGAACTGAGGATCCACATTAGATTGGAGGTCTCTGCACACATGATTGATGGATCCACTGACTCATCTCACCAGCCCAGTGTAATGCCTTCATTACCATTCGGGTCAGAGGTTTCCTCATTTTAATTGTGATTTCTTATCTGACCCACTGTAACAATGTGGTTGCAAGTTTCCACACTTATGTTGATATTCTGCAGTATTGTTAAGGTGTGTTAAAAGCTGGGGCCCAGTGAAGAGATCAGGCCAAGAGGCTTTGTTCTGATAAACAGGTTAATGAGGTTCGTCATCACAGAGCAGGTTCGTCACTACCATCTAAGGTCCGTGTTCCCTACTGCATCTCCCTGTGCAATACTCTCTGCTACAGAGCAAGCGCCTCTGCAGATGCTACTGTGGATTTCTTAGCCTTCACAACGATGTGAAATCAACGCCTTTCTTTTATAACTTGGCCAGTTTATGGTATTCTGTCATGGCATCAGAGAACAAGAGTAAGAGAAGTAATGCTAAAAACACATGGCCTCCTTTCCAAATGTTTGAAGACAGTGTGCCCATCTGTCACTTAATCTTTCTTTAAGTTTATTTACTGTTCAGATAATTCAACCTGTTTGATTTCAATGTATAATATCTGTTGCATTTATCTTACAGGAGTTGGCCTACAGAGCAACAGGCCCATGGCCCTGTGAGTTTGAACAGGTGACATTCTGCAGGTACTCTATGTAAAAAACACCTATGAAAGAGAAACACCAAGGTGTCTTATTCCAACATATACTCTTACCTTCTTTCCTTTCTCTGTCTCACCAATTATCTCCCTTTACTTCTGTTGCCTGGTGTGTGTGTCAGGTGCACACTCAGAACACTGCTTTGTCACACAGGCATCAGGAGCACCCTCAGAACACTGCTTTTTCCCGTTGAACCAGATCGAAGATCCTAAACACCTCCAGCCCTCTTAATACATTTTACTTTAATTTACCTGATGCTGACTTTGTCACATCTTTGTCGCAGCTCTTTCTGTCCATCTTTATATGCATTCATTATTAGTCTGAACATTCTTGTCCTATAGAAAAAGTTTTCTGGTAAATGAGCACTATATAGCCATGTTGAGGACCACACTGCCCCACGCTTTGGGGCCACTATGTTGCTGTCCACACTGCTTTGGGGCTAAGTGCTCTGGTCTGAGAGAGAGTGGGGGAAGAAGGGGAAGAGGCTTGAAGAATGGAGACAAGACAGGGTGTGTGACCAAGTTTCTTGTTTATTCTCATTCATATTCTCTCTCTCTCTCTCTCTCTCTCTCTCTCTCTCTCCTTTATTGTGTCTCCCTTTATTGCAAGGAAATCCTGGGTATTTATAAGCTCAAGCAGGTGAAGACACTTTACCATGTGCACCATGCAGCTGGGGTCACTAAACAGCAAAACAAGATATGTGGGATAAACAAGATGTTTATCAGAGTGTGCTCAGCTGTTGTAGACTGTTGAAAAACAAGTCTCTTGTCAGGGTATATGGCTCAAGATGGCTGCAAAGTTGATAGCTGCTTCCTGCTAGGAGTCAGCTCCCAACATAGCCAGGCTTCATCTAGTCCAGTCCGATGTTTTAATGAAATATTCAGATCATTTACCGAGTAAAGGAAACGCTCACTTTTCCAGGGGTCTCATTCACTCCTGACTACTGTGTCCTCTAAAAGAAATTATTGTGTATGTATGACTGGGGAGGGGGTGTCTTGCTGTTCAGCTCACCAACTATCTGCACCCCATTCCCTTTATAAGCATGTCTGCTGACAGAACTCAGATTCTCCAGGCTGGTGTCTTTACCGGTTAAACCAGCTCAGTGGCCTCTTGATTTCCCTACCTTTTGGATGGATCAGATATTTGTTGTTTTAACTAAATCTTTTAAGTTTCAGCATTTTATCCTTTTGCCAGTTGCTCAATTGAATACAATATACAAAGCGACCAGCAGACGGCTAGCATTGTTACCAGATTAGTTGCAAGATAAATGCAACAGATATTATACATTGAAATCATTGTTACCACACCTAGGCAGCACATTTACCACACAGTATGTATTGCTCATCCTGGCTTTGCACTCCCTCCATGTTTTGCCTTGATGGGGGTTATAAATGCCACAAAATATCTTTTTTTTTCATTCATAAGGTTACATTTCTCATCTTCATCCCATTCTTAATCCTTTCACTTGGGTCACCTTTCTTCAGTGAAGCCTTTTTCTCGGGATCCTACAGAGCACAATTCTGATGCTGATCATGTCCTTCAGCACTACTTGTAGCTTTGGTCTACAGCATCCTTACTTCCTTTCCAGTTGTGAAGGGCATTTCTGGTTGGAAGATGACTTCCAAATAGGCTTTTTAATTTTTTTTATTTGCTTATTCTTTCAGTAATCTGTCATCCCACCGTCTCCCAGCTCCATTAGCTTTGTGTGAAAGTCAGCTGCCAATCTTCTCTAACTGCTTTCAAACTTTTCCTTGTGTTGGCTCAGTGAGTCAGTTTTCATCAACTAAAAGAAAATCTTGGCTTTTCTTTTTCCTTAAGTGTTCTCTCTTCACTCTTCATCCAGGGTTCCAGCTTCATAGACCTCGGAACCTTTGTCTGTGTCCAGCACACTTTTGCTCTATTGGATCTTGGTTTCACTGTGATCCAGTACGAACATATTCAGTTAATTTTTGTCTTGATTTCCTTTCTGTTGCTATGATAAACACCATGACCAAAAGCAACTTGAGGAAAAAAGGGTTTATTTGGCTTATATGTCCCAGGTCACAGTCTACTGATGGAAGTCAAGGTAGGAACTCAAGGTAGAGCTGAGTCATGGAGGGATATTGGTTATTGGCTTGCTCCTCTCTGGCTCACACACCTTCCTAGGGCTAGCACTGCTCACAGTGAGCTTGTCCCTTCCACAATAATCATCCATTAAGAATATGTTCCACAGGCTTGTCCACCTAATTGGTCCACAGACCAATTGACAGGGTCATTTTCTTAAACGATATCCCCTCTTCTCAGACAACTCTAGCCTCCATTAAGTTGACAAAAACCCTAACCAACATAACCTGTTTCTGGGATTTTTCATCCAAAATTCTGATGTGTACAGTCTGGCTTGTTTGGTTTTTAACCCATCTAATTAACTTCTAACATCAGACACAATCCTAGATCATCCAGTCTTTGTGTGTGTGTGTATGTGTATAAGTGTGTGTGTATGTATGTGTATGTATGTGTATATGTGTATATATATATGTGTATGAGTATGTATGTATGTGTGTACATATATATATGTGTGCATGTATGTGTGAGTGTGTATGTATGTGTGAATGTGTATGTATGTATGGTTGTGTATGTCTGTGTACATGTCTATATGTGAATATGTGTGTATGTATGTGTATGTGTGTATATATGTGTATGTATATGTGTGAGCATGTGTAAGTGTGTATGTATGTATGTGTATGTATATATGTGTATGTATATGTATTAGCATGTGTAAGTATGTATGTACATGTGTATGTGTATCTGTATGTATATATAGGTGTGTATGTATGTGTGTATGTCTGTGTATGTGTGTGTAGGTGTACGTATGTCTGTGTATGTGTGTGT
>JANHMN010000017.1:27623704-27638454 GCA_030674055.1 Rhabdomys pumilio | reverse complement strand
GAAAGAAGTATTTGGGATAAGTGATAATGTTTGCTACAAACACACACTAACTCCAAGCATTTGTCTTTCTCATTGTACCTAAACTTCTAATTTGAGTTAAAACATCATAAAATTTAATTGTGTGTGTGTGTGTGTGTGTGTGTGTGTGTGTGTGTCTTTGTATAGTGCTGGGAAATTGAACTCATGGCCTCATAAAGAATAAGCATTCACACTACCACTGAGCTACATCCTCAGTCTCCTTTTTTATTTATATATGTTGAAACCAGAAGACCTGATTTTCTTTTCTACTCTTTGAATAAAAACATTAACAAAGGACATATTCAATATTAAGTTGTCATATGAATGGATTGAAATTTTCAAGGTTTTAAACTTGTAAATCGAGTTCTAAAATGCACACACATACATACATGCATACATCCATAAAAAGCTTAAGACATAGTTATATAGTCTATAAAACTATTAGAAAGTTAACATACATGTAATCTCCATGACTAACGGCATCACTGCCTACAGACTCTCCCCATGCTTCCTCATATTCAACAGTTTCCTTACCCAAAATAACTACCACTCTTACCTCTTACACCCTGCAGTGACTGTCTGCTCACCCTCAAACAACTGGAATCACAGTAAAAATGCTTTTGTGTCTGGTGGTTGTTTTTTCTCTTCTTTTTCAGATTTTTTTTTTTGGAGGGGGAGTATGGTACAGAATATTGAATCTGACACACAATAAGCAGCCATCTTAGCCACCAAGTTATAGCCCCTGTTATAGTTTGTATATGCTTGGCCCAGGGAGTGACACTATTAGAAGGTATGGCACTGTTGGAGTGGGTGTGGCCTTATTGGAGTTGGTGTGTCACTGTGGGTGTGGGCTTTAAGACCCTCATCCTAGCTGCCTGGAAGTGAGTCTTCCACTACCAGACTTCAGATGAAGATGTAGAACTCTCAGTTCCCTGCACCATGCCTGCATGGATGCTGCCATGCTCCCACCTTGATGATAATGGACTGAACCTCTGTAAATTAAATGTTGTCCTTATAAGAGTTGCCCTGGTCATGGTGCCTATTTACAGCAGTAAAACCTTAACTAAGAAGTTGGTACCAGGGACTGGGGTATTGCTGTGATAGGCCTGACCATGTTTTTGTTTGGAAAAATGTGTATTTTGGGACTTTGGATTTGGAAAGCAGTGGAATGCTTTAATTGGGGCTGAATGGGCCATCCTAGTAGGAATTGGGGACTTTGTTACCGAGCGTGATTTGAATTGTGCAGACCTGTTCCAAGAGGTTTCAGTGGAAAATTTCGACATGTGACCTACAGACTGTTTTTGTAGTATTTTGGTGAAGAACATGGTGGCTTTTTGCCTTTGTCTGAAGAGTCTGCCTGAGGCTAAAATGAAGAGGCTCAGATTAATTGCATTGACAAAGGAAGTCTCGGAAATACCCAGCAGAGACTTTGTTCTCTGGTTAAATCTCACAGGAAGAGTGTTTTGAACAAACACAGCACATTTAAGAAGGAAAAATATATAGTTCAAGTATTAAAGGGGCACCAGGAAGTCAAATGGAGCTGAATCCTGCTTTCTAGGAGATAGCAGATTAAGGGAGTGGCACTTTGGGGCAAGATCCTACTCAGCTAAATTTAGATCCAGGCGTGGAGGTACACACTTTTAATCCCAGGAGATAAAACCAAGTGGATCTCTGAGTTCAAGGCCATCCTGGTACAGAGCAGGCTCTAAGTAAGGAAGAATTTAAATATAGGCTTGGTGGACTACACCTTTAATCCAGTGTTTAGGAGACAAGCCTACAGATCTCTGAGTTCAAAGTCAATCTACAGAGCAAGTTCCAGGAAAGCCAAGCTTAGGTAGTAACAGGAGTCGGAAAACAGAAGGCTGTAATAGAATACGGGGGTTGGGGGGGGGCATGTTCCAGTCCCAGAAAACAGCAGAACATGGCAGCTTTAGCCATTTGGCTCTGGCTTTAGAGTGAAAAATACAAGTGACTACTGGGACTGATGCTGGTTAGCTGGAGCTAAGAAATTATCAGTGATTAAGACGAGACCAGAATCACTGAGAAATCTCCTGGGAACTGTTTTTCTGAGAGCACACAGAAGATGTGTTCCAGAGATAGCCAAGGTTGTACCTCGTGCTGCAGCTGTATTTGGTAATACTTAAGAGTCACCAAGTTGGGACTGGTTTTAAAGACATGAAGGAAGTGGTCAGTGGAAGAGCAGCTGAGGCTTGGCACTGTGAGATGCCAGGGAAGGTCAGTGGTGAAGGTGCAGCCTCAGTTGTAGTTGAAGGCCCAGGACTGAAGGGGTCATGCAAAGGAGTTGAGGCTTGGCACCATGAAGAGAGCCTGTGAGAGGCTATTGGTGAAACCTAGTTGCAGCAGAAAAACCCAGGAACTGGAGATGCCAGTACCATGGGCTGATCACCAAGAACAGCAGCAGCAGTGGAGTGGATCAACCTGAGCTTAGAGTCCTTCAGAGGGCAGAACTGGAGACATGATGACAGCCCTTTGGAGGGGCCCAGAAGATCGTGTGTGGATCCCAGACATTGAAACAAGAAGCTGTAACATTGAAGTTGCCTTGGAGACCCCAAGATATTCAATATTGCAGAGCTGTGGGCTATCTGCTGAGGAAAGTTGTTAGTAGGGATTGGAACCAGAGCAGCCAACGGTTTGCTGCAGTCAACAAAGATGAAGAAGAAGTTGTAGAACTGAAGCCCACTTTGACATCAGACATGGACATGTAGGATCTGGACTCTGTCCAGCTGGTTTCCTGTCTTGCTTCAGGGATTATAGTTAAGGGATTGGATGAATCTCAGAAGAGACCTTGAAGTTTGATTTTTAATATTGTTGAGACTTCTATATGGGGACTTTGAAAGTTGGACTAAATATATTTTTTATTATGCTATGTTTAGATATGGCTCCCATAGACTCATATTTTTGAACAAGCCTATAGGGGCCACCAGGAAATGGAATGGTATTGTTTGTACATGCTCAGCCCAAGGACTGGCACTATTAGAAGGTGTGGCCCTATTGGAGTAGGTGTGGCCTTATTGGAGTCGGTGTGTCACTGTGGGCGTGGGCTTTAAGACCCCTTATCCTACCTGCCTGGAAGTGAGTCTTCCACTATCAGCCTTCAGATGACAACTCTCAGCTCCTCCTTCACCATGCCTGCCTGGATGCTGCCATGTTCCCGCCTTGTAAGCCAGCCTCAATTAAATGCTGTTCTTACAAGAACTGCCTTGGTCATGGTGTCTGCTCACAGCAGTAAAACCCTAAGACAGCCCCCACCCATTTTTTTCATTGTTAAGACAGGGCTTTGAACCACACTATAGCCCAGGTAGGTAAGCTTGCCATTCTCCTACCTCAAGCTCCAAGTAGCTGGGATTGCAGACAGACCTGTTCTCACAGGCCTGGCAGCCTAGATGCTCTCTCCCTGCAATGTGTTTGTGGGGTTCGAGTAACGGTGTGTACTGCAGCCGCTCTGTTTCCTTTCTCCTCAGGAAGGCTATACTCACCCATTCTGCTCTTACTGGATACTTGTTTTCCACTTTAGCTTTTAATTTATGTGTGTGTGAATACTTTGGCTACAGGTATCTATGTGCATTTTTAACCTGGCTAGTTTCCAGGGCGGTCAGAAGAGGGCGACAGATCCCCTGGATCTTTGTAATTTCCTCACATGAATGCTGAGAAGCAACCCAGGCTGGGGTCAAGAGTAAAAAGTGGCTTTAACCAGTGAGCCATCTCTCCAGCCCCGGAAGTAACTTTAGTGACGGTATGTACGCACTCTGTACAATCATTTGGTGCAGAGGTACATGTACCTTTCTGAACTGTTAGAAACCCGTCATTTAATACATGGACACTACCAAACAATTTTCCAGGAAGATACTTTGCATGCGACCACGCTCATCTTCTCCAACATCTAAACACAGGTGAAGATCCTCAAATGAAAAAGTCCTGTCTGACATAGGGAGTGCAGTGAATGCAAAAAACACAGCAGACCAAAATAAATAAATAAATGAATAAATAAATAAATAAATAAATAAATAGACTAATCTTTTAAATACCGAAGACACATAAATAATATTCTGGATAGAGTGGAAACCATTGTTAAAATATCACTTGCTTCTGGTCACCCTACTTAACACATCTACCAGAAGATTTATTATACTCCGTGGCTTACACTACAGCTCTTTGGCGAACACCGTTTTTACAGCACGCACTGCAGCCTTGGGAGAGCCACAGCGCGATGCACCCGGGGCACGACACTGGCCACCCTGCAGGGTGAGGCTGTGCACCTTACTACCGCTGAAATTAAAATGCCATCGGCCACCGCCCAGCCCCGTGGTCACCCTCGAGGCTGACTCACCCATGTCCAGGGCCTGCTGGCACCTGAGCAGCGCGGCCTCGGGCTGCTGCTGGCGCTGCAGCCCCCGCGCCTGGCACGCCAGCCTGCGCAGGCGACACTCGGCGGGGAAGCACCTCTCCAGCAGCCCGCTCAGCACCACGTTCACGCGCCGGGCCTGCGCCCGCGCCGGCACCTGCTCCACGCAACGCTTGCACACTGTGAGCCCGCTGGACAGCGTCACCGGCTTGTAGAGCAGCCGCCCGCAGCGGGGACAGCCCAGAAGGTCGCGCGGCGCCACGGGCCCCGGGGCCCCGGACGCGCAGCCGCTGGGCCTCACCACCGCAGGCAGCCTTTTTTCGCGCAGGCCCAGGGCGCGCGCCAGGCCGCTCGCCAGCTCGGATAGCTCTCCGGGCTGCAGCGGGCCGAGCAGCGCGGCGCCACGGAACGCGCCGATGGCCTCGGGCAGGCGGCCTGCGCGGGCCAGCGCTTCTCCCAGCTGCAAGCATAGGCCGCGCTCCGGCTGGGCCAGGCCGGCCAACAGCGAGCGGAAGAGCTCGGCCGCCACCTCATAGTCGCCCGCAAGGAAGGCCGCGGAGCCCTGTCCCTGGGGCTCCTCCGAGGGCTCCTCGAGGCTGCGGCGCACGCCCTGCGGCTCTGGAGGCGCTGGCTCGGGGCTCATCGTGCGGAGACTGGGATGGTCGGCAGCCGGAGCGCAGCCTCTGCCCTCTTCGCCGTCAGTCACGCGCGTCAGCGGACTGGGTGCTGCGAGCCACGGGGACCACGCACGACGGGCCCGGAGGAAGCGCAGCGCAGCGCACGCGGCCCAGCCCCGGCTCAAGCGAGACGCCGTGCGCGTCCCAGTGCGCGTCCCAGTGGCTCACGTCAGCCAAGTGGCCGTGGGAGCGTGGCGACCCCCCTTACAGCGCTGGCGTCCTGACTGAACCTTTTTTTTTCTGCTCCCCGCAGGCGGCCCCGCGCGTGTGCGTGCGCATGCTCTTCCCGCCGCTGCGGAGTTGTTGCGCAGGCTGGAGCTGAGCATCCCAGCGTCCTCGTGATCCTCCACCCAGCTCTCCTGCATCTTCGTACCTGCGGGTTCCGCAACGCCATGCTGCACAGAAAACCCTGGTCTTCTAGAAGGCAAAGAAGGGAAAATTTCCCTAAGAGAATAAGATCCTGTGCATAAGACCCAGCGCTCTCCAGAAACACAAGAATCCAGACAATTAAGATTATTTACATATGTACATATAAATTATCCAGTTTACATGAAATGTTTTAAAACACAAATGAAACTACAGTAATATGCAGATTGGAGGAGAAAGGATATGCATACAATGTTACATAAGGGAGTCGTTAGGGGTGATATGTCTTCATTGCGGTGATGGTCATAATACCAGTCAGGTGAGCAATCAGAGGTAACCAAGGAAACTGCAGCCATGACTCCGGATGGTTGGGAAGGAAGCCCCTTTGTAGTTAAATACTCTCGAAGCTGCAAATTGTTTTTGTCTCCATTCAACAAAGACCAAAGCACCAAAGCACGGGGACATTTCCCATGCACACAAGTGAGTGCACAAACGGGTAAGAAAGCGTTTACGTTAAAACTTCGAAAAATGAAAGCGATGTTGTCATGATGAGGTCCACTAGCAAAAGCTGATTCATTGTCTCTGTGGATTTAGAAAAATCAAAAGGCAGGGAAAGCGAGAGATCTCAGGCCCAGCTAGGTTCACTTGAAAGCAAAAGCAGGTGCATACCTCAAAGCCCAGGAAGAAACAGATTCCTAGTGGGTGGAATCCGAACTCTAGAATCTAAGTTTGTCTGCCAAAGACAAAAAACATTCATATCTGTGAGTAGGACTGGGTCTTGGTGATCGATAATCCTGACAAAGAAAGAGAAGTGGGTACAAAAAAAAAATGGCGCTGAGCTGAGTTTCATTGTTCCCTCACCCCATCGTCTTCCTTGCCTGCTGTAAAGCCTGAAGGGACCCTACCACAATGCTAGAGCAGAGAGGACACAGATAATGAAGTCTCATTGGTCCACCTGCAGCTTCAGCAACTCGTGGCTCCTCCTACTTCTCTGCCTCCCTGAACTTTTCAACAGGTAGACTGTGTACTACTCTTCTAGTAATGACTTGGGGTACGTCTCCAAAAGGGTGAGGAATTCCTTTTAAAAACTGCCATGCTTCCATTAATCAACCAGAGTCGCTTGATATCATTGAGTACCTAGTTAGTTCATAAGACTATAATTGTCATTTCACTAAAAATAAGCATGAAATCTGCCACTCAAGTACAGCCTATAAAGTAACACTTGGACTAATTTTATATATACAAACACACATAGACACACATGCACACACAGACACACAAACATACAGAGACACAGAGACACACACTCACGGACACACATAGAAACATACAGACACATACACATAGACACACACAGACACACACACACATAGACACAGAGATACACACACATACACACACAGATTACAGATTCATACACACAGACACACACTCACATACTCTCCCACAGATACCCACACTCACATACTCTCACACAAACACAGATACACAGACACAGAAACACACACATATAGAGACACACATGCACACACATATACATAGACACTCAAGAGATACACACACATACACTGGTTAGTGGAAGAAAACAATATCAAAGATGCTTATTGGATAAGATGAGTGAATCTAGACAAGAAAAGTTACCTTCTTCGGGTGCTTCCAGAGACAGAGAGCACAAAGTATCAGGATCTGGCTAGCACTGTGTTGTCTTAGTTACTTTTCCCTCTTGCTGTGGTAAAATATCCCAACAGAAGTCATAAAAGAAAGGTTTCCTCTGGCTCACAGGTCCAGGGCACACAGTGTGACCTGGTCCAGCTGGTCGTACTTCACTGACAGGTTCCTGAGACAAAGTGGACCAGGAGGTGAGAGGGATAGAAAAGATAAAGGCTGGGATTGGGAGGTCTTGCACAAACGTTGTTCTATGCCAAGTACAGTTAAGAAGCGCAGCACATTATAGACTATTTCCAGGGAAGAAATGGGACAGAGCTAGCAGAAGCTATTCTGCAATGGGACAAAGTCAGCAGGAGGGTAATCAAGCACTGTTATGCAAAGGAAACACAGGGCATCTCCAGAGCATTACAGACATAGCACATGGTGGCCTTGGGACTGATAGCCAGAGCCTTGTACAGTAGCAAGAGTTAGGTAATTAGAATACAAGGCTACAGCTCCATCCAGGCCCTGCCCCCAGGCCATTACTGGCTCTGCCAAGCATATTCCTAGTTTTGTAAAGGAGCTATATGTTTTTTCTTCATATGTCAGGGCCTAAGGAAAACTAAGGGCCAAGCCATCCCTCAACAACACTCCATCATGATGAGGAACCATGGCACCAGAAGCAGAGAGTGATGGATACCAACGCTCAGCTCGCCCACTCTCTAGTCAGTCCAGAGTCCCAGCCCCCAGAATAGAGCAGCCCATAATTACAATTCTTACCTCAGTGAACCTAATCTCAATAATTCCTTACAGAAACGCCCAGGCTTTTCTCCTAATGATATTAGATCCTGTTAGTATTAGGCATCAAAGAGGAAGTAATGTCAGCAAAGCCTAGTGTATTGCAACCTGACGAACTTTCAGACGGTGTTAGCATGGCGGATCTCAGTATAATGCGAACATGAAGGCGATTTGAGAACATCTTACAACACACATGTTCTGAAAGTTAACTGCAATGATTCAAGGACAGTCTTGATTTCAAACACTTATAAAAGGTCATCATCATGGTGTGTGCATATGTGTGTATGTGTGAATGTGTGTACATGTTTGTGTGTACACGTGTATGTGTACATATGTGTACATGTGTGTGCTTGTGTGAGTGCATGTTCATGTGTGTATGCATATGTGCATATATGTGTTTATGTGTTTGTGTACATGTGTGTGTTTCCATGAATGTTTGTGTGTATGTACATGTATGTATATGTATGTATGCATGTGTGTGTGCCTGTGTGTGGGGGGGGATGCATGGCCATGAGTATACAGTAATCGTGTCAGTGTGTACTACATGGAGGTCAGCACAGAATGTCGGATGTCTTCATCTATTACTCTCTACCTTGTTGCCTTGAGACAGGGTCTCTTGCTGAACTGAAAATTCACCACTTCTCAGGCAGCAAGCTCTCAGGACCCACCTATCTCTGCCTCCCATGTCTGGGCTTACAGTCACACCAGCCTCACTCATCCTTATATGAGTGTCTGGGATTGGAGATTATAGAATGAGAGCTCTCACATTCGAGCCATCTTTCCAGGCCTTTTGTCTTCTTTTGTAGGCCTGGGGATGGAACCCAGAACTTTGCACATTCTAGGCAAGTGCTTCATACTCTTGGCCCCAAATTTAAATTCTTAGCAGAAGAATTTCTCACTAGAAATTCACAGATTAAAAAAAAATGTTTTCTTTCATGAAAAGGTAATTTAATGTAATTATAATTTTGCAGAACAAATGATTAAAACTGGCTGTAGAGATAGACCAATGTCTTGGTCTGCTTTCTAGTGGTGTGTTAGACATCATGACTGAGAGAGACTCGTGGAGGAAAGGGTTTATTTCAACTTACAGCTTACAGTCCATTGTCATTAAGGGAAGGCAGGGCAGGAACCAAGACAGGAGGTGATGCATAGGCCATAGAGGGGTGCTGCTTCCCGGCTTGTTCTCCATGCTCTCAGTTTGCTTTCTTATAGCACACAGAACCATCAGCCCAGGTTTGGCACTGCATGAATCATTAATCAGAATAATGTCTCCATAGACTCACACAAAGCCAACCTGATGGAGACATTTTCTGAACTTAGGTTTCCTCTTCCCAAATGACCCCAGCTTGTCTTGAGTGACAAAAAATCCAACCAGGCAGCTGAAGATTGATTTTGAAAGTACAGTACACTAAGTACTGCTTGCTTTATTTGGGAAAATAGTTTCAAATCAATGACCCCAAACTCACTGAAACCCTTTTGAAATTTCCTTCTAGATTCTAATGAACTGTGCTCAGGTGTTTTTAGAATGAGTCTATTCTCGGTCCTCAAGGTTCCATTTGGTCTATCCTTAAATTTTTTTATTAAAACTAAGAACCTCAAGAGTAGAGCCCGATTTCCTGAGTATCGTGGTGGCTCAGTTGGGAACTCCTGGAGATTTCCAATAACACTTCTTTCCTGTCTCTTCTTTAATTGCCATAAAAAATCAAACCCGTTTTTCTGCAGCGTTAGACAGCAGCAGAAGCATTCGGCCCAGTCTTGGTTGTGCCTGTCACTGAGTGAGTGGAGACACTGATAGAAGAGCAATAGCATTACTCCATCCGATCTCCAGGATCAAAAGAAACAGGAAAGCACAGGATGTTCTCTAAAGTATAAAGGGTGAGATGAAGGGGCATCATTCTTAGGGTAGCCAAGATGATACCATGTTTGGGTATCATCAGACTCGGGGTGGAGAGTAGGCAGTATGCCATATTGTACCTCACGAACATGGCAGGGACCACCAGAGTGGCAGCTCCATGTATATCAGTGGGGTAGAGCTGTAGGGGGAGGTGCTGACAGTAAAGTCTGGCTCCTTATTGGTTCTTAATTTTGTCAATAAAGAAGGCGGGAGCCAATTGTTGGGCAAAGGGTAAAGGTGGGACTTCCAGGTCCCAGGTGGAAAAAAGAGAATCAAGGAAAGAGAAGGGCTTTTTTTTTCCCCCAAGGCTATGCAACAAGAAGAAATTAGCAGTCATGTAAGATCTGGGGTTAGCTACAGTGGGTGGGCTCGGCCACCAGCTGATAAGGTTAGGGCAGAAGATTCCGCACCCAGCAATTGTGCTATCTGGAAAGTTCTAAAATAATAAAGCTGTCTAAATGTTTTTCATTCTCAGAACAAAGATGGGCAGAGAGAGGTGGGGGGAGACGGAGGGAGGAAGAGAGAGAGAAGAGAAGCCAGGGTGGTTAACTGGCAGCTTGGTGAAGCTAGCCAGGAGAAACAAGAGGAAGCTGGGCCAGAGTGCAGGCAGCAGCTCCAGAGTCACGGCTACCAGACAAGTCAGGAGTGGGGCCAGCAGCAGGCAGCAGATCTCGGAGCTGAGCCAGGAGCAAGAGGTAACATGGGCAAAGGAGGTAGCATGTTTTTAAATTTACACACAACAGGGTAGAGTTGTAGGTCAGCATCTGGAAACCAGTTTGCAGGAGCCCTCATCTTGTCGTGATGGGACCCCTAAAGCCACTTCAATATATTCTACTGTCACCCCTGGGCCATGCTGAAGGTCATATGCGGTGGGTTAACTACTTCGATTGTCCACAGAACTGGGAGGTGCCATATGTAGACTCATGACTAGCTCCAGCCCCTCCTGGAGCAGCCTAGGCTGGCCTGGTTTCAGATCCTCCCTCTTGTCTTCCCCTCTTTGCTGTTTGAGAAGAAGACTCACTCATTGACTGCCCACTCAGCAGCTGGCTTTCTTTTCCTGTACCTTGGCATGTAGGAATCCATTGTAATTAACTTCTGCCTAATTATCAACCCGATTAGGAACTTCTTCCCAGGCTCCTTTTGTAACTGTCATGGTTAATTTATATCTTAGTTCATTCTCTACTGCTACAATTAAATGCCTAAAAATGAGTAATTTATAAAAAAGAAAACAGAACGGAGGTTTATTTCACTTATAGTTCTGGAGGCTGAGGAGTCCCGGAGCGCGGCTGAGGCAGAAGGACAAGCCTGCATTTATGTGACAGAGAGCAAAGGAAGGAAGGACATTCACCTCCATGATATGAATCTTGATCTGTTTCTGAGAGTGAAGCCCTAATATCCTGATTGCCTTTAAAGGCTCCAGTTTTTAATACTGTTACAACAATATTAAATGAAGCACCAGTGTAAGTTCAGAAGGGAACATCCCAGGCTGGGGCATTAGAACTGTGGTTTAAGTTTAGTTTTCTGTTTGTGTTTGGTTGTTGTTGTTTCTAGGATTTTATTTTAGTAACATGTATATATGCATGTATGTATATATGTGTGTATGTACCCTCATAGCCCTTAGGTTGGATCCCCTTGAACTGGAGCCTGTTGAAAGCCACCCAGTGTGGGTACTGAGATCTAAACTCAGGTCCAAAAAAAAAAAAAAAAAAAAAAAACAAGAAAAAAGAAAAAGAAAAAGAAAAGAAAAAAAAGAATAGTCTCCACTGAGCCATCTCTCTAGCCCAGAACTATGTTCTTGTCTTCATCATTATTGGTTATCTTTAAGGCAGCTCCTTCTTGGTCACCTGGGTTCATCCAGCAGAGCCTGTGGTATAGGGTACAGTAGGTACAGAAAGGACAATGCCTTATATTTCCATGCTCAAAGGGGATCTAGCAACGAGCAGCACAGGTGTTTGCTAGTGCTGCTTAGAGAAGCATTATCTGGTGCCTCAGGTCTTGTTTTTTAACTACTGAATGGGAATATGCATTTGAACCTGAGCCACAGGCAGCCTGCTTTTTCATGAGGTGCTACTCCGTTTCCACAGCCCACTGAGCCTTATTAGTAAACACTAAGGATATACTCAGAGGTATAATTTCTGTGTTCTGGATAATTATAATTACAAATAACAACATTCATCTAAACATACCAAAGCCAGGCCAAAGTGGACAAATCAGAAGGAACCCTAAGAATTTATATCAAAACCCAATGTGAGAAACAAAGCTGACATACACTCTGGGGTCGAAGCAAGTTAAAGAAAACTGTGCTTATGCACTTCATGGTAAAGAGTTTGTAAGACTGCAGAAGATAGACGAGACCAGAAGATGTGGTCCAGAGAGAGCCAGAGATAAAGAATTAGAAGTTCCAAGTTTGAATCCTGCTTCTACCTTAACACATGACGATTTCAAAGCTTTAAGCTTGGTACAATCTTTGACAAAACAAAACTCATAAAATGTATCTCAAGGAAGCCTTCTGAGAATTAGCCAGGATACCTGCATAGCCTCCTTCTTGGCTGATCTCTGAGTCAGAACATGGAGTCCTAATCACTTCATTTCTTAACCCAAGGTGATATACAGACTCTGGCAGGGTGTAGCTTCAGCCACTTGGCCACACATGGGGATGAAGGATGCACGAGCTCCTGGGAATGAGAAAGCTAGAGGACAAAACTGCCCCTCTGCTGTAATACAAATTCCTCTTCCAGACAAAAGTCCTTATGGAGCCTTTGAGTGGTGCCCTGATGCATGGGTCCAAGGCTGAGAACCCATCTCAACTCTTGTATTGGCTAAAAAATATGTATGGTAAAAGTGAAAATCACCTTATTATCAATTTTGAAAGGCATGGGGCTGCCCAAAATCTCTCCACTGTGTTTATACGCTTCGTGCACGTTTGTTCGACCTATAGACCCTTCTTCATTTAACCCAGCTAAGCCTAGATACCTCCCTTACAGTTTATATTAGAGTGGATCTGCCTATTTAAAAGGTATGGGGGATGGGGCTGTGGTTCAGCAAGAGCGCCTGCCTAGCATGTGCAAAGTCCTGGGTTCAACCCTTACCACTGTGTATACACAGAGAAGTCAGGGTATCCTGATACCCTAATGCACACAGCACATGGCAGGTTGTACCAGAAACACAAAGAAGGAAAGAAAACAGCATCAGGCATATGAAATGGGCAATTTCTAATTCCAGTGAGGATCAAATTGGCAGTGAAGAAGGAAGAGAAAAATTGAGAACAATTTGTATTGAAGAAAAAAAAAAGTCTTTCAGGTATTGGATTTTATACACCTACTGGTTGAACCAAATGGCTATTCAGCCCAGCAGCACAGAACCAAGCAGCGCGAGCGAGGGAGGAACAGGACTTGTGTGGATGAGGCCATAAAAAAACAAGAAGACCTTCTCATGCTGGATTGTGATACGTACTGGATAATGAAAATCTGCAAAGAGCCAGTGGCTAAGCAAAGGGGTAGAAAAAGCCATCCAAGCCATCTAGCCACACGGAAGACTGAGAAAAGGTTTCAGGACAAGCCTTGGAAACAAGTATGCTTATCTATGTACACAGGTTGGCTGGCATGTTTGTTCTCCTTTATAATGTTATTTTTAACTATTTAAAAAATACCTGTACTTATTTATATTTGTGCATACGGTGTGTATGTATCTACCTGTATATGCCATGGGAAAATGAGTGCCTGCAGATGCCAGAAGAGGGTATCAGGTACCCTGGAACTGGAGTTACAGGTGGTACTGCCTGGTCTGGGTGCTGAGAACTGAACTCAGGTCCTCTGGAAGCAACACAGCAACTGCTCTTAACCACAGAGTCATCTCTTCACCTACATTTTAAAATTAGTTTTCTCTTCTAAACTCATCACTTCAGAAAATGGCAAGGGAGATGTTTTCAGGAGAAAAAAAAAACAAGCATTGAGAAGCCAAGTAAAGGATTGCTCATGGAGAAAGGAAGACGAGGGGGAGGACAGAAAGGGGGAAAGGGAAGAGGAGGGGAGGCAGAGGAGGGGAGGAGGGGGAAGAGAATGGAATCTGAAGCAGACGAGCAGTCTTTTCTTTGGTTTCAGATAAAAGGAAAGGTGGTCATGATCATCATGAACCAGAGTCACGATAAGAAGCAGCATTGCAATGTGTTTTATTTATTGCTATGTGACTTATGTATTGCCATGGCCAATAGCAGGAATAGATTGTGTTTTAGGAAGAGTACAAGCTCAGAGTCTATAGACCCTTCTAGAAGCTACTGCCATGTCCCTTGTACTCATGGGAGTCTGTCAGGCTCAGGAAATGATGCAGAGAGGCCACTGCGGTATCTCGGCTCGCCTCGCCCATGAGTTACGTCACGTCTCACTGCTGTAAAATGATGCCGAAAAGCAATTGGGGTATCTCAGCTCAATGCGAGCTAAGTCACTGCGCTGTGAAATGTTAGTTCTTCCTCTGGTTTCTTTGAAAACAACGTTTCTCAAATATAAGATAGACAATGAGGACTGAAGGCTGAGTCCTCTTTCAAGGGGCTAGGGGAGTCACTGTGCTGCGACAGGTTGCCATGGTAACCCCTGCGTTCCAGGGCAAGGAGTGCTCACAGAATGAGGAACAGCTAAACCTCTCTTTTCCAAAACAATCACGTTTAGGCACCAGAGAAGTCGACTCAAATAGAAACAGCACCTAAAAAGACAGGAATGAGGGACTAGAGAGCATATGTATGTATATATGCATATATATATTACACGCATAGATGCATATAATGTATGTATACATACATGTACAATACATATAAATATATATTTAAATCTTGTTCATTAATATATAATATTTATACATATATATCCTGCTCATGCATATATATATATATATACATACATACATATATATATGCCCTGTTCATTCATATACATGTATATATGCATACACACATATTTATCTCCTACTCACTTATATTTACTTCATATATATATAT
>JANHMN010000017.1:27569628-27623694 GCA_030674055.1 Rhabdomys pumilio | reverse complement strand
TCCATGATACAGATGTGCCCCCTGTAGGCATAGTGCTCTCTCTGTGTAATTGCCATGGGTGTCTGTGATACAGATGTTCCCCCTGTAGGCACTGAGAGCTTAAAATGCTTGGCAAACATCTGTCCTGGGTACATTTTTGTTGCTTGTGATAAAATATCAGGACAAAAAAATACCTTAAAGGAGAAAAGGTTTATTCTGGACTATAATTCCAAAGGGAGACAGTCCAGTATAGCAGAGAAGGCATGGTGATAGGAGTGTGAGGCTGGCCAGTCACATTGCACTAGAAGCAGAGAGAGGACAGGGAATGGTGCCAAGCTAGAAACCTTCGAGGCCCACACCCAGTGACATTTTCCCCATCCAGTCTCAATTTCATAACAGTTCCATAACATCCCCAAATAGTGTCACCTGCTGGGGACTAACACAGGAGTCTGTGGGGGAAGCTCTCGCATTTTCACTGTGAGAACTTCCTTTGAAGAGGTGAGAATTACAGAGTCTCAGACAACCGAGGTAGAGGGCTCTCACTGTTTCTTTACAACAGCTATGAGAGGAGAGAGAGTGGCTTTTATAGGTGAGTTGCCAGCCCATACTCAACATATATAGAGTATAGAGTTCAATAAGAAACACACACACACACACACACACACACACACACACACACACACAAAGAGAGAGAGAGAGAGAGAGAGAGAGAGAGAGTAGAAAGTGGAAAGCAGGACAAAGGAAACCCCCTGCAAGGAGTCTCAACAGTAGATTTGAATTGATGGAAAAGAGAATTTGAAGAATGGAGGAAAAGCCAATGAAGAAAAGGAAAGAAATCTCGGAACATAGGCCTCCATGGATGGTCCTAACAGACATGCATCAGAGAAGCAGAAGGGCAGAGAATAGACAGAGCATCATGTGAATAGAAAAAGAGAGAATGAGACCTGTCCACACTGATGAAAATCTTCAGTGTAGGGATCCAGGCTGCTGTGAGGGCTGTAGGTGGGCTCTGCACATAATGACACCCTCAAGTACACACATCAGAGTCAACCTGCTGGAAGGCTAGGCAGGAAGAAGATCCTGAAGGCAGCCAGACAGAAAGGACTCATTTCTTGCAGGGAAGTCACAGCAAAATCGACAACTGGCGTCTCAGCAAATGACAGAAGCCAAAGAAGAAGATAAGATAATGTTCTTAAAGGGCTCAAGACGAGTTGCCAACCCCATATCCTATATCCAACAAAGCTATCATTCAAAACTGCAGGGGAGGCAAAGACATTTTTAGATAAACAACGCCCAAGAGTATTACTGTGGTCAGAATGCCTTTACCAAAAACTGCAAAGAAGTTCTACAGACTGAAACAGGTGATCTCAGACAAGATAAAGCAGGGACTGACGGTCGGGAAAGGTAATCTTGCCAATATAAACTGCTGTATAAATACACGACTCTCCTCCTATACTCTCTTAGCTATTTAACAAATAGTTGTAGAAGTCACTGAATGTGGGATGTTTTGTTGAGTCCTCTGCAGCATGTAGGAATATTCATAAATAACACAAAGTCCCTGAGCTAATGACAAGCAAATAGTAATAAGGTTGCAGTTGGGAGCCTATGGCTAACAGAGTCACTGCTCCACAAAATAGGGTTGAGTTTGGAGGGAAAATTAATGCCAGGTAGTGAATCAAGTGCAGAGAAACAGTTGAGAAGCACACATGGAGAATAAAGATATTGATACCTATTCCTTTCTCTTCTTTCTTTCCCTAACATCTATGTCAGTCTCTCAAGGTACCCCAAGGAAGAATCACACACTAAATGACATAGGTCAGAACTCTCCCTATTCTGGGAGCCTGAGTCTGAAAGCCAGGAAGGCTGTCTCAGAAGGACAGAGTGCTTCATGCTTCTCTCTTAGCTTTTAGGACTTTACGATCATTGGCATGATTTTTTTATTACAAATTAATTTCAATTATTTGCATTTGAAAACTTAGATAATTATAGGATTATAAAACTATCCCCAAATTGTTTTAAAGCGATGTAGAAAACATGTACAGGCTGATAACCACAGGAAAAGTAAAGAAGCATCCCAAAAGCTTAGTCTTTGCCAACGTTTTCAGGCCGTCTTGATAGTTATAGGGTTTGTTTACCAAAGTTTCTGGAGATCAAATAACACTGTGAACTTCCAGGACACAGGAAAGAAGGAAAGCAATGATGGTGGAGTTAGCCAACTCACCATGAGCCCATGTAACCTATGCCGAGACGAGGACAGCGCAACCTGTAGCCTTTCTCATGTTCACCTGCAGCTTAAGCACACTATCAGGATACTGTACAGGCTTGTTATTTTGTTTGTTCAACCTAAGTTCCCCATGCTGTCGAGCATGGCATGTCCATCTCATTGTGCTTTTGCCTCAGTGCCTGCTGCTTCTAGATCCTATGCAGATTCATCAGTGTTGGGGAGTCCCTCTTGTGGCTTAGCTATCATTCCCCTCTGTGGCGCCCTTCCCTCTAGGATGGGAGGAAAAGAAGGACTTCCTCCCAAGTCAGTGGTGAAGTGGCTCATCTCCTTGGACTGATGCTCCTTGTTCCTGTTCAGGGTCACTGTGACATCTGTAGACCATGGGCACACCAGGTATCACTCCAAACTGAGAGCAAAGTTATTTGCTTTGTCTGCTTGGCAAGAGCTGGGCAAAGGGCCAAGGACAGGGTACTCTGTAGTTTTCCTGATGTATTGCCCACATCCCGTCGCTCCTTCTGTCTGATGCCCTTGAGTCTGCAATGTCCCCACAGGAGTGAACACCCTCTGCCACACTTCCTGGTGTGCTTAGGTGCCTATGGTCTCCTTTCTCAGGCTCATTTTGTCTGTTTTCAGTGGTTTCTCAGAATCTATGTCCATCTGATAATCATCTTCCTCTAACAGCCTTGTTACCGGGCTGCTCTGTTAAGATAATTTTCTGTTATTTATTGCTAGGGAATTATCTTTCTGCGCCACTGTGTTTGTTGCCTTTATATCATCACGAGGTTTGATGTGCTCTTTTTACACTCATTGTGTTGATGGGATAATGGAAGGAATTACTGCATCAGAGGGCGAGAAGGAAAGAGATGTGAAAGAAGTAATGAGGACAGAAGGAGGGAGATGGGGAGGGGGTTGTCTGTGCTCAGCTTTCTCTCTTTATCTGATATTTGCATCATCTAATTTCAGCTCCTTTCACTGCACCACAGACCCTCCAGTACAGTGACCTCCTGGTCATGCATTACATGTCCCACTATGCAAATTGTGAACTAACCTTATGAATCAGTAAGGTAGGTTCTATGCTATTACTTAAACAGTAACAAGTAACATTGTTGCTGTTTGATATCACAGCCCCCTCTTTCCTCTTCCTGTTCTGTGGAGCACCCAGTGCTCGTCACCTCTTCAGTGAAATAGGTCCTATGCTAATACTTAATAGCATACATGTAACATTGTTACCATTTGATAGCACAGTGCTCTTTCCTCTTTCTGTTCTGTGGAGCATCCAATGCTCTTGGCTCTTCCTCCTCCTCTTCCTCTTCCTCCTCCTCTTTTTCCTCCTCCTCCTCCTTCTCCTCCTCCTTCTCCTTGTTCTTCTCCTTCAAAGATTTATTTATTTCATGTATGTGAGTACACTGTAGTTGTCTTCAGACACACCAGAAGAGGGCATCAGATTCCCATTACAGATGGCTGTGAGCCACCATGTGGTTGCTGGGAAATGAACTCAGGACCTCTAGAAAAACAGTCAGTGCTCTCAACCCCTGAGGCATCTCTCTAGCCTGCTCTTGACTTCTTCAGTAAGAAGAATAATTAAACAATAACAATACAAGAAACATTGTTACCGTTTGACACTCCAGCCCTCTCTTTTCTCTTCCTGTTCCGAGGAGCACTCAATGATCTTGACCTCTTCAATGAGAGGCCAGTGAACTCTGCTCATCGAGATCCTCAACTGAATTAAGCTGCTCAAAAATTACTTCTTAGCCTGACTTACTATCTCTGTAGCCATGGATAATTTTGAACTCTAAGTACTCTTGTCTCTACCTCCCAAGTACTGGGACCGCTGCTGTGTGCCACCATACCCAGCTTAAAAGAGTGAATCAAGTGGTGCTGATACCAAGAATACTGTCATTTATTCATTGCATCCTGTTTTCCTAACAGATGTATTTAAAAACAGTTGTACCTACTTGTCAGCCACAAAGTAGAGAAGAAAACCAAGATCTTTTACTGTCATTGTTGAATCTATAGCTGTCTTATTTACTAAGGCACTCAAGGTCTTAAGAGGGTCTTCAGCTTGTGACATTTCCTAATCACGGAGGTTTAAGGAAATGTTATTGGTCCTTGTGGCACGGCCTCTCAAGGTAGCAGGTGGTATTGTTATACCGGCAGAAAGGTCAATGTGATACGCCAGGGCAACGGGATTCCTCACAAGTCAAGTCAGTGAAAAGAACGGAGAAACCACTGTCCCAGTGTGTGAGCAGGCTCCTGGTGCTGTGAGAAGAGAGCTCACAGGACTGACGGGCTGTCTTTGAAGCTTAAAGAGAGTTCAGTCCCTCGTGGCTTTGGGGCCTACAGTGAGGTAACCCATCATGGCAGAAATATGTGGCAAGGAAAAGCTGCTCACATTATCATACTGTGACATGGGAGGGAGGAAGAGGAAGAAGAGAGGCAGAAGTGAGATATACACAGAGAGGAAAGAGATAACAAGAGACAGAATGAGGGAGACATAGAGTCAGGCAAAGAGAAGAAATATGGAGTGGGGGTGGAGATCGGGGAGAGACACACATAGAGATAGCCCCTCCCTTAAAATATAAGTCTTTAAATAGATTGATCTATTGGTATGGTCTGAGCCACTATGATTCAATTATGTCTGAACATTGTTGTATTGGTCCTTGGTGTCTACCCATGAGCTTTGGTGGTCTTTTAAGCTCTACCCATAATGCCCATTAGACTCTGATATAATCCCTCAGTGGTGCTTCTTAGTTTCACAATTGTTCCTATACTTTGTGGAAAAACACGTTGACGGTCAAACACAGGGTGGAAGATTCTGTAAGCACAGAAGGCAAACAGTGGATGGACCTCGGCCCTGTGGGAGGGTGCTGGGAATGTCATTGCCATTGCTCCCATTTCCTTTGACAAAGTGGCCTTTGACAGATAATTCTTAAAAATCAGGTGGGGTCAGATGAAGCCCCGTGGCCTTCTCTTACCTTTACAGACCCCAAACGTGAGCCCGTACAGCATCAGAGAAGGAATTTTCCCCCTGAAAGTCCTGAGACGCGTGATGCATGAACGTAATACACTTAAGGTCCTGACACATTTTCATTGGAATGTAGCTCGTGCCCCAGCTTCAGAGACCTTGTAGACTCTGGTTTCATTTTCCAGATCCATTTGGTGATGAAGCGAGCAAGCAGGCTAAAAAGAAAACAGGGTAGACACAAAGGAGAACCACCCATGCCTACTCTGCACACACAGCCCTTGCTGAACATGGGACTGGTTCTCAGTTTTTCCATCTTTGATTTTCTTGTCAGTACTGCTGCACCCACCTGGGTGCTCCGAGATCATCACAGGCCCATGCAGTTCCCACAGGGGCTTTAAACTCACCTGCCATTAAGATTGCAAAAGCTGACTCAGATGGCTGGTGTCATGGTTTGTATATGCTCGGGCCAGGGAGTGGCACTATTAGGAGGTATGGCCTTGTCAGAGTGGGTGTGGCCTTGTCAGAGTGGGTGTGGCCCTGTTAGAGTAGGTGTGTCACTGTGGATGTGAGCTTAAGACCCTCATCCTAGCAACCTTCAGATAAAGATGTAGAACTCTCAGCTCCTCCTGCACCATGCCTGCCTGGATGCTGCCACGATCCCATCTTGATGGTAATGGACTGAACTTCTGAACCAGTAAGCTGGCCCCACTTAAATGTTGTCCTTATAAGAGTTGCCTTGGTCATGGTGTCTGTTCACAACAGTAAAACCCTAACTAAGACAGCTGGGGTTATTAGTGAGTGCCAATCTAATAATAGGAGAAACGATAAAATGGTCTCTCTTTGGGGTGCCCAGTGTTTAAGGAGAAAAAACACCTTTGCATTATACAAAGACATACAACACAGGCGTTTTATGTCTTTGCCATGAATGGAAGCTGTGGGCTTACTGATCTCATATGTACATATGTAGATGGACATACATGAAGCTTTGTAAAGGCAGCTTGATTTTTCTGTTTACTACATTTCCCCCCCCCCCGTAGAATAATTATCTACAGCTTGAATAGAAAAACTTCTCACTAGTGCAAAATGCTTAATCATTACTTAGTCCTGTTTGGGTGGCTTTTGTTGACACTGGTGACCATTTTTTCTGACTCTCATTCCAGACTCTAGGAAGATCCTGGCAGGCTGGGACAGGCTGATCACACCATGTCAGAGAGCTGTTTTCCCCCACTGCAGGTGGAGACTTTCCTTCCTTAACGGAAGAGCTGTTCTGAGCCCACAGCTGGACTCTATTCATCTCAGAGCAAGATTTGGCGTGATTGCTACTCACCGCAGCTGTTTCAGGGACTGCTCTGCTTCAGAAGGGAGCGAAAACACATTGCAAAGGACCAGTGACATGCCACCATCATCCCAGACAAAATCCCGCAGGTGCCAGCAGTCTTCTGTTGAGGATTGCCTTCTGAAAAGGGAAGTTTTTTGTTATTTGCTCTAAGAACTTATGATCGATAAAGCAGACAAAACTGCTTTATCGGCGCACTCATGGCTCATAGGCGTCTAGCAATCACTCTGTAAACTTGGCTTTCTTTCTGTTCCTACCTTCCCTTAAGCAAACAAATTTTAACTCCACAAATCCTGAGTCTAATCTCAAACAGCGGTATTTTCTAACTTTTATCCGTAGAGCTTTTGATAAGATCTTAAAGTGCCTTCCCCAAAGTGAGTTTACTGTGGGAGGCAGGATTTAACAGGAGCCAGACAAGGAAGATCAGCGCCCCCTGGAGGACGATGTGGACATGCAGCTGGCTGGGAATCTACACAGGTTGTAATGTTCAAGGACCCATTAACGTATCTTGGACAGAGTCTAAAATAGTAATACAGATTTGAGGTCCTCAACTACTTTTATCTAAAGCTTCATCAGTGTCCATATTTGGCTTGGTGAGAACCAGTGGGACATTGGGATTGTGAAACAGTACGTTATTAAAATTAATCTCTGCAGTTTATCCACGCTTCATGGGAAGAGGAAAAGGATATCGCTCTCTTACCACCTAGAACAGTTGTCCCTGGGTCTGTGCAAATCTCTTGGCCTTCCTGTAGGGTGGCCTCTTGCCTCATTACCTGCAACCTTGGATTGTAAGTATCTAATAGTGCTGAATAGCTGAGAACTAGAAAACGAGTTGCTGAAAACTTTTAATTATATTTATATTTTAAGTTTTAAGGTATGGTAATCACTTATTTTATTCCTATTAGTTGTTTTTCTTAAATTTTTTATGTGTATGGGTATTTTGCTTGTATTATGTTTGTGCATGCAGTGCCCATGGCAGCCCAAAGAAGATGTTAAACTCCCTTGGACTGGATTACAGATGTGAGCTGTCATGTGGGTACTAGGAATCAAACCTGAGTCCTTGGTAAGAGCAGCCAGTGCTCGTAACTGCTGAGCCATCTCTCAGTCTTTATTTTTATTAGGTTTTAAAAAGCACACAAAGCGATGGGCTTCAGTATAGCTTGAGATTGCATTTTTAACTCCCTGTTGCGCAAGAATCGATTCGTGTAATCTGCCTAGATCTCTCTCTCTCTTGTTTTATCCTCCACGAAATATTGGCATTGTTTCTAGTTTTGTACATTAGCAACTTCCTCAAAGTCACAACATTGATTTTTCTTCCCCTACAAAAATATCGAGGGCTGGGGTGTCGCCCACTGGCAAAATACTTGGCTAGCATGTGTTAGCTCTGGGTTCAATCCCCAGCACCACATATATAGAATAAACATTTGTGACCCAGCAGCTAGCATAACAGGTTAACCTACTATCCATACACAGATTTATGCATGTATTCATAGCCATCTCAGCCACCGGAATAGGGCATAACACCAGAAACACCCGAAATATTTATCAAGGACTAAATGGACAAGGAAAATGCCGTGTTCCCTTTGCACACAGTACCCACCTGCGTTATGATGTAACCAACAGGATGCATAACATGAGTGATCCTAGGAGACTATGGATGCCGAGGGAAAGAATCCATTCTTAGAATTTATAACCCTAGGGACATGAAACTTCAGGAAAAGACAAATGATATGTACGCAGACAAATAGATACGTAATTTCTTTGTGGGGGCTGATGGGTGCTGATGGGAATCAGACAGGATTCTGCCTCAAGCAGGGGAGGGAGAAACAGAGTGTCGGATGCTACAAATCTCTGGAGAAAGCCCTAGGGCCAGGAAAGATGGATAACTCTGGAAACCCACTTACCGTCTATAGCCCAGGTCTGGAGTCAAAGGTTGAACCTTCAGGACTTACTGAAAAGGCAGTATCCAGATAACATTTGACTGGGCAACAAGAAGCCAGAGGTTCATCCACAGAGCTCAGGACTTACAAAAGGAGAATGCTAGGTTTATAGTAACCCTGTATTAGTGTCCTGTTATTGTAAAGAGACATCATGACTGTGGCAACTCTTATAAAGGAAAGGCAATTTGTGGGGAGCAGAACTCAAGATGGCTTCTGGCTGGGTGCCAGATGCCCCTGGCATGTTGGTTCACCATTTCAGGTAGCCTGAGTGGCATATAGTCTAGGCTTTAATGAGAATGCATTCTGCTTGTTCATCGTTATGTAAGATCCGGCCATGTGACGTATGTGCTCAACATCAATAGAGAATAACTTCGTGGCAGGTTCTGATTGGTGAGGACACAGAGATTTAAGGGCTGGGAGCTAGAGCTCGGGGGCTTTTTACTATACTTCAAAGTTCCTGAATAAACTGTGTTGGGGCTGGGCGGTGGTGGCGCACACCTTTAATCCCAGCACTTGAGAGGCAGAGGCAGGAGGATTTCTGAGTTTGAGGTCAGCCTGGTTTACAGAGTGAGTTCCAGGACAGCCAGGGTTACACAGAGAAACCCTGTCTCGAAAAACCAAAAAACAAAACAAAACAAAACAAAAAACCCAAAAAACTGTGTTGGGAAGAAGAACCCGTGTCTGTTGTCTTCTGTCTGCTGGTTGGATCAGGAGGTGACAGCATTTAATTGGGGCCACACCTCCTAGTTCCTCTCAAATAGGCCACTCCCTAATGACCAAACATTCAAGCATATGAGCCTAAGGAGGCCATCTTTATTCAAACTACCACAAACACCATGTTCAAATTTCAAGGAATTATGAGCTGTAATTGTCTGTGAATATACAAACCCATGTGGACTCTTGAGAAGTATGACTTGAGTCTTGTATTGTATGAAGCTATTCAGGCTGAGTTAGGTACTATGCATTTGTGTGCAAACCAAGGAAGAAGACAGAAGGAATACTCCCTGTTAGAACTTAGAATGTTCAGCATGTTTTCTGCAAGGATCTTAAAGCAATGCCTCTGTCTGGGCTGTTACCCAGGCACTAAGAACTGCTTCTGTCTTATTGTGTATTGACACATACTATTACCAGGACAGTGTTGGAACAGGCAGCCACATTTCCTTCCTCCTGCTTTGCTCATTCAGGTTCCACATGGAGTCTGGTTCCCTTCCTCCCTTCCTTTAAACAGCTGGAGGGATTCATCCAGGGCTCTGGGTCTTAATTCTAGTCAGAGGTAGCTGGAAAGATATTCCTATGCCCTAATTTTCCAAAGCAGAGTGATGTGATATTAAGCTGCCCCATGCTCGCACATCAGCCTTTTTGACATGTACAAAGATCCCGAAGTGTTTATTAAACTTGTTAGTTTAAGGAATGGCAGAAAGTGTAGACTGTCTTTTATCTCTGGTTCTTCTCTATGGAAAGAATAATAAGCAAACAGAAGATAATACCCAGTTAGAAAGTAGCAACTGTTGGGTCAGTGAAGGGGCTTAACCAGCAAAGGGACTTGTTGACAAGCCTGATCACCTGAGTTTTATCCCTGGCTTACAGTTCAGATGTTTAAGTCTGTTATCATCATGGCAGGAAGCATGATGGCACGCAGGTAGACATGGTGCTGGAGAGGGAGCTGAGAGTTCTACATGTGAATCCACTGGCAGCAGGAAGAGAGAGTGAGCCATTAGGCCTGGCTTAGGTGA
The DNA here is from genome assembly GCA_030674055.1 of Rhabdomys pumilio. Lineage (NCBI taxonomy): Eukaryota > Metazoa > Chordata > Mammalia > Rodentia > Muridae > Rhabdomys > Rhabdomys pumilio. Next base: position 27,613,517 of record JANHMN010000017.1, on the reverse strand, counting down.
AGCCTCAAAGCCCATCCCCCATCCCAAGTGACACTCTTTCTCCAAAATAGCCACACCTACTCCAACAAGGCCACGCCTCCCTATAGTTCTGGTCCCAGTGAGTCTATGGGGTCCTTTTTATGCAAACCACTGAATACACCAATATAAAGGAAGTACCAAGAGTCAACGAGGTTCCCTGAAGGAAACACCAGATAGTAAGTAGGCATGCTCAGACATCTCAGTGCTTCTAGAGCCCGGGTCTGAGGATTGGAAGCTATAGTGATGAGTGCACAGTCTCTGTCCTGGGAAATCATTGTTAAGACTTAAATCCTCGTTCCCTTTAAAAGTCACATGTTGATTCCCTGATCCCCAGTAGAATGGGGACCCCAGGGAGATAGAGTGCCTTTTAAGGGATGAGGAGACCAGAGCACACCCCTCCTTCTGCCTTTGAGGACATCAAGGCAGCCACCTGCAAGTCATCAGTGATGGCGTCTGTCTGCGCTTCATCTGGAACTTCCTGGCCTCTGGTACAGTGAAAACAGAATGCTCTTGTTAAGCTTCCCAGTCTGTGGTGATCTATTCCAGTACCCCAGGCAGTGAAGTGGAAACTTCTGGTTTCTTTGGAAAGCCAATATGTCAAAGGAATGCTTTTCTGAAGCAGACACAGGTGAAAGGATGTTTTGCTAAAACAAACACGTAAAAGAATGGTGAAGGATTGATTCTTCGCTAGCAACATGCATGTGTCCGTCCACTTTACATTGCACTGCAGAGCTCTGCTTGTCAAGACTTCATAGAAAGAAACATGCCAAAAAAACATAGGTGGCATTCTGGGGCTTCTTGCTGCATCTGCAGACTCAGATTGATTGGCAGAGTGATATCAGCTGATACAGAGTCACACATGTGGTGAGGCAAGAGCCATGGGAGGACATGTGATGTTTGGAGGAAGTATAAATAGGACCCAATGGACAGTGGCAGGGGCTTGCATATCTACCTTTGTAATGCTTCTTGGTCTCAACTTTTTGCTGGTCTTTACTTCGTTGAGAGAGGCACAGAGAACTTCTCCTGGAGTCCCTGGTGGTCCTAATCTGTCCTGCTGACTTGTGCCAATTCAGCCGAGGCCTGGCTGTCTCTGCACGGATGTGCTACTGCTGCTGATTTATGTTTGCTATCTGGACAGTACTGACCTGGACTGCTGGGTATATTTGTGAAGTGTTTGTGAGTCGATCGAACTGCCTCTGCTGATTCTTGTGAACTGAACTGCTGATCTCCTGACAATACAGATTAGATTTTCTCCAAAGAAAGGTTACTAAACAGGTCTACTTCCCCGGTATCCTGATAACCTTTCTTTTCCACTACCTCTGGTGGGTGGTGGGTTAGAAGGGAGGTTAACGCATTTAAGAACCCATATTAGAAGTAGGTTTTGAAAAAAAATCTAAGCTACAAGGCAGAGTAGGCGAGGCATCGGCAGTGAGAAACAGGTGCTGCTATATTGAGCATTTAACAATGTGGGGGCAGCTGCACAAATGGAGGAATTCTGAAGTGCATGCAACAAGTCTGGGCGTTATAGGAGCTTCTTGGGAGGTGTTCTGAAAATGGAGGCGTAGAGACAGCTTTCCATCTTCTTAGAGAATATACCACAAAAATTGAGGCCTGGACAGACCACTTAGTGAATAACAGACTCTGCTATGCTTGCAGAGGACCTGAGTTCAGTTATTAGCTGTTAGCATCAGAAGCTGTTTACATTTAGCCTCTGAATCCATCGATGATGTCATCCCTAGGCAACGAGGACAGGCCTGTGTCTGTTGCCATGGCAACCACTGCACATTCCCTGTACATGCTTCATCCGCATTACCCGTGAGAGTCATTACCTGGATCACCTATATCACATCCCAAATAAAAGACAGAGACCCCGACCCATTTCTCTCTTTTTCTCCTCCATCTTCAGTAAAAGACCTCTCTTGTCAGAACTGATCTGTGCAGGAACAAGCTGCTTTTTAACTAACACCAGCTCCCCCCCCCACCACCACACACACAATGGCTCATAACTCTCTCTGTAACTCTACTTCCAGAGGGTCTGATACCTTGTTCTGGCCTTCAAGAGTGCCATAGATACATATGTGGTACACAGACTCAGTCACACATGCACGGACACACACACACGCACACACAATCTTTTAAACAAAAAGACAAAATATTGATGATAGGAGGGAGAGTGGTGTCGAGGCCATTCTGGGGTGGTCTCAGAGAAACGCCAGGAACACACTGTTAAAAAGAGGACATTGTATGGAGTGGTGAAGGGCCTGGATGGAGCGTGTCTGTCTTGGAGTTTTTGGTGGCAAGTAGAACTTGCAAGTGAACAGATTAAATATTTTGCTAAAATTTCTGGACAGAGTGTTGGAGGAGCCGGGTGGCTTCTCAGGGCTTTCCATACAGACAGCTTCTAACTTAGGACATTTTTTTTTAAACTTAGGATATTTTGGCTTAAATCTTTTTGGCTTTCTGATGGTGCAAAATCAATATGCATTCAGTGGAAAATGTACTTTGAATTTTGATCCTTTACCTCAGAGTAGCAATATGGGGTGCCGAGCAGCAACAGTGAGCTGCCAGCTGGCCAATGACAGGAGCCAGAATGGATGCCTCACTGTGTACAGTGTTGCTAAGCTACCATGTCCATGGACTAAGGTACTTGATAGTTTTTTGACTCAGGGTATTTTCAGCTTACAATGACTTTATCAGGAAGTAGCCATTTCAAACTGAGGACCACCTGCATGATAAAATGTGATCACAGAGAAAGGAGTTCAAGGCTTAGTTATTAAGCCAAAGGTACCAGAATATGAAGGCTTTAGACATTCTCAGCCTACCACGGTGGCAAGGAGTGGGAGAACACATTGAGACAGAACACGATGCTGTGTCTGCTCAACCATGAGATGAGTGTGGGTGTGAGCCATGATCCTAAAATTGGTGCTCTCTACAGCTGCATCTCTACAGCTATGCTTGGTTGCCATCTTGACTACATCTCAATGAATTAAGACCCAAGCAGATGGGCACACCACTGAGGGATTGTTCTTAATTTAATCGGAATCTTTTGAAGTAAGAAGTTCCATGTTTAATCTGGGCCACACCTTCTGCTGGCAACCTACACAAAGGATATGGAAGGAAGCTCACTCTCTTTGCCAGCTTGCTCTCCCTGGCAAGATCATTTGTTCATGGTAGGCATTAGAACCCACTTCTTCAGGATTCGTCCAAAAACTAGATTAGCTGAGGTATCTGGCTTCATGTACTGAACAGCTACTGGACTTTGTACTGGTAGATAACCACTGTTGGAGTAGCTGGACCATAGTTTGTAAACCATTCTAGTAAATCCACTTTCCATATTTATGTAGGTGAATATATTCACATACACATATATATTCACATACAACACACACACACACACACACACACATGTGTATGTATACATTCTTGCCACATGTACTGGCTGGTTTTGTGTGTCAACTTGACACAAGCTGGAGTTATCACAGAGAAAGGAGCCTCCCTTGAGAAAATGTCTCTATGACATCCAGCTGTAAGGCATTTTCTCAATTAGTGGTTGAGGGTGGGAGGGCCCAGCCCATTGTGGGTGGTGCCATCCCTGGGCTGGTAGTCTTGGGTTCTACAAGAAAGCAAGCTGAGCAAGCCAGGGGAACCAAGTCAGTAAGTAACATCCCTCCATGGCCTCTGCATCAGCTCCTGCTTCCTGACCTGCTTGAGTTTCAGTCCTCACTTCCTTTGGTGATGAACAGCAATGTGGAAACCCTTTCCTCCTCAACTTGCTTCTCAGTCATGTTTTTTGCAGAAATAGAAACCCTAAGACACTATATATATATATATGATATAGTAAATCCACTTTCCATATTTATGTAGGTGAATATATTCACATACACATATATATTCACATACACCACATACACAAACACACACACATGCGTGTATATATATACACACACATTATGATAAATGTGGGTGTGTATACATTCTATTCATATCTATGTATATATGCATAGATATATATATACACACACATGGATATATATATATATATATATATATATACATATACACCCACATGGATACATATGTACATATACACACACATTATGATATATGTGGGTATGTATACATTCTATTCTTATCTACATATATGCATTATACACAATTATGGATATATGTGGGTGTGTATGCATTCTATTTATACCTATGTATATGCATTATACACACCCACCCCCCCACCACACACAGAATGATATTCACCCCATCAGTTCTATTTCCCTAGGGAACTAATTCCGAATTCAGGAACAAAGATGTATATATATATATGTGTGTGTATACATTCTATCCATATATGTGTATATATCCATTATACAAACACACATATATTATGGCTAAGTGTGGGTATATATACTTTCTATCCATATATATGTATACATTTTATATATATATACACACACATGCATACTTTGGATATATGTGGGTGTGTATATATTCTATGTATATATATATGTGTGTGTGTATATATATGTATATACACATACATTATGGACATATGTAGGTGTGTATACATTCTCTCCATATATATAATATATATGTATACATACATTTTATATACACACACATACATTATATGTATATACATATATCCACATATATGTATATATACACATTATGATATATGTGGGTGTATATACATTCTATTCATATCTACGTATATATGCATTATATACACATTATGGATATATGTGGGTGTGTATGCATTCTATTCATACCTATGTATATATGCATTGTACACACCCACCTACCCCCACACACAGAATGATATTCACCCAGTCAGTTCTGTTTCCCTAGGGAACTAATTCCGAATTCAGGAACAAAGATGAAACTGCCTGCCAGCCTCAAAGGGAACAGACAAAACCAGGCAGGAGGGAAGCAGGCAGGCTGTTGCAAACAGCTGGTGTGCACTGAGAAAACCAGGACTGCAGATCAGAGCTGCTTCTCTTCCTGCAACCACAAGGGAACCAGCTGAGGCTGCCAACACTGGAGGGAGGGCAGGGCCAATGTCTTGCCGTCTTTTGTGCACTTTCCAAAGCTTTAAGTTGAAGCTGAAGGGGACAGGTCCATCCTTCAGAGCTGTGAGGGTAACTCTACTGCCCCAGTGAGTCTAGGATGTGAGTGTGCTACTCCCTTCCGCAAAGCATGGTTCCTCAGCCATGAGACCCCAGGTCAGATCAGGTGTGAGGGGTGGAGTAGAACTCTGAGGTGAGGCTTGGGGGGTGCAATGCTCCCTCTGTGCTGCCTCTGAGCAGTGTCTGAGGCAGAGCAGCCGAAGCCTGGGCTTGGCAGTGTTCTACAGGCACAGGGAAAGGATGGCCTCCTTGAATGAAAAGGAGAAGGAACATGACTCTGAAGACAAGAATGATCTTCCAAGACCTTGAGAGAAGGGTATAGATTAAACCACGCTGGGGATGCAGGCTGTCTAGGATCAGGAGCCATGGTGTGTGAAGGGAGGTGGTCTATTCCAGATGTAGGTGGTAGAAATATTTACTTGTTTGGCAAAGTGTGTTAGGAAAATGACCAGAATGCCAGAAAGAGAAAAAAAAAAATCTGAACAAACCCAGACACACTTTAGTTTCTGAGAGAAAATCCTGCTTTAATCAGGACTAACTTGAAGGCCCTAACTTCACACACATAGTATTGACACTGTTGCCTGTCAAAAACAGGAAAAAGATTTCTGATCAGCAATTCAGGCCTGGAGTGATTTTTAAGAAGGTTCTGCTAAAACTTCACTAGCAAATAACCCAACGTCACGTTTATGGCATGTCAGTTCACGAGGAAGGGCTGAGCCTCCTTCCAGTCCACAGCCCCATCCCTCGCCCCAGAGCCCCCTCCCCTGGGAGTCATGGGTCAGATTTGGCACACATTTTAAATTTTATTTTACTTTCACATTTACAAGTTCAGGAAAGGCTTTTTGAGAGTAGGGCTATAGCCTTGAGGAAAAGCTAGCACAATTTCTCTCAACTCTGGGCAGATGGGTGTGCCAGCGACTCACTCAGAGAAACTATCCCGTCCATCTTTAATAGCCCTTTGCTGCTGGTTGGCAGCTGAGACAGCTGCTGTAGCTTTCTTCTTGCTGGGGCTGGCCTCAGTGCCACGTCAGGTGACCTGCTACCTGGATGATGTCACCAGAGGTGGCCTCACCTGGGATTTTATTGCTGATGAATCTGATTACCCAACTGGTGGTCTTTCAGAGGAGGATGGTACCACTATTAGACTCAGGGCCATAGGATCCGGTCTGCCAGCATGAATGGACTTGGCAGTGTGTAATCAGCACTGGACTCTGCAATGCAGGCATGGTACGCCTGTGTGTCATCATGGCATGTCAGCAAGTGTTTGGAAATGCTGTATCTAGCCGGGCGGTGGTGGTGCACGCCTTTAATCCCAGCACTTGGGAGGCAGAGGCAGGTGGATTTCTGAGTTCAAGGCCAGCCTGGTCTACAGAGTGAGTTCCAGGACAGCCAGGGCTACAAAGAGAAACCCTGTCTCAAAAAAAAAAAAAAAAAAAAAAAAAAAAAAAAAAAAAAGTTAGGAAATGCTGTATCTTTCTGCTGGAAATGCTGTATCTTCTCTCCCCTCTCAGGACAGGGAGGTTCATCCAGGAGACAGGTGGAAACACCCCTGCTCCTCACTCTGATGGGGCATTTGAAGACAAAAACAAGTGTCAAAGACAATGGTACCCGATTCCACAGCAGCCTGAGTTCTCAGGACAGGCTAGTTCCTCCTTCCCTGTGCCAAGCTCTAAGTCGTCAAAGATGTTCCGATAACACCCTCACTTTCCAGAAGGGAATCTCTTCTGCAGAATGAAGCAGAAACTTGTAGGGTCAGAGGTCCTGAGAAATGGGCTAGCCTGGGTCCTGGAAGGTCAGACCTCTCAAACTGCTCTGTGATTACCATCACCAAATGTCACAGGGTCTCAAGCTCAAGAAGCACATGATCTGCTTCTGTGGCTATCGCTATGTCAAAATGGAAGAAAGAGGTATCATTCTGGCCTAGATTCAACGCTGCACGGGCCCCAGTAACCTCTGCAGCCGTCTGCCCAGCATCTCCATCTGTCTTGAAAGTGCTGGGTCTGTACAATCCACAGGTCATGGGTGACACCACCCGACCACTGGTTAGCTGACACAGTGCCAATGACAACGTGACAGCTGAAGGAAGCAGGTTCCTAACACATCCTCTGGCTCTGTCCACCTGTCTGCAAACATCCGTCTTTCCTAACCTTTCATGGGGGTGACACAGGCTGGGGAGGGGAATCATCAGAGCATCTGTCACCTGAGCTAAGCAGGTAATCAGAGCCCAACATCGTCCGTGCACAGACCCATGGGACACGGTAGAGGAAATGCTGTTTCTGTGCTCACACCTCCACCTAGCCAGCCCCTGATCTAGCAATATTCAAGGGTCCTATGCATTAATTTAGCAAGAAGTCTGGTTTCTGATACCCAAAGAGCTTGAAGTCCCCTTCAAAACGTGCATAGAGACGCCGGATGTCTCGTTTGCTGATGCCCAGGAAGTACTGTTCTACCTTGGTTCTGTTGTAGATGGTGATGCCCGGAGGGATGGTAGGGTATGACACCAGATGGTCTATGCCAGCTTCTTTTAGGATATATGGGGCATCTGCCTCCAGGGTCTCATGGTGTCCGATCACACTGTACTTTATCTCACAGGGTGCACAGAGTTCTACATAGGTCACCCAGTGGATGATGTGGTCCCCAAACTGAAGGTCTAGCCACCTGCGGTTTGGATCACCCAAGTAGCGCACAAAATCTTCAAACTGGATCCCCCGGGTCTCTGTCCGGTTCTTCCGATATTTCCTAATAATGCCTGGGGCTATCTCATGCCTGTACCAAGGCTCAAATCGTGGATTGTGAACAAACTTATCCTTAAAGGCAGAAATCAGTCTTTCAAAGGGATCTCTCACAATAAAAAACTTGAAGTATGTTTTCAATCTGAGGAAGAAAAAGATAAGGTCAGAGATGGGGTGGATGCTCCAGGAGGTAATGGATGAGAGGGTAGGAGAGGGAGTAATGCAGGCTGGGCCCTGCAGAACTTGTCTCACACACACAGTGCACTCTGAGTACTGTGGACTGAACGTTGCTATCAACCCATTCTACAGGTGAGAAAACAGAGGCTTAGCAAACTGGACTGCTCAAAGCCTCTGAGGTTGGTGTGAAACTGTTGAATCAAAGATTTGTTTTAGTTGACTGATTGAAAACTTCAAAACCTTTTACAAGTTTGGTTCCTGGGCAGCAAATTGGCAGGGCTGGAAGTGTGAGTCTGTATTTACTGAGGATGGAGGCTTATTTTATAGGCATAGTTTTAAAGATTCCAACCCAAATGAACAGGAAGAATGGAACGAGGGAATAGGAAGCCAGGCTGCACACTTCTGATAGGAAGGTGCCCCAAGCAAGCTGCAGCATGGTAGGGCCATGGGCTTGAAGGGCCTGTGGTGATATGACAGGGACAACAGTGATATCACTGGGTCTATGGCAACATTACCCCCACAGTGTGCTTACCTGAAAGCCAGAAGCTGTTTCTTGTCCATGGGCTACCTGTCTTAATTCATGGAGTCTCATGAAGCCCCATGAAGATTCCCTTAGAGGCCAGTCCACACCCAGGACAATTTCTGACACAAGTTTGTGGGGTTGTGAAAATTGAGTTACCCAAGGCCAGAAGCAACAACGAACAAAGGGCTGAAGAGCCAGGAGGGCCAAGCCCAGACTGGACCGGACACTGAGGGGCAGCTCTTCAGTCTGTCTCTGGAAAGCCACCTCCCAGCTAAAACAGGAGTGTTTCCCCTCTCATTAGCTGCTGATTATACAGCCATAGTCAAAGGGGCTTGTCTCCATGTGATGTGGGCAGTGCATGCAGAAGTAGGCATGGTAACTTGGCAAAGTGTGCGGCACTCTCTTTATAATGGAGCAATGATCCTATTTAGTTAGGAATCCATAAAAACTCAAAGCCAAAACACTAAAGTGCTCCCACTCCTGACAATAATCTGATGCACACTTTAATGGCCTTTGTGACACGGTTGGTAAAGGGATTCTGAAGATGTGTAGTAAGCAGGACACTAAGGACACCATTGGCCGCTACATGCCAAGACACAACAGTTGACCCTGAGGTCCCTGGGGCCCTGTGGATACACAGCAAGCACAGACTGAGCCTGGGGCCCTGTGGATACACAGCAAGCACACACTGAGCCTGGGGTTTTGTTGGAAAACTACCTTCCCGCTTCCCCTCCAAAAAAGTTGCCCTCACCGCTTCTGAATTCCTATTTTGCTGAACGAAGAGAGACGTGGAAGGCCATTTTTCTCATGGTCATGGACCACATTTTCAGGGATCTCTTCAATGGAAGAAAACGCTCCTGGGGAGAAAAAGAAGACGGTGCATGTACTGCCTCAGTATGACCCCTAGAGGCGCCCATCAGCGGCATCCCAGGCCCCACAATCTCCACAGCACACATTAGAAGCCTGTAACTGATGTCCACGTGTCCACCCCTGAACTCTAGCCAGAGGCAATAAGACAATGGAGACCAGCTCTTTTATCCATCAGCTAACTGGCAGGGAAGGAAACAGAAAGAATACTGACAGCCCACGGCCCTGGTCCTGTATCTAGGAGGCTAAAGCTTCCTAAAGCTGGCAGTGTTTGTTCTATACTATCTCTGAAATAACAGGAGATGCTAGAGCGACAAGACATGGAGCACAATATTGACCTCGGCCCCCAGCACTGCCGAGCCCTCACCTCCATGGCAGACTCTGCTCTTGTAGCACTGCACTACCAGAGCAACAGTGTCCCACAAACCCCGCAGCCCACATGGCAAATGACAAAGGCTCTTGATTGCAGGGGTGGAGCTGATGCTAAGGTCCTGTTCCCCAATTGGCTTTTGATCTGTCAGTCAAAAAGTCATGGGCCAATTGCTGGGTGGAAGGGATAGGCGGGACTTCCGGTTCCCTGGAGGCAAACAGAGAGACTGAAAGGAGAGGAGAGAGACAGAGTTCGCCATGCTCCTGATGGAGAAAAGGTGGCCAGTCATATGAGATCTCCGGCAGAGTGGCCATACAGGTTGCTTCTATGGGCAGGTGGGGATGTTTAGCTGGGACTTGATGTAACTGAACAACTAAAGTTGAGGACAGGTGGAGAGGTGCGGAGCTAAGAATATCGATAAGGGCATACTTCTCCAGGTGGGAGATAACAGCGCCCAGCAATTTTGTCAAAAGACAAGTTGAAATAGAACAACTATGTGTGTGTGTGTTTTATCTGTGGATTCAAGGGAAGCTGGGTGGGGGCTGATGGCATAGCCCATTTCCGGAGCTTAGGCGGGGTAGCAAAAGCTACACGCAACACTCAATGATGAAAACTCCTAGCTGCCATGTCTGAGGAGTCAGTGGGACCAGGGTTCTGTAGAGGATGGGTGAGGGCAAGACTGTTCTTTTCCTGATGGACAAAGGGTGATAGGACCTTTAAGGGCTTAGCCAGCTTCTGTGAACTGTTAACATCTGGCCTTATCCTGATCCAGTGCTGTGAAGAGAAAGCTCTCTTGAGCCACCCATGTGAGAGGCAGAGCCTCCACTCACTCACTCATTTCTCTTCCAACCACTTAAGCCCTGGTCCAGAGCACTGTGATTGGCATATTTGACCATGATGAGGGGTGTCAGACCCTGAGGAGTCTCGATTTCCCAAATTCTGGTGGTTGGAAAAAAGCCAGCACTTTTCCCTCAGGAACTTATGAAGCTGGCTTCCCCATTCCGAAAGGAGCCTATGGCTCATTCCCCCTATGGCTGGCAGGAGGGACAAATGGTTATTTGTGGTGCACTTTGGGAAGATCTGTCAGCACAGCAGAGCACAATCTGCTGCCAGGCTCCCTCAGGGTCACAAGAACCTGTTAGCACGTTTCAGAGTTCATGCTGGGATCCTGGCTCTTCTTGTCTCCTCCTGACCCTAAACAGCCCAGCATAGTCTCTGCCCCAGCCCCCACCCCAGGTACTCATTCTCCTTATAACCCCGCTGTTTCTTCAACATGCTCTCTCTGTCTTCTCTTTGGCTCCCTCCCTCTCTTTGCCCCCATCTATCACTACCTCTGTTCTTCCTCTGTCTCTCCCACTGCCAGTCTGCTGGCCATGTTCAATCTACTATTTTTTCTCTCTGTTCTAGATCCTTCCAGATGCCTCTGGCTCTCATATTCTCATATTCAAAATAAAACCTCCCCTTAACCATCCTGAGGAGCCAACAGCTGTCAGTATATAAGGAGAGAATGGAAGAGCCAGTGGTTTGGATCTGTGCCTGGGTCTGCTCACTGTCCAAGCACACTGGGGGGTCAGTGGAGGACAGCCATGAGGCCCTCCCTGCTTTACATGGCCTGGTCAGCCCAGGCCTGCACTTTTAGTTTTATTTTTTGTTTTTCTTCTCTGTTTTAGGAAATAGCATTGCATGAGTCCACATGGTTTTTACAAACCAACAAGCTGACTTTTCCTACTGGATAAAGAGCTTTCTTTTTTTTAAAGACATGTACCACCATGCCTGGTCCAAATGTATTTATTTGTATTTTGTGTACTTTGGTGTTTTGCCTGCACATATGGTTGTGTGAAGGTATTAGATCCTGGAATTAAAGTTGTGACTGCCATGTAGGTGTCAGGAACTGAACCTGGGTCCTCTGGAGGAGCAGTTAATGCTCTTGACTGAGTGCTATTTTTTTTTTTTTTTAAGATTTATTTATTTTATGTGAGTACACTGTTGCTACCTTCAGACACACCAGAAGAGGGCATCAGATCACATTACAGATGGTTGTGAGCCACCATGTGGTTGCTGGGAATTGAACTCAGGACCTCTGGAAGAGCAGTCAGTGCTCTTAACCACTGAGCTATTTCTCCAGCCCAAAGAGCTTTCTTAAAATAAATGTTTTTTTCTTCTCACAGACCATGTTGCCGGTGTCAATGTCAAGGAGGGTTCTTTGTTTTCAATTAAAAAACAAAACTTCTAACTGTACATGTGCTGTAACTGAAACAGTATGTGATTCTGACATACATGGGAAGTTTGCTGTGCGCGTGTGAGTCCCAGAACTGTCCGAGAAGCTACATCAGGGTGTGTTGACAGGCATATTTCATGTAGCCTTCCTCTATTCTGTCCCACCCTTGTGAGTGAGTTAAGATGCTTCCCACTGCCATGGCTTATTATGTGAGCCTCTCTGTGTACTCTTTATTTTCAATTTACCCAATAGCCTTTATCTCCCATTCAGAAATCCTGCACACTGGCATATGATTCCGGGGGCACATTAACTTCATAACATGTATGTATCCGGAAGGAGAGGCCTTGTCCTTTCTGCCCTGTGACTGACCTTCACAAAGTGCAAATGGCAGCTGATACTGACCAGTGATGCCAGGGGCAGGCTTGGGAGCTGTGGGCACAATGCTGACCCCGGGAACCTGCCCCATGGTACCCAGGTGTGATCTCTGCTCGCTGCAACTCAGTCAGTTGGAGCTGAGTTTTAACAGATACCCTATAATTATTTTAGGTCAGTTTAGGCTAATTGGGATCGAAACAGACTTTGTGTCTAAGCAGAGCAGTGGGTATACAGAACCATAGTGTATGAACTCATTTTTCTACGATTTAATTCATTCCCCAGTAAATGTCAGATTTTTCTGAAGTAAGCAGCCAGCACAGAAAGACTTGGTCTACAAGTGAAGTTGCTTGAGGCTCAAGAGGCAAGAGTCTCCTCTCAGGCTCTGGTTGTGTGGTTTTTTTTTTTTGACTATTCAGGGAATGTGGGAGCCTTGCAGTACTCAAGACAGACCCAGAATGTACCATGGAAAAGAAGAAGGATTGATGGGGATGGCCAGCTATGTCTGTGAAAACCCAGGAAATCCTGCCCTTGGTTCTGACTGAAACATCTCAGCTAGAGCCACCCATGGGACCACAGCTCGGTGGTAGAAAGCTTGCCTAAGCATGCACACAGCCCCGGATTTCATGGCTGACACTGTACAAACAAACCAACAGGTTAACTCCACCCATTCTTACAGTGTAACAGTAGTGTGGAAAACAACGCAGAGAACCTTCAGGAAGGTCGTGGGTCTTTTCTGAAGAATCCACCCCGTCATTCGATGCCACCCTTGCCCCCTCTCCCATCGCAGACAGCACCACCACGTGCCACACATACCATTTAGGACGATCAGGACTTTCTTCCACTGGGTGTTGCCCACTTTGGGAGTCTGACAGAAAAGAATCTTGTGCTTGTCACAGACAAATATTCGATCCAGGACAAACTTAGAGACCTCGGTGTGTGAGAGGTTCCGCAGGGCCTCCTCCTCGCAGGCGTTTCTGATGAGCTCCAGCCGCTCCAGATACACCGGGGGCTGATTAGGATGGCTGTCTGAAAGCATCTTCCCAGTTGGCTGTAAGCGAGAGGGATGGAGGAGTCAGAGGAATTGTGGGTATAAAGGAGGAGGAGATCCTGAACTCCCCTTCTCTTGCTTTCTTCCCATCTCTACAGTGACAAACAACATCTCCTGCCATTTCACATGACTCTTCCCCATTTTCTCTCTACAGCCCTTCTGAGTTAAAGGAGAGGAAGAAAGAAAGAAAGAAAGAAAGAAAGAAAGAAAGAAAGAAAGAAAGAAAGGAAGGAAGGAAGAAAGAATCCAACAACAGATGGCGGGGGGCAGGTGTCCAGGAGAACAGATGTCCGCTTGATCCCTGTGGTTGGTTCTCCTAGAAGACTGATCCGATCAGCTGAAAAGATGAGTAAGCTGGAGTTCTGAATGAAGAGGCAGTGTACAGTGCTACTCCCAAACAGGGAGAGCATCCCTGACACAAACAGTCCTGAACCCAAGCCCTCCACATCTTCCATGACTCTGAAGGCCAGCAGGACCATTAACTTCATAGTTATTTAGTCTTGACTGGGTGTGTGGCAGCAAGGTCCGATGGTTATACCCAGGAATGCCTTAGCTGGGTCAAATGTGTGTCATGGAGAGAGTGTGTTTGCCTATGTGTGTGCACATGAGCACAGTCACTGTGTGTGTGAAAGAGGATGGGATCTGAAGAGAAAGTGCTGAGGAGGATGGGTAGGAGGAGCTGTACCAGTAATGTATACATCATGACATGTTCCTCTATGTGTGTGTGTGTGTATGTGTGTTCTCTAAGAGGCATTCTGAATTTGCAAAGGACCACTACAGGGTAAGATCTATTTTCCCTGATGCAGTATCTTTTTAATGGAGGCCCTCACCTCAAACTGCTTTGGGAATAGCTCACCCACCCTTGTGATATTCTCTATTCATGTATTTAAATATTTTCTATTAAAGACAACCCCCCCCCCAGAGTTATCTCAAAAGAGCTTTGCAGACCTGGTCTTTCCTACATGAATGTTTTGCTAAGAAACCACAGCAGTGCCTGTGCCTCTGAGGGGGATGCTTCTGTTCTTAATAGGTTCTAGTCTGCCATTTTCATACCATGAACCAAGCAGCAGCTGCCCTTTGCCCTAGTCTGGTCGAAAACTGACAAACATCGTTAGCAGTGAACACTTTATCCTTTCCAGCTTAACTGTGATCTGCACCTTTCAGACTCAGCACTCGGATTGGCAAGGCGAGCCCTCCTGAATGCACCCCTCTCCCGGACAGCGAACAAGGAGAGTTATGTGTAGTGGCTCTGCAGAGGAATACATAGACTTAGAACCAGGCATCGAGGACTCCATGAAAGCTGATAGCTGGGCTGGGCCCTGTTATCTGCCGTGCCATTTGGGGGCCTCTCCCTTGCCCTGGATTCAACTGCTCATCCATAGAGTTTGGAGTCTGGTCCCATGTTCCCTCTGACCCCAGAATTCCACTCTAGGTCAGAAATCTTTTCACATTCCCAGCTTCTTTCGGATCCTGTTCAACACTCTCCATCCCCCACTGAAGCCAAGACTTCATCCGAGTCAGGAAGGGATTCCATACAATCGACACCTACAGAGAGCCCATGGTGAGGGATATAGCATAAACACCTCATCAAACCAAGCTCAACAGTGCACAGAGACAGAAAATAAAATAACTCCAACTTGAATTACCCTTGCTGTCTCCTGTCCAAAATGCTTGGGGATAAATATGCATTGAATTTAGAACATTATTTTGGACTTTGGAATATTCCCATCTACGCCATCTATGCAGTGAGATGTTTTAGGGACTCAGGTCCAAACCTGAAATTCATTTAATATACACACCGAGGTAATTTTATACCATTTTGGGGGTGGGGGGTTGCTGGGGATTATGCCCTGGGCCTTCTACACTTTAGGCAATAGCTGTAGCACTGAGTGACGACCCTAGCCATATAGAATATTTTAAATAATTCGGTGCATGTGACAAAGCTTTGCTGTGTGAGAATTTCCACTGCAGCACCATGTTGGTGCTCAAACAATTTCCAATTGTGCACTTCTCATATGTCAGATTCTCAGACTCAGAATTCTCAACCTGTACCATAAACAAAGCTGCAATGACATAGGCGGGAACCTGTGAGAGCCACTGGAAGAAACCACTCCCATGTGACAGGGCCCCTGCGCAGTGTCCCCACAGGAGAGCAGTATCTGTGTCAGAGGAACAAACGTGCTTACCTTCATGACTTCAGGAAAATGCTTCTCTCCTCTTAGCTTCTCTACTTCCGGCATGGTCGTCAGGAACACAGACTCCTGTTTGGCACTATACCCTGGAGGACAGATTCACATACGTTCTCACAGAGGGCAGGGCACAGAGATGGGTGGGACAGAATGCCACCCCAGGAGACGCTACACCCACCCAGCTGCATCCCGATGGCTTCTGGCAAGGGCAACCCAGCTTGAAGGTCAGTCTGTATGAGAAAGAGAAATGGAGCAAGTGGACCTTATAGACAAAATGAGCCAACACTTCGTCCTCACTCACACCTTTGAAAAAAAAAAAACCCAAAACCATGCAGGGTCTTACCTGGAAAATACGAAGCCATGAAACTTAAAAGAAGAACAAATAAGACAAGAACCTTTAGGAAACTGAACTTCTTCAAAACTTAAAACCTGGGTTTTGCAGAGGCCTGTCTGAAGAGGACGCAAAGCCAAGCTGTGGCCTGGGAGAAAGCACTTACAAGCCTCATACTCGACAGAGAGCTTGTATCCAGAAAACACAAGGAAGTTAACAGATGAGACACTTAAGAACAAAACGAGCCAATGCACACAGCAGCGAGACAAGCAGGGCTGAGCTCGCTGAAGATGATCATTGGCCACAAGGCGCAAAAATCAAAATCACAGGAAGACAGAAGCAGAGACCCATCAGAATGTGTGAGAAAGAACAGCAACCAAAAGCTGCTATGTGGAGAAACTTGTTGTCTACAATGTTGCAGTATGATAAAGCCCCGGTGGAAACCGGTCTGGTAATTTTCTTGGAAGAAAGAAAAAGTGATATGGTAACAAGACCCAGCAATTGTGTTTCCTAGTATTTAATCCAGAGAAATGAACATTTATTTATGTCAAAACAACAACCCATGTACAAACACTCACAGCAGCTTCAAGTGGAGTAACCTCAAACCTGAAACAGTCCACATACCCTTCAATGGGTGGGTAGTTAACAAACAGCTACGTCTATACAGAGAGGTACAACTGAACAATAGAAATTAGAGTCACTGCTAGCACTTGGACCATGCCGGGTGAATACTCAATGGAATTGTGTGAATGAGAAAAGTCAAACAGGTCCCATGCTACAAAGTGTTTCTGAAATGATTCAATTGTATAGAGGCACAGGAGGTGAGGCTTAAGGCGGGGTTGTGGATATGCTAGAAAGGACATCACCGGCAGGCACAGTGGCACAGTGGCACAGTGGTGCATACCGCTACAATTCCTGTACGTCCTGGGCTGAGGCAGGAGGAATGGAATTTGTAGTCAACCTGACTATGTAATGAAACTTGAGTTTAGATTTCAAAAAAATCTAAACCAGCACCAAAAGACAACAGTCACCAAAGGTGATGTGATGCACCCTCACGGTGACAGAGGTGTTCTGTGCCTGTGCCACATCCCAACTCTGACCCTGCAGTCAGGTCTGTGAGCAGTCACCATGTGGGGCCAGAGGGGAAACAGAACACAGGATCTACCTGTCCTCTATTTTTTTTTTCTTTTCAAAAAAATTATAGGTATGATTATTCTGCTTAAATATATGTCTGTGTCCCATGTGCGTTCCTGGTGCCTAAGGGTCAGCAGAGGGCATCTTGGGCTCTGGAAATGGAGTTACAGATGCTTGTGAGTTGTCAGTGTGTGAGCTGGGAATCAAATCTGGGACCTCTTATAGAGGACGCACTGAGCCAGCTCTCCAGCCTCTGTGGTATTCCTTACAACTGCATGTCATTCCTCAGTGATCTCCAGACAGAAAAACTAATTTACAAACGAAAAGACAAAAACAAAACCTCAGCAGTCAGGTTAAAATTTCCTTGTTCACACCAGAAGTCATATGACTGTAAGTCAGACCAAGGGGCAGATTACAAGCCACTTGGCCAAGCAAATCTTGAAAAGATTTTGTAGGAACTATTCAGGTACAATCTGGACATAAATCCATCACTTTAAAAAAAAATTAAAGTCTCACAGAAACACAAATATACAATAAAAGCACATAAAATATACAAAAGTATTCTTTCATTTAATAAAAGCTTCCCCCTCTTGGGGAACACCTACGTGTTGCCTGCTTTACTCTAGCCCCAGGCTACCCCAGTCTAGCTGGTCTTATTTTATTATTTTTATCTTTATTTGATTTTACTTTATCTGTATGTTTTGCCTACACATGTATCTGTACCATACCTGTGCCTGGTACATAAGGCCAGAAAAACTGACGCAACAGACAATTGTGAGCTGCGGTATGGGTGCTGGGAATTGAACCTGGGTCTTCTGGGAGAGTAGCTAGTGCTGTTAACTGCAGTGCCTTCCCAGCTCACCCTATCAGGTTACTAAACAGCTGCCTCTGGTTTGGTTCTTGCCTGCAGTGAGTTAGAAAACACCCTACTGTGCCCTAATAAAATCACTCTGCTCCACACCTCAGTTACTGGGCTTTCCTACAGTCCCTGCTGCACAGCCTCACGAACCCCACAGCCATCTTTCTCTCTGTCTACATTTGAGTGGACGTACCAACCTGCTTGGAGCTACAAGTACAAGCTGTTCCAAAACTGCCAAAGGGGAGAGCATGTGCTGCCTGGTGGAAGAAGGCAAGTAGCCCCCCATCCAGGGCTCCTGGCTGCACTGCAGTGGCCCTGATGTCTAAGCTGTCTGGCCCAATCTCCACTGACTCAACCTGTCACCTTTGGGTGTTGACATGCTAAATGGATTTGTGGAACCTGTGTTTCCTTGTTCTGTGCATAGAGAAATGTGTTCTGCATGCTGAATAACCAACTTGCCAGTGACTTCTAGATGGCAACCTATTTCCCACGCTCGGGGCACTGGGAAGTCACTACCCTGGAGTGAATATTTTCAGGATTTTAAGCTCCAGGGATTCTCTTCCCAGCTAACCCAACCCTATCTGACTACAGACAAAGGAGGAAACACTTCGTGGCCTAGTTTGTGCTTTCTGCAGTTTAGCTGGTGGAGAGTTCTCTTCAGCAGCTGCCAGCATCCCTGCTGTGGTCAGATGTTGGTCCCTCCCACCACTCAGCCCCTCAGAAGCAAGTCTCCAGCTTCTAAAGATCCTGAGGCATGGCTGGGCATCTTCATGTCTAAATTATGTCTGCTAACAGTCACAATGATGGCTGTTTATGGGTTTGGACCTACAATTGTGAATAGAGGACCGCTTTGCTTTGCCTTTCTAAAAGTGGTCACAACCATTTCCTCACTGCCTGACATGCTATTTAATGATACTGCACCCCGACCTAGCAGCTCAGCCACAAGCACATGCTACAGGCAGCATGTGGGGATATACAAAGTCATGGCTTCTACCTTTCGGTCACTTAGAAGCAACCTGAGTGAGGGGTTTCAATCAACCCAAGGACAGGCTGAAATACAAAGTCCAACAAATAAAAAAAAAAAAGATGTATCCAAATATTCATGACCAGCTCAAGGGTTGTTTAGTATTTCAAATCTTGACAAATCGTGACATTGAATACCTATCACTGGGTTGGATTTATTTTCCTTGATATGGTCTGGATATTAACACCAGATTCTTGTTCAATAGAAAAAGAAACCTGCTAAGGCTAGGTCATTGCACAAATGTATCAGTGTGGCTTTATTGCTGAGCAACAAAAGCAAGGATCGGCAGTAGATCAGAATGGGTGAGCTCTTGGTTCGGCTCAGGTGGCTAAGAAAATCATGATACACAGGTAGACACAAAGAAAACATATACACAATGTCTGGGATTCCACTCCAGGGATCCTGCTCCATGAGAAGAGAGCCAGGAGGAAAGAATGGCTCAAGGGCAGTTGTGTTACCCTACTTCCAAAGCACCAAGACCAAGAATCACCCAATAAGAAATGGGGCTTCACTCTGAGGATTACTGGGCTAAACGTTACCTCCTCACAGTGATACTCACAGGGGTCCTTGGTTCAAAAGCCAAAACAGTTTGGATGCATATAAAATAAACTGCAGCGGGAGAGAACATGGCTGTAAATTCATAGACAGTCACCTCTGATATTTCCCAGCTTGCCAGTGGCTAAAAGCTCCTCTGACAAGGGTCCCCAGAAGGGGTCCCAGGTGGAAGGGAAGCCTGCAGCATCCCCAGCCCAGGACCCTTTTTGATGCTTTGGGTGCGTACTGTGTACTTAACTTCCAGATTCTTCATCCTGTCCTAATCACTCAGAGTGTCAAGATATTTTATGTACAAGTTCTCTCAGAATTAAGAATGAAGAATGAAGACAATGGATGATGATTTTTTTGTGATCTGACCAGATACTTTAAAGACAATGATAGGTTCTCTGACTGCTGGACTGAATCATGACAGGGAACTTATAATTTAAGCCATGTGAGAGCAAAGTATCCTTGCTTCGTTTATAGCAATCCTTGTGATGTCTTCGTTTACAGCACACTTTGGGGTGACAGCATCCTCCCCTGAACTTCATGGCCAAGTGTCAGCATGTAGAGGAACTGCCTTCTATCATTAACCTTAAGGCAGAGCTGTTTGGTGAGCAAGGTGGCTGGTGGGTCCAGATGCCTGCTGCCACCCTGATGAGCTGAGCCCAACCTGGGACTCACACTGCGGAAGAAGGGATCCACCTCCTACGAGTTGTCCTCTGACTTCTACTAAGTGAAGGTTGACAGTTTTCTTCTTGGCTTTTTACCTTTAATGTCTCTTTAAGTTTTTTGCTATTCCTACGAGCAGCTAGCATAGATCTGGCCATGGCACGGCCATGTCCAGCACAGTGACACTGCCTTTACCAGAGCCCACTGGGAAGGTATTCCTTAAAAGCTCCTATCAGAGAATATTAAAATTCAAGGGTGTATTTTAATTCTTATTTTCCCTTAGTTGTTGTTAGTGTGTGTGTGTGTGTTTTCTTTTTTGACATTGAGCCTCACTTGTAGACTATCTGGTCTCAGAGGCTCAATTCCCAGCATGAGCTTCCAGATTAGCTAGGGTAGATGTGTGTCATCAGGCTTAAATTATTTAACTATGTCTGACAGACGTCTCACTGATGTATAGCATATACTGCCCTGGTTTTTAAAACAAACTAAACTACAAACACTTTAATCACTCCACTCGCCCTTCTGGGCCTTCCTCACTAAGAGATAAGGTCAGGGTTCAGAAGTCATGTGCTAGTCTCAGTGGCATGTTCTCTCAGCTTTTCAGCTGTTCCACATTTGGGACTGGTGCCCATCTCAGAAATAGAAATCTCATCTGTCCTCAGCAGAGATTACAAAGCCTGGCAGGTGACACATGTTCTTGTAAGAGGTCACCAATATCAACTGTGCTGAAACTGCTAAAGTCTCCTGACTGTGACACTGAGATCGATGCTCAAACCCCAACCTTGTTCCAAGACTTGAGACTCACTCTTCTGATGGAGGCCCTGGTTCTAAGCACTCCATCATGGCCCTGGATATTCAACACAGTAACACAGTAAGTGTAACACCCCTTCACCAGGCTGTGCAGACCCCATCAGCTGTCTCCCAAGGACTTCAGAAAGATGATGGGATTTGTAACGGCAGCCAGGTGATGTCCTACGTTGAGCGTCTGTAATCATCCCTAGTGCAAACTATGCTGAGGACAACTGCTTGGGCTAACATCGGGTTTCCCTATTCCCTTTGCATGTCTGCTTACAGTTTTCCTTCTCCACAGGAAGGGTGCGACAGAAGAGATGGAGAAGGGGGGATGCCCTTCGAATAGCTAGGAACATATCAGGTGTTCTTGGGAGTATAAAGGAGCCCATAGCCAAGTGTTCAAACTACTATGTTATAGGCTTCTACGGCCACTAGAAGCGGGAAACACTGCTGGTAGAGACAGGCCTCTAATGAGCTGTGAAGCCCGGAAGATGCACAAGGCTCTGTGCTCCAGTCCCCTAAGAACTGCATCTCTGGCCAATCTACACCACTAATGACCTGTCCCACGAAGTGTCCTTTCCTCTCCTCATCTCCTGATAATTATCCCAGAGAGAGGAGTAAAGAATCAGCTGGTAATGTCAGAGCAGGGAGTGTGTCCATTTTGTAAGGGAACACTAATGCTTAGGCTAACAAATGACAAGAATCAATTGGCCGAGACCAAATCTAGCACTCTTCATCTGCCTCCTCTGCAAGTCTTTTTCTAGTAAGGGAGATGCTATCCTACAACAGAGCTTTGCCATTCACATTTAAACAATCTCCTTCCAGTGTGCTGAAGATAACCATCAATCACACAGTGTGAAACAGCTGGCACTCCTGCAAGCCAAACAACCACGACTGTGTGTCTGAGGACTTGAGGCTGGCTGAGCCTGTGGCACACCTTGCTACCAGGTGCTCAGAAGTGCTCCAGGAAGGAAGCATCTTTATCTTAAAGGTGACCCAGTGGCCTCAGCCACAAAGAAAGCACCTCATCAGAAGGAACTCACCCTTCCTATCTTCCTTCCCACCTCCCCTTGGTTTCTGTCACATGAAGACTTTGGAAGCCACTTTGGTCAGGACAGCTACCCACTATGGTTGGTGCCTGGGAACAGAATTGGGAGAAGGACTCCATTAGCCATAAATCCACTCTGCCATGAAGCATACCTACCATCTGGGTCTTTAAAGGTCAGCGTGATGAACTTGCTGGCAACCATGAACATGAAAATCACCCAAAAGCATGCAGCCAGCAGGAGCCACTGGTGGTGCATGTTGTCAGACAGGGGCCATTCGACGATCCTTCCTGGAAGACACAAGGGAGATGCCTCTGCCACTCTGAGCAATAAAAAGGTGTACAGTAACATAGGCAATTTCAATGAAAAGACCCAATATCAATGTGAACACTTTCACTTTGCTCCAGTAGGTATTTGGACTTGATAGCTAATTTAACATTTCATACTTAATGAATACTACTGAAGGGCCCATCTCACAATTAAATCAACTTCCCACACCCAGTGGATGGGAATAACAAGGAACAATTTCATCCCAGAATCTTTGAGACTTTGCTGCAGTAGCTCTGCCTCCCGAGTCCTGTCTTCCAGATCAAGGTCACAAGAATCTCATGGAAAGGCCTAAGAGGAACCATCTGGAAGACTTGCCAGGGATAGAGGGTAATTCCTGCAGTGTAGACTGCATGCTGATGCAAGCAGGAGACACTGTGATTAAAACACTGACTGATGGACCTGGTGTGTATCCACGCACAGAGAATCTGAGAAAAGTACCATCTGTTTCTATAGCCAAAAGATCATTTGCCTTCAAGGACCAGTGGAGGTGGGTGCTTCGTAATATCACCTGGGAACTGAGGTATGGCATAGCTGTTGGTCCTCGCTCTCTGCTACAAAGACACACAAGGGACCAGGGAGTCACCATCAATCCTCAGCATGAGAAGGAGACAAACAGGCATGTTTCAGTCAAGTGGCACATCTTGGAGCAAAATGAGGCCATGTTAAGAGACCAAACTGGGCTGTTTTCCACCAGCTGACTGTGGTTGGCCATCGATATAGACAAGAGAACTGGTCTCCAGCCTGCTGCTGCTAACAGTGGGTGATTTTAGTGGTAGCTTCCCATCCCTGCCTAGTCACAGCTTAGCCAAGACCCAGAAAATAATAACTCTCCTTCTTTCCCGATGCCGCATTCAAGAGCTTCACTGGGACCAGGCATCTGAGGGCCAGTTTCCTCCACAGCACCTGTGAGTGATTCTCGACAGCCTGTTTGAATACAGCCATGCCAGGGAGCTTGCCACCTCCCACGCTGCCTGTACCTTTCTAGGGTATCTTGTAGGCACACCCAGGCACCTATGAGTAATGTCCAGAATGTCTTTTGGGGTCTCCAAGCATCCAAGGAATCCAAATTATTCAGAAATATAGGAGTGCAGTTAAGTTTACATTTCCCATAAACAAGTACATTTACAAGATCTACTCAACAAATGCAATCTCTATTTTTTTCTGTGCTTGTATATTGGGTCTGGAGTTTCTGGCATGTCCCCAGGCAAGGTTGCCAGAGTAAACACACAGAAATGTAACACGCCATATTATGTTTCTAGAGAACAACATATAAATTTTAGACATATCTTAAATGTTGCATGGGACATGCCTGGAGCAAAAAAAAAAAAGCTATTTGCCTCTTCTGGAATCTAGATTTAACTGAGTGTCTGCAGTTCATCTGTTAGGATACATGCCAAATCCCTCAACTGCCTGGGGTAGGGTGCCCAGTCTCCTGAAAGTCTCCTTCTCTCTCCCCTCCTTACTGGCGTGGCTCAGTGCAAAGTGAAATGAATCCTAGACTTCCCTCTAAGGCCAGCCTGTGCCTGACTTCAGACTGGCTCTCAGCCACTAGCTCTCCCGATGAGCCTCCATATCCCACCTCTGACACACACAAGGCCTTCATCTACACAGAATCAACATGAAATGAAACTCTGCCAACAGAGGACTAGTGTCGAGGGCTGGATTGGCCCAAGGCTTTCCCTGAGGCCCTGATGTATAGAAAAAGACCACAGTTCCTTCTCTAAACCAGGAGCATGCTTGGCAGAGCCAGAAATGGCCTGGAGCCAGGGTCTTGGGAGTGCTATGGCTTTGGATCTTGAGAACCTAACTCTTTCTACCCTTAGGGGCTTTGGTTATCAGTCCTCAAATTGCTGTGTGCTCAGCCTCTGACATCTGATGTATCCTGCATTCTCCTTATACAACACTGATCAGCTTTCTGCTGACGCTGTCCCATTGTTTAATATGGTATAGTATGTAAGACGTACTTGTTTTTTTTTTTAAATAAAAAAAATTATTTATTTTATGTATGTGAGTACACTGTAGCTGTCTTCAGACACACCAGAAGACAGTATCAGATCCCATTACAGATGGCTGTGAGTTACCATGTGGTTGCTGGGAATTGAACTCAGGACCTCTGGAAGAGCAGTCAGTGTTCTTAACCACTGAGCCATCTCTCCAGCCCAACCCCATACTTCTTAATAAGCGTGCTTGGCATAAGACACAGCTTGTGCAAGGACCCCTGACCTCAGCTTCCTATCTTTTTTTCTCATCTCCTGGCCCTCCCATCTAGGACCCTGGCACTGAAGAATGACCTGCTGGCCCCGGTCAGGCACCCACTCCCTATTGCAGATCCTAGCAAACCAGGTTGATAAACCCTTTGCTACCCTTTCCAGATAACTTTACGTTCTTCTAATGTGGAGATAAGTACAGCTGTGTAATGTGTCCAAGGAGACAAGAGAAGAGGCAGAGTCCTTGCTCTTTCCTCCTGCAGAGAGATGTGGGTTCCGATGTGCTAGATCCGGCAGCCCCAAGTCTGCTCAACTTTTCCTCAAGACAATGACACTTGGAGGAGGCATCCCCATGGGTTGACCCGGGTGGCCTGCTGACAGATCCTGCAGCAGAGGCTGGTAGGCAGCAGGAGAGTAGAGAGGCCAGAGCGAGTCTCAGTGAGCTAGGTGTGGTCCAGAACAAAGAGGGCTTTGTGCTGAATGACCCACTCTCCTGAATCATGGACTGTGAGCAAGGGAACACAGATGATGGACTGGGTTCCCCCTCCCCCACACAGATTCGCTCACTCTGTGGAGGTGACGGGACACCCGGGCATTGCCCACTCTGCCTCCTGCTCTGTTCATTCCTCACGTACCACCTGGGCATTCTGGTCCCTAAGTACCCTTGTGACTGGCATCAGGCTCTGGGGGTGATAGTTAAAGAATCTAATCTCAGTGGGAAATGGTCTTCTGAAGAGGTTTCATTTGTGTTCCCACGGAGCCTGGAAAGGATAGAGAAAGAGTTCTCTGCAGTAAAGAGCCTCACTGACACACCCGGTGTTGCAGGGAGGAATTCCACAGCCAGGGGCTGGTACTAGGGAGTGTCAATCTTCCTGCCTGGCTGGGTGGCTGCAGACATGCCATGAATGGCCATCTGGGCAGCAAATGTCTCATCCCTATAACAACATTGCCATCTGTACATGTGCCAATGTGTCGGGGCTCCCACAGAAGAGCCGTTGAGGTTATCCCCAGACCAGTCATGAAACTTACAGAAACACCCAATGTATTCTTTTATCTTCCACAAAGTTGAATTTCCAGTGCAATGTGTGTAAAACATCCTCGGAGCTGACATTAAGATGGTCCCTTCCCAGCCCAGCTACTGGGCAGGCTTGGGAGAGGAAGAGAAGTATACACAGGGCTCCTAGGTCCATTCTGCCTATTTAACAGCTCACCTCCTTAAGACATAAGGGGCTCCTCTGGGGCATGAAGACTTAGTAAGTTTATATGCACAAATGCTCACTCCTCTTCAAACTGGTCCTCTAAGAAGAATACCAGCACCAAGTTTTTACTAGTGTCTCAAGAACAGATGCCCAGACTAGACTGCTGCTGGCCCACGACCTCAGGTCTTGTCATGGACTCTTTATAATTGATGTTCAAGATCTGCTCCTGACAACATGAGTAGAAGAAGGGCCAGCTTCCTTCATCACTAGCCCACTGATGTCCCAACATGGGTCTCTCTCATTTGGCGGCCCCTGTCTTCTGCTAAGACAGCCTGCTGCCCCTTCCCCCTCCCCATGTATGAGCCCATGCCAACCAATTACTGCACCAGCAACTCGAATAGCACCTCATGCAGAGAACTCGGGGAGCAGCTTGCCAACGTTTGTGTCTTTCTAAAGCACAATACCACCTTGAAGACTCGGGACTCCAACGTCCACGCAAAAGAGGCTGCCAGTGTAATGCCCAGTAACCGACATCCACGGCTCTCAGAACTTCAACATTACTCGAAATCAGATTATACTTTCTAAGTCATAGTATGTGCATGTGCTTGAATCACCATGAATTTACAACATGCTACTGATTTGGAGAGACAGCTTGGCACTCAAGAGCTTTTGCTGTTCTTCCAGAAGAGCTGAGTTTGGTTCCCAGCACCCATACCTGGAAGCTCACAATCCCCGTAACCCCAGCTCCAGGAGATCCTATCAATGCCCTCTTCTGGCCTTTGTCAATACCTGCATTCATGTGCGCATACCCACACGGACCCAGACATTCGCCTAAATAAAAATAAAATGAATTTTAAAACTGCTGATGGGGGGAGCTATGAAATCTTGTAGGCATCCAAAAACTTCAAATTTTGAAAAAACCGCTATGCTACACGGCAAGCCTATTGGATAAAAGCAGTATGGACATATACCATCAGCAGGTAGAAAAGGGGGTTACAGGGCTGGAGTTGATCCTATCTGTTAATAAAAACGACATGCATGCGTACTATACGAGAGAATGTGGCTATGTGTTCTGCACGCCCATAACACACAGAATAAATACCCTGGAACAGTTGAGGGAGAGTTACTTTTACTCTAGACATATTTGTGTTTTAAAAGTTTTTTCAATAGCACAAAACTTCACAGTAAAAAAAAAAATATGTGAATAAAATGTCAGCGAATGCCACCAATGAGCACGTACCTGATGCTTTTAGCTGCTGGTTAATTCTTTCTACTTCACTAGGACTAGCCATGGTTTCTTTACTGCATACCACGTGGGAAAAGGAAGTAAGTGCTTTTTCTAGCCAGGAAAAAATGACGAGCTGGCAAAGTCAATGCACATCAGAATATTTAGCAAATACATATTTTTCTTCCTTAGTCCTTATTTGCTTAAAAAATGAGCAATTACGCCTAAATTGCAGAGAATAATATGAAAAAAACACCCTTCCCAAACATTACACTATGGTTTTGTCGAAAGTATTTGGGTTTTCTTTAAAGGAAACAGGGCGCTTGCTGTAAGCAGGTTGACAGTGTGTCTGAGTTACTTTACTTTAACCATACCAGACACAAAGCCTCAGACGAGGCAGGTGGGCTTAAAGCAGAGATTGCCCTACTTTGCCATAGCCCGAATAGATGATGTTGATGTATTTGAAAATGGTCATGATGTGTGGTTTTATTTGTTCTATAAAACTTGATGAGACTGTTAGTTAGAATGTGGTATCTGAATCACTGTCCCCAGGCTATGATCATTCATATTCATCCCTAGAACAACTATTTCTATGTTCTTACAACTTTCTTTAATGATTTATTTCATGTACATGGGGTTTTACCTGTGTTCTTGGGAGGGTGTCAGATCCCCCAGAACTGGAGTTGCAGAGCTGCCATGTGGGTGCTGGGAACTGAATCCGGGTCCTCTAGATGAGCAGCCAGTTCTCTTAACTGCTGAGCCATCTCCCAATCCCCAGAACAACTATATCTTATTTCCTTTGAAGTGACAGCTGTGTTTTACTTTATCTTTCTGGCATGGACATATGTTTGTGTATGCAAGTTTAATGGACAAAGTAATTAAAAAAAGAGATCATTCTCCAATTTACCAAGAAGGCATATGTTCTTTCATCTGATAAAATGGGGTTAGAGACACAGCAGTGTCACGAGTCCTTATAGAATCTCAAGTCTAACAAACCCACAGGAAGTGGAAAGATGGTACCTGATGATACTGGAAAGAGGTGGTACCGTAAGAAATTGCAGGAGGGTATGACCTGGGCAGAGGGCCCTTGCCAGAGGAGGGAAAAGGACAGGTTCCATGCCAGGAAACACGCTTATGATTAACTTAAGAAGAGGCTCGTATGGCCCCAGACACAGTTGAGGCACAGTAAATGCCACTCAGCAAACACCAGCCATAACAGTTGCTACGGGATCCCATTTTTTCCTGACGTGGAAGAGAGACATACGGAAAAGGGGGTTGGTGGAGTGGGATAGTCTGATCTTAAATTTTGTTTTAAAGCTCAAAGATATAAAGAGTTCATTTGATGATGGTCCATTTCCATTTGCAGAGGAGGGGACATTCTAATCAGTATAAACCAACCTGACCAAGTGCTTGCCCTACACCTCTATCTCTAAAAACCAGAGGGAGGCGCTGGGGAGAAGCTCAGGCAGCCATGTGCTTGTTGCATGGGGACCAGAGTCTGATCTCCAGAACCCACACAGAAGGGCTGAGCACGGAGACACTGGCTTGCAATCCCAGCCCTGGGAAAACAGGAACAGCAAGGTCCCTGAACACACCAGCTAGCCATCCTAACCGGTCAGTGGGATCCAGGTCAATGAAAGATCCAGTCTCAAACAAAAGCAAAACCAAAACCAAAACAAGGTAGGGGCTGGAAAGATGGCTTAGCAGTTGCTGCTTTTGCAGAGAATACAAGTTTGGTTCCCAATGTGCACATCTACTGGCTTACAACTGCTTCTAGCTCAAGTTTCAGGGTGATTAGATACCCTCTACTGGCTGCCTCAGACAATAACTACCAATGGTATATATACACATAGGTTAAATTAAATCAATTAAATAAAAACCAAGAAATGACACCCAAGGTTCACCTCTGGGTTCACTATATTTGTGCATACATGTAAGCATGCCCCACCCCTGTCACACCAGTGAGTGAGCTAGTAAAAAGACACACACAATAGGGTATGTAAGGCTTTGATGGGTCCTGGAGAAAGGCTGCCTATCTCACTATGGTGTGATTTCCTTGCTGATTACAGCATCTAACTAATGAGTCTGGCTTCATGTTGAGGCCAGTGGCTGTCACTCTTGGCTTTATATTAGAATCATTACATCGGTCTTGACAAACAGCAATACCCTGGGTATGGATAAGTCTGTGGAGGTGATATCCAAGCAGGTTTCCAAGCTCTGTACAAGATTCTCATGACCAGCTGAGACAGGGGACTGCTGGTCTTGCCACCCTCTACCCATCAGGTTTCCCTCAAACTTCAGTGTCCATGTGAATCCTCTGGGGATCTTGTTAAAATTCAAATCCTTGGCATATTTCCAGAGTAATGGCTACTCTCCCTCCATTTTCAGGACCGGCTGTAAAATCTCATGAAGCCACAACAGCCAACTGATGCTCTGAATTAAGTGTGTTCTTGATAAATGGCTGCAAAATGGTTTAATTAGAATCTAAGACCATCTTCCATCACTGCCCTGAGTAGACTCTTTTCCAGCTCTCCTATCTATGGGTAAGTACACATTGTAGAGTTAAGATTTGCTGCCCACGGGGAAAGAAATTCTATGACAATGTGTCTTATTTTCTAAACAAAAAAAGTACCCCCAATTCCTTCAGCCTCACTTCTCTAAGTATGCCCTATTCTTTGGACCATGTCCCTAAATACAGATCTTCTCCCTGGGGCTTGCCACTATCTCAAGCTGTCAAGGTCCAGGATCACAATGTCCATCTGCAAGAGGACCAGGACCTGGCATGCAGCTTTCCTTCAGGGATCCACAAAAGGCCAGTGCATCCCTGTAACTATGTGATAAATAGCCTTCAAAAGGCCTGGCATTTGCTGTAATTAACTCCCCGTTGTTCGAGAAGCCAATACAAGCCACTTGCAGCTAATGGTGGTGGCAGAGTTGAGTGTGCCTCACATGGCTCTGGACACAGTGTGCTCCTACACACAGAGTCCTAGCCCCAGGGAGCTGGCATATCCATCTTCAGAGCCTTCTTCCTTCCAGTCATTAAGTGGTACACAAGTCAAGATGCCAACTAGCCTGAGGGTGGGCTCTGAAAATCCACACACAGAACCGGTGACTGTACGGAGGAAGAGAGCCGGGGAGAAAAACCAACAGAGCCAAGAAGATGCCTGTACCTCTTTTCTCTTTCAGACAAAAGAGAGGCAGCACACATAAGAATGTCTGTCATCACCAGTGACAGCCACAGTGCAGGTACTGTCTTTGGAGGCACCTTTCTCTCTCCTGCATTTTAAAAAAGGGATGCCTGTAGATTCATTTGTCTCAGCTGTCCATGTTCCTCTGCTGTTGAAGCACAAAGCCTCTCCTACCATGTGATCCAGACTGATCCCATCCATCACGTTAGAAAAGGTTTAGAAAAGGCTCTTTAAAAAGGTCCTGTGGTACACAAGCCGAGTCAACTCTGTTCATACAGGCTTTAGCCAGTCATTCGTTCTGAACCCTCCAGAACACAGTGATGCATGTTCCCCACTCCAGGACTGAATGCTAATAGAGAAGCTGATGCACTAGGTGAGAGATCAGTAACTAAGAAGA
Source organism: Rhabdomys pumilio (assembly GCA_030674055.1). Classification (NCBI taxonomy): domain Eukaryota; kingdom Metazoa; phylum Chordata; class Mammalia; order Rodentia; family Muridae; genus Rhabdomys; species Rhabdomys pumilio. Next base: position 27,582,942 of record JANHMN010000017.1, on the reverse strand, counting down.
TGGGTGGGAAGGCTAGGGCCTCGGGAAAGAATGGTGTAAAAGGTAGCTGGCATTTCAGCGAGGTAGATTTAGTGGAGAACATGCCTGCCACCACTCTTAACACTGGGCATGCCCACTTGCCTGGGACACCATCTCTGGGCCACACCCTGGGAACTGGGAGCAGCTAGGTACTTTAGAGCAGACATGCAGAGCTGCTGGCTACACCATTCAAGGGTGGAGCAAAGAGACAGACAGCTGTGTGCAGGGAGCAAGCAGTCCTTGAGACTAACAAGGCATGGCCATTCTTACTGAGGACCAGTTCGGGCAGCAATGATAACAGAGCACAGGCCAGATCCCGGACTCCCTGTTAGTTCTGTAGGGTGGGAGCTGACCATTCATCTCTCCCGCTGAGATGAGATTTCTGTTTTGTTGTTGTTTTCTACCATGGTTCACTAGTCTTGTTTTTGTTTTGTTTTGTTTTTCAAGACAAGGTTTCTCAGTGTAGCCCTGGCTGTCCTGGAACTCACTCGGTAGACCAGGCTGGCCTCGAACTCAGAAATCTGCCTGCCTCTGCCTCCCAAGTGCTGGGACTAAAGGCGTGCGCCACCACTGCCCCTGCCCCCCTGCCTAGCGTGGTTAGGTTGTCTCTTTTTATCTAAGCTAGGGGGGGGGGTGTTGGTTTTTTTTTTTTTTTTTTTTTTTTTTTTTTGCAGTTAATTAAGTGAGGAATGACCTAAGTGGTTTGTCTTTGTTTTTCAGTACTAGTTTAAAAGACATAAAGTTACTATTCAGCAAGACTATTGTTTGCCCTCAAACACCAGCATCTCCCTCTAAGCTTGAATACATTTCTATCACCCCAATTGATCAGCTCCTTTTCACATGCTGATAGAGCTCTGAGGACTCCTGGAACATACCATCAGCATTTTACTCAGTAAGGGGCTGGCCTGCCATACACTGTAGCTCCTGCAGCTTCTTTGCTTTAGTGTTGGTGAGACTCAATTCTTTGATGTCAGTCTTTAAAAATGCACAAATTGGACCAGTGAGGTGGTCTAGTAGTAAATTTGATCGAAGAGCCTAAAGACCTGAGCTGAATCCTTGGGATCCATATGGTGGAAGGAAAGAACTGATTCCCAGAAGTTGTCCTTTGACCTCCACATGCTGTGCCTTGCCACACACATACTTGTAAAGACACACACACACACACACACAGATTCCCAAGGGCACACACGCATGCACAGAGTATGTGCAAAATAAATAAGAGTGAAAAGCACAGCACCAATTACAAACACAGGAAAGAACAATCCGCCAGCCCTGACAACGACCCTGAACGTTTTCATACCAAGACTGTATGCAGATTTCAGCTCCGTGTTTACAATGAATTGATCTAAACACCTGGGTGGTAAAAATGATCGAAGCGGCCTCTTTGAATGTATGCTCTGCTATAAGAAAACTAATTCTGATTAAAAACAAAGCTGGTTAAAGGAGAAATAGATCAAATGAGGAAGAGATGAATGGGAAGTCTAGGTTCTAGAACTGCAAAAGCTACAAGGAAGTCAATGCCCCTGGTAAGTCCCTGTTGTGGGTGCTGTGGAAGCCAGGACCTACTCCAGCACACACAGCTCAGGCTCCACAGTTACAATGTTGAACTTTTTTTTTTTTTTTTTTTTTTTAACACTTCCAGACACAAAGGAAACCTCATACAATCTGGAAATAGCAAGGTGCTGCTAGGCCTGGAAGGACACTGGGAAGAGAACCAGACCCAGAGGCTGGTACACGGGGATATTATCTGCCCTGCCATACTTTTTGATTTTGAATTGTGATGTAGCAACAAACTTACCAAGCTACAACTTATTAAAGCACAGAACAGTGTATGGATGTGTCTCTATAAACAGTTCTATTACAGACCATTGAGCTTTTAAATACACAGTGCTCACAGTTCAGAATTTTCCTTTGTCTTCTCTGCTGTGGTCCCTTCCAATCCTGCCTTAGAAGGTTGTCCTTGGTTAGCAGATGAAAACATCCTAACTCTGTCCAGTGAGAGATACAAGAGTGGCTGAGGCAGAAGCTTTGAGTAACAGAGAATGTTGACAGACGGTCCATCAGGTATTAACCCAGTGCTAGCTGCAATGCATGCCCCTATTATATTTAAGGAATCATTTCTTAGTGTGCACGTACATATTCTCCACCAGGTGCTTAAGTTCCCTGAGATGTCTACACAGGAGAGAAAGAAGGCACTACGGATATTGAATAGCCATGATCTTAAATACCTGACGGGTTCACATTTTCCATCACGGACCATCTGTGGCCTGGGTTTGGAGGCGTCACATTCCCATGCTGTACTTGTTCTTCTTGAGGTTTATGGTTCCTCTGTCACTGTGTAGAATGATTTGAAATAACAGTGAGAATTCAAGACCATCCTTAGCTGCACAGCCTGAGGCCAGAATAGGCTACATAAACCCCATCTCAAAAACAAAAGACCAAAAACCAAGTAACAAAACCACCACCCAAAGTTAGGTCAATTTTCTTAATATGACTTAGTTTCTACCGGGAAGCAGTCACTTGGAATACTCATGTATATGTTTCTAGAACAAGTTCCTCACAGAAAGCAGGTTGCATCTGTATTTCTTCATAAGAAGAATCTATTTCAAATGTGCCTTAAGAGCACTCCCTGTGATTTACTATGAAAATTAAAATTATTAATGAAACATTTTTACCAAGAATAATCCAATCCCACTGTTTTATTTGCTAGATGTTGAGTAAATAAGTTTTATACCGCACCATGAGTTATTCCAAATGACAGATACACTCTGAGTTCTGTCAAGCTTTATTTAGCATATGGCAGATTCTAGACAAAAGTCACTTGATAAATGACAATGGGATAAACGTTAACCTCGTAGGATTAGAGAAACCACAGATTTAATAGGATTGTTGGCAGAATAAACAAACAATGGACTTTATTCTTTAAAAAAAAAAAACACCTCAGTATTAAAATTAAAGGTAATTTCACCTCACATAGATTAAACAGTTCTAGACTGTGTGAAGAGAAAACAGACTGTCTGGTTCGGAAGGTCTCAAGTTTAGGGTCTTACACCGTCCTCCTCTCTACTGCATTCCTGGCTCTTTCCTAAGTCTTTATTGTATAATCTCCTCAAGCTTCAAAAATGACCCAAATATTACTGCGAGTGGCACAGATTATTCGTAAGTGTTTTCTGCTACTCTTTGTTCAACTTTGCAAAAACAAAAACCAACCAACCAAACAGAATCCTATTTTCCTTTCCAGGAAGAGAAGGCTTTCTCGAGAATTTCTTCTGTTCTTCAGGGTCAAGAACAAACATTCATGATTTTTCTTTTCATCTTGAAATTTCAATTCTGCTTCAAGACAAACTATGTTCTAATTATCCTGGGGACCGTGGAAAATAGAAAGACATTTCTTTCTTTGTGTCTTTTCTTTTTCACCCAGTCATTTAAAAAAAGATGAAGTCGTGGCTGGTGATCATCAGGCCGGAACGAAGCTGAGCTGTCTCATTTTAAGAAGGTCTCAAGATATTCCCTACTCTGGCAGTTCCAACAGACCAATGCATTAAAAACCCAACTCCTTGTGGCTAACCAGAACCTGGCTGAGCTACTTTGTATTCACTGCCCTGCCCTTTCCTGTCTTGAATGGACTTGGAGAGCGAAAAAGCACCAGCCTTTGGAAAACCTGTTTCATCTTTCCAGCCAGAAAGTGCAAATAATCGATGCCTAGACCTCCAACTTCTGACAGACCTCTTGATGGAGAAGGTCTAGGGCCAGTATGCAGGACCAGCTAGCAGAGCTCCTTCCCCTAGAGCCCCAGGAGCCGCGCTCAACCATGCGCTCCCTCAGAAAGGCTGCACAGGTTCCTCCCTCCAGTCTTCCTTCCCCGCACGCTCCCGGGACCCAAGTGGGAAAACGTTCTCCTCTTTCCACCCCAGCCCCCATTCACAAACTCAAGTCTTTAGCCCAGGATGGCAAAGGTAGATGATGGCTGGTTCAAATATCACCGATTCCATTCATCAAAGCATCGGCACAAGGACGTTGCCTTGTTGCATAATTAAGTGATGAAGGCTCTTCCCAGGAATCTCTCCATCCAGAGACGTCTTTAAGTCGCTCCAGCACGTACCGAGGTAGCTAGCCGAGGAAAACCGACTCCACCACCCTTCTGTCCACCCGGCATGGAGGTGGGGGACCGCACCTCATTGAGACCCGCCATCCCTGGGTTCCCAGCTCACCCTCGGTGCATCGGCGATCACGCTCCTCTTCACTGCCGGCGCTCTGTTCCGGCCTCACCGGGCCTGTGGGCGTCCCCGGAGCCAGGGAGGCCAGCCCCGCCCAGACCTCCGCGCCGCTACCCGCCCGCCTGCAGGGTGCAGGGATGCAGCCACGCCGGAAGGAGGAAGCTGGTGCGTGGGAGCTGAGGGGTGCAAGACCGCCGCCCACCGCCGCCCACCGCAGCCCCGGTTTGTGGGCCCGGTCCTGCGCGTCGCCGCCGCCACCGCTGTGCACGCGCGCGCGTCCACGTTGCAGGAAGCCAGGAGGAGGCACCGCGCACCCACCATCCCAGGCCTCCGGGTCCCTATTGGCCTCTACTAAATTGTAGAGATGCACCAACCCAGGCACACTGCGCCAGAAAACACCTCCGAGAAGGCAAAGAAAATCCAAAACTTGGAAAAACGCAACAATGTCAACGATAATAAAACACATAAATCAATAAGCATTCTTTTAAAAAGATTTTTTTTTTTTTTTGGCTTGGGAAAAGGTTAGATCGCTTGAGCTTTGGTATAGAACAAAACTTTATTCTTCCTTACATAATTATTTGTTTTTATTGTTTTTTGTTTGTTTGTTTAAGACTATACTTAAATGGAGCCAAGACTTGCCTGGAATTTCTAGGTAGAAAAGGGGATCAAGCCAAGGCCAGATTGACAAATCCCTTCTGAGTTCACTGATTCTCTGCCTCGATAAAGATTTACTATCTTTTCTTCTATTCTTCTTGCTTGTCATTCTTTGCAATGTTTAAAAAATAAATAAATAAAGGAACGTGGGATGTGCTGGCTCAGAGCAACGACTTGGGTGGCTGTTGAGGGTCTGGGACCTTAATTCTTTGAGGTAAGCCTGCCTAAACCAAGAAGCAGGTGCTGTCTCAATTCAAAGACCCGAGTGAGACCAGAGTTCATGTTTGACTGGAGTCAGCATGTTCTCAAGAACAGCCTCTGACACTGTTGGGTACAAGATGGCTCAGCAACATGGTCCACTCAGCCTTGTAGTTCCTGCTGCAGATGGTATTTCCATACTGTCCTGGTGTGGGTTAACATTTCCATAGCTTAGCTAATAGATCCTCTAAAATCAAGAGCAGAAGAGAGTTTTCCACTACACACCATATTCTCGAAGGAAAGAGGCTGTCCTCTAGGAAGAGTGGATATGTCCTTTGCTCTGTGGCATTTTAGCACCGTTTCTTTTGCTATGACAAAAAAAAAATAAATAAATTCTAATAAAAATCAACTTAGGGCCTCTTGCTAGCACCAGCAGAATGGGCTCCAAAAAGGTAACCCACCTGCTGCCCACATCTACAAAGGAGCCCAGTCCAGCTGGGGCACTTCCCAATTCCTGTGGATAACAGGCTACAGCAGGAGCCATTCAGACAATCTTTTCAAATGACTGGGACCATTCATGAGACTGATACAATGTATGAAGATCGTGAAGCTGATCCAGTGAATGAAGACCCATGAGGCTGATCCAGTGAATGAAGATCTCTGGAGTTCCCCAATATCTCCCCTCACTTTGTGGCTACCCTTACCTCATGGCTCCCCTCACCACACATCCATAATGAAGTTCATTATGCCTGCAACTACTCCAACATCTGCCTGGTCGTCAACAAACAAGTGGTCTGACCTGTCTGCTGCCAGGACCATCTTGCTCCTTATGCAGAACACATTAAGAGAACCCAGCCTTGACAGCCCCTTGAACATGCTAAGCATGTTTTGCTATGTGCTGGGGAAACCCGTGGCTCTTAGAGTACTGGCAAGAAATCTACTCAGAGCACATCTCCAGTTAAGAGTCTGACCCAAGCTGTCCAGTCTCTTTTTTGTGTAGCCATTTTATCTTCTGCTTATATGGTCAGCCCTTCACTTGAATTATGTCTATGACTCTGTACCTTGAACCGTGTTTTTATAAAATTAAGTCTAGTTGAACCCTCAGCAGTGTATGGTAAATAAGTGTTTTGTACAAAAGAAAGAAAGAGGGAGAGAAAGAAAGGAAGGAAGAAAGAAAGAACTCAACAAATTAGAAGAGTGTTGTGGTTTGGATGAGAATATCCCCCCTCAAGATTTTGAATCATTGGTCTCCAGTGGGTAGAAATATTTAGGAAGGATTAGGAGGCGTGACTTTGTTGGAGGAGGTGTGTCACTGAGGGTAGACTTTTGGGTTTCAAAGCCCACATCATCCTTCATCATCTCTTTCTGTAAACTTGTGGATCAGACATCAGCTCTCAGCTACTGCTCCAGTGCCCTGCCTGCCCGCCTGCCTGCCTGCCCGCCTCCCTGCCTGCCTGCCTGCCTGCCTGCCTGCCTGCCTGCTGCCTGCCTGCTGCCTGCCTGCCTGCCTGCCTGCCTGTCTGCCTGCTGCCTGCCTGCCTGCCTGCCTGCCTGCCTGCCTGCCTGCCTGTCTGCCTGTCTGCCTGCTGCCTGCCTGCTGCCTGCTGCCTGCTGCCTGCCTGCTGCCTGCCTGCTGCCTACCTGCTGCCTGCCTGCTGCCTGCCTGCCTGCTGCCTGCCTGCCTGCTGCCATAGACTCTAACCCTATGGAACTGTAGGTTCCCAATTAAATGCTCTATTTTACAAGTTGTCTGGTCATGGTGTTTTATCGTGGCAATAGAAACATAACCAAGACAAGGGAAATGACTTTATGTTGACTTATCATCCTGGAAGGACAAAATGTGTCACAGCAGGAGAAGCAGGAGGTCAGCTGGCTATCCTGCCTCAGCAGTCTGGAGACAGAGAGAGGATGAAGTTGAGAGTGCTTCCTTACACTGGCTCGTTACTTCTTTATGCTTATAGAGTTCAGGACCCAAACCCAGAGCACTGTGCTCATTCCAATGGGCGAGTCTTTCCCGCCCATCCCCATTCACACGACCAAGACAGTCCTTTACAGACATATATACCCACAAGACAATCTCAGCTAGTTAATTCCTCACTGAGATCTCTTTTCCCAGATTTTGTCATGCTGACAAAAGCCAGCCACACAGATGAGAAGTGAGCAAGAACCCTCAGTCCTACCTCAAGGCAAAGGGTGGAGGTTGTCTGACAAGGAGGAAATGCACGCCAGTGAGGCTTTGTAGTGTAAACAACTCTTATAGAGCTGGGACTTGAACTCAGGGCATCATGTGATCTCCTCAAAGGTGTTTTAGTGACATCACATTTGCCTAGTGATTCATAAATTATGGCTACTGGATCTGAGTGATATAGGTGGACATTTCTTTTCCGAAACAAATGAGATGGGCCCGTTATTTCCAGGAAAATGAATGCTATTCCTTGCCAATGATAAAATTTAATATCTTGTGTTAATTTAAACTTTTGGAATACTTTCATTCACCACTGTGAATTTAACAAGATTCCAAAATTTAAAGGTTGGGGTTTTTTTTTCTGTTGAGACTGGTAGTATTATAACTAATATTCTTTTAAATATATATTTTATCTTCACATATATATGAACCTTATAATCACATATATATGAATAAATAGATAGATAGATAGATAGATAGATAGATAGATAGATAGAACAATGGTATTATGTCAGGAATGTACACTTGGCCTTTGCTTTCTGAGGGAGAGAGTCTACCTCTTCTAAGGCCTCCTGGGAAATGGGAGTGCCTTTTGTTCTACTTAAATAACTCTAGCTGGGCTCAATGGGAGCTGGTTTCCAGAAAGATGGCCTGACTAGAAGGCAGGGACTGTGAGTGTTATCCTGTGGGAAGGTTGAGAGGGGTGGGAGACTGAGTAAACAGATGGAGCCTCCGTGATGGAACTGCCACAAAAACCTCTAGGCTTCAGAGTTTCCAGGCTGAAGAGCAAATCTAAGGTCTGAAAAGTAAATTTCCTGAAGAACACATGGAAACTGGAAGCGATGTATCCTGGCCCCACACCCCACCACACACACACACACACACACACACACACACAGCTTGCCCCATGCACCACCTCTACGGGCTGTTGCTGAGTTACAGTGAGCTCTTAGAGTTAGTAAATCATTTCTCTGAGTTCTAGGAGATGTCTTAGCAAGCTGCCAAACTTGGGGCTGTGATATTATGGCTTGAATAGGAAGTGCCCAGGATAATCTCAAAGTTTTTGGTCGCCAAACTGTGGTGCTATTTTGAGAGGTAGTAAAAACTTGGGGAGGTGTGGTCTCACTAGAGGAAGTGTGTTATTGACATCAAAATAAAGGCAGTCTTGTGAGACCAAGCCGTTAGCCTGAGCAACTGAACCCTTAGCCCCATATAGTTAGTTCAAGATTATACTGAATTGAGGATGCCTGTTAGTGTCTCCGGAATCAGAGAATTGGTTGTGTTAGGTTTATAGGTTTATAAGTGATCACTCCACCAATGATTTAATGCCACAGACTATAAATATACTCATTGAAAAGCATTTGGTTTCCACACTGTAGAAACGATTAAGGAGCTAGCCCTGCTGACTGTGGGTATTAAGGAAAACTCAGGCCAAATTCCCTAGAAAGAATAAAATATTTCTTCTTTTGTTCTGCTTATCTAGGTGAAGAATTTTCTTCATATTCCTAGCCTAAAATAATGTGTTGCAGCAGACAACATGCAGAAAGAATTGTACAAACCCATCTGTCCTCTCTGTGATAACCATTAAAGAGATTTGTAAAATTGTATACAGTGAAAATATAGCTAGTTTCCTTTCAAATGAATTATTTATATAATGGGCATGGCGGGTATATTCATTTCTAAGTGGTTTAACAGCTGTTTTAGCCTTGCATCTTTGACTTCTAATATGTGGACACAACTGAGATTATCAGGAGCTTTAGGGTGTCCTTGAACATTTTAAAGAGTGTAAATGGGTCTTTGGAGCATAATACTTCTGAATCAAAAGACACTGAAATTCTGAAAGAAACTCAAATTCTTCATCACAAAAGGAAACAGAGAAGGTCTGTACTGGGTCCTGTCTTCAAATTCAAAGATGGCGGTGCCTGGTTTGGTGGTTGTACTGGGGAACACACAAATTCCTTACCCACCCATATGCACTACCGTGTTTTCAAACCAAACCAAACCAAGATCCTTCCTCAAAGGGAGATAAAAGATGCATCTAGAGAAACAAAGAAGCCCAGGAGGAGGTGATGGTGCCCATGAAGAGGTTATGGTGTGCAGAGTAGAAAGCTATGATCCTATGTGAGCAGGGAACTGCCAGGCTCTCCAAGAGTTCTGTGACATTAAAAATCCTATGGTCTCCCTTCCTTCACTTTGGGTTAAGCATGTACGGACTAGAGGTCCTCTAGGTGTGCATGCTGGCATTCCCATTGTTCCCCCTTCCCTCTTTCTCATGCCTTAGTGACGCCAAGGAGACTCTTCTGAGACTTCTGTAGACAGTAGTCAGCTTTTTGCTACTATAACAAGTACCCAGGATAAATCATCCCGTAGGAGAGAGTGTTTGTTTTAAAGATCTTAGTTTCTGTCTTTCGAGGTTTCTGCTTATTTGCTCCATCATCTTTGAGCTGAAGGCATGGAACACACCATAGTGGGAAGTGTGTGCTGGCCTCAGGATCATTAGAGCCTAAGAAGAGACATCTGTGGAAGTTAGATGGCCACACGGTAAGTCTGGAGCACCTGGACCACATTCTGGCTCCCGAGTGACCCTAGTCAGTTATATGGCTCACACTTAAGAATAGATCATATGACCTGCAGTTCTCTCCTTCTGGTGTGTGCCACATGTTAGGCAGCAGACACAGCTGCTGTCCTTGAGCCGTCTTTTGGGAGAAGTTACATTGTTATCATAGCTGAGACAGAAAAGCAATCATACCTGTTCTTTGTTGCTGTTTGTTCAGCCAGTATCAAAACCTTTGCCCTTAATAAAATACCTGCCCTAACACCATAGCTTAATGAAACAATAAGCATGTAGAGTTAGGGGCTGGAGAGACGGCTCAGGGTTTGAATGTGTATTGTTCTTGAAGAGGACTAGTTTGTTCCCAGCATTCATGTCGGGCAGAATATAATGGCCTTGAGTTCCAGTTCCAGGAGATCTGATACACTCTTCGGAGCTCTGTGACAGTCTCTCTCTCTCTCTCTGTCTCCCTCTGTCTCTCTCTGTGTTTCTGTCTCCCTCTGTCTCTCTCTGTGTCTCTGTCTCTTTCTCTCTGTCTCTGTCTCGCATGCACACACACACACAATTTTTTAAAAAAAGATCATGGAATCAGAGCCCAGCGTGAGGGGATTTAGGAGACTAAGGCAGGATGAACAGTGAATTTAAGACCAGCTTGGACGAACTATTAAGACCCTCATCTCAGGAACAAGTGAACAAATAAAAAGAAAGACAAGCAAACAAAACCCCCAAACATCACTGGATCAAAAATCAGAAAATTTGGGTCTATGACATTAAACTATATATAAGAAACTGCTGAAATGTTGTCTTCTGACATGACCTGGCTGTCACACCAACACACTCACAGCAGCTGTGGGTACCTGCATGAGCTGGTTCTGTACAAGATCATGACAGCTAACCTTTCAGCATGGAGACGGGAAGAGCTATTGGCAGTTGATAGCTGCTGGTGTAGGGAGCATCATTCCTCTTTGGGAACATGGACAATGGCAGGTTGCCCCTGTTCCAGTTGACAGCCTCACAGCTGTGCGCATATGGGCAGCACAAATCAGACTTAGTGGTTTATTAAACAAAAACTAAGACATGAAGTTGGAAGGGGAACATGGAGAGATTTGAGGTAAGTTGGGAGAGAGATTGGAGGGTAGACGTGATCATATTTTGTTGTATATGCACATGGGATTTTCAAACTCTCAAAGAATAAATTTGGAAAAAGAAAAGAACTTTAACAGTTTTTGATGTTGGGGAATGGCAATGCCATGACTCGACTCACTGCACCATTTAAAGTTTTGCTTTGTTTTTCTGTCCTTTCAACAGCAAGTACATAATGCTCTTTGACAAAGTCCCTTCCCATAATCCTTTGCCACCCACTTCCATCTCTCATCATATCCCTTCTTCTCAAGTCCCCTCCCACTTTTGTGTGCATGCGTGCATGTGTGCATGCGTGTGTGTGTGTGTGTGTGTGTGTGTGTGTGTGTGTGTGTGTCTGCGTGCACATGCATCAGCTTACCTGCATGGGCATCAGTGGGAGTTATTTACTTGAGCCAGGGCAGCATACCATTGTCTACATCCCTATGACCCCTTTTCTCCTGGAAAGAGTGCACTGCTATAGCTCCTCTGGTAGAGAAGCCTCCTTGAGCCCCTCCCCCTTCAGGAGGGGATGTTCATAGGCCTCGTCTTTTGTTGACCTTTCACACATAGTCACTATTCACTATACCCTACAATTTCATCTGAAGTTAAGTTGTGAATTGGCTAGTTAGTCAGTCAATCAGTCAGTCAGTCAGTCAGTCAGTCAGTTTACTGTTACTGTAACAGATAATTGAAGTAATCAGCCTATAAAGAAGAAAGATTTATTTTGATTCACCATTCTGGAGACTCCAGTCAGTGGTTGACTATGATGTTGTTGTTTGGGATTTGTGACAAGGTACCAAACATGTCATGGTGTGTGTGTGTGTGTGTGTGTGTGTGTGTGTGTGTGTGTGTGTGAGCGCGCGCGAGCATGTGTTGGAATAAAACTGCTCCACCACCAACCAGGAGCAAAGGAGAAAGAGAAGGGAGCTGTCTCTCTGGGATCTCTGAGATCATATCTGCATGTGGCCCTTCTTAGCCTCTAAGAAGCAACCTTCTGTCACAGGATCACTCTGAGAGCCATGTCTTTATCACAGAGACCTTCTAGGAAGAATTTGAGAACTAAAGTCTAATGCCAGATGAGTATTAAGTCACCTAGTATTTTGCCTAGCTCTAATTTGCCCTACTTATAGATCAGAGTAGATATCTATAGAATTTCTTACTCTAAAGCATCAGATTATGCATTGTTCTATGTTTGACAGATCTATCTATCTATCTATCTATCTATCTATCTATCTATCTATCTATCTACACATACACACACACACACACACACACACACACACACACACACACACACACAGTAGACCAGCCCCAGAGCACACTGAATTGATGTTCAGCTCCTAGAGTATGCCTTAATTCATTTCTTACCTCTAAATATTTTTTGGAAGATCTTGGTACTTCCCACATAAAGTATTATGCTGTCTACAAATAGAGTTTCACTTCTGTCTTCCACATGAATGATTCTATTTTTTCTTCTTACCCACCCATACTCACAGGCACCCAGGAAAACAATGACACAGAGACTTAGGAGACTGAGGCTGGAGTCATAAATTCGAGACCTGCCTGGACTGCATAGCCATTAGAAATAGTCGAATTTTAGTTAAGGTAGACAGTGGTTTTTAAAGGTTGGCATTAAAAGCACAAACCACAAAAGAAAACACAGGCTTCATTCAAAGTTTACAGTATTTTTTTTTCCCCAGAAGACATGTCTTCATCTGGTTTTAATGCTATAACTGCACATTACATTTCCAGGTCCTAAGGAAATGCTAAAAGCATGGTGCCCACATCTGCCTAATTTGCATCAGGCAAGGATGAGCTTCACAATGATGGTAGAAAGAATGAGAGCTTACTCTTTCAACATTAATCTCTCAAGAGCCTATCCTTTCACAGTGGATCCATGGGTGTATAGGTTATCATTGATCTATTCATGAGGACATTCAATCACTTCCATATGGATCTAACATCAAATCCTATTGACACTTGACTTAAATTGGATTAAGGTTCTCACACATGAAATCCAGGGTACACATATCCATGTGATAGCAAAAGGTCAAGAGACGAACCAAAGAGAAAAAATTCAAATTTGTCTATCTATCTATCATCTACCTATTTATCTATCATCTATCTATCTATCTATCTATCTATCTATCTATCTATCTATCTGTCTGTCTACTTTCCTGCCTATCTATCTTATACAGAGAGACTCGTGATAAAGAAATATGTGATATCTTTCTGTGACTATGACAAAATACATGAGAAAAATCCACAGAAAAGAAGAATGACTTCAGAGGGATCAGTCCACAGTCAGAGTGTCAGTCCACAGTCAGAGGGGTCAGTCCATGGTCAGAGGGGTCAGTCCATGGTCAGAG
>JANHMN010000017.1:27524503-27569618 GCA_030674055.1 Rhabdomys pumilio | reverse complement strand
CAGTCCATGGTCAGAGGGGTCAGTCCATGGTCAGAGGGGTCAGTCCACAGTCAGAGGGATCAGTCCACGGTCAGAGGGGTCAGTCTATGGTCATTTGTTGTTTCTGGACCTGTGGTCAGGTAAAAAAAAATATGACAAAGAAAGTGTGGTTGAAAAATCTTAGTTTATGGGTAAAAAGAGAGAGAGAGAGAGAGAGAGAGAGAGAGAGAGAGAGAGAGAGACAGACAGAGACAGAGAGACAGAGAGACAGAGAGAACACAGGGAAGAGTAATGGGGGGGGAAGTTGGTGTCAAGGACAGAATAAAGCGTATCCTCAAGGCCCTGCTTGCTCCAACTGCACATCCATCTCCTAATAGCTGTTGACCCCTCCAGTAGCTCCTCAGACTGACCATCAAGTCCTTATCACATGGCCTTTGGGGGACATTTGAGATCCAAACCATGACAGACTAATACCTAAATTATCTACGGATTTCTTAGATTTAATAATAAAAATGCAAATAGCCTCATTTAAATGTGAACAAAAGTTCTGCATCGACATTTGTTCAGCTGTATAAACACCCAATAACCATGAAAGGATGCCCACCATCGTTAGTGGCAGGGAAATGAAAATCAAAATCTTAACGAGTTCTCATTTCGTGGACACTAAAATGAGTATAAAAATCACTAGAAGCAACTATTAGCAAATTGACATTTAAAAAAAAGAGCTTTTATGTATTACTGGTGGGAGGGCATGATGGTAGTGGCTTTAGAAAACATATTCTGTTCTCACAGTGTTAAAAATAGTTACTCATAACCAAGCAAACCAGTCTTCAGTATACACTCAAAATACTCAAGAGAAGAAAAAAAACATGTCTGTGGCAAAAATGCATGAGTGCTTACATAATTACTCAAGGAAACAATCCAAACGTCCACTGCATTGAACAATGGATGCATTTTAAAAGAAGCGTATCCACACAGTGGAATATCTTTTGGCATCCAAAAGGGATGAGGCACTTATACATGTACAACATATAGAAACCTATAGTACATATGAATTTTAAATATTGTGCTAACTGGAAAAAACAACCACAAAAGACAAAGCACTGCATGCTTTGTGTGTCTGCGTGAAATGCCTAGAGGGAGAAAATCTAGAGACAGGACGTAAGAGCTTCAGAAGGGTCAGAAATAGCAAAGAGCTGCTAATGACACAGCAATCAAGGCTAGATTATTTCATTTTATATCACCTGATTAAGACTAACTTTATTTAAAAAAAAATTCCCCTTAGGAAATTGTGCTCTTTTTTTTTTTTTTCCTTTGCTCAGAGAAAATCTAAATTCACGACAACAAAATCCTGTTAAGTGACTGAGTTCGTTACTCGAGGCAGAAAAGTGGAAAGTACATAAAACATAGGTCCCTGCATGTTCTCACAGTGATCAATCATTCGTTTGTCAGAAACTGGAACTTTTGGTGAGTTTTAAGTACTACCAAAGTGTGGGCCAAGAACTTGCCATTCCTGTCATCTGATTAAAAGAAAAAGAATGAATTTTTCTATCTAAAAGCTATGGGGGCTGGGGGTGGGCACAAGAGACAATGGTCATTTGTCCAGATTCAAGAGAAATGGAAAACAACCTCAAAATAACAAATATGCCTCCGGGCCCAGAGGCAAGTGTAGCTCAAGTAGGTGAGCCTCCTGTCTCTCCTCACTCTGCTTCTCTTCTAATTAGCCTCAGCTATTAACTTGACACAGACCAGCGTTATCTGAGTGAGTCTCGGTTGGGAAATTGTCTCCATCAGATTGACCTGTGAGCATTCCTGAGTGGTGTTTTGGTTGCTAACTGACATAGGAGTATACAACCCAATACTGGTGGTACCATTCTGAGTCAGGCAGTCCTGGGCAATATAAGAAAGCTGGCTCTATCAGAAGCATGGGGGAGTGAGTCAGTAAGTGGCCTTCTTCACTGATTTCTTCTGTCCTGTCTTCCCTCAATGATGTGCTGTGTCCTGGAAGCGTAAGATGAAATAAACTTTGTCCTCCTTGACAAAGTTGCTTTTGGTTATGGTGCTCATCACAGCAACAGAAAGCCAACTAGAACAGTTCTCTTTGTCTCCACATAAAAGCCTTTCATGTTCCTGAGTTCACAAAGTGGGAGCTTTGAGGAAATGCCTCTCCATCCTCAATGACCCTACATAAGTCTGTGTTCCTTACTCTCTATCTATCCTTGTCTCCAGAACAGTGCCTTTTGAACAGTGAACAGCCAGAACTGGTCTGCCAACAGCAATAGGCATAGAGAGAGACTCTTTGGGGACAATGGGAACATTCTGTGATGGTTATTCACAAGTCTGAGAACACACCATATTTGCCACTTTGAGCAAGTGTGTTTTGTGGTATATGAACTAATATCTCAATAAGAGTGTTAATACAGATGTGAGTATAATGATTTAAATAAATACTCTCATTTTGATCATTAAATTTACTAGTTGAGTTGTCTGAGCTAAGGGGAATTCCAAGATAACTCGTAAACTGGCAGTCCTGTGTGTTTCTGTGGAAATGTTTCTGGAAGAGGTCAGCTTAGAGACTTTGGGTGGGATGGGAGTGTGAAGGAAGGTGGGCTCTCTTTGCTTCTGAACTGAGACATCTGTCTTCTCAATGGACATTAAGACTATGATTCTTTACCCTTTGGATTTGTGATAAGTTTTATCACCATTTTTGGTGGTTCCTCAGCAAGTGGCAGGACTTTTTAGCCTTCACAGTTGCTTAAACCAATTCTGAGAACCCTCTGGCTCTGTGTCTTACACACACACACACACACACACACACACACACACACACACACACACACGTCTGCTATTTTGAATGATGGTTGTTTTCCCATCTGACTTTACATCGTCTGCTATTCTGTGGAAGCTAAATGTCAAACTGACTGAAGCCACAGTGGAATGTATACATTTATGTTAGGCAAGAAGAGCTTATTACACAGGGAAAATATAAAATTATTTATCTAAGAAAAAAACTAAAGAAGAAAACAACAAGAAATGAACACACAGATTTTGTATATGTACCATAGTTAGGGAGTTAATACCTCTCTAACTAGTTGAAAATATAATTACTATCTTGTTTCCAAACGTGGATAGAACCTTGTGTTTCTCTCCTTGTAAGAAGAGTAAAATTAGAAATACTATTACCAGAGCAAGAAGATTGTGAGCTCCAGGCTAGCCTTCACTACATAGAAAGGCTTTGTTTTAAACAAAGAAGAAAAAAGAGATAAAGCTCTCTCTCTCTCTCTCTCTCTCTCTCTCTCTCTCTCTCTCTCTCTCTCTCTCTCTCTCACACACACACACACACACACACACACGGTACACAGTGTGTTGCTCAAATGCAACAGTGGGCTCATTTCTTATAGTAGACTATTTTTGGGTTGACACTTTGAAAAATTGGTTCTATTTCTTTTCTAATACTGAGTTCATATGGCTTGGAAAAAATATAACCCTCACAGATATGGCCTATTAATAATGAAGTGTGCACAGACTGTAAGTAGCAAGCCCCTGCTGTTGTGTGGGTGACCATTACAGAGGGGAGAGCTGGAAGCTCAGCACATGAACGTTCTGTTTTCCTTACCATCCAAGACTCTCCTGGTGAGCATGTTATTGTGAGGAATCATGAGGAAACCACCTTACATGTATAAAGCAGATATAGCACTCTAAGATGACAAACGAACAAACAACCAATCCCTTCCTTTATAACTCCGATAAAAACAATGTTTGAGAGTGCTGATTCACTCACGTCTCTGAGTTCCTGGACACTCCCAGCGCCCAACATTCTCCATCTATATAATGCTATACTAATTAAAGAACAGCCAATATGAGGACAAAGCAGAGAGATCATGTCACAATTGTCAGGAAACTCATTTTGCTCAGTGAAGACTGTCATAGATCCCCAAAGTTTCATTATTCTTTGTGGCAGGGCCACATTCCGAGTTTTGTCCTAAGCTCTCTTGGTTTCCAGTATAAAGACGTCCCTGATTCTCTGGCAACAGCACAGAATATCTTGGAAACGACTGCTATTAAGAACCTGGGTGCGTGTTCCTGCCTGCTTGAGAGCTCTTAGAACGAGAGACTCTGAAACACACAAAGGAATAGTGGCATTTTATCTGTATTTCCATTCGAACAGAAACATTTTATTCACCCAAACTCTTCTTTGGGTCACATGACTAGATGCTCAAGACACTTTTCAAAGTTGGCTGGATCATTTTGACTCCATAGTCTGACTTATTAAGACTAGACTATTTCAAATTATACAGATTATAATAACCTGCCCTCATTTGGGAAATCCTGTGACAGAAGAGGTTGGCTGGTCACTCCCACTCCTAAACTGCCCCAGTAATTATCTCAATGACATTATTTCAGTTCTGCCTTGTCTATAAGACTTTCCTTTTTCAGTGACGAGAAGGATCCAAATTCAAGATAAAATTCAGCCACAGTGCCACCCAAGTGATTTCCTTGACCGAAGTGCAGTGGAATGAGAGATACCACACAGGCATGAGTGAGTGGGCATGCATGTGGGCAGGGGCAATTACACCCAGCTTCTCTTCCTCCGGGTGGCTGGCAGACTTGTTGTACTCTTAGTTTTAAGAAGCAAAGGTGGGCCTCGGTGATGCTCTCATTCCTTACGGATAAAGGTTAAGAGTGCCTTTCAAGGCCGTGATATGCTGGGCTCTCTATTTGAATGCTTGAAGCTAAAGTCACCGGTCATCAAAATTTCTCACTCATAGACAGTTATCAGATGCTACATACCCGGCTTGTTCAAGGTACTGGAGATCATAGATTAATAACAGCAACAACAGTAACAGCATATAGTGCCTGTGACATGCAAGCAGTGGTTTTCGAGCTACTCATGACACTGGGTAAAAAAATTCAATTTAATGCTTTGCTGCCATCATTTAAAAGGCTAGCACTGACTAGGAAATAATGATTTTTTTCTATGAAAGGTGACAATCCTTTCATAAACTATTACTGTGCACAGGTGCAGACCCAGGCATCCATGCACACTAGGTTACAATATAATGTGCAATTCCTATGGTGTGTGTCTAGACATCTTTAAAACCAGTGGTGTGAAACATTACAGGGAGGAAGAGATGTATCATTTTCCATTTATTCCTTTCCTCTTTAAAGGCCTCTATCATCTTCATAAGATTGGATTTAAGGTCATTTTCTTATGCTTCAGTTGTGTTAGGATATCCAGGGCTTGCTGTAGTCTGCCAGCTGCTCTCTGAAGATGGCACATTGCCCTGTGTTTTGTTGATTGTGTTCTTTCCAGGACCTTTAGCCATCTGGGTGACTTTGGGCTTTGGATGTTTCTGTTGTAGTAGAATTGAGAAGGGGGTTAACCTTGATGGTAGCGGGCCTTTGATGGGTATTCTTGGTTTGTATCATTCAGATCTGCAGGTCTGTATGGTTCAGGATCTGAAGGTGTGTATGGCTCAGGATCTGAGGGTCTGCATGGCTCAGGATCTGAGGGTCTGCATGGCTCAGGATCTGAGGGTCTGTATGGGTCAGGATCTGAGGGTCTGTGTGGTTCAGGATCTGAGGGTCTGTATGGGTCAGGATCTGAGGGTCTGTGTGGTTCAGGATCTGAGGGTCTGTATGGTTCAGGATCTGAGGGTCTGTATGGTTCAGGATCTGAGGGTTTGTATTGTTCAGGATCTGAGGGTCTGTGTGGGTCAGGATCTGAGGGTGTGTATGGGTCAGGATCTGAGGGTCTGTATGGTTCAGGATCTGAGGGTCTGTATGGTTCAGGATCTGAGGGTCTGTATGGTTCAGGATCTGAGGGTTTGTATTGTTCAGGATCTGAGGGTCTGTATGGTTCAGGATCTGAGGGTCTGTATGGTTCAGGATCTGAGGGTCTGTATGGTTCAGGATCTGAGGGTCTGTATGGTTCAGGATCTGAGGGTTTGTATTGTTCAGGATCTTAGGGTCTGTATGGTTCAGGATCTGAGGGTCTGCATGGTTCAGGATCTGAGGGTCTGTATGGTTCAGGATCCGAGGGTCTGTATGGGTCAGGATCTTAGGGTCTGTGTGGTTCAGGATCTGAGGGTCTGTATGGTTCAGGATCTGAGGGTTTGTGTGGTTCAGGATCTGAGGGTCTGCATGGTTCAGGATCTGAGGGTTTGTGTGGTTCAGGATCTGAGGGTCTGTATGGTTCAGGATCTGAGGGTCTGTATGGTTCAGGATCTGAGGGTCTGTATGGGTCAGGATCTGAGGGTCTGTATGGGTCAGGATCTGAGGGTCTGTATGGGTCAGGATCTGCAGATCTAATGAAGGTGAGCAGAGATGTGGGGCGAGAATAGAGGTCCCCCTGGGATAGCAGGCTGCTCAGGGCAGGTTGGCTTGCTCCAGAAGACTCAGCAAGCAGAGAAGATGGGTAGGAGAAGGAAAGCTTACCTGAATGGTTCAGGCTTAGCAGATCTGATGAAAGTGGGCAAAGAGGTGGGGGGGGGGGGGGGAGAATGGAGCTGTTTCACATGTTCTCAGACCAAAGCACACTCAGTTGCAGGTGCTCTACTTCCCAGAGATCAGGCCATGCCCAGAGCTGCAGCTCTCCTCATTATTAGTGTGCTGTAGCCCTCTAGACTCCTTCCCTTTACAGCTGTAAGCCTAGAAATCCCCCCACACCCAGGCTCAATACAGCCACGTGTTATGACTTCACATTTATCTACTAGTGACTTCCTACCTCCTGGCATGTAGACTACGTCACATGGTATGAACTACCCTTCAGTTCTGTCTCTGATCCAGAAAACCAGAAGAACAAAATCCTTTTTTATTTTCTAGAACTGAAGGACATTTCCCTTTACCACCCTGTCATATGATTTCCCTGACAGATGTCTCTCCTATTGAAGCTCTTATTTGCATGAAAGGTTCTGTCTCTCTCTCTTCAGGGCCCCATCATGGCTGTCAGGAACATGATGCTTTAATCTCCCTGGAATAAAACTCATTGGCTGGCAATGAATCCGATTAATCAAACCTTTCTACCAAACCATTAAAATGTATTTTATTTGCAGCAATGTACACCTTACATTATAAGAGAAGCAATTATAAATTAGTATTTCTCAAAAACATAGGAAAGTCTTAGCAAAATAATAGCAAACTTAATCCTACAGTACATAAAAATTATAATGCAACATGAAGCCATGGACACCTCCTTGGAGGAATACAGCACAGGCTTAATATTTTTTTAAAAAAAAATCATAATTCACATTAGAGTAAAAATCAAAATAATATGATCACCACGAGTAAATAAAGAAAAGACTTTTTTGCAATTCAATGTTCACTCTTGGAAGACAGCTCTGCATAGCGCTTCAACATCAATATTCAGTACTCACTCTTGGTAACAATTCTGGCTAACATGGCATAGAAGAGAATTTCAATAATCTAACAAAGACCATCAACAAAAATCTCCCCAATTTCAAAGCCAATATAGAAAATTTGTATAGCTAACAGCAAATTTGGTGAATGAATAGGCAGAGATTTATATACAACTGAGGCATCTGTGGCAAAGAAGTCAACTGGTCTTTACTGATGGATAGAATGGGCATTGAGAAAAATCTGAAAGATTAGTTACACTATCATGTAATCCCCACAACAGCCAGTAGGGTAGTCAGAGATTTTATAATATGAATACTAGCTCTTTTTATATGGTTATAGAAAAAATTGGTGCATTGATTTTTTTTTCTTATTGCTGTGACAAAACACCTGACAGGAAGCAACCTGAAGGAGGAATGATTTACTCTGGCTCACAGTGTAGGTACTACTGCCCACCATGGCACTGATGGCTATCAGCTGTGGCAGAAATAACAAGTTTACTTGCTCATGTCTAGCAGGGTAGGCAGCAGAGAGAGATGATCCCAGCTCATCTGGCTTCCTTATGTTTCATCTGGGTCCCCAGACCACTGGATGTTGTCACTCTATAAATGGTGTATTCTCTAACCTCTGTTAAGTCTTTCTGGAAATGCCCTGGTCACCCCCAGAGGGGTGTCTCTTAGGTGATTCTAAAATCCAGTCACGCTGACAGTGAAAATTAATTGTGACAAGTTAAGCCCTTGTCAACTTGACACCTAAACACAGCACTTTTATTTATTTATTTATTTATTTGTTTGTTTGTTTGTTTGTTTTTCGAGACAGGGTTTCTCTGTATAGCCTTGGCTGTCCTGGAACTCACTCTGTAGACCAGGCTGGCCTCGAACTCAGAAATCCGCCTGCCTCTGCCTCCCAAGTGCTGGGATTAAAGCCGTGCGCCACCACTACCCGGCAACACATCACTTTTAAACCATAACATTTCTCCCATGGTCCTCAAAGTCTCATGGCTGTCTCATGATGCAGAATGCATTTAGTTCATCTTCAAGAATCTTCTAAATCATGACCATTCCAACACTGCTGAGAAGTCTGAGTCCAAATCTGATCTCAGACTCAAAGTAATTTCTTAACTGTGGTCCCCTGTAAAATAGTTACCTATTTTTAATATGCAATAGCACAGAGTGGTTATTAATATTCCAGATGGAAGGGACAGGAGGACAATAAAAGATTGAACCAAAGCAAGACCCAAACCTAGCAGAGCCAACAGCAAATGTTTTAGCTACACAGGGCTTTTGTGGCTCTTGGTGGCATCCTCTGGGCGTGAATAGGTTTGGACAGACCCACCCTTCCAGTTGCCATCAACAGTGAGGCCTCTCTCTCTTGGTCTGGCTCAAACACATGAGACCTCTCTTTTTGGAATGGCTTAGTTTCTTCCACTTTCCTCAGCAAAGTTTCCCAAGTTCTCAGTATCTTCCATATCTCAGGGTCTCCATTCATTTTTCCAGCTTCACACTCAGCCTGCTTAGGAAGTTCTCTCAGGGAATTCAACCCTGTTACACACTTCCTGGCCTCAGCGGCTTCCTGAGACATTGGTGCAAGCCTCTTTGAATCCCTCATTCTTGCATCTTTCACATCTACAAAAACCAGTTCTGCATGGATGCTGCAAACTTATCCTGTCAGCCTGAGAGAGTGCGTGGCTGTTCTGGCCACAGCCATGGAGGTCTCTGTGCTCCTGGCTGAACCTAGGTAACCCTGCCCAAGAAGGAGTGCTAGAGTCTCTTTGTTCAAATACTTCTCTTTTTTTAATTCTTTCAAGGAGTGTGTGTGTGTGTATGTGTGTGTGTGTGTGTGTGTACACATGCATACGTATGTATTATTTTTAAATTATTTCTTTTATTTTTTTGAGATTATAATATAATTCCATCATTCTCTCCTTCTCTTTATTTCTCTTTCAAACTTTTCCATCCTTGCTATTTTTCAAATTCATGACCTCCTTTTTTATTAATTACTCTCTCTCTCTTTTTCACACACACACACACACACACACACACACACACACACACACACACACCCCTAAATTCATGAGTGCAACCCTCCCATTCTGTATGATTTTACTTGTTTGTATGTTTTGGGGGTCTGAAAATTTGGTATTGGATGACCAACCAGTGTGTGCTTCTCTGGAGAAGACCATCTCTCCCTTTCTCAGTATTTCCTGTTGCCTGTTGTTCTTTGAGATCTCTGGAGCATTCCTCTACCATGTCAGCTTGCCTACTGTTGTCCTTGTTCAGCTCATGTTTAGGCAGTTGTGTTGGGGAACCATACAAGTGTAGCTTCTAACATAACTAGAAGGTATAGTCCATGTTCCTCTGGCTCTTACAAACTTTCTGTGCCCCACCCCCATTTATGCAATGGTATCAGAGTTTTAGGTGGCTCCAAAGTTTTTCCATCCTTCCTGCAAACCAGTTCTGAAGTCCTAAAACCGGCTGGAGAGGTGGGGCAGTGGTTAGGAACTCTGGACAGCTGTTTTACCAGAGGACCTCAATTCGATTCCCAGCATCCACATGGTAGCTCACAGCTGTCTACAATTTCAGTTACAGTAGATATAACACCCTCTTCTGCTATCTTTGGGCACCAGGTATACACATGGTACACAGACATACAGGCAGGCAAAACATTCATATATATAAAATAAAAATAAATACATCTAAAAAAATAATAAAGGACAGGGCTGTGTAACTTACCCAGTCTGGCTTTGAACTTGTGACCTTCTTGCTTCATATTCCCAGACAGGTGAGATCACAAGCCTCGTCTCTATACAGCTCTTCTATTTTTCACTATTTCCATTTAAACTATAAATTTCTAAACGCCAACTTTGTTCGCATCTAACCTTTGACACACACTCTTTCCTCCTTTTCTTACAAAGTTCAGAAGTCAGCAGCCATAATCACTTCACACTTTAAAGCATGATTGTAACACACGAGGCATCAGAGGAAACCTAATTAGAACTAGAAAGTCTGAAGAAATGCGTCATAATTCGCAAGAATATTAGAAACAAAAGGACAGTGAAATTTTGAAATGAAGAGAAAATTAGTAACAACAACAATCAAATAAATGATGGATTATAGGAAATGAAGGAAGTAAAAAAGAAACAGAAGGGATTGGAAAGAAAAATAGCAAATATTGACAATAACAATGATAGACATTCTGGTAAAGATACTGAATTTTAGCAGAAAGAAGAAAATACTTAAGCACTTAGAATAAATTGCCTGTGGCTTCTAAGAGAGATGAAATTAGATTATTATTTGATATTTTTTGGCATTGGTACTTTGTGTTATAAGGAAATAGAATATAGGCTATTCCTGGATATGCAGGGATTCAGTTCTCACCATAGTCAGTGCTCATTCAATCAGCTTCCAGCGTGGAGTTTCTCGTTGTGCTTGTTTCTTTCCAGTGGACCTCTTGACTGGCAGTGTTCCTCACGGGCTGAGGTTTGCTAATTACCCTTTGCAACTCAGTCACCATGTTCCATGTCCCTTGCCAGACTGGATTAGAATTAAGTTCAATTCCTTGGGCAAGATTCTGGGCTGTGTTTGATCTTGGAGGGTACTGATTTCTGGTTCTCTTCTGAGATCATAAGAAACATTAATGTTTAATTGCTATAATTCCCTGTGAGTTTCAAAATAAGATGTTAAAATGTTAAAATCTCTTGATCTGGGGTTCTCTAGAAACAGAACTCTCAATAGTCTCAACAGCAACTTTCAATGCTTTGTCTTAGCAGCAGTGAAAGCTTTTACTGTCTTCTCTTTGGTCTGCTAACACTTCCCCAAGCTGGTTCAGTCTTGTGGGCATGAGCTTTGCAGTGTTTAAGAACACCTTCACTGTCTGACGTTGTAACATGTTTCTCTTTATTTCTCACCTCATAGCTAGATTCCTAGCCACAAGAAGTGCTTCCCTCTTTAATAAATGACAGATCAAGTATACTGGTTTGCTCTAGACATATAGCCAATGAACTAGACTTACAGACGGTCATTGTTGTTCCACACTTTACTTCAAGCCAATGAAAAAAATGTAAGGGAAATGCATGTGCATATTTCAAATGTAGACTTTTATTTTTAACTTTTAATGAGTATTATTATTGTGTGCATGCATGGTGTGTGTGGGTGAGCATGGGTGTGAGTGAATGTGGGTGTGAATAAGAATGGATGTGAGTGAGCATAGGTATGAGTGAGCATGGGTGTGAGTAAGCAAGGGTTGAGTGAGCATCAGTGTGAATGAGCATGGATGTGAGTGAGCATGAGTGTGAGTGAGTATGGATGTGAGTGAGCATGGGTGTGAGTGAGCATGTATGTAAATGAGCATGGATGTGAGTAAGCATGGGTGTGAGTGAGTATAGGTGTGAGCATGGGTATGAAAGAGCATGGGTGTGAGAGAACATGGGTATGAATGAGCATGGGTGTGAGTGAACATGGTGTGAGTGAGCGTGGATGTGAGTGAGCATGGGTGTGAGTGAGCATGTATGTAAATGAGCATGGGTATGATTGACTATTGCTGTGCTCATTCCATAGCATACATGTGATTGTCACAGAGCAACTTGGGAATTAGTTCTCACCCTATTTTGAGGCAAAGTTTCTCTTCCACTGTGTACTCCATGTGTGAAGCTGGCCTACAATTTTCTGGCAGTTCTCCTGCCTTTAATTTCATCTCACTGTGGCGTTCTGTAGTTACTGATGTGTGTCTCTGCATCCAGCATTATACACAAATTTCACGGATGAAACACAGGCCACCAGGCTGGAGTGGCAACCCTTTTACCCAGTGAGCCATCTCACCAACCCTTATAAATAGATCCTAGTTCTTTCCATTTTAATTTGGAACTAGAGTTGTTGTTGTTGTTGTTTTTTTTTTAAACTTAATGACATCTATACTTCCTCCCTTTCATATGGAGAACTGGGACTGTAGTCTTCAACTAGGAATGTTGTGAGAAAGCTATGGACAAACCCCAGTGGCACAGTTAAGAGTCAAGATAGCAGTAACTCATGAAAGATTTACATTAGGGTTAGGTCAGTGTTAGGTTAGGTTTTCGTTAGGTTATGGTTAGTGTTAGGTTAGGTTTTGGTTAGGTTAAGGTTAGGTTAAGGTTAGGTTAGGGTTAGGTTAGGGTTAAGGTTAGCTTAGAATTAGTTTAAGGTTAGTGTTAGGTTAGGGTTGAGTTAATGCTAGGGTTAGGTCAGGTCAGGGTTAGGTTAGGGTTAGGTTAAGTTTTGGTTAGGTTAAGTTTAGGGTTAGGTTAAAGTTAGGTTAAGGTTAGTTTAGGGTTAAGGTTAGCTTAGAATTAGCTTAGGTTTGGGGTTAGGTTAGGGTTAGGTTAGGTTGGGTTAAGGTTAGGGTTAGTGTTAGCTTAGAATTAGCATAGGGTGAGGGTTAGATTAGGGTTAGGTTAGATTAGAGTTAGGTTAGAGTTAGGTTAGTGTTAGGTTAGGATAAGTCTTGGTTAGGTTAGAGTTAGGTTAGGTTAGGGTTAGGTTAGGTTAGGGTTTTGATATGGTCAGGGTTATGTAGACTGTTGTTCAGATACAGCCCAGGGAGGTCTTGTAGGGTGACTTGTAAAATTCTTTATGTCTTGGGTACTTTTTTTTTGTAATTACCCATCAACTATTTTTATTTGTGGCGTTTCTCTGTATTTATTTATATTCAGATGTTTAAGAAACAATATAGAGGTCAAAGCATAGAGAAATTCAATTAAACAGATGAACAACTAGTAGATACATAATGTAGTTGTTAATTTTCCTGGTCTTCTGCCCCCTAAGGTTTTCTGGGGGTATTCTCGTTCTTGCAGAGGTCCTGCATTGGGTCCCCAGTTCACAATCTCCTTTAACTCCAGTTCCAGGGAATGTAATGTCCTCTGCTGACCCCCGTAGGTACCCAGCAAGCACAGTGCACATACATACACATGCAGTCACTCACACATTCATATAAAGTTAAACCTTCCATAAACTTTAAAATAAAGTGTTCTAGGCAAGCAAGAATGTCATCTGAACATGGAAACAGTTTCATGTTTCCATCTTCGATCTGTATATATGTCTTTTATTTCTGATTGCTGCCCTTCTGCTCTGGCAAAACTTACGCTACCATGTCAAATAAGAATAGTGAATGTCAGAGATCCCTGGGTGCTCCATGCCCAGAGGAAGGCTGTTCTGGCTTGGACTATTCTGTGTAGGTCTGCTGTAGAAGCTTGTTTGTATGTTGGAGAAATTCCCATTTTCCTTCTTATTCTGAGTTTTTTTTAAATTGTTTTGTCACAATTAGTGTCTAGTTTGGTTAAACATTTTAGTATACTGATTGCTGAAATTTATCTTCAAATTTTGAACCAGCCTTGTGTATATGGAGTAAATTGTCTTGTTTTCTTATTTGTTTGTTTGTTTGTTTGTTTGTTTTTTGGAGTGTGTGCCAGAGACACATTGGCTTTCCTAGGCTGCTGGTTTATTTAATACTCCAAGTCTCCAGAACTTGCCACCCTGTCAGTTCTTGGGCCCAAGCCCCCGTTACCCTACATTTTCCTTTCTGCCTCTTAAGGGCCCACCTCCCCAATGACTGGTAACATCCCCTACATCAAAAACCCATAAAAACTTAGAGCGCCCCGTGAACACGATAACTTGAATACAATCACCCACAAACACAGGCAACCTCAGATGTTTTCACTTGGTTGATGGATTTTTGGATATTCAATAAAAATCATCCAAATACTTAAGCTAGATGCTAAAATAAAAACAATCTCTACTTTCCAATCGATGACGCATTCTATTCTTTAAAGATTCATAAGACAGTTGAGTCTTTACAGACATATGCTTCAAATGCTTAATTGTATGAAATGGTCCTAAAATTCGGGGTTTCAGTTTCTGACAAATGTGGCAATGACTGGCATTTCAGCTGAGTAATGTTTAGCTGGTATATCGCAAGAATGATATAGCCTCCAGCCAATAGGAGACACAGTCTGTCTATGAGCTGGTGTGCAAGGAATATACAAGGAAAATTACTAGCATGAAAAATAGAGGAATAAATGGGCCGATCTGATTTTATATTGAGAGCGATTGCTTCCTCCGTGGTGGGTATTATGAATTCTCAATGCATTCAGGATGGGTAAAGAAAACATGGAATCCAGAAAAATACTATTAGGGTGTAGGGCTACATGGCTTTATAGTATAGCCCTGAATTGAAAAACAAACAAATAAACAAACAAACACCCCTTAGCCTGCGACATCCGACTAAGAGTGAACGCTGTCACAGTCCATTATCAGACTGAAAGTCAGAAGGCGTAGGAAGCAGAACAGACCAGTGCTCAAGGGTGTTGTTTGTGGACTGCTTCTAAAAATGACAAATGTGTGTCATAAACACCTTCCTGAAACGTCTCATCCTCCAGGCGCGAGGCAGTATGAGGACATTTAAAGTGGCGTGGCAACTGCTCGGCTCCTCCAGGTGACAGGATGTGGAGCCAGGTTACAGCAGAGATCGCCCAAGTTAACTCCCTCTACTTCAGATACTTAACTTCGGATACTTAACTTCTTTTGGCATAAGATGGTGATAGCACTGACAGAAGGCAGGTCTCCAAAGGGAGTAGGGAGTGAGCTGTTGAGCAAACAAGAGAAATTGCCTGGCTCTGCTCGGACTGGGACTGTTAACCCTGGGTCTAAAACCTTATAGACAAGGTTTCTAAAAGCCCAAATTGCAGTAGAATCCCCAACAATGCTGCTTACAAAGCAGCTCGCCGTTCTCTGAGCTTTAGTGGGGCATGAGAACCTATCATTTTCAGGCACGCCCAGAAAGTCTCACCAACAACTTTTCTGGAGGTTATACTCTGAGAACCCTTGTCCCAGCACAGGAGGTTGTTCATAGAAAGAACTGCTGGAAGAAACCATGTAAAATGTTGGGTGTTCAGAGGCACCTTATTGCTTTCTGTAGACAAGAGGCTGTGGGTTTGCACATGTGCTCTGAGGTGTCCATATTTGCCTGCTATAGTGCTGGTAACACTGGACAGTGGTAGAACCCTTAAGACCTGAGGCTTAGCCAGGTACTGGTGTACACCTTTAATCCCGGGACTCGGGAGGCAGACAGGAAGATCGCTGTGATTTCAAGGCCAACCTGGTCTATGTAGTTAATTCCAGGACAGCCATGGCTATGTAGAAAGAGACTCTGTCAAAAAAAAAAAAAAAAAAAAAAGAAAGGAGAAAAAGAAAAATAACTGAGGCTAGTGATCCTTAGAGGTGCTGCTGTTGGAAGGGCTCTGGTAGTTCCCGAGGAGCTGTTTTGACAAGCAGATAAAACTGGGCTGTCCTTGTGCTCGGATCTTTTCCCCTTGAAGCTTCCACTGTTGCCATGGCATTCATCATGCGGTTCTTGCCAGAGCTGAACAGATGCCATCACCATCACCATGCCCTTGCACCTGCAGAACTCTGCCTTGATCGACTGCTTTGCTTTATAAGTCCCAGCTGTATGTGTTTTGTGATAGCAGCTACAATGATGGGTTTTGATTTTCAACTTGACAGGATTAAGAAATGTCTAGATGGCTCAGCTGCTAAGAATGAGATTAAGAAATGTCTAGTGGAGCCGGAGAGATGGGACAGCTGTTAAGAATAGTTGCTGCTCTTGCAGAAGACCCAGGTTTGGTTCTCAGCACCCATATGGTGGGCCACAACTATCCGTAGCTTCAGTTCCAGGGGATCTGGTGCCCTCTTCTGGAGTCCATAGGCAATGCACACTCAGAGTACACATACATACATAGTGGTAAAACACTTATGTGCATAAAATTTTAAAAAAGAATAGATCTAAAAAAAATAGAAGACACACTGAGGAACTGATGTCTCGTAACCTTGGGTGTGTCTGTGAGGATGTTTCAAAAGAGAATTGCTTAAAGATGAAGGCCTGCTGTGAACATGGGTGGCAACACCCCAAGCTCAGAGGCCAACACTAAATAAAGGGTGCAAAATGGGAAAGCCACCACTGACTGTCCTTCCTTTCCATCCACAATGTACTGTAGACCTTCAAATCATGGACCACAATAGACCCTTCCATCTGTACATTGATTTTTGAAGGCTCTAGTCACAGCAATGAGAAAGAAGTATGCCATTGTGTGACTGCCTGGCCCTGAGGGTCTAAGGCCTTTGAAATTAGCTTTTGGGAGGAATGCGAACGGTTACAGCCTAGTGAGGTGCTGATGCTCTAAGCAGGGTTTGCTAAGCCATTCAGGTGGGAGCTCCAGAGACCAGAATGCCTATAGAAATCCTGACAGTAAGAGCTTGTGCTCATGTTGTTCATAGGGAAACAAGGAATTAAACTAGAGACCATTTATGTTATATTCTATCAAAGCATCTAACTGCATCCACTTGTGTCCTGAGAACTGGAGTGAAGCCGTGTTCAAAAGTGATGGGTTTATTTGTTTGGTGGCAGAAATTTCAAGACAGAGCATTTTTAGGCTGTGATATATAACCATTACTTCATTTACCCAGAGTTACTGTGTGTGTGTGTGTGTGTACATACATGTGTGTGCACATGTGTGTGCAAGTCTGTGTATATGTGTGCATAAATGTGCTTATATGGGTGCATGTGTATATGTGTCTGTGAACATGCATGTATGTATGTGTGCATATACATACACATGCATGTGGGTGTGTTCATGCATGTATGTATTTGTGTGCCTGTGTGTATGTGTATGTGTGTGTGTGTGTGTGCATGTGAACACTTGTGGTAGGATGGGAGAGAGAAAGGGGAGCACAAACATGAATCAGAAAGATAACAAAAATGGGAACTTAGCATGTGTGGACCAGATGTGTTAAGCTTATGGGGGGGGTCATCTCTTTTTTTTTTTTCTTAACATCTCTATCATGTCAATTCCCAGCTATAAAATTTCAGGTGAATACTATATAAACAAGATGGAGGACTGGGTTTGCATATTTTCTATTTCTAGGGGCAAACACATGACCCCTAAACCCTAGAGGTATTTTTATTTACGCGATACTAAATATCCTGACCCATGCCTAATAAACTAAATATCCACATATTAAAAACACTTCAAATATTTCAGTCTCTTTCCAGTGTTACTGGAATACAAAATGTTTCATACTGCCTGATGAACTTAGACTATGATAAACAGTGAATAAAAATCACTTTGATTTGGGGATATTTTAAGTTCCCGTTGTATCCATATCACGGGAAGCAGGCGTTAAAATGTGCAGAGAAAGTGTAATCTAGTCTGCAGGGAACTAGGAGATCAGTAAAGCTGGAGCATCACCTGGCTTGAGACGATGGCTGACTGTAAAGCAGGACCTCTCAGAATATCATGGAAATTATTTTGGGGTCTGTAAAAAAAGAGGTTGTTACTAACCATAGTTACTGCTTTGTTCATTGTGGTTACAGACACACAGCGGTATGATCGTTTGATGCTTATTTGTGTTTTAAAATACGTCGACCAATACATGTGAAATACCCTGTGGGAAATCCCCAAACACAAGCAGATGAGGAGGCTAGAAGAAGATACGGACTGCACCAGGTGGGAAGGGAAGAGAGAGCAATCAGGTGGGTGGAGACAGTGCCAGCCAATGGGAGAGGCTGGCTGCTTTTTCCACCAACTGGCTTTGTGGGATTTGACCATCAGATTCTGAAATTAATCTTTCTGAGAATGCCTGTTCTTCAGATAAATGGGAATTTGCCACCCCAAAAACATATGACTGCAGGAGATTACAATATGCTGCTCCAAAATAAGCCTCTTTTGCGTAGAGAATATTTTGAGCTGATTATTCTGGGAAACAGCAATCGCAACAGATGTTCTTAAAACAGAAGTTATCTCCGTGTAAGAGAAATTTCACATTTATAAAGGAAATATCCGTGTGTGAGACAGTTTCTATCTAAAGCCAGGTAAAAGGATGTGTAAAGCAACTAACCAGACGCTCTTCCTGACCCACGCCTAATAAGACTTATTACATTTCCTGGACTGTTCCCCATAGCCATGCCCCCACCATAACCAGCCTTCTTGGAATCTAAACTACCTGTCTGAGATTACTCACTTTCCCAGGTACCTCCCTTGTATTAGTGTGTAACGTATTAGTGTGTCTGTAGTGCTATAACAAAATACCCAGAATGAGGCAATTAATAAAGAAGGGGAATATTTTTCACACATTGTCTGGCAAGGCCTGCTCTCTGCATCCAAGATGGCATCTTTATGCTTCTAGAGGTGGGAAGCCCTGTGTCTTTATATGGATGACAAGGCAAGAAACAGTTCTTCATGAACCATGAGTCCTTCAGTAAAGATGCTAATGCCATCTTTAATACTTCTGACACATGGGTTTTGTTTGAACACGAACCAAACTGTTCCAATATGAATTTTTAAAAAGTGACACCTTCATTTAAATCATAATGCCATGTCACAAAACTTCAACTTGCTTTTCTTTGGTTGATTTGTTAATCTTTCTTCATAGATGTCTGTCCCAATAGGCAAAAATATTTTTCTTTTTCCTGTCTCAATACTTTACTATGGACCAAAGATAATTAGCAAGTGACCTTAGGGAACTTAGCAAGTTATACTTTGAACACACAAACTTATCATTGATTTACAAGTTAAAATTTTATATCCTGCAGAATAAAGCAATTCCTTGAAAGCCTTCTGAGTTTTAGTATTACAAACTTTTACAAAGGAATCCTGTTTAATGAGAACCATTCTTCCTTTCAGTTGTTTTGGTCGAGTACTTTGTCACAGAGACAGGATAGAGACTAGCACAGCTAGTGGTGTACAATTGTGTCAGCTTCAAACCTAGGACTCAAGAGGCCCGGTGGCTTCAACTCTCACTGCCTTAAAACTTCAAACTAAACATGAGGTCAACCCTGGGTTAGTTATCTGAAGAATGAGAGAATACACAGAAAAGGAACCCAGGTACTCCGTGTGTTCAGTTGTGAATACAGATATAGTAATGAGTTCAAGTGATACCAGACTATGTTATCATGACTCCATAAGTTCCCGATATGCCAAAAGAACCGCCCCCTGAAGCCCATCCCCTGCTATAAGGACCACTCTCTGGAGTCCCACCCATGATACAAGGACCGCCCCTGGAGTCCAACCCATGAAGTAAGAACTGTCCCCTGGAGCCCAGCCCCTGCTGTAAGGACCGCCCCCTGGAGCCCAGCCCAAATTTCTGACCTGGTTATTTAGATAGCTTGCTTCTGTTTATTATCAGAAGTTGATACCAGAGCATGTGGAGTGCAGTTTTTAAAATTTGTCTTTATTAATTATGTTATAAAGGACTTACTCCATTAATGCATACAGAACCTACTTAATCTTTTAAAGAGCCGCATATGTTTACATGTTAATCGTCAATTCATTTACAATTTTAATTGTATTGTGCAATCACCCTCCATGCAATTATTAAGCTCTTTTGGAATTCCTAGCACTCATATATCTCATGTCTGCTCACATTAATTATGTAGCCCAGACTGGATAAAATACAGTTAGAAACAAAATCACATTTATAGATCTTTTCCTTTATAATTTCCTAATTTTAAGTTTTGCTTAAGAGCAATTTTTCAGAGGTCATACTACTTTTATAAAAGACTCAAGCTGAGTTCCCAGCACCCATGTTGGCAGCTGAAAACTAAGTGTAAATCCAACACCCAGCACCCAGAGATTCAAAGCTCTCTTCTGATCTCTTCAGACAGATCCTATGTGTTTAGAAGTCAAAGAACAATTTCTAGTCAGTTTGCCTTCTAGTCTGTCTGAGGCAGGGATATTCTCATTGTGGCTGTGCTGAGTTCTTCAGATGGGCTGTCTCATAAACTTCTGAAGGATTTTTTTTTTTTTGTCTCCATCTCCTAAATCACTGTAGGAGTTCAGGGACTGAAGACATGCCTCCACACACTGCCTTTTTTTTTTTTAAGAAAAAAAAAAAACCAAAACATGGTTTCTGAATGTAGCTATTCAGGCTTGCTTAGTCTGTCCTTTTTAGCAGCTAAGCCATCTCCCTGGTTCTGCCACCATTTTCTGACATAAGATGTTTGTAAGTATTCATACATCTCTATCTTTTCTATTTTCTTTTCTTCTTCTTTTTTTTTTTTCAGCTCAGGATTCTCTGCATGCTGGGCAAGCACCACACCACTTTGACACACTCACAGCCCTTATATTCTCTGAATATATTCTATTTTTTTATATTCTTTACTTTCTTGCTAGTCAGACAAGGGTGGCCTCAAGAGGAGGCAGGACAAAATGAAGGTCACACAAACAAAGTTTTGGGTCAGCAAGATGACTTGGAGGTTAAAGATGCTTGCTACCAAGACTAATAACCCACGTTCCATCCTTGGGACCCACATAGATGAAGGACAGAACCTGCAAGTTGTCCTTTGATTTCCACATATGTGCAAGGCACCTGGGTTCCCATACATGGTTACATATAGACACAGACTCTCTCTCTCTTTTTCTCTCTGTCTGTCTCTCTCACACACAAAAAAAGGGGAAAGACAATTTAAACAAAGTTTACCTTACAGACAATACCAAACTTATGAGGTTTTTTTTTTAAGTTTATGATCATATGAAAGCAATCTATGTCCAATAGAAACTAATTCTTAGTTTGAGTTTTGACCCTTTCCTGAGCTAGCAATATTCTGGACGCTGGTAGACATGACTTCCTGTCAGCCTTGTAATCCCAAGGGGAAAGGGTATACAGTTGCCAAGCCATGATGTCTGGTAGGTTGGGTATGCTTAATACATTTTCAACATATGTGATTTTAACCCCACCCTAAGCCAAAGTACATCTGTACTTACCTCCCCTAGACACAAGAGGTATGCTAGTCCACAAAGGACCATGTGCAAAGACACCAAAATGGCCAGGTTGCTTCACGCAGAGGTGAAGGTGAGTCTGAAGCTAATGTCTTCCTTGATGCTTCTGAGAAAAGGCAAGGCAGAACTGCTGAGAGGCACAGGGCACCATACTGTAATAATTTTCCAGACTTCAGGAAACAGTGCCTCCTGCATGTCTGCTACATTTCTCTGGAATGCTGAAGACAGAAAGAGCATCCTCTGCTGTGTCGACACCTGATGGAGTGATTATGAGCTCTAGATTGTTAGTTTGCACATGAAAGGCACCTGTTAGTCAATTTTCCGTTCAGCAACAATGTAGCATGTAGTTTTTCCTACCCCACTTTAAGCTCCCAGTGGACCATGCTACCAGTCTGTACCCCCTTCCCCCGCCCCCGACAACACTGGTTTATCTTTTAGTCTGCCTTATTTTTTAGTCTGCCTTATTGGCTCAATTGCTGGGTGCTTCTAATCTCCCATGACTACTGTGCCCTTCCCAATACTCTTAGCTCAGCATCCTAAATCTGCCCTCAACTTTCGTTGCTCGGTTAACTTCTCCTTGTTCAGCAACCCCAAACTGCCCTCTGCTTAGTTGAGTATCTAATCTCCTGCCTGGGGAAGTGGCCTGAGATCTCACATGGCTAGTCGCCTTTTCTCCCTCCGAAGCACGGCGAAATCTCCCTTTTTCTTCCTCCATCTCTTAGCCTATCTGCAGGGACCCGGAAGTCCCACCTCTTTCCTTCCACCCAGCGATTGCTCCCCGTCATCTTTATTGATTGATCAAGAACCAATTGGGGAACAGGACCTTAGCATCAGAACCACCCCCTACACAGCAAGATAGCTGAGATCAACAATCAAAAATGAGGGAAATTTTACTTTGGTTTAGCTCATGCTAGCTCGGCTCCATTCCTTTGAGGGTGCAGTGGAAGAAAAATATTTACCTTCAAGAGGCCAGGATCTAAACAGACAGGAAAGGGTCCACTCATTTTCTCTTGAAGGACAGACTCCCAATGACCTAACTTCTTTTTATTAGAGTCCATCTCCTGAAGCGTCCACCACTTTGCAGTATTGCCACAGGGTGAGACTCAAGCCAACAAATCATGGGTCCTTGGGAGAGGAGACATTGCAGATCTAAGCTGCAGCATGTTGGCTCTTGGCTGAGTCCTTGTGACCTACGGGAGTTGGGAGCCATGGGAAGAGGGGCTCTCCAGGCATAAAGTTGGGGTTTTAATTTTTTTAAATTTTTGTTATGCTGGGCAAGTACCTTGTCATTGAGCTATATCACAACTCCAGAAGAGATTCTGATTGTGTCAGACAGTTTCATGTACAGAAAATAGGGCAGCATTCATAGTACTCGTGTGTGTGCGCATGCACGCACGTATTAGGTTTAGTTCATTAATGTGCTGGAATTTATAGCTTGCAATAGAAAATGGGTTTTCTGTTTGTCAAATAATTGGCCACCTGTCCGTAACATCATTTAGTTTGGCATTGTCACAGATTTCAATCGTTGTCTTTTCTCTGTAATAAACCGATGGGTGTGCTTAAGGAGGCTCTATTCCACGTTATTACCATTGTTCATGAGTAGAGCAATAACGTGTTTGTCCCTCTCCCAACTTTGCCAAATGTTAATAAATATTTTCTTTCCCAAATTAATTTTACGTGTTTTAGAATTTATTGGAAAGGCAATTTTGAATTTAACTAGGACTATGCTGCCTTTATAGATTAGTTTGTTATTCATTAAACCACTGAATGCATCATGTCTTTTCGGGTAAACACTGCTTCAGTTTTTCCCTCTCTCTTGTATGCTCTTCAGCAAAGCCTTCTGGTTTTGTCAGTGATCTGTATATTCATCTTTCCACTTAGGCCTTGGTCTGTTGCTGATTTTAAAGCTATTTGTTGGGGCTAGAGAAATGGTTTATTGATTAAGAGCATGCCCTGCTCTCCCAGGGGATCTGAGTTCAGTTCCCACTACCCACTAGTCAGGTGGCTCTCAACTACCTGCGACTCCAGCTCCTGGAGATCCAGTGCTCTCCTCTGGACTCTTAGGGTACTGCACTTGCACCCAATTTCTCCCCTGCCAGCCCCCCCCTCTCTCACACACACACACTTAAAATCAAGTTATTTAACTTATTCTAAAGCTTAGTTGTACTCTTAAGAAAATTACACCTGAAAATCATTTTGTTTAAAATCTGATCAGTTTGGTGAGCTTTCAGTAATTTACCAATTGACTCTTTTTTTCCTTCTAGGCAGTCACAATTTGAAAGCAGTGTGAGAGTTTCCAATTTTAACTTCTTGACTTTGCTCTTTTATTGATTTGACTAGAAAATCCCTTTGTGTCTGCTTTCTTCTGCTTGAATTGGTATTATAAAACACCATAGATTGGGGCTTTCAATAGAAGGGATCAATATTT
Organism: Rhabdomys pumilio; assembly: GCA_030674055.1. Classification (NCBI taxonomy): domain Eukaryota; kingdom Metazoa; phylum Chordata; class Mammalia; order Rodentia; family Muridae; genus Rhabdomys; species Rhabdomys pumilio. The sequence continues at coordinate 27,546,057 of JANHMN010000017.1, read as the reverse complement.
TCACAGCTGTGCATGGTGGGTTTCTAGTAGGCTGCTCTCCTTGGCTTGTGGCTGAAAGATCTTCCTACCCACAGTGGGCTACCGTGGCCTTTCCTCTGCAAGCTTGAAAGGCTGCAGAGATCTCTCTTATAACTCCATTTAACCTTCTATTAAAGGTTCCGGTTCTCTGTATAGCTTACACTGTGGCACAGACCTTCAGCACAATATAAATCATGGAGGGAACACACAGCCCATAGCAGCATAACAAGGAATGATATAAGCACAGCAGTTTTTTTTTTTTGCAACTTTATATTTTTGAATTAACATTACAAATGATAATTTACATCTTGTCTTTAGTGTCTGAGAACTAGGGAGGACCAGATATGCGAATCTGCAAAAAGTCTGGAGAGTTAATATGGACAAAACTTGTTTGTTTTTAATTATTCATTGTGGCTGCTTACTTGAAAAAAAATGTGTATCTTTTAGACACAGACAGGATGTCCAAGAAGCACCTGCTGATAGAAAACAGAGCTGCCACACATGTTTGCTGCTATGTGCATACGGAGTCTTAAGTGCTTGTAAGTGGTTTACACTTTAAAAGTACTTCTTCATATCTGACTCTCATTCGGTCAATACTTCTCATTAGTCAATGAACATATTTTAATATAAGCGGCATAGTCTTCGATTAGTGTATAACTACAGTAAGTTATTCTTAAATTAAAATTTTACATATTATAATAACTATAATAACTCTTTCTTGGTGAGTTGTGGGAGGAGAAAAAAATTATGATAAAATAGACTTCATAATTCTCATTGTTATGAATGGAAACCTGTTTGGGAAATATGCCATTTAAAGACACAAATAATTTCTTCTGGCAGCTCTCACTCAAAATTATTTTTAAAAATAATATTTGTATTAAATTTTTAAAAGACTGTCATACAATGTATTTGGATTGTATTGAACTTCAATTTCTCCCTGTAACTCCAGCCAGGATTCTCTAGTGAACAGAACAAACAGAATATCTATCTATCTATCTATCTATCTATCTATCTATCTATCTATCTATCTATCATCTCTCTCGTGTATATTTGTGTTTGTGTGGGAGGGGGCGTATGCATGTGATTTATTAGAATGACTTGCAAACTCTGGTCCAGGTAGAGTCCAACAATGGCTGCCTACAAATGGAAACCCTAAGAATTAAGGAGTGTTCAGTTCATGTGGCTGGATGTCTCAGCTGGTCTTCAGTTCTGGATTAGAAGTGGGTCTTCCCACTTCACACGATTTAATTACGAAGGAAGTCCCTCGTAGGTGGGCCCAGCCATTTGGGTTTTGGTTAATTCTAGACATTTCCAAGTTGACAATCAAGAATAAACAGCATACATCCCCAATCCCTTACCAACTTTGTGTTTGATTTCTTTTTAAATAACCCAAAGATTCCCATTTGTGCTTTCCTTACACTGCTGGGTGTGGGGTCATCCACTGGAGCATACCTACTGGGAGCCACACCCTTAAAGAAAACAAATTATCTCTGCCAGAAGTGGTCAACTCTCCATAGCGCCCTCGTGTGGTTGTGAACTAGAATGCTGACTGACTTGATCATGTGCAGACCTCTTGAGTTCCAGATGGCATATTTTCAGCGTGCTACTCCCAATCTCTGGCTCTCTTCGTCTTTCTGTTCTTTCTCTGTGGTTTTTAAGACTTCTGGGAGGAGAGAGGATGTCCCATTTGTGACTCAGCATTGCATAGATACGTATTCTCTGTATTTCGACCAGCCATGAGTAAGTTTCTGCATTGACTGCCCACCCCACTGCATAAACTTCTGTGATGAAATCTGAGAACTGTGCTGATCAGAATTGTTCTTAAAAAGTTCATTCATTTAAAATGAAACTGGGTAAATCGAGTCAACTTTTAAAGCAATTTTTAAAATTTAGAAAATGCATCAAAGAGAAACAAGTATTTACACGTTTGAAGTACAACGATCAATTGACTATCTTGTAACCTCCATATAGATATTATGAAAAATCCCTAAAATGTTTGATGACATATGTGTGATCCTTCTGACAAGAAGTAGAAGATTTCATCTCCTGTAACTCCCCAAAGGGTTCATTTTGGAAAAAGCACTTTATCAACCCAAATCCAATTGTCTGTGGACCCATACACAGACTCAGCTGCCCTTCTGGTCAGTTTCTTGCAGCAGATGAATGACCTACGATGAGTTTCTTAATAATTCCTAGCTCCAGTTTCCCCATTCATAAAATTAGAATAGCATCTGTGTACTATGTGTTTTCTCTGATAATTACAAGCTAACTTGCTTGCTGATGGGAACAGTTCCCAGCATGTAGAAACTCAGCACATGACACCAATTCATTTTTATAATTAAGTAAACTTGTTACCGCGTTTTAAAATTCCTGACTTTGAAGTAACAACTTGTCTATAGAAATGAATCTAAAAATAATCTTAAAAAGACAAATTTCCAACCATGATTATTTATGTATTTTACTTAGTTTTGAGACAAGGTCTCAATGTGGCCCTGGCTGGTCTGGAACACACAAGAGTTCCACCTGTCTCTTGCCTTCCAAATGCTGATATTAAAGGAGTGTTTCATCACACTTGCCTGTGACTCTAGACAGTGATACTTTGGTTAATCAATTACTTTTTAAATAATTTTTTTTTAGTTCATAATATAATCAGACCATTTCTCTTCTTTCCCATTCATCTGTCCATGCCCTTTCAAATTCATGGCCACCTTTAAATTAAATGTTAATATATATGTGTGTGTGTATGTGTGTGTGTGTGTGTGTGTGTGTGTGTGTACAAATACATTTATATATGTTTATATATACATATCTAAACACATTAGGAAAACCTCTGCCCACATGTTATTTTTTATATATGTTCTAATATTGGATAATTAATTGTTGTACTTTCCCCAGGTCAGACTCTAAGCCTGCCTTAGTTGCCCAAAGATCTTTGTGTAGAGTTGAAAACTCCTTCAGCTTTCCCATCCACATTAGCCTGTCTGTTGGCATAAGCCTTGTTCAGCTCATGCTTAGGCAGTCATGTTGATGAACTACTTTTTCTATAAAAGAGTTTCTCATGAGTCAGATATAAGATAATGAAGTAATGAAATAGTCTCCTTGAACTTTGGCGTCCCGTAACGTTATATCCCGGATTTGCTCTTAGATGCACCAAAGACCACAAGACAGCATTCGTTACTATGAAAAAATAAACAGCTTCTTAGAAACTCATGCAAGAGTTTATGGATTTATGTCCAGCTTTATAGTTTAGAAAGAAAGGAGAACAGACCTTCCCTGAGTCAGAAGTTTTTCTCAAACCATTATAGAAAAACAATTATGACTCTCTGCTTCTTATTTGTATTGCTGGCTTGAAAAAAATGACTCTACAATGCTTACACTCGGCGGATATTATTCTACAAATAAGGGCCCAGCATGACATTTATGAGAAAGCCAGGGTCCTCCTGCGCAAAGCTGATTGGTGCTCAGTCAATGGGCTCTAGAATTTGGCCAATAGAGGCTCCTACTGCCCTGGGCTGGACAGATGCAGGGCAGAAGTCATCTCTGCCTCTGGACCCTGGAGAAATACTCATCACCTCTCTGAACAGCACACATCTGTGGTCTGCAAAGAGAAGCAGAGCTCGAAGATGAAACGTCTGCTCCCCCAGTTTCCCCCGATCCTGGTCATCTGCTGCTTCTGTATGCTACAGATTCCCTCCTCAGGTAAGGGGACTGGGTTCTGAGGAAAACCGAGGCAGATCCTTATCAATCAGGGTAGTTCTCAAGGGAGCTGAGCTTCCTTCCTTTCCGACCATTACATCTATCCTCTTGTTTTGAGGAGTGGCACTTGTGTCTACTTGGAATGATGGACACGGTGAGAAGCCACAGCTCTTTATCCAGAGATACTCCGATCAAACAATTCTTGCCCCAGGAGTGTCCTGCTTTTGTGGTAGTGAAACTGAAGGGTATGGTTTCTACTTGAGTTGGGGAAGACCCTGCTTAGTGATTTGTTTCAGAGATACCAGAGAGGAGAACACAAAGAGGAAAACTGGGTTTAAAGTTCTCGAAACTGAAACCTGATGGGCAGCTGAAGAGAGTGGAAAGCAATTGTGCAGACAAAAGGGCGGGAGCAGGTACCCAAAAGGCTCAGGGAAACCCGAAGGTGAGCATCCGCCAGTCCCTCGGACGCTGTCCGCGGTGCTGACAGAGTGCTGCCTCTCTGATTTCTGGGCAGTTTGTAGGGAGTCAGAAGTGGCGGAAGGGTCTGAAGTCCTTGATCATATCAGCATCTTCAGGATGTTTGCCACAGAGCACAAGAAAGTAGGCTATTGACCGAGAGCCATGATTGGAAACAGGGACTATTTGGACTTTTCCATTAGAATTTTGATTTAGAGGCATAGAGAACCTTGGGAAAAATGTAGTGTGTTTTCTCCTAAAGAGTAAGTGCAACACTTGGGCATTGTTAGACATGGTATCAGCTTAACACCTCCAGAGTGCCAGGTCTCCTCTGTGGTTTCCCAGCTCCCTTCTGGATTCTGTTCTGTTACTTTGTCTAACCTTCAGCTCACTGCCAGTCTCTGATAATCAGCTGCTAGCCCTCTGGATTCCTAGAAAATCTTTTTTCATAGTTTGCTTTTGAAAACTTAGTTTTTAATTTATTGTCTGCATATTTATATCCACCTCCCTATTTTTCCTATTTGATTTTGTTTCCTGACCATAGGGTCCTCTGGTCCTCATCTTTGTATTAACACAGACCTCTTAATAAGACCTCGTGGAACTGGTATGCAGTACTTTGCATTATCAAATGATCACAATTATAAAAAATATCTTTATACTAAGCTGTGAGATCCTAACATCTGACTTCAAACCAGGCATTCTTGTTGGGATCTGCCTGATTCAGGGCTATTCAGGATTAAGTGAAGATTTCTTGCTTGTGACAGTTCTCAAAATAATTGAAGGGATTTAACATATACATCCTAATTTCAGTCTTCCTATAGAAAACTATATGTACCTTTAATTCTACACTATCTTGTATCCTTTCAAGTCAGATAATACTCTTCAAGGCTTGAACATTGTTGGTAAAATATGCCAGAATATTGTGTTAGCTTTCTGTTGACTCAGATTGCAGAGAACAAATAGCCAGCACTGTGTGTGTATGTATGTATGTATGTATGTATGTATATGTGTGTGCATTCATGTATGTGTGTATGTATATATGTGTGTGCATGTATGTATGTGTATATGTATGCATGTATGTTGTTATTAGAATAAATTTTTCTTGAGTGAAATAGCCTGTGTTCCCCATTTTAAGATATTCAAGTTCAGGATATTATATGTATTTATTTAATCTTATTTTGTTGGTGCTGACCTACCTCGTGGATTCGACTACATAAACCTCTGAATGTTATATCATGTGTAAATGAAAAGACATGTGCATTTAAGTCAGAAGGGAGCTGGAAGGCTCCAACTACATGCTAGTAGCAACTCTTCTCCAGAACTCCACTCCTGGGGGTGCTAATGGAACAGAGACAGGTACCGGCATGTCTTAAAAGCCCTGATTAGATAGATGCACATATGTTGTTGGCATTACTTTCTGATATTTGATCCTCACAAATCCCACCAAAGTAGAAACTTACTTGCTCCCTAAGTGTTTTCCCTTTCTTTCTTGATTTGCTAACCGAAAAATTAGAAATCCCCCATTTAATTGAGCACATGCAGTTTTAAAATAATGTTGTTACACATCTTGGATTTGAGCGTACTAGGTCGAGGTAGCTTGCCTTTTTAGTTCGTCTTAGCACTGCCTTCTGTTACATTCTTAAGTGGTACCTTCTCAATGGCTTCTTTGCTTTGCCCTGTGATGGATTCTATTAAGACCTCTGTGTATTTTTTTTATTGCATGGGTGCAGAAGCAAATGCTATGGCCCCTTCTGGAACTGATGTTTTGACTATCTTTTGTTACAGGAGCTTCTCCACCTTTAGCTGGTCCTCCCGACGGCGTGAATAGTGTGGATCCTAAGGTATGCCATTATGTAACACTCTGCATTTGTTTCCAGCTTTGAAAGTATCACGTGGTTAATGTTCACTTAAAACTATTTTAAGATCAGATATTTAACTGCAGCAGAAACTCACTTTGATCGCCGCACAACCTCATTTACGAAATCCTGAGAGCCGGATTGAAATTTGCTGCACTGCATAAATGGAACAGTTTTAGAGTTTTAAATACACTGTAAGAGAATTCTATTAACTAAAGAAATTATTCTTGGGTTTGATGTATTTTCCTCATTTTGTCTTTTAGCGGCTGGCACACTTTCTGAACCAGAGGGAAACACATTCTAACCAACCTAAGGTAAAAATAATACATATGGTAGCTCCTGTGGTTACATTAGTATATATATTTTTTACATCCTAACCTTTTAATAAATGATGCTTTAGCTGTCTACTAGAGAGTGTTCTCTCTCTCTCTCTCTCTCTCTCTCTCTCTCTCTCTCTCTCTCTCTCTGTGTGTGTGTGTGTGTATATATGTATAAAAATACAGTTTTAGGAAAAAATCAAGTTTCTCCAATTGATACAATTTACCACAAAATATTGGTACTTCATGTATATTCTTAAGATTAGATTATCTTATAATTTTAAAATCTTATAAACTTGATGCACTATGGCCCAACAGTTCTCCAACACAGTGGGTCATGTGTAAAGGACCAAACCTATCAGTAACTATAGTAATCACAGTTAAAGGAATTCAGTGGATACAAAGTCAATGTTGATTAATTGAAAACTGAAGAGAGTGGTCCTGGATAGTTCATAATTCTCAGCGTAGCGTATCAGTTTCACCTTCAGTAACATTTCCTTTTCACTTCCCCAATCCTCAGCATCACGCACTCCAGCCATATCCCTCATCTCGGTGTTTCTCAAACACACCAGACCCTTCAAATCCTTAGACGGCTTTCCTTTTGCCTCCCTCAGAGCCTGTAGCTACACCCTGGGCTCTCAGACTAAGCTGTTCAACCCTGGCAGTGCCTTGATTGCTCTGTTGCCTTAGTTCCATGCATAATTGTTGTAACAGTTCCCGTTATCCCGACCGAGTGCTTCAACACCTGTGATGTGCTTTCAATGGCGCCCACAGCATGGTAAACAATGGCCACGAGCTGCCTCTTGTTGCAGATACTTCCCACCCGAAATCCAAGGGCCACCTTCTCTCTCATGATATCTTTGTGACTTGCATCACGTTTTCAATAGCCACTATGCACATGTTTGGAAATGATTATGTTTTTTTATTATCCTGGTATCTGGACCAAGCCTGAAAGAGAGAGCTTGGAGTTCTCCACCCCTTTGCACTTCTCCCCACCACACACCACAGTGGCTTTCATGTTCTTCATGTGAGCACTGTGGTGTCCCCACAGAAGCAGGGACAGTGGAAGTGCAGCTGTACCATTGCCAGATCTGGTGTTCAAATGGATTGTGGGGTTTCCAGGTGAAAGGACCTGGTTGGAATGAATTTCTTTATACGGTTTTTATTTCCCCAACACACCTATTAGTTCTAGTTACAGAACAAGGAGTCAATTAACGAGAATGCTAGTATTTCCAAGATATGAATAGAAAGGCTCTTCTTGGCTTCGTTGTTGCCCCAACTGATCCTGTGTTTGGGATGAGCGACTGGAGCTCCTCGTGAACCCCGGCTCTGTCCCCCACAGACCAGGGCTATGTCTGCAGGAGGTGCCTGTGATCACACAACTCAGGAGTGGTGGCATTCAACAACCAATGTCACCTGCAGACACTCAGGCTCTGCTTTTTTGGTTACCTTCTGACATCAGAAGGACTTTAGACAGGAAAAGGCTGATAGGTTCTGTGGACAGAGAGCCATTTATTCATTACCTCAGAAGAGATGCTTGAGGTCACGGAGTGACTGGTCCTGGGGATGGAATAATGATCCACACAGACAGCCTGCCTCAAGATGTGTGTGTGTGTGTGTGTGTGTGTGTGTGTGTGTGTGTGTGTGTGTTATAGTTGGGGAAAGTGGGTGAAAGGCTACATGAGTAAAACTTGTCACTGATTTTTTTATGAAAAGAAGAAAGTACGAAGGATAGATATAGAATATGGAGAAGGGTGATTAGCATCTGGAAAATAGTTGAACAGACTATCGATTTTTATGAAATACAGGAAATGGTTTTCTCCTTGCGATGGAAAGGAAAAGAGATAAGTTGTAAAAGACAACTTTGACTTGAAAGCCTGTGCCAACTAGTCTCAACCAGACTGTTTTATAACATTCGAGTAAATTCAGTTAGGCTTGTAGCATGGCTTACACCGAAAACATCGTCAGATCCCTGTCTGAATAAAACGCCACATAACCATCCTTTCAATTCTCTTCCAGGAAAACCAGGATGTATACAAAAGGGTGAGGACCTCACAGTACCTAACACATTCTCTGTGTCGTGTCTGGGGCAAGTTACACTTGGTGCTAATATATACCCCTTTCTTTTTCTATTTAGTTTTTATTTCACTACTCCAGAACTCGGAAGCCAACACATCCAGTTAACCCTGAGGTCCGTACTTTATGAACTTCCTGTAAAACAGATGCTCTTCTGTGCACCTTCCATGCCTTTGGAACTTGTGTACACACATAGCCTCGCATAGGCAGGGGACCCCTAGACACACGTGTTCCCCCTCCCTGCCCAGGGCAGCAAAAGAATGGTCTCTCATCATAGATGAGAGTGACGGGTGACAGACAGATCCGAAATGTTAGAGAAGGAGCTGCAGAAAAGGGAAATGATGCAAGAAATATGTGTTGAATTTTATAGAAAGAGAAGGAAGAACCAGGAATATGTTGGGTAGAGTGAGGTATAGTGCAGGGGGGAAGGGGGTGCCTCTGTAGGCCCATGCTGAGACATCCCTTCCCCCTGAGGTACCAGCCACACAACGATGATGGTATAGTATAGAATAGAGTTTATTTAGGGCATGGGGAGGGGAGTTGAGGGAGTAGAGACAGAGAAAGGCAGAGACAGGGGCAGGGGCGGGGGGTGGGGGGGAGAGGGGAGGCTGGCCATGAACATGAGGAAAGAGGTGGGAGGGAATGGAGAGAGAAGGGGTAGACAGGGAAAAGAGCAAGAGAGAGAGGAGGGGGCAAGCAGCCCCTTTTATACTGAGTTAGGCATCCCTGACTGTTACCAGGTAACTGTGGGGCGGAGCCTAGAAGGAATGATAATGACGTGTACTTAGCCAGAAGCACAAGAGCCCTGTAAATGCTGCGCGCCACTTCCACTGCTCCTTGCTGCTTTTCACCTTTGTGTTTTGAAAAGTACCATTTGCTCTGTGCAGTGCTGCCTCCCGCAATAAACCACTCCTCACCCGTGGCTGTCAGATGCACAATGCAAACAACAGCAACGATCTCTAACCTGTGTTTTCAGCGCTGGAGTTCAAATTCCAGTGCATGTGGAAAGAACGCTCTATCATGACGCTACATCCCCGCCCCTCTTTTGACCCAAGTTCTCACTATGTAGTCTAGGCTGGCCCTCCTCCTACTTCTGCTGCTAAAATCACAGTTGGGGACCACCATACCCAACTAACTTTCTTAAAAGTCTGAGCGATCTCAGGAACAGCTTGTAAGGGCGGGTTTATGTAGGGTGGCATTTGAGAAACATCGGGAGAATCTTAAAATCTAGATTTTTCTTTGATCGGATGCAGTATTACAATATCCTGTGGGAATTCCATCACGAGAGAGCCACTTATTTATATACTTAAGGATGTCCAAGTCTTCAGGAGGACTCTTAAAACTGTCAAATACTCAGAAAAATATGTTTTCCTCAAGAGGCAGAGTCATCCATGGTCTAGGTCTAGGAATGGAATTAGATAAGGAGGGGCCAGTTATCACAAAGCATGAAAGAGCCGTGGAAGGCGAGAGGCCATGTTTGTTCTACTTTAAACCAATGCATCCCCGGGGAGCCATGAGGGCTAGGAAAGGACAGATGCCGTTGCCTGAGAGTGTGCAGGCAGATGCAGCCAAGAGTGCAGGGTGCACCGAGTGGGTGTGCTGCTCACCACCCTGGCACTTCCTTCCTGGAACAGAACGGCACCTATGAAGAGAGACGAAGGATCCTGGGCAAGAGCTGCTTCTGGGATAGGACTGAATGCTTAGGGTTTAATGCCAGCAAACAACCGACTTATTCTAAGGGGAGATTTCCAAGTGGTGTGTTAGAACTGAAACCTGTACCGAGGCCAGCAAGCTTTTTATTGAAAACATTAACTTTTCAAGCTTGGGCTCCGGAATTGATTTTAGTCTGAAAATTAAACCCATTTGTAAGAGAGATGAGTCAAAAAGCACACGCATAGCCCCGGGCTTTCAAATATTCCGCTGTTGTCAACAACTTAACAGGCAGCGCCTTCTGAGACTCACAGCGCGTCTCTGTTGCAGTTTGCTCCGGTCCATCCACTGATGCGCCTGGCTGCCAAGCTCGCCAGCCGAAGGATGAAAAGACTGCCGCGATTGCTGCGCTCTGTGTGTGCTTCTTTTCTCCCACCGTAGTTCTGTGGCTTATTGTACACACCGTGGCAAATGTGTGCTATCATCCCGTGTGCCTCGTTTCAGTTCTCTCGAATCCCACTCTCCAGTTTGTTCAGGAGAGCTATAGGCAGAAACACTGGTCGCTTAACCTTGCTGGTCTATTCTGTTGTAACCGGAAGGACCAAGGAGGGACCCCGTGACCCAGTGCCATCTCTTTCCTCTCTTTGCTTGGCTCATCTTACGCTTTGCATTTGTTCTGTGTTACTTTTCAGTTCTGTCCCTTCGTCCCATCATGAAATTTGCCTTGGCGATATCTCTGTTTCCTGTGGCCTTATCTGACTGTTTCCCCTAAGTTCAGTAAGAACCCTAATAGCGGGTCCTTTTCAAACTTTTATTTAAGAGATTGTCAATCAAGGTTTTGCTGTACAACACCAAAAATTTAATAAAGATAAAATGTCTTTTGGCTATCTTGAGCCCAGGCACAGTAGCCAATACAGCCTGTTTTGTCTAGAACCTTCCTAACTTTTGGACCTAGAAGTCCTAAGACTGAAAAATGACTCTGTCTCTAGAACACCGCCTGAGCTGGCCTGCTGCCTGCACAAAGGGTTCCAGGTCCACCCAAACTCCATCCTTAAACCAAGTTATAACCAAAAATGGGTTGAAGATGCTAAAATGGCTTGACATTGAGCATTTGCTTAAACCAGGAGTTCATTTCAGAGTTGGGGTTACTTGAAGTTGTAAGCAAATTAAACATATTTGGATCGCTAACTGCAACTCGGGTTTAGTGAACAAGCTTCCCTTCCGGAAATTGTACCCGGCTCCGCTATCAGCCATACTCCCCTCTACTTATGTGCAGCACCAGGAAGGGACAGCATCACACTAGGGCAGTCTCAAAGCTATGGGTGTGGTTCATGATGAGTTCATTTATACTTCGCTCTTTTCCAGGACTCCAGGACAGTTACTGTGGACTTCCCTAAGAAGGTATGTGAGCCTTTCGAGAATGCTGATTTCTAGAATGCTCTAGAAAGATGGGCAGAGAAGTGTCTGGAACCTGCAGCCCTTCCAGCCCCATTTGGATAGAACAGATCTCCCCAGAGGACCCTGGATATCTTCTCTAAACATTGAAGTTGGGTATTCCCTGGGCTTATCCTGAGATAGAAAGATATCATTAAAAGATGGCTAATGCCTCGAATGGTTAATATTTTTATTTCTTCTCCTCTGGATGAGTCACTTGAGCCATCTGTTATGAGGGACTTGTTCTCTGGTTCAGGGCCTCATATGCCATTGTGCAAGCTTAGAGAGAGGAAAACTACCTCTGCCAGTGCCAACCTCATAGACCAGTGACTCTCAGACTTGGGCATGCATTAGAATACAGTTAAAATTGGGATACCTTGGTTCCATCTTGAGAGTTAATAAGTCTGAGGCAGGGTCTGAGAATTTAATAACAAGTTCTCTGGATATCTTTCTGCTGCTGCCCTGGGACCATCCTTTTTGAAACCTTCTCATGGACATTTTGAAGAACCTTTGACTTAGAATGTTACTATGTAACAATTTGTGTTTTTGTGTTACAGGATCCTACTACCAGCTTGGGGCGGCCATTTTTCCTTTTCAGGGTATAACAGATTTCCTTGTTTCTGTTTCTAATTGTGTTCACCGTTATCCCAACTTGGAGGACCAGATGGATACTTCTCTCCTCCATGTAGGGTGTGGTTCAGTCAATATTTCTTACAAACTTGCATGGGAAGCAGAGCAACAAGACATAGGCCTAGCATGTTCTTATTCTAGGATCTTGGAGAACAAAGGGGAGAAACTTTTGTTGATGGACAGATACTAGGTACCCCAGAGTCCACAGTCCTAAGCATTATATTTCAGGATGTGTGACTTCAAACCACACTGCACAGGAGTTCAGGTGCCATCTTTCTTCCCAAGTGACAGAGAGGTCCTTGCCAAGAGACATGGCATTTTCAATTTTGCTATTCTTTAACTACACAAAAGGTCTTAGCTTTTCAATGTTTGCAGCCAAAATATGAGAGAATTTAACTAAATCCATGTCCACCTCGAGCTGTGTGCTGTGGATCCCTGGTGCTAGTATCTTGCAAAAATAAATAAATAAATAAATAAATAAATAATAAGACAAGATTAGAAGACGTAGTTCTCAGCTTTCCCTATGACCCACAGCACACCTGGTTCATCGAGGGCTCTGGGGAACGCCATGGAAAATCCCGCCTATCTCCTTTGACCATTGGAATCCTTATCACCTTCTCCCCAGCTTCTGCCTTTTTCATTTTCCTGATCGGTTAACATGTTGTTTTCTGGAAAGAACTCTGAGAAGTGGTCGGTCACTGTTTTGTCTCTACCTGAGAAGTCTGGAGAATAGATCCTCTCACCATGAGCTGAGTTTGAAAGGGGAAGGTGAGGTAGAGAATGAGTGTTAGGTTCCAGGAACAGTGAGGGCCTAGAATATGGATGCAGGAGAACTTGCCGTGTAAGTCTCCAAGGATGGGAGTGAAAGCTCAGTTGGCAAAGCATGGCTTTTGTGTTTAGTGAAAGAAACTCCAAGCGGTGTGTCTCAGTGTTTCTAAGACTCACATTTTGTTTTTCAGCCTAGGAATGGAAGATACACGGACACCAAAGTCCAGTAGACAGCAAGGTTTGCTCCTTTGCATCTTTATTATTCTATGCAAATAGTCTATGTCTCGGGCAGACGATGGGGATGCTATTGTTCAAAGAAAGGGTGCTGCTCGTCTATAGCACTGTGGAACCTTAACCCAATCAGGCAGAAGCAGGCTGCTCCAGAAGTGGTACAAGAATTTGTTTTGCACTGGCCCATGAGGGCAAAGGAAGGAGAAGCAGTGAGCAGGGTTTTGCCATGAGTATGAAGAAAGAACTTTCAGGAGTCAGCTTCAGAGAGATAGCTCATTTTATTGTTCCATGGGGTCATGAATTTATATATCAAGGGAAAGGTATAAAAGGGTTCTTGGCGGTTATGGGTGGGAAGGGCAGATTGGTCCTAGCATGGCACCTAGTTATCATATGGCAGCAAGGACAGAGAGAGACTTTTGTGCTGAAGCAGGCAGCACTTGCAGGAAGCTCTGTGCAGGGTCATCCTGTAGATAAGGTCAGGCATGTGTACTTACAGAGACAAGGTCAGATAAGGTCAGTGAAGATGGGGAAACCCTGCTGAGAAAAGTCTTCCTCCATTTTGTGCCAAGGTCAGACAGCTATCCAGACACGGTGGACTGTGTGTGTGTGTGACCTTAATAGCAGAGTTCTCCAACACTGGTTTTTAGAAGTATGTTGTTTCTAGATTGAGTTGTGATAGAAATGAAGATAGAGCCTCCTGTGGCCCGAGTGAGCCTTCCATTCACACCGACACACAGGTTATTTGACTCCTACTGTGAAGAAAAGAGTACCCTGGTATGTTGAGGTGGTACCCTCAAGGAAGCCTTCAGACAAGGAAGTCCGTGCATAGAAGTGACTCTAGCTCACTGTCTCTCCTGAGGATCTAGTCCCAGGAAGGTATGAACATTGTCTACTGCCAGCATCAGAGTCCTAACAATCCAAGAAGCCTAGGAAGCTGCCATTATCCTGGTAGATGCAATTTCCCAGCAAAGACAGGAATTAGGCATTCTTAGAGGCCAAAAAGACTTATACAAATGCAATAACCTAATTAGACATCAAACATCAATATCCTAAGTGCCAACTGCAGGGGAAACAATGTAGGAGTTTGTGGCATGTCACATCAATGCATGACTGTAGAATATGTCCCCAATAGCTTGCATTTGGCCGTCATCTTGATCCTGGAAGTAGGGGCAGACTGCACTTACATTGAACACGTTTTGTTTTGCAGAATCCCATTGTCACAAGACAGTGTGCGTCTTTGGAAGAAATGCCAAGAGTTACTTTATGTGTATATTTAACCTTATTTCTGTTATCCCATGCTCTCCAAAATACTTAATTGTATAGAGAATAAAATGGAGCTGATGTATCATCTTTATTTTTGTTGGAAGACTGTGGGAATACATTTCATGTATTGACTTCTAAGAATTTACTGATTTGGGTGTGGGACAGTCTAACTTGTTGGTGATTGAACACATCTGTTGAGAATAAGCTAAGATCCTAATATCAGATCCTAACTGTGTTTGTTTTCTAGCTGGGTGGCTTTGATATATCAGTCAATTTCCATTTCTGTAGTCAATTTCCATTTCTGTAGTAAAAGCCTGATATACATTAATTAAAAGCATGGAAGATTTATTTGGGGTCATGGCTTCTTTCCTTGTGGTCTTTTTGGCATGTGGCTTTGGTTCTGTGGCCTCAAAGCACACCATGATAAAAGCATGTAATGGAAAGGGTTATGTACCTACCTTGTGGCAGATGGGAATCAACAGGGGGGAGAAGATGGGGTCCCAATAACTCCTTAGAAGGCAGGGCTCCAATGATCTATCTTCTCGAGATTAATTTTCTGAGAACTTAAGAGATGGCACACACTCTTAAGATGGCATGGACTCATGTTATTCATGTGTTGGCTCTAATTTTACTTGAAGGACTCTGTTCCAGGGTACACACAAGAAGCTTGCTCCATACACTAAACACACGGTGGTTGGCCCCACACAGCCACTTCCCTATTGTTACCATTGAGAAGTTAAGGAACAACTCCAGATTGCTGGGGAACCATGGGACCTAGGCCTTTGCTTCTCGGGCTCTTCCTCTGTGAACACTCTGTAGACCAAGCACAGCACAGGTGGTACAGGAGATGTGTGCACAGCATGAAGAGCTGCCGTGGCACTGGCTACTGTCTTTTAGTTTCTCCTGCTCCGCTTCAAGTATTAAAGTCTTCTTTTGAAAAATCTTAGTTGGGGTTATGACCTTATTCTTAGCATTCCCAGGCCTTTGTTCTGAGTCTGGGGCCTATGTTCTGAAGCCCCCAGTAGATCTCAACTCATGAGATGACATGATTGGAAGAGATGAGCAAACCAACCTCTGCCTGATACTAGCCAGTGCAGGGACAAAAATCATGTTTATGAGGTGTACCATCTGAGCTGAAAGCTCTCTTGCCAAGCCTTCTCTGGTAATGCGGAGTAGAGTGGACTTGTGCTTGGGTCCAGCCTGGACATGAGTAGGGGGCGGTTGTCAAGGACTAGGGATACCTGGTAACCGAATAAGAAGCACACAATTGAGATACAATACTGCCAGGCTGTTTTGGGGGGTGTGAGCCCTTGAACTCAGGAGTCAGGGTGCTCACCTAGACATGACTCAGCCCCAGTCTTTTATTGAAATCATACAAGGAAGTTGGGTTACAAAGTTCATGGGGGGTGGGTGGGTAAATGGTTCTCTATTTTCCTGTGCCAATATTTTCTTGTGACACAGAGTAATACGATTTAGAACAGAAAAAGTGAAACTATACAATCTCAAACATAAAAGTTTTACAGCAAGCACAATTTTTTTTATATCTCCTGACCACCAGTCTCTGGTGAGGTCGGGGGCAGCAGTATTGTGGTTACAAAGTCAGTATCTTTCAGACATGTGTGAGACAGTATGGTTTCATAAAGGGGCAAACATGAAGTCATACTGCTGACCCTGCAGTCTTTGGATTTCCAGTTCAGGTCAAACATCCAAGACCCCATCTATCTATCTACAAAAACATCCTCACTTAACCTGTATGGAGAATTCTTAGGAAGCCTGCCACCATAATCCTTGAACCCAAGGGACCCATTGCTGACTTTCTTAGAAATATTTGTATGTTATTCCAACCTCAGTCTTATAATAAAAATGTCTTATTTTTATTACACATAATTGAGTCTAAGACTGGGGGAACAGCTGCAGAATTACTCACCTTTGCCCGCAGCTCTAAGTTACCTTCATTTCCACCTCGAACGAGTGACTGTAACATTCATTTCTCTTGAATTCATAAACAGCCTTCATGTTAATATTACTAGTAACATCTAGTTTCTGGATATCAAGCAGGATCCTACTAGGTCTTTCCAGGTCATCAAATACTGGTTTAATTAAGAAAAAAAGAAAGAGGACTGAAGAGATGGCTCAGCAGTTAAGAGTACTGACTGCTCTTCTAGAGGTCCTGAGTTCAATTCCCAGCAATGACATGGTGGCTCATGACCATCGGTAATGGGATCTGATGCCCTCTTCTGATGTGTCTGAAGAGAGCAATGATGTGCTCACATACATAAAACAAATGCTTTAGAAAAAAGGAAGGAAGAAAGAGAAGGACCAGTAAATAGATACGGAGATGATAAATAATAGGAATAAATGCAGAAGTGACATCAGTACTCATACTAGGGCCCACAAGACGCCATAGCCTCGTGCTCTGAAACACAGTTCACCCAGCAGGTTTTTCTTCTTGTCAACATGGGTCCCAGGCATTTAGAGCTTAATGTGGGATGTCTCCAACAGACTTGGCCTCTATATACACAGTCTTTTGTCCACAGTAGTCCAGCAAGGACCCACCAGTGGCTGTGTCCCGCCCCCAAACAGTCTTACAACTAGACCAATCAGGAACTTCTCTCTAAGGAGGGAACTTTGGCCTGCTTCTTGAGGAACAATTCCTATGAAGTCACCTTAAGCAAATACTGCTTCTAAGTTAGTTTGAGTGTTAGGTCCGGATGACGTCTCTACATGGATAATGTCCATCTTCTTAGCACAGATTAGTTGTCAATCACAGCCCTCCACAAGGTTGCTTTCAGTCACTGGATGGGCGCAAGCAAGGAGTCAGGACTTTTAGCAACGCATGAGGCGGAGAGAGCTAACTGGGAATTGTGAGAGGTTTTGGAACCTCAAAGGTCACCCCAGTGACACACCTCCTCCAACAAGGGCATACCTCCTAATCCTTCCTAAACAGTTCAACTAACTTGGGAGCATACATTCAAATATTTGAGCCTGTGGAGACCATTCTCCCTCAAACAATCACATCAGTCATCATCCCTTCAAGTCCTTTTGGGTTTCAAAAATGGCAGAGCTTCATGATGGGGTCATCCCTCTGATTATATCACCCAAACAGGAGTAATCACCTCATGAGAATCAACTTGTCACCTCAAGCAGCAATGACTTCTTCAAGGCACCTTGCAGATCCAGACCTGAGGTAATTATCAACAGACCACACTGTGACCAGTGGCAGTGCCATTTAACCAGATGCCTTCTGTCCCCTGCCCAAATTCTTCTACTTAAGCCCAAATCTCATATCAGTATCCCGAGGATGAATTTAGAGTCACGAACACTTTTATCTGTCTGTGATACTTAATTTCAGCTGTCAGCTTGGCAGGGTCTGTAATCAACAGGGGATATGTAGTGGGCTGGCCTAATGCTAATTTTGGGCCCTTAACACTGGTTGTCCCAGAGATGAGAGAGTCTGCATGTAGACACTGAGTGACCCTGCTCCCAAGTTATTTCTGATTGGTAAATAAAGATGCCAACAGTGAATAGCTAGGCAGAAGAGACATTGGTTTCATGGGCTTGGGGTTGGAGGAAAACAAAGAGGGGGAAAAGATGGATGGAGGAGAATGGAGGAGAGAAAGGCCACCATGGGTTATGAGTAGGAAGGAGAAACCACCCTGAGTTAGGTAAGCCATAAAAACATGACCTTGAGGATTGCATGGAATTTTATAAACACGATCCCACCTTGGCCCAGGACCTCTGGCCCCTCCTGGCTTAGCTCCGGGATCTGCTGCTGGCAGCTCGCCTAGGAACTGCTGTGCTTCTCTGGTTCACTCGGACTTCTCTTTTGTTCCTCCCGGCGTAGAATTTGCCACCTAGCACAATTTCTGGGCACAGAATCTCTTGCCATAAACTGATCAGCTAGCTTGTATCAGCTAGCCTCCGCCGACCTCCTTGGCTATCACTGGTTCTAGCTTCCCCGAGATCTTACGTGGCCGAAAAGCCCCTTCTCTTTCCCTGCGTCTCCCTTTTCCTCCTAAGACCCAGAAGTCCCACCTGTCCCTTTCGTTCAGCAATTGGCTCCAGGCCTTCTTTATTGACATAATCAAGAACCAATTAGGGTACCAGACCTTAGTATCAGTACCTCCCCTTAAACATGAGGGCTGGCCGATTGGAGCTATGAGCAGCCCAGATGAAACAGTAAATAATAAGTAATAACTCAGGGTTATCGATAGAAAAGTAAATTCTAACAGCATGGAGGATAAGCAGCTGCCCAGGTAGTGTGCTGTTTAGGGCTTATGGTAAAGATAAAGGGTGTGTGTATGTTTTGTCCTGAAAGTTAAATGGTCTAAGGGGGTTTGGGGGTGGAGTAGAAACTTTGGGCCAAGATTTAAATACTTCCAACAGAGACTGGCCTCTGGGCATGTCTGTGTCAGACTGTTGTCTAGTGGAAAGATACACCCACTGTGGGAGGCGCCCTTGACCAGGAAGGGCATCCTCACTGTATAAACATAGCATGCGGAGCATCAGGATGTACTCGATGCTCTATTCTGATGACTGAGGATGTAATGTAACTAACGGGCTGCCTCGAGCTCCTGATGCCTTGATACAAGTGTTTACGGTGAAAGAATAAGACCACCGGCCCCCACGTCAGGATGTCTAGGTTTGAATTCTGACTTGAGATCTTGCTCACATTACTTAATCTCTCTCTTCACTCTGTCCCTAGCTTAATCTACACTTGGAACGGGGCTAGCAATAATACGGACACTCATTTAGTGCCTACTTTCCGTAATTTAAATAAGGTAATGTAGACAAAGAAATTAAGCACATAGTAATGAGTATATGTGTGTATGTATCTGTGCTGCCTAATATGATTGAAGTATGGAGTTTTTACTTTCTTTTTTTTTTTTATTGTATGTGTATGGATGTTTTGCCTGCATGTGTACCTGGATAGCATGTGTGTATATTGCTCATGGAGGCCAGAAGAGGGCATCAGATCTCCTGGAACTCGAATCGCACACGGCTTTGAGCCACTCTGTGGGCACTAGGAATCGAACCAGGGTCCTCAGAAGAGTAGCCGGTGCTCTTAACCATTGAGTCATCTCTCCAGCCATGACAGAGCGATTAACACAAGAAAAACAGGAAAGTTGGACTGTTCAGGGAAAGTCCCAATAGAGGGAATGGGATGGCTATGTCTTCATACCTTCTTTTGGTCTAGCCTCCTCCACCACCACTCACACAATATGCTCGTGTGCCTCCCTGCCTCTGTCTGTCTCTGTCTCTCTGTCTCTCTGTCTCTCTGTCTCTCTGTCTCTCTGTCTCTCTCTCTCTCTCTCTCTCTCTCTCTCTCTGTCACACGCACACGCACCGCACAGGCACACGCACACGCATGCATGCACGCACACGCATACTCACATGCACATGCACATGTATGCATGTGAAAACCAGTGGTTACTCTTGAGCAACCTTCCTCAAGATGTTTTCTACTTTTTTTTTTTTTTTTTTAGACAGATTCTTTCATAGGCCTGGCTCTTCCGCAACCTCAAAGGGAGCTGGCCAGTCAAGGCCGAGAACCCCCCCCCCCACCCCCCGTTGTCTTTGCCCCACTTGTTTTAAAAGCAGGAGTGACCACAGAGAGCTTTGCTACCTTGGTTCTGGGGAATCTGCCTCAGGTCCTTGGGCTTACACTACAGATATTTCATTATCTCCTCATCACCCAATGAGTTAAACCTTGTGAAGAATTTGACTGTTGTTGATATCTGTGAACTCAGTGTTTGTTAGTTATCTTCATCATTTTTAAATTTTGAGTCCACTAGCTCAAGGAGAGTTCAAAGCCATGCTGACGGGGCCCCACGACTGGGCTTTGAAATATCTTCCTATCTGATACCAAGTTAGTAATCAGCCTTCAGGCACACTATAGTCTTCTGTTTTGTTGATTTTATTATTTTTTTTAATATAGTGTTTCAAATCCAAGCCAGGGCTCAGCTCTGCCATCAGCTGTTAGCTGAGGGACTTTTGCAAAATGTATCTAACTTCTCTGGGCTTCATTTTTTCACAGTTGAGCCTTGTGTAACTGTCATAGAGGTGCTGCTATGATTAAACACAAGAATGAGCAGAAGCTGTTGGTGACTGTGCTGCACACATAACTACAGACACACATCCACATAAGCTGCTGCTCTGTCATAGAAAATTTACTGTGGGTTTCCACGTCTGGAAACCTGCGATAGTTCTATTTTCTAAGTACACGCCCTTCTGGGCACCATAGTGAGCGCGATCATTTAACCCCTGCAGTTCTAGAAGTAACATGTTTGAATTATGCTGGTTTCTGCAGCACACAAACCATAGACCATCAGGAAATTAACTTAAAATTTTCAGCTCTTACGTACCCCATGGCAATGACTCTGTCATACAGGTTCTTCCCAAGATAGTCTAAATAACCCCCATGTCCCCACCAATGGGGAATGATAAAAGAAGATGAGAGGGAGAGTTGTAGGGTCAGGTCAGGTCATGTGATGAGAACTCAGTCACATGACCAAGCCTTCTGCAAAGGAGCCTAGAAATGGAACCTGGCCATGCAGCCTGGAGGCAGACCTGGAGGACTTTGTGAGAAGCTGGCTGGTCTATGCTGTGTTGGGGCTATTACCCCTGGGAAGGTGAGAACATAGACAATGGAAGTTAAGCCCTCTTGTGACATCTTTCACTATATGGCAGATGTATGATTCAAATCCAGGTCCTTATGTCTTTAGTTCTCATAACTGAGACCATTGGTCACAGACATGGTATTGTCCCTGGTACATGGTATTGTACATCAGTGGTATAAGATGAGGCATAGTGTTGGACAGAAAGTCACACAGTTACAATCCCTATCATCATATCCCATGATTCACTGTGTATATAGAGTATATCCTGTGTGAGCATGAGTCAGGAGTTGTCTATGCCAAGGAGTAGTGCTAGGCTATGTCTGATGTGAGACCAACGGAGAATAGGGTGGGAAGAAGAATGGGGACAGCTGAGTTATCAACAGTTGAGCTAGCATTTCGTTAGCGTTTCACATTCTTCCCTAGTCAACGTGTTTAAGTAACTCTGGCTTCCTTGGTCTTTATAGATGTATTTATCTTGAGTAAGAAGAGCACGCATGTGTGTGTGTGTGTGTGTGTGTGTGTGAGAGAGAGAGAGAGGG
>JANHMN010000017.1:27488191-27524103 GCA_030674055.1 Rhabdomys pumilio | reverse complement strand
AGAGAGAAGGAGAGAAGGGGGAGAGGGAGAGAGAGAAAGAAGAAATTTTTCATTCCGAACAATTTTATTTTTGTTCAAATCTATGATCTCTTTGCCACCTCTTGGTGCTTCCATTTAATATTAAAGCCATTCATTTGCTTTGAGAGATGAAGTCATGGTCAATAGAATCCTTGATGGAGGACACAGTGGGGCTTCTTGATGCTGTTAGTATTTGTTTTCTAGAAGCTGGTACAAGGGCATGCAGGGGAATGCTCTAACCAAACAGTCTAGGAGAGAAGCAACTTCTGGGGCATGACAGCTATCGGGATTTTGGGATGCTAGGTAGTACGATGGTAGATGATGAGACTGTAGAACTGGAAATAGAGATAGCCATGGTATGTCTTACCTTCTAACCTTGACCTCAAACAGGTGACAAAAAAGGAGGCACATTTTGAGGAAAGGAGATCACAAGAGAGTGATTTTTTGTTTTTGTTGACACTTGAGCAATAAGGCAGATTGTGGGTTTTGTAAAAAAAAAAAAAAAAAAAAATCAGAGTGTAGAGTTTCCACTCATCTAGAAAACAGACATGTTGATAATGAGACTCATATTACATAGATTGAAAGGACCAACACTATTGTGATTTAAGAAACACAGGCTTATCTCTATAGCTCACCGTGTGAGTGTGAACAACCAAGGTCACCAGAGTGACGAAGTTTCCACTTATTGCCCTACTCTTCCCTTCCTGTCAAATCTGGTTGACAGGGGCTTGTTCTGCTTTGCTGACATGCGTGTCCTATACCCAGAACTCAGAAACGGCAACTATCACTTCCCTACTTTGAAGAAGAATGGTGAATAGATTGATAAATGGTAAATTGCTAAATGGTGACTAGTAAAATACAGTCTACATATGAGTATTCATTTTCAACAACAACGTTAGACTAAGAAGAGGAGAAAGGGCCTTGGTGGGCAGTCGTTAGATTTACTGGACTGCAGTTTGGGAAGGATGAAAGGATTCTTCCAACTGCCCCCCATAGTGATGTTGTGATATGAGGGGGTCAAAGAAGGATGTGGATAGTTTAGATGCCTTTCAAGAATTTAACAGATAATCTGCTAGCAAGAACCAGAATCCTTTTGTACCCATTATACCTGAAAAGAATGTGACGACTGTCCATTGAGCCCTGCAGGCATGGAGAAGAGACCCCATCCTCTCAACCAGGCACTCAGGAGAGGAAGGAAAGAGGAACTGAGGGGAAGGGCCCATTGTCCAGTGACTGCGGAGATGGGTGGAAAATTGGAGCTTGCAGAATGAAGGACCTGTGCCTATGGAAGAGATCCTGGGTGAGAGAGGGCCAGTTGAACAGTCAAGAGGCTCTAATCCTGGATCTCTCTGTGACTATTCTCTGAAGGAGTAGGAGGGTTTGACTACAACATCCAACAATGACCTGTTTTGACGTGATTTAGGATCTTCAATGTATGGGTGACTTGTTTAAGAATGAGCTGATTTGTCCCCTTCCATTGTGATGAGGAGGCATGGTACTGGGTTACCCATCTCAGCTTCAGCTTAGTGAGGGAGAGATTCTCTGGGGAGATCCAGACAAGGTAGGTTTCTCTTGACATTTTTCTCATAGTAGCATTTATTCTCTCGACTCTACTGTTATTCTTTTAATTCCTGACTTGTCTTCTTCTATCTCAAATGTAATAATATCAGGAGGACTGTGTAAGATAGTGCTGTGTGAAGGGCAAACTTCTGGGTTCTTTGGAAAGTCAGTTAGGTCAAATGATGTTTTTCTGGGGCACAAAGGTGAAAGGATGGTTTTTGCTAAGGTAGACATGTGAAAGAACCTTTAGCTGAAACAGACATGGGTGAAGGGATGTTTTGCTGGAGCAGACACATGAAAGGATGTGTGATGAAGTAATATAAACATGACTCCATAGACAGTGGGAGCTACAGTACTGGTTTGGTTTGTTCCACCTCACTATTCTTTGCTAAATATAGGCATGTACCAGTTCGCCTTGCATTGCGTTGCTAGGCTCCTCTTGTGGTGACACCAGAGAGAAACTTGCCAAAAAACTTATCGTGAGGTTCCTGTAGCTTCTTGCCACTTCTGTGGCTTCACCTTGGGCTGCTTGGTGAGCCCTGCAGTTTCTTCAGGATTGAACTACAGCTGCTGGTATCATGCATGGTATCTGCCTGCTGAAAAGACTGGTCTACAGTTGCTAACTCACATTTGATGTGTGCTACAGAACTAAAACTGCTGATATCCTGCCAATGAAAACAGAACTCATCCACAAAGAACTATTTCTACGCAGGTCTACTTCCCCTGTGACCTAATATCTTTTCTCTTCCATTACCTCTGGTGGATGGTAGGCTACAGGTGAGGTTGAACCTTTCTTCAAGTAGGTTGGAAAAATTAATATCTACAGCTATGCAGAAGGTTCTTAATAGATGCTCAACACACAGTGTGTGGTCAACTTAATTTAAATTCATTAAATAGAATTCCTATATATCCCTGTGGTTGCTGCCAATCAGAAAAGCTTGAAATGGCACTTAAGAAGAGGCTGAAATTTAATGAGGCAGCTATCCTGACCCAGAGCATTCAGAATTCTCCAGGGTGGGCAGTATCACCTCTTGCCTCTGAATGGGTGAACCTAAGGCATTTAGGCAAAGCCTGGTACACCACAACTTTGCTTATCCAGCAACCTGGTTATGCAGATCAGATGACTGAAAGTTCAGGCCAACAACCTAGCTTAGTGCCCTACCCACTGTGACTCCTCCAAACAGACTAATTTGGTAGACTGTGACCTACTCACCAATTATACCCACATATCTTACTAGCAGTCTAGCATCTACTGAAGAGGAGATGGGACCATGCCTTTTCTCCATTTTTAGTCCCACGGCTCTGCTCTCCTCTGGTGTGACTTCTTCCTTGGTTTCTAGGTCCTTTAAAAACTCCCCTTACCCACTTTCTGGTCTCCAGCACTATCCTTTCCCTGAGAAGGGGTGGTGAGGTAGGGGGCTGTTGAGTGTATAGTCTACCAGGTATTTTCCGATACCGTGCAGAGATGCATTTCCAGGCCAGTTGCCATCCAGCTGCCTCTGGAACGCCACATTTCTTGGGAGCGCATTTCATCTGCAAAGCTGCCTTACATCTCATCAGTTCCACTATCTACACATGCCCAGTGTCTTAGTCAGGGTTTCTATTCCTGCATAAAACATCACGATCAAGAAGCAAGTTGGAGAGGAAAGGGTTTATTGAGCTTACACCTCCATATTGCTGTTCATCACCAAAGGAAGTGAGGACTGGAACTCAAGCAGGTCATGAAGCAGGAGCTGATGCAGAGGCCAGGGAGGGGTGTTACTTACTGGCTTGCTTGCTCTGGCTTGCTCAGTTTGCTTTCTTATAGAACCCAAGGCTACCAGCCCGGGGATGGCACCACCCACAATGGGCCCTTCCACCCTTGATCACTAATTGAGAAAATGTCTTACAACTGGATCTCATGGAGGCATTTCCTCAAGGGAGGCTCCTTTCTCTGTGATAATTCCAGTTGGTGTCAAGTTGACACACAAAACCAGCCAGTATGCCCAGGGTGACCTTAGTCCTTCCTTAAGAAATGTGGCAATGAATTCAGTCTTCCTGTGCCTCCTAGATTTGTCTTAATGTGCCTGAAGACATCTGTCACACTTTCAGCCTTGGAGCTCTTGGTTTTATTGACAGGGTTTCTTCACTTTCTTTCAGCTGCCCATAAGTTTTTTCCCCAGACTCATGTTAACTTTTCTGAGTGTAATCCAATGGATCTCTAAGTACCGACTACCCAGGGTAGCATTTGCCTTGCGTGGGGCTCTGAACAAATGTTTGAGTGGACAATTGGATGAGTAAACTCAGGGTGGAGGAAATAAGGGCTTAGTCTACATTTGTGGACTAATAATCTGGCTTAATAATTTGGACCAAGTACATTGTTCAAGTAACAAAGCTCTGAACTCTGTCTTGTTGCAGTTGCCCGTGTTGGTCTGGTAAGTGGCAAACTCTAGTGTCATTTGCAACTTAAGAGATGGTCATTTGAGTCAATATGACCCAACAGACCTGTTCTTGCTTTATGGCTGACACTGTTGGGTCATTGGGTCTTATAAAAAATATATATAATAAAATGCGAAGCTGGCAGAAGGACCTAAATTGAGATTTAATAGGAAACAAGCACGGATCAGTTGATTCATAGAAAAGAGCTGAAAATTACCTTCACATCTGAAAGTCTGAGGATAGGTTGCCATATTTCATAGGTAACTACTTCTATAATAATGGCCTTTGGGTTCCTTTTCCATGACATAATATATAAAATAGTTTTAAAAGTCCACATGTATTGCAAAGAAACAAAGCCATCATCCTATCCCATGCTTCCAAATACAGGGCCAAGGGGTCATTTTCTGTCTGTTAAAGATTAGAATGACAGACTGGAGAGATGGCTCAGTGGTTAGGAGAGCACTGCTCTTCCAGAGGTCCTGAGTACAATTCCCAGCAACCACATGGTGGCTCACAACTACCTGTAATGGGATCTGATGCACTCTTCTAGTGTGTGTCTGAAGACAGCTACAGTGTACTCATATAAATAAAAATAAATAAATAAATAATATTTTACAAAATGATTAGAAGGGCAAAGACCACCATGCACTATGAGCCTACAGCCCAGCAGATATCATTTAGGACTGAAATGAGCACAGACTTCTGAAGGCGCCATAAAGTGTTGTTCCACAGGAGTGAGATTTTTAAAGCCTGTACTTCCCTGAAGATTCCGGGGTGGGAAGCTGAATCACCTTCCAGATACGGTTTTTGAGACAGGATTGTGTAAAGATTGGGTACTGCCCCAAGCCAGGATGGCTCAGCATTTGCGTGTCCACATATACATGTGTAGCAAAAGAGATCTGGCGTGTGGTGAGGAAGACCATAAGCAGTGGTCACATAAAGATTATTATGGCTGCATTTTTCCAATGGTACCACCATCTTGGGAGATGTACTTTTCTGTGAATATGGAAGCTGGGTTTATCGAAGTCTGTTTTCCTAGCTAGAACCACAACAAAGCCTTCTCGCTCCAAGCTGATTTTCACACTTTCAATCTGAATAACTTTATATTGATTCACTTAACATCTTGTTTTCACCCATGTAGAAGCCACACCTTACACCACCCAGCATGCCTGTGATTATGAGCCACACACACACATAGGATCAATGGCCTACAAAGCCTGGCTAAGCCATGTGCTGTGACCCGCGCAATCATCTCGCCGGCAAGAATGCACGCGGGCACCAGGATCCTTCTGCAGCACGTGTTTATTACCATGTGTGGAGGAAGAGAGAGAGGACCTAAGATGGCGCTGCTTTATATACACCCTAGGGTGGGGTGGACATATCTGATTGGCTGCTTGCTCAAAACCCCCGTATGGTACCCCGGGTTGGGCGGTGATTTGGCGGGCCTTTGCCACTGCACATGCGCAATTTTACTTGTTTACCCACGAGTGTCAGGTGCGAGCGCCATGTTCCAATGGTGGATGTTGTCACCGTTTACCGAGGCTCTCCACAATGTGCAGAGGAACTACACACACACACACACACACACACACACATTAAAGCAACTGCAACCATGTTGAATGCAGGATAATGTTGGGCTGACTTATTTCTCAGAAAAGCAGAATTTATGTGATCTTCAGCATGAGCGGTGTCTATGATCAGTGTTAGGAAACTGCTCTCTCCATCGAAGCCCCAGCATTCGCTGAAAGAATTCATTTGTCTTTTTTTCCTTGTCTTTCATTTATTGAGATATAAGCCAATGGGTACCACTTAGCATTTGAGCACACTCAGATCCTCATTGGATGAAACATTACCCCTGCCACAGTGGCTCTCAGACTTCAGTGTGCATTTAAAATGTTAGCTGAGACTCAGCTAGCTGCCCCAACCCTAGACACATGAGTCAGGAGGCCTGAAATGGGGGCCAGGAGTCTGTATTATGAACAGGCTCCCTGGCTATACTGATAATGCTAAACCATGCTTCTTAAATAAACTTTCAGTGCTGGGCATTAAACACAGGCCTTGTGCTAGGCAAGAATTCTATTTACATCTCTAGCCCTTGTTTTTTTTTTTTAATTACTTTTCTAATGGTGTGTGTGCTCGCGTGCAACTGTGTGTGGAAGTGTGTGTATGTGTATGTGTTTGAGTGAGCGTGTGCATGTGTGTATGTGCAAGTGTGTGCAAGTGTGTGCATGTGTGTGTATGTGTGTGCAAGTGTGTGTATGTGTGTGTGCAAGTGTGTATATATGTGTGTGCATGAGTGTATGTATGTGCAAGTGTGTGGTGTGTCATGTGTGTGTATGTGGAAGTATGTGCATGTGTGAATGTATGTGTGCATGTGTGTCTGTGTATATGTGTCTGTATATATATGAGTGTGTATGAGCATGTGTGTGCATGTACGTCTGTGTTTTGCATGTGATATGGATTTCCATCGCAGAGGTGAGAGAAAGGTGAAAGAAACTCCATGTGTCAGTTTATGCTTAGACACCATGGCACTAATCTAGATATCTGATGCAGACCAAGATGGCTAACTGGACACAGGGTTGGGGTAGACTGTGAAAGTGACACAGAGGAAGGCTATGTGGCCTACTTGTCATCCCAGCTGCCAGCATACAGAGGTAAGGTAAACATGCTGAAGGTCTTGTTGCCTTGCTGGACTTGTTCTGAGGGATTTGGAAAGGCAGACTTGGAAGTAAAGAGGGTTGGAAGAATGAGAGGCATGTGGTTTGAGTATTTGCTCTCTCACCAGTGGCCCCATTTGGGGAGCCTTAGGGTGTGTGGCCTTGCAGAAGCAAGTATGTCACTCAGGGCAGGCTTCAAGCTTTTTTCTTTTTCTTCTTCTTTTATTATTATTGTTCTTGTTGTTATCATTATTATTTAATCTTTTTTTTTTTTTTTACAATTCAGTTGTTATCCCCCTCCCAGTTCACCCTCTGGCTGTTCCTCATCCCATACCTCCTCCCCCACCTCCTATTGGATGTCTCCACTCCCGACCCATCAAACCTCTCCACTCCCTGGAGCCCTAAATCTATCCAGGGTTAGATGCTTCTTCTCTGACTGAACCCAGACCTGGCAGTCCTCTGCTGTATTTGTGTCAGGGGCCTCAAATCAGCTGGTGTATGCTGCCTGGTTGGTGGCTCAGTGTCTGAG
Source organism: Rhabdomys pumilio (assembly GCA_030674055.1). Classification (NCBI taxonomy): domain Eukaryota; kingdom Metazoa; phylum Chordata; class Mammalia; order Rodentia; family Muridae; genus Rhabdomys; species Rhabdomys pumilio. The sequence continues at coordinate 27,516,921 of JANHMN010000017.1, read as the reverse complement.
AGATCTCAGGGGTCCAGGTTAGTTGAGACTGCTGGTCTTCCTAATCCCTTAGCAAGCCACTAAAGATGTATGTACGATATCCCCAACTCTTTCTCCAGGTGATGCTTTCTGTGTTGTTCAATAATTACAAAGCAGAGCCCTTTGTCAAAGATAGACATAAGGACAGGAACAGACTCCCAAGACGGCCTTCAGCCAGGCACAGACTCAGACTCATAAAATTGACAGAGGACAGAAGACACAGGGAACTCGAGGTAGAGAATTCGATTATGTGTTCACTCTTGTCTCGCAACACTGAAGAGAGAGGTGCTTTGATTCCTTACCTTAATACAACACTGTCACATTATTGGTCACTCTGAGTTTATTAAATCTTTATGAATTATTTATTTACATCCTGATCGAAGCTTCCCTTCCCTTCTCTCCTCCCAGTTCATCTCCCTTACTTCCCCCCTCCCCGCCACCCTCCTTATCTTCTCAATAAAGAGGAGGCCTCCCACAGATATCAACCAGCCTTGGCACATCAAGCTGCAGTTAGATGAGACATATCTTCTTCTATGGAGGTGAGATGAGGTACCCCAGTTAGGGGAAAGGGATCCAAAGGCAGACAACTCTCTAATGAGAGTTATGCTAGGCTCCTGTCTGCAAGGATAGCAGAATATCACTAATAGTGTCAGAGATGGGCTCCCTATCATGGCAAGGGTCTCAAGCCGAGCCAGTCATTGGTTGGCCCTTCCCTCAAATTCTGCTCCACCTTTTATTCATGCATATCTTGTAGGTAAGACAAATTGTGAGTCTAAGGTTTTGTGGCTATGTTGGCATCCCAGTCCCTCCATTGGCAGTCTTGCCTGCTTACAACCTAGATGTCCCTCGACCCAAGAATAGATAAAGAATATGTGGTACACTTACCCAATGGAGTGATTCTCGTCATTAAAAACAAGGACATCGTGAAATTTGCAGGCAAACGGATAGAACCAAGAAAGATCATCCTGAGTGAGGTAACCCAGACCTAAAAAGACACACATGGTATGTACTCACTTAGAAGTGGACATTGACTGTAAAGACTAACCATGGTACAGTCCACAGTCCCAAAGAGGCTATATAGCAAAGAGAGCCCAAAAAGGGAACCTTGATTCCCACTAAGAAGAGGAAATAGATTAGACATTGGGGGACGGGGGACTTGAGGGTTGTACTACCTGGTTTGTGTATCAACTTGATACCAACTAGAGTTATCACAGAGAAAGGAGCCTCCCTTGAGGAAATGCCTCCATGAGATCCAGCTGTAGGCATTTTCTCAATTAGTGATCAAGGGAGGAGGGGCCAGCCCATTGTGGGTGGTACCATCCCTGGGCTGGTAGTCCTGGGTTCTATAAGAAAGCAAGCTGAGCAAACCAGGGGAAGCAAGCCAGTAAGCATCATTCCTCCATGGCTTGTGCATCTATTCCTGCCTCCAAGTTCCTATCCTGTGTGAGTTACTGTCCTGACTTCCTTGATGATGAACATCGATGTGAAAGTGTGAGCTGAATAAATCTTTTCCTCCCCAGCTTGCTTCTTGGTCATGATGTTTTGTGCACGACTAGAAACTCTGACTAAGACAGGGACGAAAGGGATAAGGATAAGAACAGGAAAGATAAGGTTGGGAGAGGGTGGCGGGAGAGAGTACTGAATGAGACAACTGGATTGGGAGGCAGTATCTCTGGGACAAGCTAGAAACTCGGGACAGTAGAAATTCCTAGGAATCTATTAGGGTGAACTTAGCTAAGACGCTAGCAATGGGGGATATGGAGCCTGAGCCAGTATCTCTTGTATCCAAGTTTATTATTAATGAGTTCAATGATGGAATTGGGCATTGACTAGAGAACAATCACAAACATAGAAGTTACTCATCTAACTGCCCTAATAATCATGTCAGGGTGAGTCATATAGAGGACAATTAAAAGACAGCTTGTAGTATGGAGTGAAGAACAAGACCAAACTATGTGTTCTCTATAGGGCACCCACGTTAATATTCAATTCAAGTAGCTGAAAAGAAAAGGCAGAGAGAAAGGTATACCCGGCAAACGCCAGTCAAATAAAAGACAGCATGTTATGTTTACTTCAAACAAAGCAGATATCATAGGAAGTCAAAATACCAATGATAAAGGGAGTACAGCCTGTGGATTTCACCATGATACTGAGCTAGACATTCCAATCAGACAACATCTCTTATGAGGAACCTAATCATGACACACAGAAAGTAACAACTGTGAGAACTGCAGGAAATCTATCCACTCTTACAGTTGAAGATTCTAACATTTATGTTACGTAGTTAGTCAATGCTCGGGCTGGGGCATGAACTCACATCATCCTTGCTGTTGATGGATGACCACTGTACAACTCTTGGGCAAACCCTGGACGTGTTGGAGTGTGTTTGTATTAAAAAGGTTGAGATAAGAAGCTCTCAGGAGCTTGCTGCCGATCAGCCCAGTCATATCAGTTCCAGGTAAAAATATGAGTTCTTGTCTCAGCAAAGAAGGTGAGAAGCAACTGAGGAAGACACCTGAGGTTGACCTTTGGCCTCCATATATGCATACACACACATGCCCACCAAAAATAAATAAGTAAAAAGTAACAGATGGAGTAGGTTAAAAAAAATCTGTAAAGATGTAGCTGAATCAAAGAATTAATTGCAAAAGTTTGTATGACACAGCTGAAGCAGTGCTTGGGGGAATGTATTAGTCAGCTTTCTGTCCCTGTGACAAAATGTCTGAGATAAGCAACTTAAAAGAGAAAACATGTATATGTTGGGTTGTGGTGACTCCATTTGGTTGCTCTCAGCCTGTGGTAGCCCATTATATAATGTGGGAGCACACAGTGGAACAAACAACTCCTCACTTTCTGTGAAGCAGAGGGGAGAGTACTTGAAGTCTCAAAGAGCATGCCTCCCATGACATAGCAAGACTCCTCCCACTAGGCACCTTCTAAGATTCCTCCACCTCCCACAAGCACCTCCCACAAGAGGCTGAGGACAAAGCTGTAATAAGTAAGCCTTTGAGAGATATTGTAGATAAAAAAAAAAAACAGCAGAAGAGCGGGCAGTGGTGGCACACGCCTTTAATCCCAGCACTTGGGAGGCAGAGGCAGGTAGATTTCTGAGTTCAAGGCCAGCCTGGTCTACAGAGTGCGTTCCAGGACAGCCAGGGCTACACAGAGAAACCCTGTCTCGAAAAACCAAAACAAACAAACAAACAAACAAAAAAACAAACAAACAAAAAACAGCAGAAGAAAACCTAGATTCTTAAATATTCTTACATTTATAATGAGATCTATAATTAGTAACCCAAAGTTTTGCCTTAGAGAGTGAAGGAAATAAAAGCAGTATAGACCTAAAGTGAACAGGAGGAGGAAGAGGGAGGGGAAGAGAGGGAGAGGGAGGAGGAGGGGGAGGGGGAGGGGGAGGGAGGGGGAGGGGAAGAGAATAGATAGATAGATAGATAGATAGATAGATAGATAGATATCAGACTAGAAATCAATGACATGGAAGAGGAAATTGGAACCAACAAACTCCAGAACTAGTATTTTGGGGAGTCTGTTCATGTTTCTGATGTCATCTAACTACCTAGCAGCTTGTTAAACTTCTAGTCAAGCCACACAAGGAAAGAAAGCAAGAACACACAGTGCCAATATTAGAGATGGATAGTTGGCCCACCATGGTTGGCTCATTTAGCCCCCAAAAGATAATAGGAATATTATGAAGAACTCTACTCTTATAAATTTGCTAATTCTGATTAAATGAGCCACTTTCAAATGATAAGAACAGTCAGAATTCCCAAGGAGACATAAACAAACTGGTAGGTTTCTGTCTGTTAACAGAGCTGAGTCAACAGCTAAAAGCATTTCCAAAACGAGAAGGCACATATGGTTTCGTTGATGAGTTAGAGCAAACGTTTGAAGAGGAAATGTGATGATTCTCCAAAATATCACTCAGCTACCAAAGCCTATGGAACACTTCATGTAGCCCCTGACGTCAATACAGGCCCAACATCACAGTCAGCTGAAGGAACAGCATCTCATGATATATATACATATACATATGTACACACACACACACACACACACACACACACACACACACATATATACACACATATACATACATGTATACATATATACATGCACATACATATGCATGTATACATATATACATACATATACAAAATTTTCTCAGACCTACCTCATCAAGAATATATATATACACATATATACACATATACACATATACACACACATATATACATATATACACACATATATACATATATACATATATATACACAATATACACATATATACATATATACATATGTACACACATATATACACATATATGCATATACACATATACACATATACATATATATACACACATATAAATACATATATGTATGTTGCTCCAATGAGATGGCACACTGGAAATAGTAGTTACTGTCATAAAAATAAAGCAAAAATAAGAAGAATAGAGACAAAGCTGTTTTTAGTTGCAGGTGATATCTTGTTAAAACTATAACCCCCAAATGAACACAAATGTAATTAGAAATGAACATGCAAGGTTGTAGGATAAATGGCTAAGGTATCAAAGTTACTTTGTTTTCTGATTGGAAATTTAAATTCTGACTAGAATTTAAAATCATTTAAGTAACTCACTTGAAATAGAGATATAAACAAAAGCTAGTACAGAATGTATAGAATCCATATGTTAAAAACCAAACAGGAAACATAGATATATCACCATGGAAACAAACTCTGGGGAGGTCTGTGAGGGGTTACATAGGTTAGATACATTAGATGGACTGAGGCTGGATGTGGCTGGTACGGTCCCACGGGCTAGATCCTGGAGCGAATAAACAGGAGAACATGGCAAGGTACAGGTATTTTTAGCTCCTGCTTCCTGACTGTGGTCTTTAATTTTTCCTGTGATCTTTAGACTTTGAGAACAAAAACACTAGGCAACAGGAAAAGCCGAACCCTTCTTATTACCCTCAAATAATCACAGCAGTCTGGCGCTGCTTGCTTTTAATGTGAGAACAGGGGCCCTCGGGAAGCCGGGGGTTGATTAGTAAGAGATCAGGCCGGGCGCGTGGGCAGTTGAATCCTGTCAGATCCTCACTGTACCTTAAACCCAGAGTGTGAGGCTGACTTACTGTAGCAATTTCTGATTCACCCCTCTCTTCAATTCTGCCATGACTAATCTCAGCACTCCGCGGCCTCCATCCCCGCTCCCCAGGCTCGACATTGGATGGCTAAGCATTCCAGGGGCTTTCAGAACCATTTGATGTGAAAAGTTGCCTGTGCTCATTGCTATAAAAATAGATTCCAGACTCTCAAAAGGTCCTGTTTCTATCCGGGAGGCCTGTGACGGCAGCATCCTCTGGAGGGGCTGTGTGAGGAAGCAGCTTGAGTAACCAGTGTGAATCACTGTGACTTCATATGTCAAGGTGTGTATATGTTCTTGGGTCTTCCTGTGTATCTCAAGTGGCCTTTCTGCTCTGAAAGAAGCTCAGATTCATAAGAGAAAACCTCCTACTTGATGCTTCACAGGCACCTTCACTGCCTTAGGATCAAATCTAAAAGTAGCAGCAATTCAAACACTTACTAAAATCTGGTAATGCTCAATAATAGCATAACATATAACCTATATTCAGACAGTACCTGTGCAGCACTGAACATGGCCTGGAACCTGAGCGCTCTCAGGTCTTCAATGGAGTCTTAGGTTTCACCGCTATGATGTTGGACATGAGTGTTGGAGATGTGAAAGTTTGCCTCTTAGGAATCTTCTAGCACAGTGGTTCTCAATCTTCCAACCACTGCGACCCTTTAATACCATTCCTCATGGTGTGCTGACTCCAAAACCATAAAATTATTTCCATTGCTACTTCATAACTATAATTTTGCTAGTTGTTAATTGTAACATAATATCAAATATTTCCAACGATCTTAGGCAACCCCTGTGAAAAGGTCTTTTGACTCTCAAAAGGGTCACGACCCACAAGCTGAGAAATGCTACCCTAAAGGCCTATGTGATAAAGACTTTCTCTCAAGATAGTGGTGTTCTTGAACGTGATAGGACCATTAAGAAATGGTTATAAGTGGGAGGTTTCTAGGATATTGAAGATATGCCATCTGGCGTACTCAAGCAGAAGACAAAAGCAATGGATTCATTTGATCATAGATAGAACTTCTAAAACTTTGACCTAAAGTTTAGTTCTTTACATGTTGATGACACCAGGTATCTGTTCCAGTCACGGGAAATTGAATATGGCTACTGGTAAGTATCACCTGGTGAGTACCCCATTGCTGGGCATGGTCAAGATGATTGGACAGGACTTCCTTTTAGTGTGATGGATGGATAAACTTTTTTTTTTTTTTTTATCAACTTGACACAAACTAAAGTCATCTGAGAGGAAGGACCCTCTCAGAAAATGGCTCTGAGAGATTAGGTTGTAGGCAAGCCTGTAGGGCATTTTCTTAATTGGTAATTGATGGGGTGTGGCCTACTGTGGGTGTGGCCACCCTGAGCTAGTGGGCTTGGGTTCTATAAAAAAGTAGACTGAGCAAACTATAAGGAGCAAGCCAGTAAGAAGCACCTTTCCATGGCCTCAACATCAGCTTCTGCCCTGCTTGAGTTCCTGTCCCTGACTCCCTTTGATGATGAATTGTGATGAAGAGGTGTAAGCCAATAAACCCTTTCCTCCCCAAGTGTCATGTTATATCGTCACAGCAATAGTGACCCAACTAAGGCACTTGGGTATGATCACTCTGCTCTTCTTGGCTGGCATAGCCTCGTTCCTGACCAGCTCCACAAGGCACTGTATGTAGCTAAGTAGATACCTCTAAGTCTGTTTAGATGGCCCTCGTTGAGTAGCTATGAATATCACAGGGGGAGGAATACAAGCCTGTGTAGAAGACTTTGTCCCTTCCTTTTGGCTCCTGGATCCTTCTGGACATCAAAGGGCACAGCCTCTAGACAGATGACCAGAGAAGAGCAGATGAAATCAAGCAGGTCTCCTTCCACAAATATTTAACCTTACTGTGGATAAAAAGGTAGATAATCTGCCTCCAAGGGGCTGCCATGCCAAGTGGGGGCACGAAGAGATGGATTTTGCTTAACCCTGCAGCTACAAGGAGAAAGTATGCAAGGTCATTCATGGGAGAACACCAGCAAGTTCCTGTATGAAACAGGTGCCAGCACACCCCTGTACCCCACAACCTATCCTTCTAGGGGCCTTCCAACCAGGGCCTTACTGATCCTCTTTTAAGTGGCTCAGGTCACCACTAAGAGCAAGGTTCTGGGTTTTTTAAAAGCTTGGTCTCCTCCCAAGGTAAGTCTGTTCCTCTGGGTGCCAGGGAATACGTAGCTACACCAGCAAAAACCTAGTCCTCCCTGGCAAACAGATGCTTTTAAGTTCATCCCCTACTCTGTTTCACACAAAAATAAACAAATGGGGAGATACCCCAGGGAAGCCAGCCATCAAGAGTACCACTTCCTCTGAGATTCTCAGCTTAATAGAATGCTATTTCCTCTCCACCTGACTCTCACCATAATCCAGGGTAAGTAATAAGTTTGAAGCATTACTGAGAAACACTAAGCAAAACTTTCGTGTATCTCCTGTTAGAAGTGTACAGAGTTGCTCCAAGCATTCAGTAGGAAGCCAGCCTAGGGAGAGACCCACTTTATTAGACAAAAGGAGCAGGCAGAGAGGCTGGGCAGTGGGATGGCGCTCACTTTGAGGCAAAAGTAAGGATGAAGGCTTTAGAACTGTTATATCTTTGAATGGATCTACTCTGGATGAGGCCTTGGGTCAGGGGAGAGTCTGACAGACCTCTTGGACTCCACTGTTTATATAATCCATCCTCTACTCACTGAGGTGGGGGATGGCATAGGAAAGAAAGGTCCTGACACTCTTTGAAGAGCTTTGAAAGAGCTTGTGCTAAAGACTTCCTCTTCCCACATGATGCTGTCTGGGGGCTTACTGCTCTGTGGTGCTCTGAGTGTGTTAAGCAGGATGCTGTAATCTCTTAGACCCCGAGATGAGTGCATGCTGGGAAGTCTGACTGACAGCAAAAGCCCGGAGTTTCAAAGTGTTTGTTAGGACTTCCTCCTGACCAACAGATACTTCCTCTAAGTTGTCAAGACATACCTCCCATTTTTGGCTTATATAAGTTCTTCGGCTCAAGAAGGGAATACCTCCCATCCTCTTCCCACAATTGTAGCAGGGCTGATTTCATAATGTGCACTCTGATTCCAGACACACCAACTGCATGCAGTTATTTAAAGCCAAGTTTAAGTTAAATAAAACAAAATGTTTAGTTTTTCAGATATGCTGGTTGCATTCAAATGTTTAACAGCCATTAATGGCAATAGCTTCTGGAGTAGACATTCTAGAGGCAGTGACTGAGTGGCAACTTGTCAGAATCTAGAGTCACCAAAAAGCCAAGCCTTTGGGTGTGTCTGAGAGCTTTCCTAGTCTAGGTTAATTGAAGTAGGAAGACTCATCCCAAGTGTGGGTAATTCCACCGTTCTGTGGGCTAGGGTACCTTACTTCAAAAACAGGAGAAATCTGACTGAAGCCTAGCTTCTCTCTCTCTCTGCTTTCTAGCTGTGGATGCAGTATGACCAGCTTCTTCAATCCGTTACCATCACGATGCCCTACTGTGAGGAACTGTAACCGCATAGTGTGAGCCAAAGGAAGCCAGGGAAGGTATCTGGTTCTTCGAACAGAGACGGAAGCGACACCAGAAGCAGAATGGTTTTCTTATTCTGTGCTACTAAAATACAGTCAGCACCTAGCTGGGTCTATGGGGGGTCTGGGAGTATAGTTTTCTATCTTCCAGCCACAAGGAAGTCAGGTTCTTAGGAGCACAGGTAGGAGCCTGTGATGGTTTGTATATGCTTGGCCCAGGGAGTGGCACTATTAGTAGGTGTGGCCTTGTTGGAGTGGGTGTGTCATTGTGGGTGTGGCTCTTAGATCCTCATCCTAACTGTCTAGAAGTCAGTATTCTGGCCGGCGGTGGTGGCACACGCCTTTAATCCCAGCACTTGGGAGGCAGAGGCAGGCAGATTTCTGAGTTCGAGGCCAGCCTGGTCTACAGCCTGAGTTCCAGGACAGCCAAGGCTACACAGAGAAACCCTGTCTCGAAAAACAAAAAAACAAAAAAACAAAAAAAAACAAAAAAAAAAAAAGAAGAAGAAGAAGAAGTCAGTATTCTGCTAGCAGCCTTCAGATAAAGATGTAGAACTCTCAGCTCCTCCTGCACCATGCCTGCCTCGATGCTGCCGTGTTCCTGCCTTGATGATAATGAACTGAATCTCTGAACCTGTAAGCCAGCCCCAATTAAATGTTGTCCTTATAAGAGTTGCCTTGGTCATGGTGTTTGTTCACAGCAGTAAAACCTTAACTAAGACAGAGCCTGTGTACAAACATTACCAGCAGTACAGTAGTGGCCCATAACTTACTACACTCTATGTGTGTGTGTGTGGTTTTGCCTTGTTTATCTGGACCAGAACTCAATCTGTTTCCAAAGTTTGAGTCTCATTTGGCCAAACTGTCAGCCTTACATCTTTAGACATTTTTTCCACTCCTTTGCAGTAGAGATCATAAGTCCTCTTTAGGTTTCATGGGCTATCTTTTCTTTTAAGCCCCTCACTGGGGCTAGCTTGGTTGGAAAGCTTCTTCAGAAGCCCGTTAGCAGCAGCACTCAGGAGTCCATTCTGTTTCTGTAATCATGATGTTCTCTCACCATTTTCTTCTGAAATGTGTGTGTGTGTGTGTGTGTGTGTGTGTGTGTGCTGGACTTCATTCCTTTCACCATGAACCTCGACTCTAAATCTATGTTCTGTTTTTTAATTTATGTGTTGTTGAGGTCTGCCCCACCCCCCAGCATTGCTGTGGCCATTTTGTTCCATGCCTGCCAGCTATTTCATATTGTTCCTGTAACATACCTTCCAGTCATCGATGCAGAAAAATAACTTGGCTCAGAGCTGGGTCTTGCTGACCACATACCCTGTTATGTTCTATATGTTCTGAGGTTTGTCAACCTTAAGAAGTTTGACAACCATAAGCTCCACTTAGGACCAGTCAGAATAAAGGTCAGTTAGAACTGTTCTGTCTAGCTAGCCAAAACAGCTTGAATCAGAGCTGACCACCGGGCAGCACTTCCTGCATCTGCATGAGCACATTGTGTGTGTGTTGTTGTTGTTTTTTTTTTTTCCTTTATAAGCCAGTCCTGAGAAACATTCAGAGTGGTAGCCTCAGCCCCAGAATTCTGAGCTATGACCCTGCTCCATCAAAATCTTCCCTGTCTGAGATCAGCGTTTGTGTGGTTTGTGGGGTGACTCCTAGACCTCAACAGGTGTGTGTGTGCACACCATGTGTATGCAGGAGCCTGTGGAAGCCAGAAGAGACTATGAGATCCCCTGAAATTGGAATGGAGTTACAGATGCTTGTGAGTCACCACGTGGATACTGGGAATTTAAACTGAGCCTTCTGCAAGTACAGCAAGCTCCCTTAACCGTCTCCCCACCTGCTGTGTGCTGCTCATCACTCAGCTCTTCCTGTTGCAGATTCTTTTCTTCAGGTTTTTCACTTTATATATTTAATATACTCATGTTTTAAGTTATCAATACTTTTGTTTCACTTGAGCAAATTTGATCGGTTGGAGAGATGACCAAGCTGTTGAGAGCTCTTGCTGTTCTTCCGGAGGATCCAAATGTGTTTCCTGGCACCCGTGTCAGAAGGCTCACAATTACCTCCGACTCAGATCTTGCCTTCTTTTTAAACTTAAAATCCTTATGTCATTACCCCAAAAGATGGAGTTGGGGATCACTAAACCTCCTGCTTTTTTGGTTTCTGTTCCCAACTTGGTCTCCTGGGATAAATCTCCCTTTGTAGATCTGCAGGGATTCGCAGGGAACAGAAAGGATCAAGGAGGCTCTGCCCCAGTGGGAGTGGCCAGAGTTACAGTTCACCAAGAGGAAGCTGGAGCAAGGTGGGCTGCTGGGTCCCAGAGTCGGTGGTAGGCAGCAAGATGCAGCAGCCAGCTAGGAGCCAAGGTCTGGACCACCGAGCGGGAAATGGCTGCTGTCAGTCTTGCACACTCGGCTGGTTGGGCCAGGTCCAGGTTCAGCGATGAAAGCTTCTCCCTGGACGGTTACAGCTCAGTAAGACAGGCACTCTCAGATGATCTTTGATGAAAGTCTCATGTACTTTATTCCTTGTGGATAGGACCTTATAAACATTTGGGGATGCGGTGGGATCCAGAGGCAGACATTTTTCATTGGCTTAGGGATGTTAAGGATGCCTCATCTGCATGTGGAAGGACTTCAGGTGTTGTCTGTGTGTGACTGATTGTCACAGTCCTCCCAATGGGGTGTCATGGCCACATGTTCCAGAACAGGACCCCAGTCGGGAGTAGGTTTAAACAACTACCATTCTCAATTATGAGAATTGCCAGGGTTCCTGGGTCCACTCGACCTTACCAGGTTTTCTGTCTGGTGGCATGGTTCACTGCCTCATATCCTTTCTCTGCTTTTCACTATTGCTGCTAACAGGCTTATCTGAGGGATCGGGTGACATACTGCATCTAAGAGCATCTGACCCTCAGCACACTGAGGCCATGGTTTGTACAACAGCCTTTCTAGTTTGAAAGCTTGGAATGTGGTTTTCTGGAGACGTATGGGCTTGTTCTGTTCCCATACATTTTTGGCTTTATTCTTGTCCCCTCTATAAGCAGAACCTTCTATACCTTACAACCATGGTTTAATGATTGCATAGTATCTTTGCATGTATTGTTCCTGACGAGCGTTCAGTGCAGGAGGCACTCTGCATCCTTAGAGCTTCTAGAGTGCTCTTTATATCGCTAGCCTCCTATGCTGAAGATTCGCATGTTAGCCTCCAAGTCTCATTTCATAAACTGTGCCAATTAAACAGGTGAATAAGCACTGTGGATATTTTAGTATGTCTAAAATATCCACAGTGCTTATTTAACTATTTAATTGACACATTAAGAGTAAGTGGCTCCAAAAAAAAAAAAAAAAAAAAAAAAGGCAAGTGGCTGAGCGTAACTCATTAGGGCTGGCAAGAGCAAGGCTTTGACCATAAACACGCCAATAAGAATGTTGGCTTGTTGAGCCAGAAGAAAATATACACTCTGGGCATCAGCCACTTGTAACAAGTTGACCCCAGAAGTGGAGCTGCAGGAATCATCTTATTTCAGAGCCTTTATTGCATTTACTTTGGATGGTTTCAGGTGCTTTAACCTCTACTTGGTGGAACAGGGAAACTAATGTTGGAACTTTTCTTTTAGACTTTCGAGAGAGTCTGACACTTGGTAAATTCTCCCCAACTGGGGGACCTTGGCTTTGCTTTCCTGTTGGCTTGGAGACCTTTGAGCCATTGAGCTGTATGGTAGTTAATGTTGTCAACTTAACAGGATTAGAATCACCTAGAAGAAAAGCCTCTGGGCATAGCTGTGAGAATTATTAAAATCATGTTAACTGAAGTGGGGAGACTTACCGAAACTAAGGGTGACTCCATTCCATCCATGCATTGGGATTTTGGACTGAAGAGAAAGGTGAAAGTGAGCTGAGAATTAGTGTTATCTGCTTCCTAAGTATGGATGCAATGTAACTGCTGCCTCCCTCTCTTGCCTCCCTCTCTAGCCTCCTTCTCCTGCCTCCCTCTCCTGCCTCCACTCCCCCTGCCTCCACTCCCCCTTCTCCTGCCAGCTACCACCAAGCCTTCCCCACCACAGCCAACTACTCCCCCTGACTCTTCCTCTCTTAAACGACTTCTTGTCAGGTATTTCGTCATAGCAATCAGATGAATACCAATACAGGGCTCTTTTAGCAGCATTTTGGCAACCTCTTCAAGCTTTTCCAGGATACTGGGTTTCTGTGCCATCTGGGCAACTGTGCCACTTGTTTGCCAATAATTGAAGGTCTGTTGAACAATTTAAGTATCTGCCACGAGTCAGGGAACTCGTAAGTGTGCTGGTTTTCACTTGTGAGCCGTTGGGTGTGTTCTTGAACCATTCGGGGGACGGAGAAAGAGGTTGCTGAGGGTCTCTACTTTTATTTGTGAAGAATATTAAGTGTGTACTATCTCAGTTCCCCTCAGGGAGAATTCTAGCTAACTGATCTTTTGTAAACTTATAATTTATCTAATAGTGCACTCTGAGTGATGGCATGGAAAACTTCAACCTGCCCCTAGAGTTCCTAAAAATAATTTCAGTAGCCACTATGAATTTTTTTGTATTTTTCCATTTTTTTTTGTTTGTTTTCTTGATGCAATAGAACTGCTGTTCCTGGCGTGGCTAAGTAACAGCTTGCGCACATGTGTGTCTTTCTGTCTGGCTTTTAGTATTTCTTTACTGGATTCCATTTTCATATATTGAACTGACTTCCTTATTCAGCTGTTTCTTTTTAATTCTCTTGGATTTCATTCAGCAGCTTAGCTATGTCCATGATGATTTTTTGAGCATATTCATCATCCTTACTTTGAATTCTTTGTTGGGAATTTCATAAAAGGCATTAGGATCTATTGCTGGGGGACTAGCAGCCTCCGAAGAGACATCTGTCACTTTTCATGCTGCTTGTGCTTCTGCATTAGGAATTGCACATCAGGAGTTAGGTCACTGGTTCAATGTTTAATTTAAGTCGTTTTTAGTCTTTCAGTCAATAGTCGGTGCTTAGGAGGATGGGTTGTGGTAGGGCTGTGGCGGATTTTTCCTGGTTAGTTTAAGCTGTCAGGCTCCACCCTCAGTATTCTCCTGAGTGCAGAATTCTGTCCACAGCAACAGGCACTATCCAGACGGCACTAAAGCACAGGGTACTGGGACCAGTGAGGTGACTCACGGGTAAAGACACTTGTGGTTAAGTCTGATGACCTGAGTTCTATTCCTGGAAGCTACATGGTGAAAGAAGAGAACTGACTTTCTCAGGTTGACTTCCACGCATGGACTGTGACTCGTGAGCTCCTTCCCTCTCTTCTTCCCTCCCTTCCTAACCTTGTTCCTATCTCCTTTCCTCCTTCCTTCCTACCCCACACCTCATTTCCTACCTATGTATGTAAGTGTAAAAGTGGAGCAATCGTCAACTAAGATGCAATTACTACTTAAGGGCCAGTAATCTTAGGGAGTAAATGGCCACAGATAGAACTGTGTGTAGTAATACATCACTGTGTGGTACAAGTCTGAAGGAAGGGAAAAGGGGGGAAAGCAAAGCAAACCTCATAATTAGCATTGTGTTGCTAGAGAGGAGGTAGAGGAATGGGGTTCAAATAAAAGGGGGATTGGAGAGGCCAAACAAAGAGGGGGAGGGGAATGGAAGAGTTTGGAGGAAAGGCAGAGTGAAAAGAGACATCATTATCTGATGGCAAAGACCAACAGTTTCATCTTGCAGGAGGCTGAGCCATAGAAACCTTATCAACAGGAGCAGCCTGTGTTCTTTGGGAGATATCTTAGTAGGTATTCTGTTGCTGTGAAGAGATACTGTAACCATGGCAACTCTCATAAAAGAAAACATTTAATTGAGGCTGGCTTACAGTTTCAGAGGGTTAGTTCATTATTGTCACGGTGGGAAACATGGTGGCATCAGGTGCAGGTGCTGGTCTGACGTGAGTTACGTAAACCCAAGCAGTTATAGCATCTACTTTAACGGAAGTCAGGGTGGTCAGCAACATCAGGAATGGGCCTTCCACTTTGCTTCCAAGTTTTCAGCATGATGCCTCTTAACATTTACCCAGTCTCCAACTCGGTACTTGTGTGGAACCTCTGGGGTACCTGTGTTATACAGGGCACTAAGTCTAGGCCACAATTCCTGGTGGGTGATCTGGAAACCTTGCAATTGAGCCATAATATTTTTGTCAGCCTAAAAAGGCACTGGGGGGGTCAACAGTGGGGGTCAAGGGACTGGGGGTCCCATACAGGATCTCAAAAGAGGTCGGGTTAAAATAATAGGGAGTGTTCTGGGCTCGGAACAGGGCCAAGGGAAGGAGCATCACCCAGTCAGTATCAGTCTCTAAGGGCAATTTAGTTAAGGTTTCTTTTAGGGTTCTGTTCATTCATCGGGTTCTACCTGCCCTGAGCTCTAAGGATGGTATGAACAATGGAGCTTCCAATTAGTCCTCAATATCTCTGCCAATCCCTGACTTACCTTAGAAACAAAAGCAGGACCATTATCTGATCCGATTACCTTGGGCACTCTGAACCTTGGGAAATTTTCTTCTAATATCTTCTTGACTCCCATGGTAACTGTTTCCTGTTTGGTGGGGAAAGCCTCAACCCATCCAGAGAAAGTATCCACAAACACTAGAGGGCTTTTGTAACCATATTTTCCTGGCTTAACTTCTGTAAAAATCAACCTCCCAATGTACCCCAGGTGGTTCTTCTCTAGGTCTCTTGACCTGTTTGCTCTCAGCTGCATAAGCATTTATTTGCTGACATACCTTACACTGTTCTACTGTCTCTCTGGCTAAAACCTAAGGTCCATTACATATACCTTAGATTCCTTGACTGCTTGGATGAGCTTCTTATCCCCTAAATGTGTCCATCTATGCATTTGGCCAAGTCTTTTGCTTGCTTTCTGGAAAGTATAATTCTCCCTTCTTGTATCCTTCCTTCTCTAATAGTTGGCAGGGTGGCTAGCAATCTGAGTCCTTTCTTCTTCTGTATATCCTAAGTGAGGCCATTCCTTAGTCCAGACCCATTTCCCAGCAGAGTCTCTTGCAGGCCCATAACTAGGATAGGCTCCTGCATAGCCACTTCTTGAGCCACTTGTCCTGCCTGGTTATTGCCCTGGGCCACTGAGTCTCTTCCCTTCGGATGTCCTGGGCAAAGAATAGTACTCACAGTTGCCAGTTTCATCAGAGCATCCAAGAAATCCAAAATTTCCTGCTTGTTTTCTATTTCTTTTCCCTCTGATGTGAGCAGTCCTCTCTCTTGGTATATAGCCCTGTGGATGTGGGCTGTGGCAAAGGCATACCCACTATCCGTGTAGATGTTAATTTTCTTGCTGACCCCAAGTTCCAAGACTTTGGTGAAGGCAATTAGCTTTGCTTTCTGCACCAGTGAGCTGGGGGGTAGAGGTTCAGCCTAGATAACATTTGTGCAGTCCACTACAGCAGCACCTGCTCATCTCTGACCTTCATGGAGAAAACTGCTTCTGTCTGTAAACCACGTAGCCTTGGCTCCCAGCAGGGGTTGGTCAGAGAGTTCTTTTCCTCCACCCATGGGCTCTCCTCTTGAATCAGTTAGTTGTGGCCCATCAGGCAGGAAGTAAAAAATATGAAGGCAGATTTATTGGGGGCAGCTCTAGGGCAGTTCACTGACCACACAGAAAGGGTTCAGGGTATGAAGTCACCCTGCAGAGGGAGACAGAGGGAAGGGGCAAGGCCAGAGAAACCATGAGATGACTGACTATGGTGCATCTTCTTTCCCAAGCTGAGTCTCAGCACCCCACACAACCTTACCAAAGTATCTTGGCAAGTACTCTTTGCCACTCGGGATGTAGCTTGGTCCACTGCAGAGGAACACCCACCTTATACCTGGTGGCTGGACCTTGTCTTTGATCTCTGTAAGTTAGCTGTGAGCTTTGACTATTGGAATATTCCCACCCTAGAGACACAGGGAGAGGGATAACTCAAATGTAGGAGACGAGGGACTTGCGAAACTAAACCAGCCTTGGAGGGTAGGGCTGAGGGTGCAGATACCCCAAGTTGAGGAGTGTCCTGCAAGAAACCACCATATATGTGTGCCCCCTGAGATGAGAGGCAGCAGGCCCATCAGTTGGGGGTGAACCACTTTTTCTATGCTACCTGGGTGTGTGAAACATCAGGAACCACATACTGGAGACCATTCCAGGGGTAGTTAAAGATTTAATGGCCAAGGTGAGAGAAGGGCTAGCCAAGTGAAAGAGAGAAAGAGAATAGTCAGGGCTGGTTTGAGTCTTGGTTTAACTCCTTGCCTTGGTTAACCACCTTCATATCCACCTTGTTAGGACCCCTAGTTGTTCTCCTGCTGTTATTGACCTTTAGATCCTGCATATTGAACAAGCTTACAGCCTTCATAAAAGAGAGAAGAGGAGCAGCAGTACAGCTGATGGTCCTGGGCCAACAATATGAGACCCTGAGGACAGAGCCTGAAGAATATGAGTTATACCCAAGACCCCTCAGTGTAGCTCCAGGATTAGAGCTTGCACAAGAAAAAGGAGGGAATGAAGGACACTAGGAGCTTTTGCCAGCCTTACACCCGCTCGCCTCAGGTTAAGGCTAGGCCAAGTTCCATTCTCCACCCACAGGAACATTCTTGAGTAAAAATTCTTAGAAAAATCACAGAATGTACTGACTAATAGTCACCTGACCCTCTGGAAATTCCCAGGTAGAGTTCAAATGTGTGTCATGATCTGCCCATGCTTGCTAGCCAATAGATTTAAAGGTCAATATGCTTAGCCAATAAGTTTCAGCTGTAACCTTGATGAAAAGTATAAAAACTGCTGGTGATAGCTATTCAGGGTCACCTTCTAGTCACTTGCCTTGAGGGACTAATTGAAGGTCGACCCTGATGTGCCAGAAAATTGATCTGCAGTTCAGTGTCTCACTAGGGGGAATCTGGAAGTAAGTACCACTGACTGAGGGTTGTGGTCTTATAGAATCTACCCAAGAAAAACTAGTAAGGTAGCTGTAAGGCAACAAAACCCTAACTAAGCCCTAGACAAATGACTGACTGCTAAGAACTAGCATCTCCTAGAGAAGAGTCCTCTAATACGTTATCCAAATCAAAGTGGCCAGCCCTGAAATCATAGGCACATGAGCAGTAAAAACAGACCCAGTAGGTTGTAATTAAACATCTGTGCATATAAATGTATAGACATAACAGTAATGACCAAAGAAAAGGAGTCCATCAATACGAGAGGTCAGGAGAGGGAGGAGCCAGGGGGAGGAATACTACTGCAGTTATATATTAATTAAAAACATATATTTAGGACTGTACAGATGGCTCAGTAACCACTGCTCTTTTAGAAGTCCTGAGTTCAATACCCAGCAACCACATGGTGGCTCACAACCATTTGCAATGGGGTTTGATGCCCTCTTCTGGTGTGTCTGAAGAGAGCAATGATATATATAATAAATCATTTATAATAATATATATTTTTTTAAAAAGTAAGATAGAACACACACATATACAAATATGTCTTCGAGCTGCTTTGAATGTATTTTTGTACAGAATGCAATGTAGGTGTCTCGTTTTATCCTCTCCAGATGATTTGTTTTTTGTTTTTTGTTTTTTGTTTTTTGTTTTTTGTTTTTTGTTTTTGTTTTTAGTTTCCTCAGAACCATCTGTGGAAGAGTCTGTCCTTATTCAATACATGTGCTTGACGCCATCAGAAAGGATTGGCTGATAGGAGCTGTGTGACTTGCTTCTGGCTCCCCTGTCCCATTTCACTGGATTCCGTGTCGTATCTGCTCTCTCTGCCAGTGCCATGTAGGTTTGCAGCTGCGGCTCTGTAGTCTAGTTCAACATTAAGCATTGTGACACCTGCAGCGTCGCCTTCTCTGCTTGGGGTGGCTTCCGGTGTTTATCTGATGCCTTTGTATACACTTTAAGACCTTTTGATCTATTTCTGTGAAGAATGTCATTGGAAGCTTGAGAGGAACTGTATTGAATCTATGGATCACTT
The DNA here is from genome assembly GCA_030674055.1 of Rhabdomys pumilio. Classification (NCBI taxonomy): domain Eukaryota; kingdom Metazoa; phylum Chordata; class Mammalia; order Rodentia; family Muridae; genus Rhabdomys; species Rhabdomys pumilio. The sequence goes on along the minus strand of JANHMN010000017.1, from coordinate 27,498,215 downwards.
CTGATAATATATCCATTTCCTCAATATTGATTTTGCTCATCCATAAACATGATGGGTCTTTCCATCATCTGGTGGTTTTTTCCCAATTTTTTTTACCAGTGTTTTGAAGTTTTAATTGTATATATCTTCACTTCTTAGTTACTTATCTTTTGAGGCTGTGTAAGTGAGATTCTCCCAGTTCCCTAATGTTCTTCCCATTCAGGCCATTCTTACTGTATAGAAAAGCTGTGGCTTCCTGTGTGCTGATGTCATGGCCTGCTGCTCTGCTGGAAGTATTTTTCAGAACCTGGTCAAGTCCTTAGGGTTGTTTAATTATACCATCACATCATTTATGAATAGGGATACTCTGATTTACCCCCTTATATATTACTTTTATTTCTTTCTCCTATTTTATTGCTTTGGCTAAGAACTTCAATTGTTAGAGTGAGCAAGGCATATGGAGGTGGGTATACTTGTCTCATTTCAGAAGAAATACTTTGGGTTTCCACCCCATTCAGCATAACACTGGCTGTAGATTTGAATTTTATAGATTTTCATATTCAGATATCATCTGGAAGTCTGTTCCTTCTCTTGATTTCTCAGTGTGTACATTAATGAGTAAGACTTCTCAAAGGACTACTTTTGCTGTATTGCAAAGGCTCTGACACATTATATTTGCATTTCCAATTAATTCTAGAAAAAAAAAATAATATCCTCTCCAATTTCATCAGAGACCCTCTAGTATATTGATCAATGTCCTTTTTTGCTATTATGTTTTGTCAATTTTTATTGTCTTGTTCCATTATCATCTGATGAGATACAAGAAATTATTTTAATTCTTTTATGTTTGTTTAAGAGTTTCTTAATAGCCTAAAATGTAATTTATTTTTAGAGAGGGTTCCATGGACTCCTGGAAGAATAAGTATTAGGTGAACTATCCGGTAGATGTCTGTTTAGTTCATTCGGTTTATAGCGCAGATTAACTTCGAAGTTTCTTTATTGATTTGTACTCTGGATAACCCATCTGTTGCTGAAAAGGAGGCGGGGCTAGAGGAAACATTATATCTTTATATAATAGAAGACACTATTGTATCAGGGCACATCTGTCCTTTTATGACCGTTGGTGCTTATGAAATTGGAAGCCCAAAGTTTGGTGGAGAGTTTTTGATTTTATTTATTTATTTTATGTGAACACACTCTAGCTGTCTTCAGATACACCACAAGAGGGCATTGGATCTCATTGCAGATGGTTGTGAGCCACCATGTGATTGCTGGGAATTGAACTCAGGACCTCTGGAAGAGCAGTCAATGCTTTTAACCACTGAGCCAGTTCTCCAGCCCAAGAAAGTATGTATGTACATACATATATTATAAATAAGTACTTTCTTGATAGATTGTTTGTTTATTAATACACAGCTCCAGCTTTATCACCTCTGATTAATTGTCAGTTTGTGTCTCCTTCATCAGTTACCAGAGTAGCCGTGATACCTCACTTTCCTGGTCCTATTTATTTGGCAAGTTACTTCTGGGCTTTTTGTTTGTTTGTTTTCCTCTCAGTTTATACTATATACTTAAGTCATCTCTGATATTGTAGTTAAGGTTTCTAATGTTGCAATGAAACACTGAGACCGAAAAGCAAGTTGGGGAGGAAAGGGTTTACTTGGCTTACGCTTCCATGTCAGAGTCTGTCCATCAGGATCCATCACTGAGGGAAGTCAGGACAGGAACTGGAACGGGGCAGAAACCTGGAGGCAGGAGCTGATGCACAGGCCATGAAGGAGTGCTGCTTACTGACTTGCTCCTCATGGCTTGGTCAGCCCACTTTCTTATAGAACCCAGGATCATCAGTCCAGGGATGGCACCACCCACAATGGGCTGGGCCCTCCCTCATCAATCACTAAGAAATGCCCCATAGGCTTGCCTATAGCCGGATGTTATGGGAGCATTTTCTCAATCGAGGTTTCCTCCTTGAAGATTACTATAGTGTGTGTCAAGCTGACATAAAACTAGGCAGCACAAGTGATCCCTTGTCAACTTGACACACAAACACATCACTGTTAAGACACAGCCTTTCCTTTCTTGTTCATCCCCAACATGACACATTAATAAAGACATCACAATATAAAACATTTTACAAACTTAAGTACCACACCCTCACAAATGCAAACACTTTAAAAGTTGACTCCTAAAAAACAGCCAAATTCTCTGTAAAGTCCAAATTTTCTTTTTTTTTTTTTTTTAAATTTAAAGTCTCAAGACTGTGGACCCCTATAGAATAAAAATGAATCAACTACTTTCTTACTTCAAGAAAAAAAGAACCAGGGCACAGTCACAAAGTAAAACTAACCCAAGTAAAACCAAACAAAGTAAAATTAAACACCCAACAGTGTAAAAAGCTTGAATGTCCAATATCTGGGCTCCACTCATGATTTTCTGGGCTCCTCCAAAGGACTGGGGTCACTTCTCTAGCTCTGCCTTCTGTAGCACACACAGCTTGTCTTTTAGGCCCTGACTGGCCCAGTTCCACGGCTGCTGCTGTACTTAGTGGTAATCCCAGGGTCTTCTTCTGCAACTGAGCTGCACTGTCCCAATAACCTCTCATAGACCCTCTTCATGTTGCATGGTGCCAGTCCTCAGCTTCTCTGCATGACCTCCTCTGTCCTTAGCCATCAACTGCTACCTCTGGCTGCACCTTCACCAGTGGCCTCTCCTGGCCTCTCACAGTGCCAGGCCTCAGTTGCTCTCCATGTATTACCCAGGTAACTCTTACACTATCCAAGTTTTGCTGCCAGCCCAAGGTTACAACCTTGGCCACTTCTGGAACACAGCTTCTGTGTGCTGACCCTGAGAAAACACCTCCTGGAAGATTTCATCCCAGTAATGTTGGTTTGTTTTAATCACTACTAATTTCTTAGCTCCAGCTCACCAGCTTCAGCTGTGAAGTGTCACTTCAGTGATGCCAGTCTTTCATTGATCACAGCTGACTCTTCAGCCCCAGCAGACCAGAATGACAAGACTCTTAATTCAAAATAGCAAAAGACCCTGAGAGAGGCTTTAAACTTCTCTCTGAAATTTTACAAACCAGGCCTCCATCCTCTCTATGTCTCTCAACATTCTTGTCTTCCAAACTCTTACAAAACATCCCCCTGAGCTCTCAATACTCAGTGGCTTTTCTAGCTCAAATTTCTAAAGTCCTTCTGTAAGGCTCCCACGAAGGGAGGACCTCACCCAAGCCTCAGGAATTTACAGCCACCTAATAACTCACAAGACACCAAACTTGATGCAATCAGCAAGAGGTTATATTTCAATCAACATGCTGAGGTCAAGACCCATGACTCACACAGGGGCAGTGAGGTCTGACCCCAGGGCTTTGGAGGCAGAGAAAATTTAAAGGCAAAAATCACGAGGATAAAACCACAACCCAGGGGGGAGTGAAGGGGAGTCATTGGAGAGTACCTGTGGAAAATCCCAGTCCATTATTCAGTTTGTGACAGGGTCCAAGGAACAGTCATGGGGAACATTTTGTATAGGCTATTCTCTAAGAGCCTATTCATAATCAACCATCTATCTTGTGGTCAGCCAAGTTCCTGAAACAGAGCTCACAACCAAACCGACCTGCACTCTTGGTTCTACTCAGCCCACTAGGAGTTTCTGAAAATTTTTAACCCTTTCACTTCCACAATCCTCCTCCAAAACATGGTCAGGCCTATCACAGCAAAATCCTGCCTACACAACTACTAACTCTGGGTTACTTAAAACCCCCTAATGCAAAGTAAATAATCACCAGACTAAATCTAGAGACGAATATCAAGAGGTTTATATTTGTTCAGTACCAACACAATTCATTTTTGAATATTTTCAATTCATGGTTGGTTGACAAAAACCTTACATTACCTAATTGTGCCTGACTTTTTTTCTCCTATTTGACATTTATATAATGGCACAAAAATATTTATGGTGTTTTTCATGACTATTTTCTTTCTAGTAAAACCAAGTGGTGCCCAAAGACCACCAATATCATAATTTGATGGGCATAGTTATCCAAACAGCATATTGTTAAGCTCATACCTGTAGAACCAGCTTACCCGGAACCAGCAGTTTTGGCATAGAAAACAAAGCTTTGGATAGCTCCTTTCGAAACTGGAAAAGCTGATCCTAAAATCAAAAGCTGTATGATTTTTTTTAAAATTTTGTTTCTTCTCCAGGGAAATTGTTGCTGAATTCTATCATCCAGTCAGCCTTCTGGGAAAACAGCTCTTTCTGTGATCATGGGCTGCCCAAACTTTCTCTAGATATTTCTTTCAGGTTGTTTGCCTTCCTGTATTCAGTAGTCCCCAAGGTTCCTAAACTCCAAGTGTTTTCAGTGTAGACAGTCTTTTAGCTAGTAGTCATCACCCATGGCCACCATTCATGACCTGAATCCCTCTAGGCTCCAGCATAGACAGAGCAGGCAGTGTGCAACCATCTATAGCAACACAGCAAGCCTCCTTTTCACTCTGTTCTTTAAAGACAAATAATCGCCGGGCGGTGGTGACACACACCTTTAATCTCAGCACTTGGGAGGCAGAGAAAGGTGGGTTTCTGAGTTCGAGGCCAGTCTGGTCTACAGAGTGAGTTCCAGGACAGTCAGGGCTACACAGAGAAACTCTGTCTCAAACAGCACCCCCCCACCCCCAAAGACAAATAATCAGAGTTGAGAGGAGGAAGAGCAGTGTGGTTTCTCATTGGCTGGGAAACCACACACAGAGGCGTCTTGAGAAGAGGGTTGCCTAACTAGCAAGTACAAATCAGGTTTGACATGGGGTTCCAGTAGATCTGGCAGTAGCCACAGAATCCCACATGTAACAGTAGATCTCAAGATCCTGAACTTTAGTTGTTCTTGTGACCACTGCCCCTCAGGTGGACATGTACATACAGAGTTCTTGTCTTGGATTGAACTGACATCTTGAGTTCCACTTGCTACATGAATCAACTCATCCGTTTTCCCCAGAGGGAGAAGGAACTGCAGGTGAGCAGAATTATTTCTGTACTTGAACTCCTGAGAGGCAAAGACTCACAGTCACTGGACCCCAATGCCAGCCACAGCAGCCTTTCAAGCAGGTTGTGGAAGGGGCATAAATGCCGGGTATTTTGTCCAGAGACTTGCTACTGTGAATTAAAACTGATACCCTCTGTAAGCACATCCCAGGGAAGGAAGTCCTTGTGTGATAACCAATAACTGACTTCCATTCCTCCAGGTACCTCGGATGAATGGAGAGTTTTCTTGATACTTGACTGTTAAGAAGTCAACACACTTTGGATCACTTGAGACTTTGTCTCCCTCTCTGTTTTATTAGGCATATTTATTATTTATATGGACTTATAAATAGCCACCTCAAAGGAGATTATTTGGGCACTGCTTGGAAGAACATCCAGGACAACCCCCAAGTCTTTCATGAGGAAATGTGTGCAAGATATCAAGAAGGAGCTGGGGAGATGGTTCAATAGAAAAGTCTCTTGCTGTGCAAGAATGCGCATCAGAGTTTAGGTCCCCAGAACCCACATAAAAGCCAGACATGTCATGGCAGATAATCATCATATCACCAGAGATGTGGAGACATGGGATTCTCAGGGTTAGCCAGCACTGGCAAACTCTAGGTTCACTGAGAAACCTTGTCTAAATTAGTAAAGTGGAAAGCCTTCAAGAAAAACATTCAAGGTGAAGTTCAGGCCTCTGCACACTTACACCCATGCATTTACTCACACATACATGAATACATACCTTCATATACGTCCCACACATACTAACATTTTTACGAGCACTGGGCCTTATTCTACACATTTGTGAAAATAAGGAGAGTGAATGGAAATCTGGTCAAAAGAAGGAAAAATGTGAATTAGTGGAAATACATTCGGAATAATAAGTCATCCTACCTTTGGTGGCACTGGGGAACCCACCAATGCTAAGGGAAAGATAAATTGGGTGTATCTTTGCTATTGCAGATATATGTGTTCCTTGGCTGTTTTCATGTGTCTTAGTTGGGGTTTCTGTTGCTGTGATAAAACACCACAGCATAAAGCAAGCTACGGAGGAAAGGGTTCACATCAGCTTACAACTGTTGGGTCACACTCCATCACTGAGGGAAGTCAAGTCAGCAACCTGGACACTAGAACTGAAGCAGAGGCCATGGAGGTATGCTGGCTTGCTCATCCTCCTTTCTTACACAACTCAGGACCACCTGCTCAAGAATAACACTGCCCACAGTGAGCTGGGCCCTCCTACTTCAGTCAGGATAATTCCACACAGACTTGCCTACAGGCCAATCTTAATAGTGGCATTTTCTCAATTAAGATTTCCTCTTCCTAGATATGTCTAGTTTCATGTCAAGTTGACAAAACCAATCAAAACTCTATGCATGGTTATTGCTGGCCATCCTGGGGGGAAATAACCATAGAATTGAGGCTGTTAGCTCTCACACAGTGTCAGGGTCAGTGGACAAAAGTCAGCATGAATTTTTTGAGGTTCTGTCCCTCAAATGAGATATCTGAGTAGTTCTAGAAGAAACCAAATTCAAATTATCAGAAGTCAGAAGTTACTCTAAAGGTCCGAAAGTTAATAAAAGCATGACATTTTTCTAAGTTTTATTAAATTGTGGAATTAGTAATTTTTTTTACAAATTTATCGTTTTGTTTCTTTTTTAGTGTAGATGAACATTCATGCTCATGACTGACCTTATAGTCATCATATTATAGTCATAATTTCATATTCTTTTTTTTAAAAAGAGCATCCCCAAGATTGAATGCATGTCATATACCACAAGATTGTACCTGATCTTGCCAAATTACTTTTCTATGGCTGTAATAAGACATCATGACTGAAATGGCCTACAGAACGAAGGGTTTCTTTGGCTTCTAGTTTTAGAGTGATGAATCTGTCCATCATGTGGGGAGCCATGGCAACAAGAGGTAGGCACCACAGCAGAAAGCTAACAACTTGCATTGCAGCTATGAGCAGGAAACAGAGAAGTAGGGCAAGACTTTAAGCTCTTCATATTGACCCAGAGACATATTGCCTTCTGCCGGGAGCCAACCTTACTCCATTTTGAGAGAATAGTTTTAGGTTATGTTTTTCCTCAGCTATTGACTCCTGAGAAAGCAGGTGGCCAATGGTCACTGCGCCCTAAAGAAAGTGGTCGCTGCACCCTGAGCCAGACAAAAACATTGGTGGTTGTAAGATATCTGCCATGGTAGAACACCCAGCTTCTGTGAAATTCCCCCAAACACATTATCCCCATCCCTGTCTGTATAAATTGCCTTAGAAAATACAGCTTGACAGACCTTGATCAGAAAACTTGACTTGGTTCTGTTCTTTGCGTCTCCTGTCCCTTCCATTCTCTCCCCTTCTCTATTAGGGGACTCTGTTGAAGACCCCGCAGGCCAGGGTAGCCTCCAGAATGGCCACACCTCCTAAATTTTTCCAAACAGTGCCACCAACTAGGGACCGAATGCTGGAATCTATGTCGCTATTTCTCATTTTAACCACAGTTCTTAAATAAAAATTTGTTATAGGGTTCTTAGTCCTAGCTCTGTCACCTCTCCCTATAGCTAACAATGTTGCTTTCTGTTTTGTTAACAATGTTGCTTTCTGTTTTGTTAACAATGTTGCTTTCTGTTTTGTTAACAATGTTGCTTTCTGTTTTGTTAACAATGTTGCTTTCTGTTTTGTTAACAATGTTGCTTTCTGTTTTGTGTGTATGTCTGTTTTCATTTGTAAAATTAAAGATGCAACCACATGTAAATATATTTTTACTTCATTTTTTATTTTATACCCAAAGCACTGGACTTATACAGATTATTCCTAAGCAAAAGAGTGGTTAAGTCTTTCATTTTCTCTTTTGATTTATTTTGGATTTTAAGTAATAGTATGAAAACTTCCCTGCCCACCTCCCCCCATTTCTAAGTTATAAAAGTAACCCAAGTACAGCGGCATATGTTGGTGGTGCTAGCTACTATGGCCACTAAGATAGGAGTGACCAAACCATCTCAGTCAACCAAACTGGGTCTCAAGGGAGGGAGCGAGGATTGAAAAGAAAAAGACAATTAGGCAACACTATTGTCAGGAGCCATAATGGGACAAGCTAATAATGAGCAGATGATCATCCTGAAATGCTTGCCTCGGATTATTATAAAATCTGCATATATAGTGTGCCCCATTAGCAAGGCTGTGGAGGACATGATTTTAGGAAAGATTCCTGCTATTAATATGCTTCTCCTATTATTATTATTATTATTATTATTATTATTATTATTATTATTATACATATGCAACAATCACTAAGCAATAGCACACCCCTTTGTAGCAGATCTCTGCAGATCCATGAAGATGTACTGTCTTGTAGTGATACTAAATAGACAAATAGATGACTTCTTAAGTCTTAATGATGATCCTGTAAGAATTCCTAAAATTATATCAATGATTACTAAACTCTTTTATAACAGGACTGCTATTAAGGCCCTCAGGCATAGTCGAAACTGCAATGAGAACTCTGCCAGTCTCCCAAGTGTTATCAGTTAATTGCCCCTAGGCCTTCTCCTGCTTAGAGCACATTTCAAGAGGTCCTAAAACAATTAGCCTAGGTTACTAGAGGGAATCCATGATTTATTATAGGTACCAGGACAGAAGAGAAAATATTGCCTGAGTTTATCTATACAAAACTTCACTAATTTCTTAAGTTATAGTTTCAAACTTTCTGCGAACGTGTGGAGCTAGACAGGTGATGAATGTCTAGCTAGATAATTACTCGTAATGGATATTCATGTAAACATTCTGTGTTGTAAACTTCTATTTCAATTTATGATTTGAATTTTGGTGTGAACTTGTGATGAACTTTGTAACATGTGATCATATACTCTGAATGGTGTATAAATACTGAAGACAAAGACAAAGGAGTTAGTTCGTTAGAATAGTTAGTTAGTTAGTTAGTTAGTTAGTTAGAGTGAGTGAAAGTGTGAGTGAGTCAGTTAGTTTAGTTAGGAGCCAGTCATCCTTTCATTTCCCCCTGCCTAGACTTTTTCTCCCTTAGAATTTTTACTTTGTTAGAATCTTTTCTTCTTCCCCACTCAGGACTTTTCCACTCAAATAGCTGCATAGGATACCTTTTACACTTAAATAAATCTGTAGCAACTTTTTAAAGTGTCTTTTCTTCTCAGATTAGTAAATGTAGTTAGAGCCCAGCAGTTCCTGCTGAGATAAAACAAAGGCCACCTTGCCTATTCCTCTGCCATTAGGCTACAGGTGTTAATCACCCTAGCCTGCAGTCTCTTACCCTCAGAAGAAGTTTTGTTTGTTTGTTTGTTTTTCAAGACAGGGTTTCTCTGTGAGGCCCGGGGTTGTCCTGGAACTCACTCTGTAGACCAGGCTGGCCTCAAACTCAGAAATCCGCCTGCCTCTGCCTCCCAAGTGCTGGGATTAAAGGCATGCACCACCACTGCCCGGCCTCAAAGAAGTTTTTAGGATAGCGCAAAGCTATTTACTTAACCCCTTGCTGGTCTTAGGGCTGGGATACAAGTGCCAGTTTCTGGCCAACTGCAGGTCAGCCACAGTAGCATAAGGGCTGCCTCAAGAAGAGCCGGACGGAGGAGAAGAAAGAAGCAGCAGCTGTATCTCCCCATCTTACCCACGCCGGGGCTGGCCCCTGGCACACTATAATGACTCCAACCAGTGCTGAGGCTGAAGCGGGTTTATTTTTTTCTAGTATGCTTTTATATTATTCTAGGTACATACAAAGAATAAGGTCAGCTTTAGGTCAAGGAACAAACAAAGGGATAAACAAATATAGTCAATGAACAAACAAGGCAGTAAACAAAGTCCTGCGGTATGCAGGAACTTATCAAGATGATTAAGATCTTGAGCCTACTTCCTTGTCCTAGCTCAATGTCAAATTCCTGCCAAATTTCTAGAAGTGGCCTCAAGAGCTTCACACGGGAGAACAAGTTCAAAGCCAGCCTGGTTTACATAGCAAAACCCAGTCTTTAAAAAAGTTGTTAAGTTAGCCCATTTTTTCCT
>JANHMN010000017.1:27459052-27488181 GCA_030674055.1 Rhabdomys pumilio | reverse complement strand
AGTATATGCTATAGGTCTTCAGGTTTATCTGTTTCCAAATGACTACCCAGTGTCTTCTACATCCTTCATAGAAGGTCTACATACCTTCCCCAGTCGCCCAATCTTTATACACAGTGTCATATTGTAGCTGAGGCTTGTCTCAAAACTCATGATGTAATCTCCAATTTAAGGCTCAGCTGAACAGTTTGTTTCTTATGTATATTCAGTTGAAGACTATCCATGTTATATTTAATATAATAAAACTCAAAGTCAAAACATCAAATTAACAGGAGATTGTTCTGAAACACACATGCTATAAAATGCATCTGGGAGCATCCAATACATCAGGATACACCTTCCAGTGGATCCACCTGGAGCAAGGAAGGGGCAAACGACACCTGTTTTACTGCTGTGTCAGGTGGAGAGAAGCCTATGACCAAAGTCACCCCCAAGCTAAACTATCTCACAACTGATTTTGGAAGTAAAAACTGGGAAAATTCATTCACAACAGTTTATAGCTAGATAAATTAATAAACACTTTAAAAGGCCCATAATCTGGTTGGAAGGTGTTGGGTTAAATTAAATCCAAGCTCCTTGTTTTTTCAGGGAATAGTGTGATTTTGCTTTCTTTATTAGCGATGCTGCCCATCATTCCCCAGAAATTATCAGTTCTGAGTTCCCAGCTGCCGGGATTTAAGTTGTCTGGAAATAATGCCTTGGTGTAACTGAGGTTTTTGTTTGTTTTTATAGACAGAGGTTCACTCTCTAGCCCTGAATGGCCTCAAATTCAGTGATTTTCCTGCCTCAGTCTCCTAAGCATTGGGATTATAGATGTGAGTTACCACACCTAGACAACTGCAGTTTTGAGGGCTAATGAGTGATTCTAAAGCATAGCCAAGAAATGGGGAGTCAGAGGTATGCTCAAGCAGAGGTAGCAATGTAGTTCAGGAGTGTGGGACAGTCTTTTAATCTCAGTGCTCTCAGCTCCAGCTCTGAATGCTGTAGACCGCCCTGGAGCCCGCCGATCGCTTGTGCTTTTGCTCAGAGACACATAAGTCTAGTGTTAACCAGATAAAATGATTCTCACTGTCGCCCTTTCCTTTTTTGAGGGTGAAAGGACATGGAGCCCAGGCGCTCTACCCTCCACCGGTTTCTCCAATCTGATGCTGTAACCGCAGAGACTAGAATATAATTTCAGTAAACAAACCCAATGAGCAATTCATCTCTTTCAACTGAGAAGGTGGGTGACCCTCCCAGATGACCCGGGGTCACTTTTAATCCTAGCGCGGGTCACTGGAAGACAATTCTGCTTCTGATTTGTAGGTGGTGCCTCTAAACAAGATCCAATTGGCGGCCCGGGCGCAGAACCAATGGGTACCTCGGGTCAGCCCCAATCAACCAGCCACTTTCCCTAACAAGGTAGCACCGGGGCTCAGCCGGCGTGACGTCATCCCGTAGTCCCACCCACCGGGAGCACGGTTTGTCACTCAAACGCGCTCAGCGTTCTCACCGGTTCCTGAAGACCAGGCGCAGACTCTATTCTTCACTTCCTCCTTGGCTCCGCCCAGCTCGTTCTTGGGGGCGGGATAAAGGCCGAGGGGGTGGTACCACTCTTGCGCCGAGAGGAGCGGAGGGGCCGGGGCAGAGGGCTCGTCTGAGTGACTGGAGGCAAGATGCAGGTGAGTGTGGCGATCTCGGGACTCCAAATCTGCGATCATTTGGCGTGGTGGGCTCGATCTAGATCTGGAGTCAGGTCAACACGGATTAATTATCGAACTCAGCGGACTGCGAGGAGGCCGCGCGAGAGGCCGGGCACAGGCGTAGTGCTAGAGGGCGGGTGCTGTCCCTCCGGACTCGTGGGCTGAGCTCTCCTGCTCGGGTGCGTCCTGCCCCGCAAATCTCTGCCCTTCGGTGGGCACCCGACTCTGAGGTCCTTCTCCTCCGGGCCTGATGAAGGCCCCGACCCTTCTACTATCTAGAGCTGACTCTACCCTTCGTTCCATTGGAGTGCTTTCTGGTTTTCACATCTGAACTCTAGGGCTCCCGACTATTGTTAATTAATAATATGAAGAAATGAAGAACTCTTTAGCTTTTTTTTTTCTTTCTGTTTTGAGCTGGAATGTGCTGGTAGTATTAGGCAAAACTCCAAAGAAAGTATTAGAAAATGGCATAGAAATAGTCTTATAAGAGCAAAAGTCTGCAGCAGCCGCTTGGTCACCAGCCTTCTCTGGCTGTGTTTAAGAATTCTGAAGAGGCTGGATGGAAGGTAGACGGAGCTTGTAGTTGTGGGCTCTGGCTTGAGAGACAGACCTTGAAGACTGGAGGAGGAGGCCATCTACACATTCAGCAAACCGGCCACACCTACATCTGGGAGGCAAGAGCAGGCGTGGGTAAAGGGACACGCCTAGTATTTAGTGCTTACTAAACACTAGCCATCAAGAGTGATTCTGGAGTAGGCCAGGTGTCTGCTATTCTCAGATTTATCCTTTAGACTAAAGCTGTAGGTCTAACCTCAGTCTTCCTCTTCCCCAAGTCTACTGCAGTTTCTTAAGACAGTTGCTCAGCATGTCACAGTGTCTTTGCTTTGGAGCCTTTTGCATGTTTAGGTCCCTCTGCCTGGAATGTAAACTTCCTTTGGTCTCCACTTCCCTGTTGTTGGAGGAGGGTAACTCAGTCTTCCTCAAAGAGAAGTTCTCAGCACTCAGAGATAAATTTCTTTAATTAGTGTGTAGCTGTGGCCTGTTGTTTAGAGAGGCCCAGCTTCAAGCATATACCTTTCAGTCATCTCCTGGTGCTCTTTTTTTTTTTTTTTGCTGATGCTGAGATGTTACACAGAGAAACCCTGTCTCGAAAAACAAAACAAAACAAACAAAAAGACAGTATTTGCTGTATCATTGGCGGTCAACTTCTCAAGGAAGAGGTGCTGTTAGATGTGCACCCCTCTGACAAAACAGGAAGGGCTAACGCAGGTCTAGAGCAGGGGGAGCCAGTGTCTTAGGGTCACTACCGCTGTTATAAAGTCTCGATAACCAAAAGCATCTAGGGGAAGAAAAAGTTTATTTGACTCATGCTTCCACATCATAGCCCATCGCTGAAGTAAGTCAGGACAGGAATTCGAGCAGGGCTGGAATCTGGAGGCAGGAAGTGATGCAGTTGGGGGTGGGGGTGCTGCTTACTAGCTTGTCCCTCATGGCTGGCTCAGACTGTTTTCTAATAGACCCCAGGGGCACCAGCCCAGGGGTGGTCACTCTGACAAGGGATCTCTCACCAATCACTGGACTCTCTCATCAATCACTAGTTAGGAAAATGCCCTACAGGCTTGCCTGCTTACAACCCAGTCTTCTTGGAGGCATCTTTTTTTTTTTTTTTTTTTTTTTTAAGGTTTATTTATTTTATGCATTTGAATATACCACTGTTGCTCTCTTCAGACACACCAGAAGAGGGCACCAGACCCTATTACAGATGGTTATGAGCCACCATGTCGTTGCTGGGCATCGAACTCAGGACCTCTGGAAGAGCAGTTGGTTCTCTCTAGGCCTCCTAGAGGCATCTTATCAACTGAGGGTCCTGTACTCTCAGATGATTGTAGCTGGGGCCAAGTTTTCATAAGACAATCACCTACGATCTGTAGTTCAATTCAGAGGCAGTTCCTTATTTTGTTTTCTTATTCCTCTGTAACCTAATATTTCCTAAGTAAGCTTGTTAATCACACTTCATAAGTTAAAGCTTGCTATTTTCTTTTTCTCCTTCATCCTTGGCTGACTCCATACCACCCTCGTAGAATAATTACATGTCCTCTCTGGAGCATCCATCTCTGTGAAAACGGTCCCTGTAACCCTGTGGACCAACAACCTGTTTCCCAGTCACTTGACACAGCTTGTCCCCACAGCAGTATGCAGCTTGCACACATGCTCACTGGCAGCCTCCCTCTCCATCCTGCCTCTAGCCTGTGAGAACCATGATCCTGTATTATCTGTTATGCTTTCTAGTGCTTCCTTCTTAGTTACCGCCCAATTCAGTAACTTACCTACTCAGTGTCTCCCTTAGGTTTCTATTGCTGTGGTAAAACACCATGACCAAAAGTAACTTAGGGAGAAAGGGTTCTTTTCATGTTGCAGCTCTCAAGTTCATCCTTGAGAGAAGGCGAGGCAGGCACTCAAACGGGGCCTGGAGACAGGTGTGAGGACCAGAGATCTTTGGAGGATTATTGCTTACTGGTTTGTTCCTCTTGGCCTGCTCTGTTTGCAATTTCAGATATTTCAGGAGCAGCTGCCTAGGGTAGCATTGCTCAAGGTGGACTGGACCCTTCCACATCTGTCAATCAAGATGATGCCCTTACAAGCTCATGTACAGGCCGGTCTAATTGGCCGTTTTCTCCCTTGAGGCTTCCTCTTCTCACATGACTCCAGTTTGTGTCAGCTTGACAATAAAAGAAACCAACAGAACTAGCTACCTAAAATCCACAGAGAGCATCATGTCATCGTGAGACCTCAGAAAAGCCAGGGGCATCTCTAGTCATCCCATGGCTTTATGGTCAGATTGGCTTTGGGCAATGTTATACAAATTTATTACAGTTTAAAATAAGATTTATTTAACTTAGGAATGAGCATGTTCGACAGAAGTCAGGTCAAAGCCTTGCTTTCGGTATTTGTTTTGTTTTGTTTTGTTGTTTTTTCAGAGACAGGGTTTCTCTATGTAGTCCTGGCTGTCCTGGAACTCACTCTGTAGACCAGGCTGGCCTCGAACTCAGAAATCTGCCTGCCTCTGCCTCCCAAGTGCTGGGATCAAAGGCATGCGCCACCACCGCCCGGCTGCTTTCGGTATTGATGCCAATCTGTATCAATCTGCATTTACTCCAACACTGGCTCCTCGGGGAGACTAAAATGGGGGGCCTTCGGTCCTGCCCCAGAGTAGCTTGAACTCCCTGCTCACCACCTTCCCCGTTTGTCACTTTATGCCTTCTCTCCTGGCCTCTACCCTCATCATGTCCTTGTCTTCACCTTTCTAGGACCCCAACGCAGACACCGAGTGGAATGACATCCTACGTAAAAAGGGCATCCTTCCCCCTAAGGAGAGCCTGAAGGAGCTGGAGGAGGAGGTGGAGAAAGAGGAGCGGCTCCTCCAGCAGTCAGTGGGTGAGCTTACTCCATCTTTTCCTTTGTTCTGTTTCTATTGGAAGCAAACCACCAACCGCTGTAGTAGACGGACTACTGGGCAAGATCTAGGAGGCAGAGCTGGAGCACTGGCATCAAGGTTGTGCATGGTGGATAGACATGTGACTTGCAGAGCAGCCAGTGAGCCCCCTGCAGCCCATAGTCCCTGTGTGTGTCACGAGCACATAACTCTGTTCTGAGCTTTATTTTCTCACAGTATCCTAGAAATAAAAATTTTTAGTGTTTGTGGTACTTTCTTAAGGTTGTACTTTATTAATCTTTGTGGACTGGTTAAGAATATTGACATAGAATAGTTTATTTGATTTTGGGGAAACATAAGATGTTTGAGAAGCATGGTGTCCGAGAGAGGTTTTTTTAAGGTCTCTCCACCTGCCTCACCCAGTTTTGGTCCAGATGTGCTTGATCCCAGCTGAATCAGAATGTGTGTGAGGCCAAGCAGAGAGGTGTGGATGAAAGATACCTTTGCCCTGTTCATATGAGAATGCTCATTTAGAGGAAGATGTTTTAAGATGTATCCTGCTTATACTAATTGCGTGATTTTTGTGTGTTGGGTGTTGTTCTGGGTAATGGGGATTTAGACACAGGGCCAACAGCAGTCTATGTCTTTATATTTCAGAGCAACATGCTGTCAGTTGGGCAGAGGGGGCCTCAGTAAGAAAGTGAAATCTGAGTAGACCTGAAGGAGGCGAGGTAAACGGCTTCAGTAGAGAGGTGGTCTGAGATCTTAGCTCACGAGGAGGTCTCAGTGTCAGGGAAAGCAGTAGAGAGTTCACTGGGCCTCCAAGGACCCGCCCACTTGGATCCGGAATCTTCTGGTAAAGAGCCTAGCTCGATTGCCATGATGGGAAGTTACTGGAGGCTGAAACAGAATGGCCTGTCCTGGATTTTAGCAGCACCACCTTATTGAGCGTGGTCATTGATTAGTAATGCAAAGTCAAGGAGTAGGAAGACCAGTCTAAAACCAGTGCAGTGATTCAGGCAAGACACACCATTGGCTTGGGCTGGCATTGTGGTAGAGCTCATGACAAGTGCTCAGAGCATGTTTTGAAAGAGGGCCAACAGAATGGGGGATGAATCCCAGTGTTGTGTGAGAGAGAAAAGAGAAGACTGCCTGGCTTGAGCTGTCTGAGGGGTAGAGGTGCCATGGGCAGGGTACAGAGGCTGACAGGCAGATCAGCAATTGTTTAGGACACAGTAACGGGGAGATTTTTTATATTATGTGTGTATATGTCTCTGTGGGTTTGTGCCTGTGAGTGCAAGGTTTGCAGAGTTCAGAAGAGGGCATTGGATCCTCTAGAGTCACAGCAGTTGTGAGCAGCCTGACATGGTACTAGAAACTGAACTTGGCTCCTTTGGAAGAGTAATGAGTACTCTAGCCACTGAGCCTTCTCTCCAGCCCAGCTTAGAGATAGTAGGCAGGGAACTGGGTTTGTTTTTATTGAGTTAGAAAAGTCATGGCTAGAGGCATACATTGGGAATTGTCAGCATATTCCTGGTATTGTGGGATTAAATTAATTTACCAGGGAAGATATGTAGATAATGAAGAAAAGGGGCCAAAGAACTGGGTCCTGGTTTTTTTTGGCGGGGAGGAGAACAGGGGGTGGCAGGGTGTTCAAGACAGTGTTTCTCTGTGTATCCTTAGCTGTCCTGGAACTCACTCTATAGACCAGGCTGTCCTTGAGCTCAGAACCTGCCTCTGCCTCCAGTGCTGGGATTAAAGGTGTGTACCACCGCTGCCTGGCAGGTCCTGAACTTTAATCAACAAAGTGTTCAAGGCATAAGACAGGTGTATGACAGTCCTCAGAGTAGGGACTGGTGGCTTGCATGAGATGCTGTTTACCACTCAGTTAAGAGACTATTGCCTGACTTGATACCAGGAAGCAAGAGTATTTATCACAATAAAAATAAGATGCAGATTTCTGTGCAGTTGGCTACATGGAAAGATAGGGTTGCCCACCACCTACAAGAAAACACCACTGGGGATGTTTCGGGGCTGGTGCAGTGATGGTGATTAAGAGCACTGGCAGCTCTTGCAGCAGACCTGGGTTTGGTTCCTAACACCCATATGGTGGCTCATTCCCGCTCATGTTTGTAACTCCTGTTCTGGGAAATCCACCAACCACCCTCTTCTTTTAAGACATGCATGTGGTACACATATGTATATGTATGTAGGCAAAACATACATGAATAAAAAAAAACCTTGTTTCTTTTGAGACTGGTTGTCACTGGGTAGCCTAGAGCTCACTATGGGGACCACCTGGCTGGCCTCGAATTTAGAATTCCAGCTGTGCCTACCCCTGCAGCACTGGGGTTAAAGGTGTGTGGCACCACTCCTGGCAACAACTAAATCTTTAAAAAACAAAAAAGACCAAGCATGAGGTGATAATCACCTGTAGGAAGGATATGCTTGCTCATGGACGGCCTGCTGTCTTCCCTACCTGGGATGATTTGTGTTCAGAGAATGAATGACCCATGATAGCCATGTTTTTGGATTTGATTGAGTAAGTTTATTAGGTATTTAGCAAACCAAAGTAAAAGAATAAATAGCAGACACTATGCAAGTAGCAAACTGTTAACAGAGTGTGTGTGCTTAGAGTGTCCAGCAGAAGTCAGCTGAAGAAGAGTTTCTTGGGTGGGTCAGAGTGTCTTCCCAGGTAAGGCTTCCAAGTAAAGGGACAAACGTCAAAAATAGAGATGGCATCATCAAATTGGGCACTCAAAACATCCAGTGGGAACTGGCTGAAGAAACTGAGGCAATCAGCTGGAGTTGCCAGTTGAGCTTTCTTTCCATGGCTGACCTGGGTTCTCTTTCCCTGCTACTGCATTTCAGTACCATGGGATACATCAGTGGTTCTCTGTAGGGAGCCGACTTTAAGCAGAAAGCGGCTAGAAAGCAGTTATCATTTTTGCAGCCATCTGGAACCATTTACCCTGATAGAGACTTGGTTTTTCAGCAGCCTACAACAGCTGAGCGCACTCTAACAAATATCTTGTTTATCCCACATAGCTTGTTTTGATGTTTAGTGACCCCAGCTGCATAGTGCACGTGGTAAAATGTTTTCACCTCTGTTCTCCTGCATGTGCTTATAAATACCCAGGATTTCCTTGTAATATGAGTTAAGAATATATATATACAGTCAATAGAGTTAAGAGGTATATGAGTAAATAGGGTTAAGAGGAATGAACAAGAGTGAATATGCGCCAATAGAAGAGAAACAATAAAGGAGACTTGAGACTTGACTCCAGAACCTCTGCCTTGTCTCCATTCTTCGAGACCCTGACCCCTTGACCAGAACCGCAGCTCGGTCTGCTATAGTTCTCAGCACAGGGTCGAATACCAGATACTTACATCATGATTCATGGCAGTAGCAAAATTACAGTCATGAAGTAGCAACAAAATAATTTTACTGTTGAAGGTCACCACATGAGGAACTGGGTTAAAGGGACGGGTGAGAACCACTGGATAAACGGTAGTAACATCCATGAGGAATGACTCACCTCCTGGCTGTTCTCACGGACACAGACTTAGGGGTACCAGTCTGTTCCATGCAAGGGGCCATGGAGGACAATGAAAGAGAAACATGCTTAGGTCTGAAATAGGGTGGGAAATGACCCCACTTCTAGAGCCAGCCTCTCAGCGAGCTCAGCTAGCACAGGACAGTTTACCAGTATACTGTAGTGATACGAGATGCATTAGGACACCCAGCTCAAGATTGGGTCCCTGAAGACCAGAGCAGGCAGCTAATGCAAATGTGACTCTTGTTTTGTGAATCTGGGAAACTTGTCATTTGTATCCTTACAGAGTGATGTGGCAGTGAGAAGGACGGTAGTGGATCTGTCCTTTTAAACAGTAACGTGTTTTCTGTCTCCAAGGGCAGGGGCCTTTGGGAGTTGATGCACATACGTAGGGAAGACGCTAAGTGTGTTTGTTCATCTCTCCATTTTTATGCTGTGAATGAAACTAAATCCAGTGAAAACATATGAGGACATGACTCTGGAAGAGCTGGAGGAGAACGAGGATGAGTTCAGTGAGGAGGACGAACGAGCTATCGAGATGTACCGGTCAGTGCCAACTGCTGATGGCTGGGGCTGGGTGCTGGCTTGGGTGCCACTGAGATAACATCAGGGAAGGTCCTTAATTTAACAAAGATAGTAAAGATTTCAACCAACTACTCTTAGACTTTTGCCATGAGGCAAATCAGTAATCTGGATCTTGGGGGATTTTTGTTCTGAAAGATTCGGGTGCTCGCGCATGCAGACAAGTGTGCTTTTGTATTTAAATGCTTTCTTCCGTTTTCGCAGGCAGCAAAGGTTGGCTGAGTGGAAAGCAACTCAGCTGAAGAACAAATTTGGAGAAGTTTTAGAGATCTCCGGAAAAGACTATGTTCAGGAAGTGACGAAAGCTGGAGAGGGCTTGTGGGTGGTCTTACACCTGTACAAACAAGGGTGAGCTGATGGTGATCTCCACGTGCTCTGTAAATGTTGCTTTGAATTTGTCCTCAGTCTGTGTGATGCGTAACCTATAGAAAAGGCTTTGAGTTTATGTTTTTGTTTTGTTTTTTATCTGCACTTGTGTTCTGTGTTTTTGTAGCTGATTGGCCCAAACCTTAATGCTTGGTTTTCATCTTAGGACTTTTAAAATAATGTTTGTGAGTAATGTGTTTCTGCTAAAAGCATAGAACAAGACTTAAATTTCTTTGATTTTTTTTTTTTTTTTTTTTTTTTGGTTTTTCGAGACAGGGTTTCTCTGTGTAGCCCTGACTGTCCTGGAACTCACTCTGTAGACCAGGCTGGCCTTGAACTCAAAATCCACCTGCCTCTGCCTCCCAAGTGCTGGGATTAAAGGCGTGCGCCACCACCGCCGCCCAGCAAATTTCTTTGATTTAAAAAAGAATTCTGCCAAGTGTTGTAGTTCACACAGGTAGTCCCAGCATGAGAGGCTGAGGCCCTAGAACTAAGACAGAGTTCAAGACTAGCCTGGACTACATAGCAAGATCCAGATCTTAAAAAACAAACACACAAAAGAAAAAGAGAGTTGCATGTTCCTGTAGAGGAATTGCATTTCAGAAGTCTGTGAACCTGATAGCTTGCAGGCGATCGGGCAGACCAGATAGCTGCTGACTGACGCCGGGGCCTCCACGGTTTTCTATACATATCTCTGTTCCTCACGCTCACAGGGTGCTTGTTTCTAAAAGCCACTTGAAGGCAGGTAATACTTGCTGACCCGCTTCACACGTATCCTGTGTTCTCGTCAGTGTTCAGAAAGATAGATCAGTTTTCATAAACTACCAAAGCTGTTTTCTCAGATGGACTGTAAATTTGCATTTGGAGGTATTCACCTTCTCTGAACACACTAGAATGGCTATATATACATGTGTGTGTGTGTATACATGTATGTATGTATGTATGTATGTATGTATATATAAAAATATGAATCCATCCTGCCGTAGCAAACATCCTGTGAGGTAACTGGGCTCTCCCCTGTCTGCTCACATCACAGCCACTCTGTTTTCTCTTCCTGTGTTCCAGGATTCCTCTGTGTTCCTTGATAAACCATCACTTGAATGGACTCGCCAGGAAGTTTCCTGATGTGAAATTTATCAAAGCCATTTCAACAACCTGCATACCCAATTACCCTGACAGGAATCTCCCCACAGTGTTCGTCTACCGGGAAGGGGATATCAAGGCACAGTTCATTGGTCCTTTGGTGTTCGGTGGCATGAATCTGACCATAGATGGTGAGGGCTCTGGAGGGTTTGAGGGTATTATGAGGGGTGGGTGGAGAACTCTTTCACAGGGATGCCAGCTTCTATAATACGTGTTGCAGTAATCAATTAAAAAGGGCCACTGGTCAAGCAGATTATCTAAGCGGTGGTGGCTCAGCTTAGCTCAGCCGCCATGTTCTGTGGCCAGAGGCCACGTGCGCACTGTAGCTAGAAATGGCCAGCCAGAGACACCAGGCCTGCCACCCACGAGATGCCAGAGATGCCAGCGTGGGAGATGGCTCTGCTAATATCCCATGCTGTCTTTGTAAGGCTGGGCATTGCCCAGACCATCCCGCCATCCACGTGAGCTCGATACAAATGAGACTCTAATGCTTAGATTATCCAAGGGCTTTATATATTTGGTAATGATCAATAATAGTATGCCCACAAAATCAGAGGTGTAACCCAATACCCAATCTAGATATACAAACTACATTTGACTGCTAGAGACAGGCACACGTCCGCTTCCATTCCCTCCCCCTCTCTAGCTCCTCCTCTTCCTCTCCTTACTCCTCACCTTAGCTCCTCCTACAGACACACATTACGGTTTTGCCTCATCTCTGCAGAGTCACCTGGAGCATTGAGCTTTGGGTGGGACCCCTTTGAGGGTGCTGGTGCCTGATGTGATTTGCTTTTTGTTTGTCTCCAGAGTTGGAGTGGAAACTGTCTGAGTCTGGAGCAATCAAGACAGACCTGGAGGAGAACCCCAAGAAACCCATCCAAGACCTGCTGCTGTCCTCAGTGCGGGGCCCTGTCCCCACGAGGTGGGACAGTGATTCCGAGGGCGACTAAGATAGCAGTGATGTAACGTTTGAACTTTCTTGGTATGACACATTGTCTGGATTTTTAATAAGGAGGGAAAAGCAAAAATTTATCATCTTGGTTTTTAACCTTTTTATAATTATTTAAATTTTATACATTTCAGATATAATCACTGCTGAAATTTTTTTAAAACATTGCTGGAACTCTTTAATAATGTTTCTTTAGGAGAAATTTAAGCAAGCTATTATGTCACATACCTATGTTTTCCTACATGTATTTCAGCAAAACCGTGGAACTGTTTAATATATTTTTGACATGCAACTATATAGAAAGGATTGTGGAGTTTAAAATTTTAATGCAAATAAATTAAGTTAAAAACTATTTAAAAAATAGTGCAAAAAAATGAGAACTCAGCTTTATAACTAATTTGTGGGTTGTGACCTGTTTGGGAGCCACATATCAGATATTTACATTACCATTCCTAACGGTAGCCAAATTACAGTTAAGAAGTAGCAATGAAGAGAATTTTATGGTCAGGGTCACAACAGGATGAGGAACGGTATTAAAGGGTCACAGCGTTAGGAAGGTTGAGGACCACTGACTTAGAGTGAACTTTTGCACTAAAGAGAGGGACAGGACCCAGATGCAGGCAGTGTGCAGCGTTGGGGAGCTGCAGGCTCAGTTCTTCTGAGGAGCCTGTGTAGGACATAATTCTAACAGTCACTGAACTATGTTGATGTAACTGTGAACACCATCTCTATGCCAGACAAGGGCCTTGTTGGTGATACTCGGATGGCAGGGTTGGAACACAGCCACAGCTCTGATGCCTGTGACCTTGACCAGTGAGCGCCGCCTTCTCACAGTGCCAGCACCCAGGCAGCTGTCCCGCCTCTGCACTTGCTCTGGAGGACCAGCAGCATCTTCATCGATTGGGATTGGGATTGGAGCCTGAGCTGCCGTGCCTGTAGTTTAGCTAATTTACAGGGTGTGCCCTGTGGTATTCACCTCTGCTGCCTCGTTGCATTTACATGTGACAAAGGCAGTGAGGTGTGGTTCTTTTGTGTTTATAAAAAAAGTTATAGCTTACTCTTTTTCTTACATGTATGTGTGTTTGCCTGCCTAAGTGTGTGAGCATCACATAGGTGCAGGGGCCACTGGATCCTCAAACCAGTTACAGGCAGTTGTGAACTGACTTGTAGACACTGTGGACCAGTCACATGTCCTGTGTAAGAGCAGAGACCTCTAACCCTAACCCTAACCCTAACCCTAACTGAGCCATTGCTGTAGCCCAGAACCTTGCTTTTTAAACACGGAGTTCATCTAACTGCACAGCAAGGGATGCATACGGACTGCAGGACATTGTCCTTTCAGAAAGCACCAAAGCGATGGACAGCAGAGAAAGAACACCCCAGCTACAGTGATGGACAGGTCTCCCAACAGCGAAAGCTTGGAGGTCTGGAGGGACTCGGTAAATCTGAGGTTATACCACGAGCCATGCCAGTACAGGACTGAGAGGGAGGAGGAAGATCCTGATTCCCACAGAGTCCCAAGTAGCATAATGTTGGTTCCTAAGCCCAAGGCACTCGATTCTTAAACGGTGGGGTCCAAGGTGCAGTGTGTGTGTGTGTGTGGGGTGGGGTGTAGAGGTCAAAAGTGACAAGCCAGGTTGCCAATTGATGTGATGGAAAGGTCACCTTACCTCTAGTCTTCCTTCCAAAAACCTACAATCAAGACAACCACAACAAACCCCAGCAAAGTAGCTGGATGGAACTCTTGAAACTGCCCTCGGACTCAGAGGAGAACCTGAGAAACTGTTAGAACCAGCAGACATGGCCGTTCAATGGGTGCTGAGGTTCTGGGTGGGGTGTTGGGACAAAAATAGAATATTAGGTAGAAACATGGGTGCTGTTACTGACAAGGAAGGGTAGATAGAAGTCAAACTGAGTGTAAGAGGCCACTCGGTCAGTTTCCTAACTTAAAAAATAAAACAACACTGAAAGTATGTTTTTAAGATGTGGCTCATGAACCCAGCACTTCAGTCAGTGTTTGGCTGGAGTGCAGAAGAGAAGACAGAGGATGACAGGATGGGGTGGGAAAGACTGAGGCAGGGCTGAAGCGGGGAGAGACAATCACTGGATAGCTCACACACCCCAGTATCCACCCACAGATGGGGAGCCTAGGCTTTGGGTTCTGCATTCCTGGCTCCCTCAGGTACGGGCTGCTCTCTGGGGACATTAACTGCATTTCTTGGCTGTGTTTGCTTGGAGGAAGACCACAGATGCTGCAGATGCAACGTGGTTCTGAGCTTGCCTGCTCCTGGTTCTGGTCTACTCATTAGAAAGACAGTCCTTAGATATCCAGGCGTGTGTTCTTATTTATCCTGTGCATATACTTGAAGGAAAGTAAGTGGAAGGAATCGTATACAATATTGCTTTTTTGTTTTTATTCGCTCATAAATTATATCCCAACCGCAGTTTCTCTTCCTTCCAATCCTCCCTGTCCCTCCCCTATCTCCCCTCCTTTCTAGTTCCATTCCTCCTGTTTTCCTTCAGGAAAGTGCTGGCCTCCCAGCGATATCAACCAAACATGGGTTACAATGAGACTAGGTACGACCTTCATATCAAGGCTGGCCAAGGCAACCCAGTAGGAAGAAAAGGGCCCCAAGTGCAGGCAAAAGAGCTAGAAACAACCCCTACTTCCACACAAGCACTAAGCTACAGAGCCAGCACATAAGCAGAGAACCTAGCTCAGGCACACACAGGCCCCCTGGTTGGTGGCTGAGTCTCCGTGAACCCCTATGAGCCCAGGTTAGTTGACTCTGGATTTTCTTGTGTCCTTAGCTTCTCCATCCTCTACAATCCTTCCTTCCTTCCCTTCTTTGACAGGATTCCCCAAGCTTCACCTTAATGTTAGGCTGTGGCTCTCTGCATCTGTTTCCATCACTTGCTGGATGAAGCCTCTCTGTTAACAGTTAATGCTAGGCTCTGGTCTACAAGTATAGCAGAATATCAGGAATAATTTCACTGACTTTTTTTTTCCTGGTCATGTTTGGTTCTATCCTGGCTATCTGGGCTCTCCAGCCTCTGGTTTCTAGGTTATCCAGGCATTGTCAGGAGTGGGCTCCCTCTCATGGTATGGGCTTCAAATCAATACCCAGCTATATGACTCTTGGACATATACCCAAAGGACGCTCCATCCTACCACAAGGGTTCAATATTTTAAGTGTTCTTTGAGTGGCTCTCATGCTCCCCTTGCCAGTTAGAATGCTGGTGCTTTCTAGCTCCCACCAGAAGGTGTCGCACACTGACAACTTAATCACAATTGCTACCAACCAAGGAAACCTTATGGATGACTCCTGACTTCCCCGTGTTAAAAATGAGAAGCCAGTGTGCTTTGTGTGAATGCGATGACATAGACTGAGCCCAGGGAGACAAAGAAGTATCAGGTTATTTAATTTCAATTTGACCACTCTAGCTTTTAAACTTCAACTCTCTGTATCTGTTTATTAAGCCGTGAGTGCCAGCTTTCTAGGAAGATTCTTGGCAGTTAGAGTCCCTTGAGCACTTGTTAAAGGGTGTACAGTCTCCGAGGGAAAGAGTAAAACTTTTGGCGTGCCTTTCTGAGACGAGATCTTAACAGCTGTAAAGATCCATCGTCACGGGGTGGGGGGTGGGGGATGGGGGGTTGCATCAAAGAGAAGGAAAAAGCAATGAACAGATCTCTTGATGGCTAAAGCCAGACTGATTTGAGCAACAAATGTTACATTGTAACCAGAGGCAAAAGGTGATTACACAGTATCTGTTATGTAAGTATATGTGTGGAGGGAAAAGTTGACTAACAGAAATGAATATGTTGCCTCAGCTTTTGTATTTCTGGTGGAATTTGAATCGTCTACAGGATTCTACTCATCGCGCATGTGCCGTATGTGCTATGGCGAGTACCTCCTCAGGGTTAGCAGGCCCATCAATCACCTCCAGGCCCTTCCCCTTACTGATGCTGAGCCCAGGTTTCTCGTTTCTGCTTCAATGTTCCAGTCCTCTGGGGAATCCGATGTAAGAAACTAAAGGTTTAACTCCCTAACCAAAGCCCCCTGCAGCAAGAGACACTCTAGATTTCAAAGGAGATGCTACAGTGTTACATGTTTTCAGTCCAGTTCCAGGTGCCACTATTTCAACAGATGTGTGCTACTTTAGATGACATCACATCTTCCCAAAGCAAGCTCCTTGGCGTTTTCTGTGATATGCGGCATAGGCCAGAATTCCTGAAAATGAGTTGTAAAGTGTAGCTGATTAAAATCACAGTGATGGGAAGAGGTTGGAATATTGCAGGTCCAAAGGCTAATTCGGTTATTTTGGGCTAGCTTTAGCCTCCTTTTTTATGGCCAGTCCTTGCTCACCTCTGTGTTGAAACTAACCTCCTGACTAATACTTACAAACTCTCGGAATTTATTATCTTAGTAGACTATGAGCTTCCACCGACTCCAAATCTAAGAACGTCATCAGCATCTTAGGCCTAGAGAAAAGCTTCCACATCTCACTCATCGCCCCTCTGATGTACTCACCATTGTATTTTAAACTTGCCCTGATTTATGACTTTCTATGTCCTGTAAAATCTATAAAACTTCACGAAACTGACTTCATACTGGAACATGGAATTGGGGGTAGCCTAAATCTGCATTCCCAGTCCACGATCACTCAAAGTGGCTCCAGGATAAACTCTCTTACTCCCTTTAAGGTGAGAGCTGTAGTTTCTGTGTTGATGGCAGGTACAGCTGTGTGGAACAGGAAGTGAGGTGACAGCTGTATCCACCTCTCAGCTGGAGGCACTGCGGCATCCAGGTAATTCTATGATATCAATAAGGAACAGAACAAGTACATTCTTTTCTTTCAATTTCCACACACACACACACACACACACACACACACACGAACATAAAATCTTACTAAGTTGTTTGGCTTTTACAACTACTTAATAAAAGGAACTGTTGCTAACATCTACTTTCCTCAGTGTGGAATAGTGAACTTAGGGCCCTGAGCACACTAGGACAACACTCAATACTCAGGGCCCTACGCACACTAGGACAACACTTTTCTGATGAGCTTTGTCCCAGCCCAAGAAATTAGTCCATATTTCTTTTAGCTTAATTGCACACTGAACAAAACTAGCGAACCATGAGCTGACCCGATGGGAACTTAGGACCTTCTGAACCAGTACTTCGCCTTTCTGGTTTATGAGTGAATCTGAAGCTCTCAACTGGCTGGCTCAGATCCTTCCCTGAGAATTGATTACCTCTGAGTACATGGAAGATATTGTTGAATATGTCAGGGGAGGCCTGGGAGAACTCTAAAGGCATCAGCCTTCCTGAAATAATGGCCCTTTGCTCTCTTTGCTATCTGTCACATCAACAGAGTTTGTGGGCCTCTTGCAGCACTGGTGGAGGGAGCATGACCTTCCTGGGTCTCAGTTTCCACATCTGTGTAGAGAAGCCAATCCACAACCATGTTGTGGAAATTAAGTGTAGATGGGCAGGTCTTGTTGGTGTCTATGGTCTTGCTGTTATAATCAGCAACGACAGCCTGTTTTATTTTATTTTGTTTTGTTTTATTTTATTTTATTTTAAGGCTTTAGCACAGGAAAGCCTTGCAGTGGGGATTAGCTTCTTGGTCTATACCCTGTGACCTCATAGACCTGGAAACTTGTAAGTACCCCAGTAAAGCTTCAGATTCTCACTTGCAAAACTTCACACCATTTTCCTTTTGCTTTATGTGGCTACCCTTATACAATATTTCTTGTGTAACGCATTTGTTCTTGTGTTCTTCCACATTGTTCTTAGCGCGAAACACTCGTCTCTCTGGGTCTTTTTTCCCCATTCTGTGGTCTGAGCTAGAAGAGGCCTTTCCATGTAAAGCATGAAACCTTTAAATTGTCACATGAGACTTTATCACTTCCAAGACAGTTCACTAAGAGATAAAATTGCTATCTTACTGTGTTCCTTCACTGAATTTTCATGAAGACCCCTGTGGCATCATGGTTTTGGGTTTCATCAGGCCCTTAGTCAGGGTGAGATCCACAGGACTGAGGGGGTTGGAGTACTGGGCCATCTGGGCCTTTCATTTATCTCTGGGGATTTTTAACATATGAATTCTCAGTAGAGGCACACACGTGGTGTCCAAGGTACACACTCCATTTCCCCTTGCATTAGAATAAGCTTGAGAGAGAAAAATGGACAGGACGTGAAGCAGAAGTGACATTTTGTAATGGATGGGGGTTGTCCCTTGGGACTTCTTGTTGCACTTTTGTCTTCCCCAAGCCAATCCTGCTGCCTCCATTCTGCAGCTATCTATTCCTGTAGGTGACAAGTCCTGGAAGAATGAACTTGCAGCATCAGTGGAATCAGTGGATATATGTGTATGTTTCAATGGGTGCCAGTGGGTTGGGAGAGAATCCCTTTGACATGAGTTTCGAGTCATGTAGGAATGTCCTTCAGTGATGTGGAAGCTACATAGCTATCAAGGATAGTGGGTAGTTTTATGTCAAGTTGACACAAGCCAGAGTTATCTGAAAGCAGGGAACTTCAAGTGAGAATATGTCTTTATAAGATCTGGCTACAAGGCATTTTCTCAATTAGTGATTGATGTGGGAAGGAACCAGCCCATTAAAAGTGGTGCCATCCCTGTGCTGGTGGTCCTGGGTTCTATAAGAAAGCAGGCCAGGCAAGCCATGGGGAGCAAGCCAGTAAGCAGCACTCTTCCATGGCCACTGCATCAGCTCCTACCTCCAAGTTCTTGCCCTGCTTGAGTTCCTGTCCTGACTTCCTTTGATATAGAAGTGTAAGCCGAATAAATCTTTTCTTCCCCAACTGGTTTTGGTCATGGTGTTTCATCATAGCAATAGAAACCCTAACGAAGACAATAGCTTATTCTAAATAGATGCACTTTCCCCCAGGACTTGCTCTGCCTGTGCTGGCATGATGTGCTGCTAACCTAATTCTAAAACATGTTCTAATACAGAAACATGATGGTCAGAGAGACAGACAGACTGAGAGAAAGAGAGGAAAGCATGAAAGACTGAGTACAAACAGGACAAGAGGTCTGAACAGAGGCCATTCCTGTTCAGACTTTCGCTCATCTGGAAAGGGCTCAGCCAGGTGGAAAGTTTCCATAATTTCTGGTTGATACCAGTGGAGACTTGATCTCATGACTCCCTGTCAGGGTTGGACCTACTCTAGGACAAACTTGAGGGAGCACAAGAGTTAGGAAATATGGGACTGTACTAACGGCTACCAGGTTTATCCTTTATTCATAGGAGTGTGCCAGTGGGTGTGCAAATGCTTAAAGAAACAGGAAATTCAGCTCCTAAGAGCTCCTTGGCCTCCAAGGAGCTCCTTGATGACTACTGTCTTGCAGTGTTCTCTTTTGGAGCCAGCAGGCCTGCTGAGTAAGCACACAAGAATATGGGGCATGGGGGTGGGGGAGCTCAAATGTGTACCCAAATAAAATGACTGCCAAGGGGGTTCACAGCTGAAGGCTGTATCACTGGCTGCATGATGCAAATTAGTGCCTGCTTGCCCCAGGGCCTGCAAGAAATCAGGTCAGGATCAGGAGTCTTCCTGAGGCTGGTCTGAAATGTGCATAATGAAGCTGGCCTCTCCCTAAGACAAGAGGCAGGCACATGGGAGATTTCTGTTAAAGTATGCAAAATAGGTGGATTTCCTCAGTGCCTCAGATCACAGCCCTGGAAGGCATGGCACAGACCAAAGAGTACAGATGCATCCCCCAGGCCATGAATAGCTTTAGGTTGAAAGATGTGATCAGCTGCAAGTGTGCTGTGAGACCTGCACTCCATAGCTCTTTGCCCTTAATTTAAAACTCTCTATTGCTTGGTTCGGGGTCACCTGCTTCCACCTCCTCCGTGGCAGGCTTCTTTTGAGCTTTGGTTTGCTCTACTGTACAATCCAGACTTCTTTGTGTGGATTTCACAGGGCTGTGAGAAACAGAAGTGTTATAATTGAACTACAAACTAATGTGCATCTCGCTTTGAACAGGGTCTTCCGCTCAGGAAAGGACCAGTAAATTCATAAGTCAAGCCTTCAGGCCTGGCTACTACTGTTGCCTGCCAAGCCACCACAAACGTGGCTTTATAAAAAGCACCACTGCCACCATCTCTACAGATTTTATAGACCAAGACCCTGCTTGTCTATGCTCTACAGTGTATGTGACTTAGCGGGGGAAGACATAAGAAGCTGGCAGGAACTGAAGGGGCTAAGCCTGAATCATCCAGTCTCCCAAAGCTTGAGCCAGGCTAAAATGGTTAGAACCTGCATGCATGGGAACTATTGGATAGCTTTGCATATTATGGGATTGTACTGGCTGGTTTTGTGTCAACTCGACATAAGCTGGAGTCATCACAGAGAAAAAGGAGCTTCAGTTGAGGAAATGCCCCTACAAGATCCAGCTGTAAGGCATTTTCTCAATT
This sequence comes from Rhabdomys pumilio, assembly GCA_030674055.1. Classification (NCBI taxonomy): domain Eukaryota; kingdom Metazoa; phylum Chordata; class Mammalia; order Rodentia; family Muridae; genus Rhabdomys; species Rhabdomys pumilio. The sequence goes on along the minus strand of JANHMN010000017.1, from coordinate 27,468,026 downwards.
AGCAATCAAGGGTAGAGGGCCTATTGTGGGTGGGGCCATCCCTGGGCTGGATTCTATGAGAAAGCAAGCTGAGCAAGGCAGGGGAAGCAAGCCAGTAAGTAACATCCCTCCGTGACCTCTGAATCAGCTCCTGCTTCCTGACCTGCTTGAGTTCCAGTCCTCACTTCCTTTGGTGATGAACAGCAGTGTGGAAATGTAAGCTGAATAAACTCTTTCCTCCCCAACTTGCGTCTTGGTCATGATGTTTGTGCAGGAATAGAAACCCTGACTAAGACAGAGATGTAAGAGGGAAGGTCTCTAGTGGAAGTTGTGTGGCCTCACTTTCAGTATAGTCAAGGTCCAAGGGGCAGGGGCACCCAGTTCTCCAGGGCACTTGGGGTGATGGAGAACTCAGAGGTTTCATCATGTCACTGTACAAGTGGCAGATCTGCAACCCAAGGCTTGTCCTGAGGAGGGAATAGCCCAGGTGGACTTCCAGTTGTAGCTGGGCCGCCTGTCTAAGGGGTTCTAAGCACCAGAGAGCTCCCCATTCCAGCCCACCTGATGAGCTGCCCCGTTTCATGGACTCAAGTGCTGAGGCACAGCTGTTAGTCGAATAAGGTTGCCTGCCTGCGTTCCATTGTCTTAATTACAGGCTGTTATTTCATGTTAAGAATCCACCACAAGATTAAGGGCACCGTCATCTTAAAAGCCAAACCGTGGCCTCAAAAACTCATCAGTGAATGAGAGGACAAATGTTCCCATTGTGCTGGTTAAAAATAGGAGCAGCGGAAAAAGCAGAGGGAGACAGATGCCATTAAGAGGTAATTACATTTACTGTAAATGGGAGCCTGGGGAAGGAGCTAGTCTAGGTGACACAGGAACCCCAGCAAGGCCACTCGATGATGGATGACTGTGTGCTTTCTGAATCAGCATTGGCTACGGGGTGAGTGGTATTACCACTGTGCCTAGTGCCCTGGGCCTGAGTAGAGGTGCTTGTAAAAGAACATGCTCTCCACCAAGGGAGATAGGAACTATGGAGTTCACCCCAAGTCTCAGAATGCAACTTCTCTGTGGTTCACAGTTCCAATGCCCTTCCTCAGCTGCCAGGCATCATCTGATTGGACAAGGTAGAACTTACTATTTCCTTTGAGTGAAACTAATTTGCGTTTCAAAATTTAAACCAGTGCATTTTTGCCATGGAGATTTAAAAATCTATACAAAGAAAGTAGACACCTAAATCCAGCTATAGACGAAACCAGTCTAGTCTGGCTGTCTTTTCCCTTTAAGCTTAAAAACCATTTTATTGGAATCTTTGAGAAATAATAGCAGCAAGGCAAGCAGGCTGTAAATCTTGGTGGCTGCAGGTGAAGATGTGGAGGAAATAATGCCTTTTGTGTTAAGGACCACGAAAGCAGGTGGATGGATTCCACAGTGGAGATCTGCAAACCCCTGTGCAGAGACAGCAGGGTTGCCTTCAGAGAGAGTAAGAATGCCCAGCGTGTCAGGACAAGTAGAGCCTTGGAGAAAGACACAGAGAGCAGGGAGAGGAAGATATCAGTGGGCAAAATGAACTGTGAATGTGTAGGCAACCTCCTGTAGTCTGTGTGTAGATTTATAGGCAAGTCTCACATTTTACTGGCTGAGGAGGCTCAGGGTTCCTTCTGAGCCAGTGTTTACGTCAATAATCATAGAATTACATCATCACATCTGAAACTGAGATAGGACAGTATAGGATCAGTGATCTGATATGTCATTACTTATTCAAGTTACTGATTTCATAAATAAAAGTTTATGAAGCTTATGGGAAGTTTATGATTCTATGGGAAGCAATTATTTCAGTGCACACACACAGATACAAACCTTCACTTCCATAGCCTTTGTCATCTTTGTCAATGGGTTTTCTTTTTTACCTTCACTTTTCCTAACTCTGGACACCCCTGTTAGCTCCTCCTGAGCCATCCCTTGACAGTTTTGCTTCTACTTTAATGGTCCATGTGAGTTTAGGCATCTGTTAATTTATAAAACTCAGGAATCATCGAGACTGGCTTAATTCACTTAATACAGCTATCTCTAGCAGTGTCTGTTTTCCTACAAACAATAAAATGTGGTTAGCTTTGTAGCTGAAAAAAACCTCATTATGTATATACTACATTTCTTTATCCATTCCCCTTCTGTTGAGCACCAAGGCTAGTTCTATAACTTAGCTATCATGAGCATTATATGCAGGTGCCCTCTGGGATAGGCTGACTTGGAGGCCTTTGGGTAAAGATCTAGGAGTAGTAGGTGTGGCTGGGTCATATCTTGGGTCTATATAGGTTTCTGAGAAACCTGCCTCTTAGCTGCCATAGGGGTAGTATGTGTATAGTGTATAAGGTTCTTGACTTAGGGTTTTATTGCTGTGAAGAGACACCATGACCACAGAAACTCTCAAATAGGAAAACATTTTATTGCAGCCAGTTTACACTTCCGAGGTTTAGTCCATTATCATCATGGCAAGAACATGGTGCCACACAATCAGACATGGTACAGGAAAGGTAGCAGAGAGTTTTACATCTGGCAGGCAGCAGGAAGAGAGAGAGGGTTGAACTTCTGAAACGTCAAAGCCCAACCTCCCAGTGACACACTTCCTCCAATAAGGCCACACCCACTCCAACAAGGCCACACCTCCTAATCAAGTCAAATAATGTCACTCCCTGTGAGCCTATTGGGGCCATTTCATTCAAACCACAACAGTTCTCTCACACAACCAGCATTTGTGGTTACTTGCTTTTTAATGACTGTCATTCTGACTGGGATGAGCTAGAATCTCAATGTAATTCTGTTTACATTTTTCTGATGCTTAGTGAGCCTCCAGGTTTTAAAAAATATTTTTATCGATCCTTTGTATCTCATCATTTGGAAAATTCTTACTGAACTCGTTCATCTATTTGACTGTTTGGTTTTGTTTGCTTGTTTGTTTGTTTTTGAGTTCTTTATATGGTTTAGATGCTAATCCCGTCATGCTCAACTACCTAGGTTTTCTCTGATCCTGCCGGCTGTCTTTTCATTCCATAACCATTTTCTTAGAATGTATTCTTAGAAATGGTTTACAGGGTAAGAGATAAATGCATATACTATTTTTATATTCAATACTGAAGTTTTCTCTGAAAACATACCACGTTAACATTTTCACAGATACTTTGGTTGCCATTAAACATGACAGATCTTCAATTACTTGCTCACATTCCAAACAATTTTATTTTAACTGTCATACATTGGTAATTTGTGGCTATTTTTTGGTGGGGGTGGGGTGGGGTGGGGAGGGAGGTGCTGAGGATAAAACCCAGGGACTTGTTTAGATAAAAGCTCTACTGTTGAGGTCTGCCCCACCCCCCAGCATAGCTGCAGCCATTTTGTTTCATGCCTGCCCCCTATTTCATATTACTGCTGTAATATACCTGCCAGTCAGAAAAATAACTTGACTTAGAGCAGGGTCATGTTGATCACGTACCCTGTTATGTTCTGTAGGTTATGAGGTTTGTCAATCTTAAGAAATTCCACAACTATAAGCTTCATGTAAGACCCATCAAGTTAAAGGTCAGTATGAACTGTTATGTCTAAAATGACTTGAGTCAGGGCCGACCACCAGGCAGCACTATGCATGCGTTCACTGTGGTTTCTGCGGTTTTAGCTTTTATAAGCTTGCTCTGACAAATGTCCAGCATGCAGTTTTTAGCTCTCAAACCTGAGCTGTTGTCCTGGTCGATCAGTCTTTAGGTATTTGTTCAATAAACCCTGTCTGGCTGAGATTGGTGATTGTGTGGTTTGTGGGGTAAACCCTGGACCCCAACATCTACCATTTAGCTATACCCCAACACTAATTTGCATATCTTTTAAAGAGCTATTTCTTTCAAACCTATTTTGTAATCCGCGCACGATCTTCCCGCCAGCAGGAACTCACGTGGACACAAAGGATCCTCCTACAGCAGGCTTTATTGCAGCCGGAATGAAAGGAAAGACCCCGATAGCAGAGGGAGACATCCTTAAATACCTATTAGGTCGGCGTGTTGGCGTGTACCTCTGTGATTGGCTAGCAGAGCTCAGGAGAATATGACGTCTCGGGATGCGTCACATGTAGGCTGGTTCAAGGGACTCTGAGCATGCTCTGAACACTTGTTTACTAGTTAAGCGGGGTGAGTCCGGGCTGATGTCGGCGCCATCTTCCAATGGTGGTGGTGTGATAGTGCGTGATGATGTTGGCACACCACACCCAATGACGTTGGCGCACCACACTATTTTATTTAGGTATTCCTTTATTTTTATTGATTTATAGTCACTATTTACATATTAAGAGCACTAGCATTTTGGCATATGGCATGTTAGAGAGCCTGAGAACCTAGTAGCTACTTAGATGTTGATTCTGGATGTTTTAAGCAGTCTGTTAGTGAAAGCCTGGATAATTCCTGGAGAGCCTCTGGTTTTCACTCCACACTGGAAGGGCAAAGAACCTGGGTTACATTGTCTGTGAAGAATGGCAGCAGCAGCAGAGTGGATGCTCTCAGAAGCATAGACCAAAGGTGTGCAGGGGAAGCTGCACTGATTTCCCGCAGACCTCTTGTATCTGGACCACTGCCAGAAAGTGCTGCCCACTCTGTGGGAAAGCCTTTCCCATTCGGTTGATCCTTCTAGAAATAAATGCCCCACAAACCTAGCCAGATATAAACCTTCACGATCTCAGATCCAATCAAGTTCAGAACCAATATTAACCAGAACAGCTTGTTTAATTTTTTTTTTTAATTTTTGCCCTGTACTTCATTTTGACCACACAAAAGTGGTTTGACATTAAACGTTTCTGTATTTCCTCTTCCATCTCCTGATAAGATCAGATCCACATGTTTGACTCCCGGCTCTCACTTTGCAATGGTACAGAATCATTCCTTAAACTTTCTGTAGACACATTCTGATTCAAGTGCAGTGCTCCTTAACTTACGGGAGATGCTTCACGTGCTATTACAAAATGGGCTTTGGGTTAGGTGACTGCCCAGCTGTAGGCAAATGCAAGTGCCTTAGCATATTTAAGGTGGGCAGGGCCACGCTGTGGTGGTGGTAGGTGTAGCTGATTCATTTTCAGCTAACAGTACGATTATCAAGATGTAGTTCCATCATAAGCTGAGGTCCTCTGCACAGCTCTTCCACAGGCACAGGTGAAAACGTCACTGGTTTTCTCTGGTGTCTTAATGTTCTCAGTTGCTTGGTGGCACTTAGACTGTGAGGACCCCAGTTCCATTTTGCTTCCCAAATGCTATCTCATTAAGATTTGATTTTCAAAGCTTGGCTAAAGAGTAGGAGAAACAGACACGGGAGTCAATGAAGGTTGAGGGCAGGACAGGGTCTCCCTAGTGTGTCCCTCCATGACCTCCTTCCCCATCAGTGGAGTGGGGATCCAGGTGGGGGGAGGGTGGATAAAGGAATCCAACATGGCTTTGCCTATGTTCTTTTGAGAATGTTTGATGACGCTGAGTAAAATTGGGACACCACCTTGAAACATGGGACCAAGTCATCTATAAAAAAGATGGTAGACAGGTGATACATAGAGATAGCTCCATACAACAGAGACAGTTTCCGTGGCTCAGCTACCCTTCTGCAAGCCAGTCCCACAATGTGGAAGCTATGGTTTCCTGTGGGCTTCCTCCCACAGAGCGGTGTCAGTGTTATGCTGACCCTGAAGAGAACAGTGAGCGCCGCTGGCCTGCAAGCCCACGGAGGGCAGGCACTGAGCATTTGCCATGTGCTCCTGCATCCTAGGTCCCTGGACCAGAGCTGCTATGTGAAAGGCCTTTGCTATTATAATAGGAACTGCAATTTCCTGCAAAATCTTGTTGGAGCAAAGTGGAGAGATGTCGCCACTAGGTGTCACAATGAGCCAAGTCAAAGTCTGGTTAAGTTAAAGGCATTTTGTGTGTTCAGCCCCATCTTTTACCATGCACCTGTTGAGCATATGCTGGTACTGGGGAGCCTGTCTAGGTAGAGCCTCCTGGCTTGGTAAGGAAAACACAGTACTAGGCAGAGAAGGAACTCGGGATGATGGAGGAGGCAGAAGATACTTCGTGAGGGAAATGCCTTCTGCAGGATCAGGATCAGGATGGGTGGGACATTGTTATCCTCCCAGGAAAGCAGCCTGAAATCTAGCCCAGCACTTGCTCTTGTCCCAGGCTGAGCTTTTCCAATATGGAAAGGAACTTTGGTGAAAGTGGTGTGGAGGTCAGGGAGCCAGGGGGTCAGGGAGGTCAGGGGTCAGAGGGTCAGGGGGTCAGGGAGGTGTTTTGAAGAGTGGGGAGTTCTTAGTCCAGCCTGGTGGTGCAAGCCTGCAATCCTAGGCATTTGCAAAGCTGAGGCAGGAGGATTTCAAATTCAAGGACAGTCTTGGATACAGAGTATGTTCAAGGACAACATGATACCCTATCTCAAGTGATGTTTCGGGATGACAGCAGTGACAATGATGCCAGAGGCTTCAAGACAATCTCCTTCAGATATAATCATGGAGCAATCTCATGTAGCTCCTCCTCCTTCTGTGAGATTTCCTTAATAGGTGATCCTGCATTGTCTTGGGCTGACTAACCTCTACAGCCCACTTTTTCTTTTCTTTTCTTTTCTTTCTTTTTTTTTTTTTTTTTGGTCTGCAATATCTTGTAATAGAATAAATCCAAAGCTAGTGGTTTAAAACAAGAGGGAAAAAAGTCAGACTTTGTTAGTCCTTTTAATTTCTTTTCTTTCTTTCTTTCTTTCTTTCTTTCTTCCTTCCTTTCTTTTCTTTCTTTCTTTCTTTCTTTCATTTTTGTTTTGTTTTGCTTTGTTTGTTTTTGGTTTTTGAGACAGGGTTTCTCTGTGTAGCCCTGACTGTCCTGGAACTCACTCTGTAGACCAGGCTGGCCTCGAACTCTGAAATCCTCCTGCCTCTGCCTCCCAAGTACTGGGATTAAAGGTATGCATCACTACTGCCCGGCTTTATCTTCTTTACATTGAAGTTCAGCACAAAAACTGAACTGAATGTCTTGAGTGTTTACAATATTATTTATTTCCCCAAATCTATTGTTTGCTGGTAGGATTTTGGAGCTTTCTGAATGAAATTCTCCTAAATGTTATCATTATTTTTAAAAAAATATTTTCTGGTTGCTGGTCTACTGGGCAATTCAATGTTCTCTCTGTTTGCCTCCTCACCCTCCCACCTCCGCACCCCCCCCCCATCTCCTTCTCTCCAGGATCTTGAATTCATTATGTTGACAAGGATGCCCTTGAGTGTCTGTCCTCACCTTCCTAGTGCTGTAATTACAGGAATGTGGGAGCACAATTATTTTAGTAGTTTTACAGGAATAACATTTGACTCTGAGAACATAGCAACTGAAAGAAAAGTTTTCCCATATGCCGAGGGCCAAGCAGTAGGTTACAAGGAGAACCTGGGATCTTGAGAGCTCTAGGGTTGGGGTGGGGCAGGAGATAGGAAGTCTCTAGGGATGGGGGACACTAATAGAAAAGGTACAGAGAACAGGGCAACAGTATGGGGTTCCTCAAGCTGCAGGTGTCTAGCCTCGGTATCACGTACCATGTGCCCCTGAAACAATCCTGCAAAACATCTTCCACTAAAGCATGGTACCTGTGGGCGGAGCTGTCAGGCTGACTCGGACATGCGCATGCACACACACGCATGCACAGGTGTGATCCATTGGGTCACTGCTCCCAACTCTCTACCTTGCATCTCCATCGCCATAAGAAACCTGTTTGAAGATGGTGGGTAGTGAGCGTGGCAGGAGCCGGGGGCGGGGAGCAGCGTCGCGAGCGGCTTTTCCTGTACCCTTTCTCTCGCAGCTTTGGATACACTCCATTATCTCCCACGCACATTGCTCATAACACGTTAGTCACCATAATCTTAATCTACTGAACAATAACATTCTGTGCTCCTCATAGCGCCCCGGAAAGTGATTTCGTGGCTGTCATGACACTTAACACAGCGTCGCCATAGAGGCACTGGGCCACATTTACTTCGGAGAAGTTAAGCTGCTTGTGGGATTTAGTAGCAGAAGTTTAGAGCACACAATTACCTGAATCAACTCAAGCAAATGGCAAACAGTTTCTCACAGTGAATTTAACTATTTCTTTGCTTTCTTTCCTCTGCTTGGAATATTCGCTTCCTATTTGATCATTAAATTATGCCTGCTCTGAGGTTACCAGCTTTGTACCCATCTTCATCTCATATGCTTAGGAACATGAGGAGGGTGTTTGAATTTGAGCTCTGCCCTTGGCTGTACATCTCTCTTCTCTGGTGACAAATGGAAATGACATATCCATGAAGACCGAGTGATGGCTTGATACAGTTCACAACAGGCGGAGCTATACCAACTCTCTGGCTGATCAAGTTCTGCACTGTATGTAAATTCACCAATAAAAGTCTGCAATCAGCCAGGCCCCTGCCAATCAGAAGTTGCATCATTTGGGTCTATGCCAAGCAGAGCCTCAACACGCAGGATGAACGGGACTGGTTCATCCTCAGGCAGGAGTTGCAGGTGGAAACAAGTGACCATGCAGGACTTCTTCCCACGCTCAAAACCTCTGCCTGGCACGGGGCAGTAAAGCTTTTCCACTGTCCTCTCCTCATCCCCATGACAGACCCTGGAGCTGAGGATCTCTGCCTGCCACCATGGCTGTTTTGCATCTTGGTAATTCGATTTTATGTTTTGAGTAACAGTGATCAGACTCTAAATTTACTCGTTTCTTCAAAAGCCTCCTAAGTTCTAGCCTCCTAAGTTCATGCATGAATAAGCAATAAACACGAGAATTATCTTGGCCAGACTTGGAGTCCCGGCCATTACAAAACACATCTAGCAGGGCAGATGCATAGCTCAGTAATAAGAGTACATGCTTAAGACCCTGTGTTCACACACACACACACATGTGTGTGTACACACATGCATGCATATGCACACCACACACATGCCCTTGCACACATACAAACACCACA
>JANHMN010000017.1:27448934-27459042 GCA_030674055.1 Rhabdomys pumilio | reverse complement strand
AGCATGCACACACACACAGAGGCATGCACACAAGCACACATATACATGCACATGTGCATGCACACATAGGCACACATATGCACATACACCACATGCATGCACACATGTGTGTGCACACACAACAGAGGCACACATGCATGCACATACCACACATACATACTACACTTATGCACACACATACACACACTTTGGCAAAAAGCCTTCGCTGCCATGTGCTGTTTGGGCAGAATGAACCTGGGTGTGTCTGTGTGCATCACCAGCAGCCTCTAATGTTAGTGGTTCTTTGAGCACCAGCTGCTCTACCGTCCCCCTTTACCATGGCAACAGTTCTGGAGAATTGCTGCTGTGGGAGGACTTGATTTTTCTGGTTGCTGTGCTGACTCTGAGCCTCCCAAGCCCCAGAGACTACCAACCATGTATGCTTGGTCCTTCACCTCAGTGCAGGGACCTGAACTTGAGGCTCAGGCTGACAAAGGTTGGATGTCTTGCTTAAACAGAAACAAGTCTGTGAATGAGGATGGGGCCTGAGGGATGTCGGTCCCAGCCCCATAGCTACTTTTAGAAGGGAGAAATGCTTGATGAGGTGGGAAAGGTGGACAGAGAGGGATGCTTATGATTTGGTTGATATTTAGAATCTGAGATATCCTCTGGACCTGCATCTACCACAGGAGTTACACTGGGAAGGGACATTGGGTAGGCTCCAGGGCTGCCCAACCTGGCAAAGGGAGGTCCCAGCTGAAGGCAACACCAATTTTAATTGCTTTCCCCGTTGGCCCAGAAGGTTCTAGAAAGGATGAAGGGTGAGGCTTTCTCTCCACATCCAGAAAACCTAGTGCATACTCGAGGACACCCATTCGTGTGTCCCTGGACTCCCAATACAGTAACAATGTTGGTCACCATGGAATCAGAGCAATGCTGCTCACTTGAAGGTTGACCCAGACAAGACAGTGACTTTCCTGAGGGCTCAAAGGTTTAGCCAGAGTAGAAATCAGACTCCTTGTCTTCTCTTCCATTCCACTTTCAAGCTTGCCTCAGTGCAATGGTTAACTTTGACTCTTGGCTTGAGAGACACCTAGATTAGTAAAGCCCTGTTGTGTGTGCCTGGGAGGACACTTCCTAACTGCGGAAGGGAAGGTCCATGTGGGACAAAAGAGGAGAAGGAGGAATCCCAGTCATACAGACATCCTCTGCCTGTTCTCTGACTGTCACGAGGCATGCAGCCTCCTGTGACATGTGATTCTGTCCCCATGATATTCTGTTTTCCCACCAGTCATTCTAATGGAGCCAGCCACCCATGGGCTAAAGCCCCTGGGACCATGAACCAAGATAAACCTTTCTTCTTCTTATCATAGTTTAACTTGGATACTCTGTCATAGTGTTAGAAGTGACAGATAGAGTCAATGCCTGATTGGTACCCTGCACATTCATGACTGTCCTCTATAGGTGTCCACCTGAGAACAGATGGCTCAAGAAAGGGTTTGGAGTGGGGACTAAGGCCTTTGGTGCAGAGGCATTGGAAATAACAAGTCAGTCAATATACAGCCTGCTGCAGTCCCCCAGTGGTTTTTATAATTATAGTCTCTTGGTTAAGGGGCCAAGAAGACATTCTGTAAGAAATCCTTGTGGATACATGGTAACAAGCAACAAATAAGCAGAACTCAACAGTCTCTCCAGTGTCTTTAGTAATGTCTGGAATGGGTAAGAGACCTCTCTTGTAGGAGCCCATCTGCTGTTAAGCCCATCACTCTCACACGTGTCCTCTGATACCCTAAAATAACACATACTGAGAGAGCCCGCACTCCCTTCCCTACCCCTTCTTGCCCATCTCTAACCTTCTTACGAGCTAGAGAATCTGTACGCCTACTCCAGGTTCAGTGATCTTATTTCAACATCGCCCATGTGGTTTGCTGCCCATCAATCACCAGGCCTCCGAGTGGGCTCAGGGCACCACGTTCCTGTGGTTTATCTCCGCTTGTCTGTCGTCCTGCTTCCACCTCGCTCCCTTTACAATCAATCCATCGTTTACAGTCCACAGAGTGATGCTTTCAAAATGCAAACACCATTACATCACACTCTCTGTTACACTTAGCCCCGCCTCCACTCCCACTCCCCCACCCCCATCCCCACATCCGGCCATTATACCCCGGGCTTTGGAGCTCTTTTAGCTCCTGCCCCCATCCCAGAGCAGAGGCATTTACTGTGCCTGTCAGGCTGCAGCCTGTGAGTTTCGCTGTCCCTCACAGCACAGAGAGGATGTGGAAAGTTTTAGAACCTGCACATTGTTGGCGTTGAAGAGAGTCACCCGCAGGATGGAAAGAGTATGATCATCAAAGCTAGATCCTGTGGCTCTGGGGCATGGGGATGACGGTTTTCTGGGGTATCCTACAGCTTTTCTGGTCACAGGACACAGGATAAGTGCCTTCACTTAAATGTTCCTCAGCACCACAGGCTAGCCCTGCCAGTGCTTCAAACATGTTTCTAATGAGTATATAAAGAGGAGAGACTACAACAGTTTTAACTGTCTATAGAATTCAGAAACACAGATTGGTGTGTGTTTACGGGTGTAGATAGCAGTGGAGTGTGTATTCACATGTACACACGTGTGTGGAGGCCAGAGAACAACTTCAGTGTCTTTTTTCAGGTACCATCTTTCTTTCTTTCTTTCTTTCTTTCTTTCTTTCTTTCTTTCTTTCATGAGATATGGTCTCTTACCAGCCTGGAACATGCCAAAAAAGGCTAAGCTGGCAAGCCAGTGAGTCCCAGGAATCCACCTTTTTTTGCCTCTTCTGCTGGGATTAGGAGAACACCACAAAGTCATATTTTTTGTAGGTTTTGAGGATCAGATGCAGGTCCTGGAACACGGACTGAGTCATCTCCCCAGCCTCACCTGGGGCATTGATGAGGCACACCTGTGGAAGTCTCCAGAGAGATTTGAGTGGACACCTTCTGAGAGTAATACAGAAGACAAAGGAGAAAGGAAGGAAGGCAGCTGAGAACAGGCATTTCCCCTTTCTCTGCTTCCTGGTTTGTGCCACACAGTGATGAGCTGTGCTGCTCTGAAGTGTGAGCTGCCAAGATAAATTCATCCTTCCTTACTTTGCAAGTATTTGATCCCAGCAACCAGACAAGGACCTAACACAAGGAGAGAGGGAGAGAGGGGGTGAGGAACAACAGACGTGTGAGGCTTTGCTTTTTCCATTTCTCTACTATTTTCTGTAGTTGGGTTTTAGGGTTTCAGATGGCTTTCTGTGCCTGGGCATTTTTATCTCTGTGTCTCCCTCCTTCCACAGGAGTGCATTAAAAATTCGATTTCATTTCTGGGTTGCTATGAAGATGGATATATCCGAAGCTCAGCTCACAGTATTATTCTCACTTTTCCCTCTCATTTGAGACAAATTATAACTCTATGAGCCTTGATGTATTGTTGCTGGATAGTGAATGTACTGGCATGCTCAGAGCAGCCCCTACCTCTTTATCCTCCATGGAGCCTTTCCCTGGAAAGGGCCTGGTGAGGCAGGAGCCCCTGAGGCGCTCTGAGAACAGTCAGAGAAAGCCAGGGAGCTTTGCAGGATTAGCGTGACTGAGTAATGGCACCAGAAAGCATGGAAACAAAAAGACGTTGAGACCTTCCAGGGGCCTCACAAGACAAATGTGTTCATATCTCCACTAGAACACTGTTCACCTAAGCTTCTCCTCAACCCTACCCCAGTCTGTCAGATGATCACCCTTATTCAAACTGCAGCTCTTGACAAGCCCTGGGTCACTGAGGAGTGGAAAGAAGTAGATGCAATTGCAGCTCAGAGCTAACAGTGGAAGCTGCCTTCATAAAGCAAGACATGCCGAGAGGAAGGGTACTGTGGTTGTTTGAATAGGAATGGCTCCCATGGACTCCTATGTTCCCTGCTTGTCCATAGGGAGTGGCAGGATTAGGAGGTGTGGCTTTGATGGAGTTGGTGTGACTTGTTGGAGGAAGTGTGACACTGTGGGGGCAGGCTTTGAGGTCTCCTATACTCTAGCTACACTCAGACACTGTCTCCTTCTGCTGCCTGCAAATCAAGATGGAGAACTCTCAGCTCCTTCTCTAGTGTCTGTCTATACGCCATCATGCTTCCCACCATGATGATAATGGACTAAACCTCTGAAACTGTAAGTCAGCCTCAATGAAATACTTTCCTTTATAAGAGTTGCCATGGTCACGATGTCTCTTCGCAATAATGGAACAGTGACTAAGACAGGTACACAAAGGCAGGAACTGACTGGATGCTCGAAATCCCCTAAGGTAAGAAGCTTCACGGAGGAGAGAGAAGTCCCTTTTGGAAGGGGCATTCTGTATCAATATGAAGAGAACTGAAACTTTGTTGTCCTGAACTTACAACCATGAACATGCATAGTTCCAGCTTCCTCCTGGGGAGGGGGAGGGTCTTGCCCCATCATCTGCTGAGTGAAGCATGCATGCAGGGCATGGAGTCACCCTCCGGGCAGAGCTGACACTCACTCGCTGTATTTTGCTTTATCGATAATTAAGCTAATGACATCTTCACTCCCACCCTCCATTTTAAGTGCAGACTGACAGCCAAATAGTAACTTTTGGTGCAATCAGAGAATAAAAAAGACTCCCTGGGGCAAACCTCACCAAACCATCTCTGGGTTTGGCAAATCAAAGGATCCAGCTCTCTATGAGGCTAAAACCCCTCAGCCTCCAGGTTAATTTTGGAAACATTTTTAAAGAGTAGGAATGGTTTTCACTGTGTCCTCTGCTAACTGTTGCCCCACCCCCTTAGGATGGGGTGCTCTCCCTGGAGGCCTCACATAGAGTTACCTATTATGAGGACAACTTCCGTGGACCCACTCTTTTACCATGTTTACGGTCCAACGTTCGGTGCACAGAGCATTTCAGTCCCAGGCTAGGCAGCCCTTCTTAAGCAGTCTCTTGAGGAGCATGTATGACCCTCAGGTGGGCTGGATGACTCATAGTGTAACATGGAACTAAAGAGGCCTCAGGAGGGCTGAAGACTAGAGGCCACCTGATTTAGGTCATCAGATAGTAGCAGCATCTTGGGGACATTTATCAGGATCTTCCAAACCAACCAGAGACCTTGAGAGGAAACTGAACTTGATTACAGTATTAGTCACTGTTCTATTGCTGTGAGGAGCTACCATGACCATTTTTTTCTTATATATAAAAAAAAAGAGAGCTTTTTATGGAGGGCTGGCTTACAGTTTTAGAGGGTTAGTCCATTATCATCCTGATGGGAAGCATTGTAGGCATGGTGCTGGAGAAGTGGTTGAGAGTTACATCATGAACTGCAGGTAGAGAGAGAAAGATGGGGTACAGAAGAGGGGAGAGGAAGGGAAAGGAGGGAGAGGGAAGGAGGGAAGGAGGAGAGAGAGAGAAAGAGAGAGAGAGACAGGGGGAGAGAGAGAAAGAGACAGGGAGAGAGAGAGAGAGAGAGAAAGAGAGAGAGAGAGAGAGAGAGAGAGAAAGAGAGAGAGAGAGAGAGAGAGAGGAGAGAGAGAGAAAGAAAGAGATTGGGTTTGGCACAAGCTTTTGAAACCTCAAAGCCCATCCTCCTCTAACAAGGCCACACCTCCATCAAGGCCACACCTCCTCTAAAAAGGCCACACCTCCTCTAAAAAGGCCACACCTCCTATTCCTTCCAAAGGATTCATCAACCAACAGGGACTAAGCATGCAAATATATAAGCCTATGGGCGGGAGGAGGGGGCGCATTCTTAGTCAAACCACCACAACTACTAACACTCCCCTAAGCAGAATTCAGGGATTTTATAGGCAGAGATGTACCTTGAGAAAATCTCATTCCAAAGTCAACATGCTGGCTGAGTGTGGTTGTGCCCCATTTTCCCTGGTATTAATGTAGGTGTTTGCAGCTTGAGATATGAGCGTGCATTATCCTAATTCTTTGCAAACTTTGAAACCTCTTCCTGTAGGTGAGTGGGGTCCAGGTGTCAGAACGAGTATCAAAAGGATACTTGTTCCCATCTAAGCTGTACCAATGTAAGATGAGCTCTAATTTGTTCCTAGTTAGTCATCTGTATAAATGCTCTCCAGTGTCTGAAGACAAGGTAACCTGTGCTATAGTCATCTGCCATCCTTTCAAGGAGAGACCAGGACCACTGAAGGCAGTTTATTATGAGTATCACCATCTGGAATTATTTGGATAAAATTATTTTCTAATGTAAAAGTCCTTTGTCTCCAGAATACAAAGCATGATAAGTCATTTGCTAGATTCTGTGTTTTTCCAGGTTGGGCCACATGCCTACTGGAATCTTTTGAGTTCATCTGAAGCAGATGGGCTGAGAATAAAAAAGAGATGGTATGTCCATGCAAAAGGCAGCAGGGATTTGGGTGGGCAAGACAATCGGTATCCCTGAGGCAAGAGGTGGGATGGGATTCATCCCTTAACTTACACCTCAAAGCCACCCAGGCATATATTGTGACCCAAGATCTGAAGTTCTCCATTTAGCCAGTAGCCATTCATCAGGGACTGTGGACAGAAAACTACCCCTGAGCAAGATGTGGGGCCTGACAATGGATGTTTATTGGGCTACAACCAAGGTTTTCCCAAACTCTATCAGTGTTCAGTTTCCATTGTGTCAAGTGTATTATAGATTTATTTTTAAATCAATGATTTTTTCCCTTCTAAAAAAAACCCCTTAATCATATTTTTTGAAATTCAAAATAAAAAAAAAAAATCAAAGGCAGAGTCCGTAAGTTTCTCTAGAGCTCTTGACCTACTTTTGGAGACAGGAATTCTTAATAGAAATATGAGCAAAAGACATACATCCTTCCAAAGGTTTTGGAGATGTGCTGTCAGAGCGCTGAAGAGCTGCCTTCTCTGGGCTCTCTCCAAAAATCTATATATGTGAGCAGGGACGTCTAAGCCAATGCTTTGCTGTGTGATCTCAGCATGCATATTGACACCGGACCTTCAAGGAGCTTGCGGAGATGGAGACCTAGTGTTGTATTTCCTGTGACTGGGAGAAACCCAGGGCCTGAGCCTGACCCCTATGCTAGCCTACTGTCTATACACTTAGTCCTTTATCAATCATATAGGATATCAACGTTATGGATGGCCCTAGGTTTGGTACAGAAGTAGCTGGATGGTATTGAGTTCTGGCATTTATAAACAAGGAGTCAAGCAATTCTCAAAGACCTGGCCCAACATCTAGAGATGGATCCCACATGCTTTTATGACGTGAATGTCCAGTCTCAAGTCTACCACAGGTGATGTTGGCACAGCAGGCTCTGCCTTCCCTTTGGTTGGATCCAGGAGCCCTCTGACTTCAGTTCAGTCTCCAGCTGGAGAATGGGAGCTCGCTACTTCCAGCCAGGGGAGCTAGAAATAACTCAGGCTTTGCTCATTTGTGTTCAGGTATCAGTGCCAGTGACCACAATGGTCTTTCTTGGGCACTAGATGTTCATCAGGGTTGACAGGCAGTGAGGAAACTCCCTTGGCATAGGCTGTCACGCTGCAGAGCTAGGAAAATCCTGCACACTGATTGGAATGGAAGGACCTCTGATAACTCCGTGTTCTAAAGTCCATCTGATAGAACTCTGGCACTGTCTCCTCCCAGTGTACCTTTCCCTGTAGCTTGCCTCCTCTGTTCCTGTAACCAGGCAACCAGGGAAGCTCATGTATCCCTGAGTGACAGCTGTAAGGGTCATGTGCTCTTCTGAAGACACATCTAACCAAAGTGTCATTGTCATGTTGGAAAAACAGAAACTGCAAATAAATACAACAGTAAAGTTTAGGAAAGGGCTCTCTCATTTATCTTCTTCGAATTTATATCTCTAGGTATCTGAGAAGTCACCCAGCCTGGTAATTACCATTTCCATCTTCTTGGCACAAGATGCTAATTACTCTTTGGGAACTTTCAGCACAGGGTAGGCACTATTTCAGTCGCCACGAGAACCTTCATAACTAAAGATACAATCCAAACTCCATGTGCTGTTGCCATATTGTGTATCGCCAGACACCACTTTTCTCCAAGTGGCCATCTGAGAGTCAGTATGGAAGTCCACATGGTCAGCTGGTAGCTATTCTGGCGTTGTCTGTCTGGCCACTTCTGCTCAAGTCATCAGAAACAGGGAGGATGAATGATGAGGTGCTTTAAAATGCTGGAGGCGAGGGCTGGGGTGGAGTGAGGCTGGGATGGGTCTGGGTTAGGGTGGGCTGGGGCGGGGCGGGGGTGGGTGGAGAGACTTGGCAGTAGTTAAAAGCATGGATTCCTCTCCCTGAAGGTTCCTGCTTCTGTGTGCTGGCTCACAACTGTCTGTCACTCTAGTGCCAGGGGATCTGAGACCCTCTTTTGACCGCCACAGGTACCAGGCACACATACAGCACATATATTCAGGCAAATACTCAAACATGGAAAATTACATATGTAAAAATCTCAAAAAAAATTAAAAACTAAAATCTCTTTAAAAATCTCATGTTGAAGGTTAATTTCCATTGTGGGATTAGTAGATTATTGCAGAAGTTCAGGTGAGGTGTAATAGGAACGTATTAGGAGGGCCAGACACTTAATCCAAGGGGGAAAGACCACAGGCCATGTGAATACATTATATACCAGGTTGAGACTTTACCTATAAGATGGCTATTGCCAGATGAAACCCTTGAACCCCACCCATGAGTCAAAACTCATCTAATCAGCATTAATAATGATAGGAATTGGGCTAATGTAAAAGAGGGAGAGAGGGAAAGAAGGAAGGAGGGAGGAAAGGAAGGAAGGAGAGAAGGAGGGAGGAACTACAGATAGTGTGTACAATAGATGCATCAGAATCCTTGCTCTGTGAGTCAGCTCCTCTAAAGTCAAAAGAAACAGGGTCTAGAAATAGGGTGAGAGTCACACAGAGCTATCGAGGGATCTGTCCTGAGGAAGCCAGTACCTGTAATCAGTAGAGTGCAGTGACTGCTTTTGGTTTTTAAAAACACAGTGTACTTATTCTGTCAAGAATTGCCCCTGCTGGTGGTAGGCAGAGGAGAGCAGTTTGCTTTAGGTGAGGTATGATTGTGGACCACAGCAGGAGGCTGGGCTGCTGAGAGCCCAGCAGATTCTCAGGACTGTGAAGGTTGAGCTTCCAGGAATTGTCGATGAGTCATGCTGGAGAGAGGAAAGGAGGTAACAACAGGGTAGAGAGACCAGGGGAAAGGCAGAATGGTGGGGATGAAGTCAAGGGCGCTGCTCTACACCAGTCTGCTCGGACTTTATGCAGTGAGACCTGCACAGAATCATTTCTTCAGTCTGTCAGTGTGATGGATTTGGGTTAATAGATGTTAGGTTTTTTCCAGCAGTGTTTTCAGAGGCTTGCTGGAGAAAGTCCATTACTGGAGATGGGTTTTGTGGAGTTTTTTTTTTGTCCTGCCTGACTTCCTGTTCTTGCTCTTTGCTTCATGTGTACACTTAAAAAGTTTGATCCTCCAGCTTCTGGCATGGTGGACTCTATCCCTTTGGAAGGGGAAGCCAAAATAACCCCTTTCTCCTCTAAGTTGCTTTTGTCAAAGTATTTTTTCACAACAGAAAAGTAACTAATGCTAGGGAGGACTCACTTCAATCTTTAGGGAGGACTCCACTCTCTGAGAAGGACTCCAATCCCTAGGGAGGACCCCAATCACCAGGGAGGACTCCAATGCCCTCACCTTGCTATCTGTCCCCAGTTCAGAAATGTTTTCCTTCTATCAATAGGTATCTTTCTCCCTTCCCTCTCTCTCTGACCATGCCTATGTTCCAGTCCCTCAGTACAACACCATTAGCTCATGTGTCACCTGGCTCCCTGGAAGAGGTCTCCCTCCTCCCTGACCGTTTCTGAGTGTGCTCCAGCCCCTCAGCACAATGCTGTCAGTTCATGTGTCACCTGGCTTCCTGGCAGTCGTCTCCTTCTTCCAGACCCATTCATACAACCTGAGCAAGTGACTCTACAATCACAGCCCTCTGTGAAGGGCTAAAGAACATGCTTTGTCTCGCCTCTGCAGCAGACCTGCCGCATCGATTTGGTTTTGTCTGCATTGTTGTTTTGTCAAGCAGCATTTTTTTTTCCCTCCTGGGTGATTTCAGGAGGTTCTGTTTGTGCAGATGATTGAAGACAT
>JANHMN010000017.1:27445229-27447577 GCA_030674055.1 Rhabdomys pumilio | reverse complement strand
TCTGTCAGGTTAACTTCCTGTCTCCTCTACTTGAGATTTACATGGCTTCCTCTCTTCCCAGATCTCAGACTACAAAAGTAAATCCGATTCACTCAGAGTGGCAACTGCTCCACTTATAGCTAGCTTCCACAGTGGGCAGCTGTAGGTGGGCTGTACAGAAGTCCCACGACCCACACTCTACTGGTAGGTAGGCCTCCTGGAAAGTGATATTAGTCCAGAAAGTATCAATAATACCCATTTCCACTACTTATAACTTACTATGAGAAATAAAGCAAACATTTCATTAGTGCTATGTTTAGAAAACTTCTCAGGACTTCCAACTCACGAATCTAAAAGTTTTCCACCATGTTAAGGTATGGTTTATTTCCTACCTGTCCTGTCTAGTTTTGTGTGTCAACTTGACACCAACTGGAGTTATCACCGAGAAAGACGCCTCCCTTGAGGAAATGCCTTCATGAGATCCAGCTGAAAGGCATTTTCTCAGTTAGTGATCAAGTCTGGGAGGGCCCCTTGTGGGTGGGGCCATCCCTGGACTGGTGGTCCTGGGTTCTATAAGAAAGCAAGTTGAGCAAGCCAGGGGAAGCAAGCCAGAAACATCCCTCCATGGCCTCTGCATCAGCTCCTGCTTCCTGACCTGCTTGAGTTCCAGTCCTGACTTCCTTTGGTGATGAACAGCAATGTGGAAGTGTAAGCTAAATAGACCCTTTCCTCCCCAACTTGCTTCATGATGTTTCGTGCAGGAATAGAAACTCTAAGACACTACCTAAATGTTCTCTATGTATAGAAGAAGTGATGGACACCAGAGCCAAGCAGACCACATTCTGCTAAACTCCAGGATCAAAGCTAGGGCTACTGGGCACCAAGCTCGTTTGTATCTAAGAACTTTTCTGGACCACAGGACCTCTGCCTCACAACACCTCACCAAGCTGAGTTAAGCAGAAAAAAAAAGATGCTTTGGGGTATAAGATGCAATCTCTCTCCTTCAAGAAGCTCACAGGAACCTCACAGGAAATGGGGGAGGGGTGGAAACTTGATAAGAAAGACTCCAAGAGATCAGTAGTAACCAGAGAATGAGAGGACATGAAGGGGCTATGATATTGATGGAGCTCTTGTAAGTCTTTTTCTAGGCCAAGGGTGGGGTGGGGCTCACGGAAGGCAGGGGGAATATTGTCTTATACAAGGGCTTTTCTGTAGAATATGCAGCCAAGTATGTCAATGGGCTCCTTACCAGAGATGAACATGATGCATTCAACCAGGGTTACTAACATGCCCAGCACACACTACATAAGCCCTTAGCTAGTCATGGTGTAATGAAATCTACTCTGTGCATCAGTGGGAGGCACTGTGATAACCTTGAGGAACCTATGGTGGTTTTCTGTCTTCTCTCGTATGTGGCCACTAGGACATCCTTGTCCTCAGAGGCTCACATGTTGGTTGCTTAGTTTCAGAGTGGCAGTGTTGATGTGGTAGGACCTTGAGGAGGTAGGCCATAGTAGAAGGCAATTGGGCCATGGAACACCAACCTAAGAGGGGATATAAGAGGGTATTGTGGGACTTGATTAGTTATTTTGGGAGAATGTGATTGTATGGGAGCCTGGCATGTCCCCTGTGTGTCTCTTCTGTATAGCTGCTTATTACCTTCTCATAAGTTCCCATCACTGGATGGTCTCACTACCACTACTATACCAATATCATATTCTAGAGGTCTAGTACCTTCAGTACTATGAACTAAATAAGTCTTTTGCTTTATACAGCACTCAGTCTCTGGTATTTTACTGTAGCAACAGAGACTGGTCCAAGATCAAAATAGGGCTAGACTTACCTCTGGTCTGTTCAGGCACTCACCCCACTGCCCAAAGATCCATCTAAATAAATACTTCTCACACCGTCAAGATTGAAGACAACTCAGTAAAAGACCTCATAGTTTGGGCTATCCCAAAAGCTCTTGCCTGTGTGTGGGATATGTTCTTCTAACTGGGCTGCCTTGTCTGGCTTCAGTGGAAGAGGAAGTGCCTAGCCTTACAGAGCTCTGAAGGGCTGCAAGTGTGGAAGTGCAGGGAGGGGGATACCCAGGGGTATACCCTCACCTGCCCAGAGGAAAAGGGGAAGAGGAGGGGGCAGTGAGTGGAGTGAATAAGTAAAAAAAAAAATAAGTTAAATTTTAAAAAATACCTCATGGTTTATTTATCTTTAAAAAAATGTTATGCCGGCTCAAATGTCACACAACATTCACAAAGTTCTATGTGCCAGACTTTGTGCAAAGTAGGTCACTTGGTAGCTGACAATATTTTCCTGATCCTTATGATGAGAAGCTGGCTCCCTATCACCTGCTGGCAGATCCTGAAGGC
>JANHMN010000017.1:27435229-27442729 GCA_030674055.1 Rhabdomys pumilio | reverse complement strand
CTACTTCACTCAGTCCTGGACCCCAGCCAATGGGTGGTGTTGTCACATTCGGGGTCTTCCTTCCTTTTTCCTGGAAACATCTTTATACACATGGGTGTTCCCAAAGTGACTCCAAAGCTAGTCGAGTTGATAATGAAGTTTAACTCTCTCCTTTTCTCTTCTCTTCCATTTCTTCCCTTCCCTTGGACTCTGTCACTCTCTGCTTCCCTCTCCTTCTTAAGGTACCAATGAGATGAATAACTTTGCTCTGACATGTGCTCCCTGCGCACGTGTTCCCTGCCAAGTGCTCCCTGCCAAGTGATCCTGCCATGCTACTCTACCGGGCCTCAGAACAATAGAACCAGTTGGCCCTGGTCTGATACCCCTGAAACCATGACTCCAGAGAAATTGCTCCTTCTGGTAGGTCGTTTATCTCAGGTGCTTTGTTACAAGCAGAAAGCTAACCAGCCCTCACAGTCTTGCTGCTGAGTACTTCAGGCTATACTTTTTCGCACAAAGGTTTTAAAATCTTGTGTGTTTACATCTAAGTCCCTGATTCATTTTCAGCTACAATACCAAGTGTGAGGTATAGGGTATAGTTTGTAGTTCCTTCCTTTATCTGACTTCTCTGGGGCTCAGTTGCTATAGCACTGTTTGTGGAGAAGGCAGGCACAGGTGTGTTCGTGTGTGTCCATTCCTGAGTTTATTATTGTTCCATGATCTGTGGTCTAGCCTTCTGTCAGCACAGTACTATCTCAAGCACTATGCTTATCATAGGTCTTTATAATGGCTAGAGTGAGTCCTCTTTCCCACTTTATTCTTTGCCATTCTAGGATCTATGCTCTACTGAATACATTTTAGACTAAAGCTGTCTATGCCTTTAAAGACCCTTACTGGGATATTGACAGTAATTGCTTATGGTTTTACTGGTTAGATTGGGTATGTGTTATATCACATTTTCCAGCCAATAAGCACAGCTTGAACATGATTCCACGTTTATAGAGGACGTTCGAACATTTCCTTTTAGAGAGACCAATGGAGCAATGTGGTGTTTCTACGTTAGCTTATTGAGTGATGGTTTTGAATGGTGAGCCAGTCTTGCCTGTCTGAAGGAAAGCTCACTTGTTTACTCTGTTATTCTTCTATGGGATGGATTTTAGAATGACCCTGTAGAGGATTTAACAGATGACCTCCGGAGAATGGCTGGCCTGTGGTTTTCTTGTACTGTTTTCCTGGTTTTTATATTAGGGTAATGCTGGCTTCAGAAATCAAGCTGCAGAATGTCGTCTTCTCTTGTTTTATGTTGCTGGTTTTCTGCTTGATTCTGTTATGGCTGGAGATACCAGTCTGCAGGTATGACTCTTTAAAACGTTTTAAAGATTCATTTTATGGCTCATACAGCAAGTGATCTGTCTTGGTGCATATGCCATGAGACCTGGAAACAGTGTATCTTTTTTTTTTGTTGTTTGGTAGAATGCTCTGGAATTCTAGTTATGACCACGTCGGTTACTTTGTTGTTTGGATCGTTGATACCTCACTAACTTCCCTTTCCTGCACCCTGTTGCCACAGCTATGACATTGTCTGTTTATACCATTGGCTCTTGAATCTTTGTTGCACATGTTTTGAAACATGATTCTTTGGTGCATTGATGTTTCTCATTGCCATTTCATTCGGTGAATTATACAATTTCCATATTTACCAGCACTAATTTCCTTTGTTTTAAAGCTACTTCATAAGACAGTTTATATAAATGCACACATTTCACAGCTTACCTTTGCATTTTTTTTACTTCCAACCTACCTATCTCATAGAAGTTGGGATGGAGTTTTCATTCCTTTACACTCTCTGTCTCTGTCTGTCTCTGTCTCTGTCTCTGTCTGTCTCCCTCTGCCTCTCTTTCTCTCTCTCTCTCTCTCTCTCTCTCTCTCTCTCTCTCTTTCTCTCTCTCTCTGGATAAGTGGCATATTATTGGATTATTCTTCACAGTTTGTCATCCCCCAATCCTAGCATCAATACTTACAAATCCCATGGTTACTGCTGTGCAGACACTTAGATGTGCCGTTTATGGTTCGGTCTCTGTATCTGCTACTGTTATTTGCTTTTTTACATTTACTGACTTATTGGCTTCTTGGTTTAAAGTTCTTGTCTGACATTTGTTTAGATGTTTAAAGCTGAGAAAGTTTAGAGTTCTATCTTGACTTTTTCTTGACCTTTCTAAATCTACACTTTTTACACAGCGTCTGTAGCAGTTACTTGGAGTACGGGAATGACAATTACAGAACTACCACAGTGGGGTTTTTGTTGTTTGTTTGTTTTGTTTTGTTTTTCAAGACAGGGTTTCTCTGTGAATCCCAGGTTGTTCTGGGACTCACTGTGTAGTCCAGGCTGGCCTCGAACTCATAAATCCACCTGTCTCCTGAGTGCTGGGATTGAAGGCGTGAGCCACCATCACCTGGACAGTGTTTTACTTTTAACCGGAGCGTGGTGTTCCCTGTAGGTCCCTCTTCCTTTCTCACCTGTAAATATCGTTGTGTTGAGGCGTCAGATGTGTCAGTTGTTTCCATAAGCAAACATTGCCCGTGGAGCCCCTGAACAAGGAGGGGCTCTGACGTTTGGTATAGATGGCCACATTTCCCACGATTCTGACACCCCTCCCTCATACTCTAACCTGCCTTCTTTCCTCCTTTGTTGTTGGAAGACCTCCCTTTAGCCAACCTTTCAGTGATGTAGGTTGTTAGGTAGAGATTAAATTTTCATCTAAACGTTTCCTCTTCACTTGCGATGGGTAACTTTGCTGGATACGGAATTTGTGGCTCTTTGTGGACATGAAACATGTTGTTGACTTCTTTCCAGCCTCCCTGATTTCATCTTTGAGAAACCCACCTGTAAGCTTCTTGATTTCCACTGAGAGAAACCCACCCTCATCCTTTGTCCCATGCTGTTATTTTTCTCTCACTGACATCAAGGTGTTTTTGATGTTATTTTCAGGAATTAAAGTTACAATGCATTAGGTATGGGGTGATTTGGGTTTATAGTGTTTGGCGCTTACACAGCCTCTTGGATCTGAAAGTTTGTGCCTTTCGTCAAAATTAAACATTTTCAGCCATTGCTCCTTCATCCCTTACCCTCTCCTCCTTCCCAGTTAGAACTGCAAACTTATGAGCAAGGTTAGACTAGACATTGACCTGTCTAGTCTTTCCAAGCCCGTCTCTGTACAGCTTTTATAAGTGTTACCTTCCAGTACTGAAATGTCATTACTGGTCTTCTACTGAGTCTGTATAGTCAGTTTTCTTGAATATTCTATAATTTTTTTCCTATCTGTATTTTTATGTTTTCACTTGTTTACTTTATTTGTTTGTTTGTTCCTTTTTGTAATTGGGAGTGGGAAGAGGGCCTAGGAATCGAACCCAGGGCTTCATGCGTATTAAGGAAACACTCTGCTCATGAGCTGCAGCTCCAAACCTTTTAAAATTTTGTTTTATCGGGAGACAAATTCTTGTCAAATTCTCCAGGGAAGACTTGAGCTTGGGGTCTTACTACCTCAGTCTTAGTAGCTGAGATTACAGGCCTGTGTTGCAAGACCTGCTTACTTTTATTTTATTTTATTTTATTTTATTTTATTTTATTTTATTTTATTTTGGTTTTTCGAGACAGGGTTTATCTGTGTAGCCCTGGCTGTCCTGGAACTCACTCTGTAGACCAGGCTGGCCTCGAACTCAGAAATCGCCTGCCTCTGCCTCCCAAGTGCTGGGATTAAAGGCGTGTGCCACCACCGCCCGGCCCTGCTTACTTTTATATATAATATAATTTTTTTTTCCTTTTCCAGATTTTTAATTATTTAGCCATTTCAAAAGAAGACATGATGGGTTACTGAAGCATCGCTTTGGTGACCACCTTAAAGTGTTTAATAACCCTGATATATTTATGGACTACGAGGAGGATAGCAATTTCTTACTTTTGCTCATATGTGTTGAGATTTATTATTTTTGATGTAATTTTAAGAATTATATGTGGACATTTTACAGTTTATCTGTAGGGGACTCTGGTTGCCACACACAACCACAAATTGTGGTTTGACTGCCACAGTTGATTCCAGCTGTCAACTTGACATACCTAGGGACCTCAGTTTAGGAAGTATCTCCACCAGATTAACATGCTGGCATGTCTGTAGCAATTGGCATTGCTAATTGTCTTAGTTTGGGTTACTATTGCTGTGATGAAACAAACACCATGACCAAAAGCAAGTTGGAGAAGAAATAGTTTCTTTGGTTTACACTTCCAGTCCGTAGTCTATCATTGAAGGAAGTCAGGACAGGAACTTAAACAGGGCAGAGAGCTGGAGGCAGGAGCTGATGCAGAGACCATTGTGTGTGTGTGTGTGTGTGTGTGTGTGTGTGTGTGTGTGTGTGTGTAATGCTCAGCTTGCTTTCTTACAGAACCCAGGTCCAGCAGCCCAGGGATGTTACCACCCACAATGGGCTAGGTTCTCCCCCATCAATCACTAATTAGAAATGTCCTACAGGCTTGCCAACACCCTGACCTTACGGAGGCATTTTTAAAATTGATGTTCCTTCCTTGCAAATTACATCAAGCTGACATAAAAACCTATCTAGCACACTAATTGCCAGGAGGGCCCAGCCCTCTGTGGGCAGTAACCATCCCTAGGCAGATGGGTCTGGCCTGTATAAGAAAGATAGCTGAACCTGAAAGCAAGCCAATAAAAGAAGCAGCATTTCTCTCTGGCTTCTACTTAGCTTCCTGTCTCCAGATTCTTGCCTTGAGCTCCTTCCCTGGCTTCCCTCAATGATGGACTTTAAACCTGTAAGCCAAAATAAACACTTTCTCCCAAAGTTTATTTGGTCAGCATTTTATCACAGCAACAGAAAAGAAGACTAGAACACCCGGTTTAGGTTTAATACATGGCTTTCCTTACTTTCCTAGACTCTGGTGTGGATGACGGTCCAACTTTCAGAGCGCTTGGTCTGCTTTGTTTCTCTTGAACTATGTGGGAGGCTAATTGGTCACTACTGGTTGAGCCTGAAGGGCAAGCTGGCTTTCTGTGGTTCTGGGTATTGGATTTCTCTTGGCACAAAGGTGCCTCCCTTCCTGCTCTCCCCCATGCCTTGGGACTTCTACATAATGCAGCCAGGCCAGTGAACAAGAAGGGGTGAGGAAAGAAGGCAACCCCAACTTCCAAGGACATAGTGCATCAACACTGCACAGTGGGCTTGCTGGAAACAGCAGAGGGGCAGAATACAGAAGGACTGTGAGTCAGGACCACGGAAGCAAGAAAAAAAATGCTCTGAGGTAAGAGAGTGGACTGCCGCCGAGGCAAAGGCTGTTGAAGAGTCTTTGCAATGCATGTAATGAATACATGCAATGAATACTGAAGGTTCCCACCCGGTTAGCCCGTGGAGAGGCTGGGCGTCACTGAAGGAGTGTTGAAGCAGTTTGAAGATTTAGATGTTCCATCTTCTGAAGGCTACCATGGAAGAAATGCAGGGATCTTTAGCATGCAAACCAAGGAGGGAAACACCCTGCCAATCAACTCATGTTCTTCCACCCCCTTCCCCGCACCAAGGTCACCCCAGGCCATCTTCTCTGAGTCTTTAGTCTTCATGGCTGTCCTCCTGTTTCCAGCATCGCCGTCACAGTATCCCGTCTCTTCCACTGGATCTGCCACTTCTTCATCATCTCGGATGACTCCAGATCTGCTCGCTCCCCACTGCCTGTCAAGATTCTCTCTTCACCAGTCAGTGAAATGCAAATGCCTAGAGAATGCGGCAGTTACTTTTAGAAAAGATTCGTCTCTGAGATGATTTTAAAGGTCACTGCCTATTATAGGAACATTTGTTCAGAGAGAAAGAAATTACCAATTCAGTTTCCCCTGGACAGCAATTTTAAGAAATGTTGGCTATCCAACGGCACCTCCCTACAGCCTACTAAGCAAATGCTGAGAAGGAAAAATAATAAGTGTTCTTACAAGTTTATTTGATGGGTTTTATTGAGACCACATTTCTGTTAGCTAGGTCAACCCAAACGGAGTAGCATTCTCTTTGATGCAACTGGAAGCCTTTACAGCCATAGCAGCAAGCCTTTTCTCAAAGACTCTTTCAGAGGGAGATGAAGTGGGTACTTAGGTTATTTAGAGAGAGTGGTGGGATGTTGTAAACATCACACATAATTACCTGAGTCTTTTTCTTCTTTCCCCAGATGACTCTAAAGGTGGGTTCTACATTTTCCCCTCCATCTGATACAAGGTCTCTTTCTGTAGCTCAAGCTGGCCCAGAGCTCACTACTTAGCCCAAGCTAGTCTGGAACTCAGAGTAATCCTCCTGCCTCTGCCTCTTGAACCCTGGCATCATAGGCATGACTGCCATCCCCAGCTTTTGTTTTAACAGTGTATGAGCTTCCATGCATGGCAACTGTTCAAACAGGCGAATGATCGAGGATTCAGTCTTTCACGTTTGCCACATGCTATCCCTTCTCTGAAAGCTCACCCTTCTTCTTTACGTTTTTGTAGTTGGAGACTGTGGTTCATGTACACAGTATGATTGGATGAACCCTGCCTCCGTTTCCCCTTCCACTTCCTTCTGTGCCCCTCACCACTTCATCCCAACTTCATGAATGCTCTTTTAAAAATATCTTTCCTTTTTCTCTGAGAATTTCCTATGTTGTATTTTGTCTTCCCAGCTCATCCCACAAACAATATTAATTGGACCCAGAGGGTTAAAAATAAAAGTAATTAAAAAGTAAGTGGAGAACATTCATTTGAGGCAAAGATGTAATGAAATCCTGGAGGCTTTGGGAGGGGAAAACAGGGGCTGGATATGATCAGGACACATTATATACACATATGAAAATTTCAAAACATAAACTGAAGATATTATTTTTTTTAAAGATAATAGAAATTCAGAAGTAACTTGTTGCTTGCATGATTTGCCTCCAACAGTGTCTCCTAGACCACATAATAGGAAAGGGATAATTTCTTCAGCTAATGGTACCGAAAAATCTGGATATGTACAGAGTTTGACCCTTATGTCACAACTCCTAGAAAATTAACTAAAAGTGGATTAGTGACCTGACTATAAGACTGAAATCTATAAAACTCCTCAAGGAAAATACAAGAAAAAGCCTCAGAAGATTTGATCTTGCTTGTCTTAAGTACTACCAAAGGCAGAGATTAAGAAAAAAAAATCTGGTAAATGATTATACCGAACCTTTAAAGGGTCTGTATATCAATGGAAGCCACCACCAAGTAACGTCAACGCCTATGAAGAGAAAATGCTTGGGAACAGAGAAGTGGCTCAGGAGTTAAGAACCATGTGGGGCTGCTCACAGATGACTGTTCTCTGTTTTCAATTCTTTGCCTCTGTTTAGTGCTGCTCTTATGTGCACAGCCATGTGGTCATCCTTGGGAACACGAGCGGTTTGCCAGGAGCTGCATCCCTGAAGAAAACTGACTCTTCCTTTCTTAGTAACCATCAGCTGCCAATAGCTGTGGGTGGAACTTCGTGGAT
>JANHMN010000017.1:27398914-27435129 GCA_030674055.1 Rhabdomys pumilio | reverse complement strand
CCCCCCCCGTTCATGCTGGAATTTTGCTAGTTTGGTCCTGTGCATATAGCCAAAGTGAATGTAAGTCTTTATGGGCAATGACCCTGTTGTGTCTGGAAAGCTTAACACCTGGCTTTCACAAATCTTTGCTTTCTCTTCTGTATGTTTACCTGAGCCTTGAGTGGAGAAGGTGTGATATAGATGTCCCATTTAGAGCCAAGTACTCTACACTTCCTTATTTCCTTCATACCAACGAGTCGAATCGTGTGTCTGTATTAATGGCCATCTGCTCCAGTAAGCAGCTTCCTTGTTGAAGGCTGAGGAAGGTGTAAAGATAAGTATTTATATGACAGCTTCATACTACATACATAAGCAAAATAACTTCTGCAGGCTCTCCCCTAGGGCTTATGATTTACCCAACAAGGGTTCTTAGCCCATTCCACAGTAGTAGGCATGAGCTCCATCCCATGGAGTGGGCATTTAATCCAAGTAGAAAGTGGCTGGTTACTTTTGCAACTACTACACTAATATATCACGTCACGCTACTGTAGTTCACAGGTTCACAGCCGGAGACGACCGTTGACTGTGTTTGTCTTCAGAAGCAGAGCACCTTTTGGCACTATGAAACCTACCCAACATGGAAGAAGCTTCCAGGTCAGTTCCAGCTTGATTTTTCTTTTTAAAATATCATATGACTCAAGTGTATGGTATCTTCAACAATAGGGCCTTGTCATTAAGTTCTGGTGGGTAACCAAGAGAAATTCCAGTAGCTCGTATTGTTTGGGGGAATCTACGGGAGCTCATTAACTAACAACTCAAAGATAAGTAACCTACACGTATGTACTGGCTGGTTTTGTGTGTCAACTTGACACAAGCTGGAGTTATCACAGAGAAAGGAGCCTTCCTTGAGGAAATGCCTCCATGAGATTCAGCTGTAAGGCATTTTCTCAATTAGTGATCAAGGGTGGGAGGGCCCATTGTAGGTCCTGCCACCCCTGAACTGGGGGTCCTGGGTTCTATCAGAAAGCAAGCTGAGTAAGCCAGGGGAAGCAATCCAGTAAGCATCATCCCTCCATGGCTTCTGAGTCAGCTCCTGCCTCCAGGTTCCTGCCCTGTGTGAGTTCCAGTCCTGACTTCCTTTGGTGATGAACAGCAATGTGGAAGTGTAAACGGAATAAACCGTTTCCTCTCCAACTTGCTTCTTGGTCATGATGTCATGATGTTTTGTGCAGGAACAGAAAGCCTAACGAAGACTATGGAAGGCAGGAGAGGCATCATCCATGGATATTGAGTAACTCCATTTAAAAATTTGATATACACGATCATTTTATATATATATATATAAACATATATACATATATGTATATATGTTTGAAATAGCTGGTCCCCATACATATACTTCAAAACCTCTTTAGTTTTAGTTGTTGCTTCCTGTTCTCAATCCTCTTCCTCGTCCCCCACCCATCTCCCTCCCCACGTACGACTTCCTGTCCCACTATTCTCCTTCCCCTGCCCCTACCACCTACATTGTACCATCCCCTTCCATTAAAATTCCTTTAGTGGCTCCGTTCTAGTTTCCTGGCTTCTGTGGCTGCTTTAAGTCAAATACATGGATCTAAAGATTCAAAGAGAGCATGCACCATTTTTGTCTGGAGCCAGACTACCCCACTTACATTGATTTTTCCAGTTCCGTCCTTCTACTTTCAGATTTTATAATTTCATGCGTCAGATTTTCTTTATCCTTCTGTCAGTTGATATACGTCCAGGCTGCTGCCATTCCTTAGCTATGGTGAGTAGAGCATTGATAAACACTGTTGACCAAGTACCCCTGTGGTAGGGTATAGAGTCCTTTGGTTTATTCCCAGGAGTGTATGGTTGTATCATATGGCAGATTTATTTGTAGCTTTTTGAGAAACCTCCACATTGTTTTCTACAGTGACTGCAGCAGCCTGCACTTCTGCCAGCAGTGAATGTGTGCCCCACCCCTACACCCTTGCCAGCCTCTGTTGCCTTTGTTTTCTTGGTCTTAGCTTTTGTCTCTGGTCTAAGATGAAATCTCAGGGTGATGGCT
The DNA here is from genome assembly GCA_030674055.1 of Rhabdomys pumilio. Lineage (NCBI taxonomy): Eukaryota > Metazoa > Chordata > Mammalia > Rodentia > Muridae > Rhabdomys > Rhabdomys pumilio. The sequence goes on along the minus strand of JANHMN010000017.1, from coordinate 27,433,079 downwards.
AAGGGGCTTGAACATGTGGAGATACTTCTCCACCATTTGTATTTCTTCTTGAAGAACTGTTTGATTCTATAGTCTAGTTTTGAATTGGGTCTTATTTATTTTAGGTGTTTAGGGTGTTGTTGTTTGTATATTCTAGATGTAATCGTTTGTTATGTATATAGCTGTAAAACCTAATTATGGGGTCAGAGTCACAGCCCCTAACTGGTAAGTGTTTCCCTTGAAGGAGTTGTGTTGCATAGAAGCTTGTGGGAAGGAAGGCAGGAACTTTATCAAGCAGGCTCTGTGATGGCCCACTGCAGGTGTTTCCAAGGAGAGCACCTGGTAGTTGGGTTAGAATGGAAGCCAAAGCAGTTGCTTTCCAGGAAACCTCACAGGACTTAAATGCTCGGCTTGTTTCCTCTTCTCCCTTCTTCCCCCTGTGAAAGGGAAAAACAGGACTACAGGAGATAATGCCTCCACACCAGCCAACGGGGCCTGGCATAAAAAAGTTCTGTGTAGTGTCATGGCTGCCTGCTGTGTGGGTCACCTCCTCTCCCCGGCTACCTGGGAATCCAGAGCATGGCTCACCCTTTTACCCAGACTCCTGTGGGCGCGTCAAACTTCTCACTATCTTCCTCCTTCTGTTAGCTCCTAGGTCAAGGCCTCTCTCTTCAGGGAGCCTTGAATTCAGCCAGCCTACCTCCAGCCCAGTCACCTTGATCCTGCTGCAGACTTTACTCCCCCTAAATATACACATTTCATCAGCAGAGCTTCCGTCTCAGCATGGTGCAGTGCTGGGCCAGGGAAGGGTGAGCTAGACCGCTTCCTCCTGCTGCTCAGACTTTCGGAGACATCCCTGGACACACCTGCTTGGTAGCTTCACTTTCACTGGGGGTGGGGTGGGGAGTGGCACATAGTCTTCAAAACACCTGGCTGGTCAAACCGTGTTTCCAGTTCTCCATGGATGCTCACGGTGGCCTAGCTGATAGAGAATTTAGATTTCAAGGCTGTCCTTGCGTGGAGCGGTATCATCATTTCAAAGTGCAACTGTGAGATGCCATGTTCAGTGGATAGAAGGCTCAGGCACTGGCTAATAATGTCCATTCCTGAGTCCTCAACAACAGCAGCTGTCCCCACCAAACATTCTCTCTCATTTCACAGTCTCAAGTTCAAAATAGCTTCTGGTAATACTTACGCTACTTCTGGAAGCCCTTTCTTCTGTTTTAATCCTTGACCTACTTTCCTGTCTGGGCAATACACTCCATGAGTAGACCGGTTTCAGAGAAGGCTAAAACAGAAAGAACAAAGCTGAAGAGATGCCCGAGGGCACGATTGGGAAGCCACCAGATCTGAGAGTAGAATTAAAGAGATTCATCAGAAACACAGGCTCACAGGAGACCCCTGTAGCTGGAAACTGCCCCCAGGAAACAGACATTATAGAAGCGGCTGAAGGAGATTCCAGGCAAGGGTGCTGACGTATGTATTCACACATTCACAAACCCACTCTTGTCTGGAGATGTGTTTTCAGACCGGCCTCTGCCAATCATGCTATCTTCTCGGGAAAGGCAGAGAAAGAATCTTCCTGGTTTCTGGAGCCTGGACCACAGCAGGTTTGGGCCAGAGGAGGAGCAGGCACTGAATTCCTTTCACTCATATACCCCTTTCCAGTGGTTTAAGTCAATAGAAAGTCTTTATTAGCTGGCCAGTGACTACACTGGTGTTCAGGACCTGAGTGCAGTCCGGAGTCCTTCTCATGGTAGGCTTTTAACATGGAAACCATATCCTGGCTTGATATACCTCAGTTAGCAAGACCTGTTAGCCAGGAGCAGAACTACAGACTGTGCAGGGTGAACAGCCTTGGGTACATCGATCGGTCCTTGTGACTAAGACACTGCAAAGCTTGGCTTTCAAAACACGCACTTAGATTGGCTGTGGTTGGAGGGTTTGTCTCCCTCCAACCCCATGTTGGAACCTGAACTCCTAATTCATGTGCTGATGGGAGTTGTAGAAAGAGACTTTGAACAGTTACTGGGATTAAATTAAATCATATAATGGGCTCCCCATGGTGAGCTAATGGCTTTATAATATGAGAGACTCAAGCGCACAAGCTTGGGCTGGCCGTGTACTGCCTGCCACCTCATTCTGATGTGGCAGTAGGGCCTTCAGGTGTGTCAATCACATGCTGGCCACATATCCTGGACTTCTGAGGCAAATAAGCCTCTTTTCTTTATGAGTGTCCACTCAGTCCCACAGCAGGAATATGAGTCAGTCAGGATTCTTGGAAACGGCATGAAATCATTTCTCTCTTCCTCCGTGTTACAGGAAGCAGACAGAGCTGCACTTTCAAGATGCCTGTCCATAAGGAGCAGGACCCTAACAGGGTTCCCTCAGAAGCACACAGACCCAGGTAGGATCCAATCCCATTACCAGTAGCCACCCACTGTGAAGTCTTAAGAAGTGCCTTCCTGCTTCTCAGCTTCTCCATCTGATCAACCACAGTAAGGACGCCTGCCTACACCTTCAGGCATGTGAGAGTGAAAGAAAACTGAAATGAACCACCAACTGCATGTGCCTGCATAAATGGTAGCTATGGCAGCGAGCAAGGCATCATGCCTGCGTTCTCAGAGACACCATCCAGGTGCCTTGAAACTCTGAGAGTGTTGGAGCTTGAGCTGAATTTTGGGACACAGGCTTTGGGACACAGGATTAGGGCCGGGAAGCAGTGCTGTGTTATCTTCAGTGTGTATCTGTGTTTCCTTCCCAATTTCTCTTGCCCCTCAAACTCCAACTGGTTGTCCACTGAGTGGCTTTATCTTGACTTCCTGGTTTTGCTTTTCCAGCCTCCTTAACTTCTCAAAAAAAAAAAAAAAAAAAAAAAAAAATCAGGGGTCTTAAGAATTAGCAAATTTCCAAAAGAATGAATGGATAGAGTTTTAACTAAATGCAGGAACTCAGAGGATAAACTGTGGTCCTTGGGCACTATACCTCATACCACAGGAGTCCCAGTGTCAGCGAGCAACCCTGGTCCCATGTGCTAGAACATTAGAACTTTGAGCACATGCAGGACTCAAAGGGCCCCTACCTCACTCCCATCTCCTGGCTCTTCACAAGAGGCCTGCTTCCTGTACTGCTTGTAGAAATAACATGCCTTCCTAGGGAGAACTCATTCTGCCTACTTAGAGATCAAAGAAGATGTTGTTTACTGAAAAGGCACAAGGCTGGCTATTGCTAACGCCTAAAGAAGAGCCATCCTCCGATGAATTTTGCTAACTTATATACATCTTAGAGTCATACACTTCACATACACTGAAATCCTTACATCTCGTTTAGGTCCTGGCCCCAGGTTATACTTTGAACAGTTCAAACACAGGCAGTAGACTGCAGATCTGGCTTTTTGGCAGATGGGAGATTTAAACAGCGAAGATATTATTGCCAGAATTATTTCTTAAGTGCTTCAGAATTGTTCCTTTCAAGTAGCTGTTACATGGGGTCATCTTGCCCACCTGGCAGAATTATGGTATTTCAAAGAACTGGGGGTTTTATGGCAGCTCAGGCTGAAATGTTGGTTATGATCCTACACTGTTCCCTTGAGGTATCTTCTTTGATATGGGGATGGGCCTAATGGCTGAGCAATCCAGGTAAACAAACGTTTCCATCCTAGCATTGAAAATTCCCCTGATCTCTAACTCATCTGACTAGCAGACTACTCATCCTTGGGGTGTTATAGTGGCATTCCTCGTTTACCTAAATTCCACTTGTGTGACTTAAAATCTCTCAGGCAAGACCATTAGTAAATCCTTTATACCATCAAGTTTACCACTATGAGTTTCTTCTGCACCAGTGTGACCTGAGAGAATGGAGGTGGCAGATAAAAACTGAAAGTGGATCTTGGGTCTCTAGAGTCAAATTTCACAAGTTTTAAGGCAATGAAATACAGCTTCACACATCTCCATACAGCATTGGGACACACCAACTTCTCTTCTTGCTCCAGGTAGCTGCTTTCCCAGGGGCTTCTGATCCTCCAGAGTGCTAGGAACTATGTGGATGTTATCTGGTCTCTCTGCTTCAAGGGAAAAGTCCAATCAATCCCCAGCCTTTCTTTACAGAAACCCCAGTGAAGCTGGGGCCTCTCTCCTGGCCACTAAGCTTGGTGGTCGTACCCTGCTAGAGCAGACATTGCTCACCAGGGCCACATGGATGCTCTGTGATAGGTCTGCAGCTTCCCTGACTATAATTGCCTCCCTGTACTCATAGCTGGCCACCTGGGATGCTCCTAGGTTGATTTCTGGGATTTTGGGATACTGGGGTTCTAGAGGTCTCTGTTGACCTCTTGTTCTGATTGCTGTCACCGCAGAGTAAAGATGTAGGAAAGGCTGACCTTAGGGAGTAAGGAAGGACACAGTTAAAGATGTTCTTGGGCCATTTGTCCTGAAGCAAATGGCCTCTGAGCCAAGACATAGGGCAACATTATCAGACTATGAGGGTTGCCATGACAACATAACTCAGCGCAACCGTCCCCAGCAGCACATAATCAAGTTCCTGTGTTTACAAGGCTGGAAAGCCAACATCAAAGTATCAGCAGGCCAGGTGCTCATCTCTCCTTGGCTTGTAGATGGCCACCTTCATCGTCATGTGACACTTTCCCTTGGTGCTTTCATTTCCAGGCATCCTCTTGTAGCAGAGAAAGCCTCAGCCAGTCTGATCTTTGTATATGGGTAAGAAGGAAGGAGCTATTGAGCTAGGTCCAGGGGTTGGGCTTGTGACAGTGAGTGGTTTACCTCTCTCTCCCTTTCCCCCTCTCTCCTTTTCCCTCTCCTCTCCTCTGTGTTTTCAATCAACGATGACATGGTTGTATATCAAGAAAATAGTGTTATTCTTTGCCGTAAGTTACTCAACTCCAAACCCAATGACATGGTGCAGGGAGAGGGTGGGGCGTGGTCTGTCAATAAAGACTACACAGACACTGGGGAGTAGAAAATGTTTTTGAGGGATAGCGAGCAGCATATTTTTCTTGCTTCTCTCTTCATGAAAAGAACAAGTGGCAGTTTGGGGTTTGGTTTCACTGGAAGCATGGCCAGAGCAAACAAGTACTCAGAGCTGGCCTCTTGAACTGCAGTGCTAACCATTCCTGCTTAGAGCTGAGTTTTGAGCCAAAGTAATAACTTAAAAAGCAAAGCAGAAATTCCCTACCCCCCACCCCAACAAATCCAGAGAAGGTGGAATTTTACTTCCAGACCTCTGCAAGATCGAAGCTCCTACTGGCAAGTTTGGATAAAGAGTAGCCCATCCCTAAAAGATGCTGGTAAATTCTACACCAGGATCTCCTGACAGCTAGGAGATTCTCTGCTGTGTTTACCTGATGTCCTGCTGACAGTCAGCCTTTAAGATTTGCCTGAGGGAAGACAGCGAAAGAAATCCAGGGCTCAGGATCTCACTGTCCAGTGGAGACAGGCAGTGGAGATGAAGTACTATTTCACTCATGACAAAGTGTTTCTAGGATTGCCACCATCAGCAAACATTCCATCAATGTGCAGATGTACCTGGGCTGTGTTGGCTAGCTGTATGGCAACTTGACACAAGCTCTCTGAGAGGAGAGACCCTCAATGAAGAAAATGCCTCCATACAATGGGCTGCAGGGAAGTCTGTAGGTCATTTTCTTAAATTAGTAATTGATGGAGGAGGGCCCCAGTCCATTGTGGGTGCTGTCATCTTTGGGCTGGTGGCACTGAGTTCTATAAGACAGCAGGATGAGCAAATCATGACGAACAAGTCAGTAGGCAGCATCCTTCTATGGCCTCTGCATCAGCTCCTGCCTCCGGGTTCCTATCCTGTTGGAATTCCTTTCTTGACTTCCTCCAATGATGAGGAGAGATGGATGTGGAAGTGTAAGCTGAATAAACCCTTTGGTCCCCACATTGCTTTGGTCATAGTATTTCATCATGGCATGAATAACCCTAACTAGGACAAGAGAGTTGCTTATGTGCATGTCTGCTTGATCACACAAAGCATGCATATCCACACTACATCAGCTCAACCTACTGTGCACCTACTATGTGGTAGGCATGGTATTAGACTCATGGTCAAAGGATAAGAAAGCTATAGTACCTTCCTTCAAAGAGTGCACACGGCTATGTGCGAGAAAAACCTGTGAGAAGATTATTGTATCCGTGAGGCAGGTTCTATGAGAACGTTATGAGTGGGACACTGTGGATCTCTAGTCAGTATCTAGGGACTAACACCTGGGCTACCCCAGGTCTATCCTCACCCCTCCAGACACAAAGATGTCAAGAAGTCAAGCCCTGCCATTCCCAATCTCTAGTCTAAGTTTGGGGTGCTGTAGCAGAGTATCATAGACTAGGTGACATGTAGCAATAATTGTTTTCTTTCTCTGTTTTGGAGGCTGGAATTCTGGGCTCAGGGCCCATGTGGTAGAGTTCTGGTAAGCTCACACTTATAACTTAGCTGCTGTCCAAAGGCTGATCCCAATTCCCTCACATCGGAGGCCAAGGTTTCCACATATGAACTTGGGATTCCTAAACTAGAAGGAAACCAACACTGAGTCCATCGGATCATGAGACTGAGCAGAAGCCTTTTTGTTATTAGCCCACATCTTTAAAAAATAACTCGGCCTAGTCTACCCAACCTCCCTACCCCTTTGCTCATAGAAACCCAGCACAGAAAGTTGTTTGTTCAAAAATCTCAATACCCATAAGCCCCTGCGCACATCGCTCCCTGCCCCTGCCCCCTTCCCCGCTTCCCACCCCCGCTGCCCCTCACATTACTTAACAACAAACTCCTTCTGCCCAGGATACTTTGGGCTAATTACTAAACACGAAATTGTCTGATTTTTACATATTGTTTTGCTCGGAACTGCCAAAAAACGTGAAAAGTGGGGCCAGGGTTGGAGAGAGAAACATGTTTTTTCTTTCATTATTTTACCTACAAGATTCATTTGAGAAGAAAAAAATAGGCCTGTTGCCCTAACTAGTTAGTTGGATGAGAACAAATTCTCATTAATTTAAAGTGCGTCAGCTGGAGAAGGCGATTAACGTGAGGATGACTGGGAGTTGGACTGGGGGAGGCCCTGCAACTTCTCATCAACTCGCAGGGAAGGCTGTCACTGGGCGACACCCAGCATTGCCGGCCCTGATGGAATGCTTGGTGGGGTCCCAGATGAGGATAGTACCCAATGGTTAGGGGCCAACCCACTAGGGACTGAACCGTTAGACATTGTGAAGGAAAATAAGCCACTTCCTCTTTATAGGCTGGTAGATTTATTGTTTGTCATAGTAATGTGAAGTTGACCAAGACTAGGCTGATTAGACTCATCCATATTTCTAGGTATGGGATTCAAGATGGAGGAGTCAGTCTGGGATGCCTCTGAAGACGAGGGGAGAAAGGTTTCTTATGAGGCGGCTTTGCTGGTGAGTGAATGCTACCTTTGTTTGGGAGCAGCCTGCTCTGGAATAAAACCAATACAGAGAACAGCAAAGCAAAAGGCAAGAGTAAGAAATCCTCATCACAAGAATTTAGTAACTGGTTGAACTGTGCCTCAAATTCAAAGTCTTTCAGTTACTCGAACCAATGACTCTCTTTTTTCAATTCAGCTTGTGGTCAAGTTTTATGATTTACAAGAGAACAGTTCTAGTTCATTTGTAAGCATATCAAGTCCCATAAGCGAGATCTCTGAAACTCAATTTCTAACAGATAAAATGGACATAGTAAGGCTCTCATCTTTGGTGTATCCCTGCCTAGCTTTGAAGACAGCTAGTCTCAGGACCAAGGTATACTACTTTCTTGCCCACGTGACCATTTTTGCTCTCATGCCTTCTTGTATAATGGGACAAACAAGCTTACTTATCTCTTTGAAGTACAACAATTGAGGAAAAACAATCTGTGAAGATATATGTGTATCTTAAAAATAATCTTTAAAGATGGGCTGGAAAGATGGTTCAGCTGCTAAGAGCAACACTGCCCTTTCAGAGGATCTGGGTTCAGTTCCTAGCATCCACATGGCAACTCACAACCATAGGAGCTCCAGATCCAAGGGATCTGACGCCCTCTTTTGGCCTCCTCAGGCACTGCATGCACACAGTGCATAGTCTTACATGCAGATATGTAAAACAAAGCAAATATTAAAGAAAAATCTTTAAGGATAATAGATTCACATAGATCCCAAAGAAGCAATGCAGAGAGATCCCATGGCGCCAGTCTTGGTTTCCCTTAATGGTAAAATCTTATGCAGCTGTAGGAAAGCAGCATAATCAGGAAGTTTACCTTCGTGCAGTACACCGACTCCACTCAGATCCCACTTCTTTTGTATGTGTGTAGTTAGTTCTGTATAATGTAGATGTGAGGCTGCTATTAGCCAACATAAATCTTCCTGGGGACTCCTTGTGCTATCCTTTCTAACCACCTACGGACAAGCCATATGGATAGCCTCCTATATATCTCTATCTTTACAGTTTTATCACTTCAAAGATCTTATGCGAGTGGAATAATATGATATGTAACCTTCTGAGATTGGCTGTTAACTCAAAGCCAACTCATTGCATGTGTCAGTCATTCCTGCCTCTTCATCGCTGAATAGTATTCTATGACATGATATACCACAGTGGCTAAGTCACCATTAGAGGACACGTGGGATAAATTCAGTGGGGAAGGGTTGCTATAATAAAGTTACTGTAAACATTGCCTATGTCTTTTAGAATCATTTCCTGGGATGAATGCCTAGAGGTATAATGGCTACATTCATTTTCAGTTGTAAATAACAAACTGATTAGTTGAAAATGGTTTTCCGGAGTTCCGTGCACTTTTCATTCCTACCCACAACATGTAAGTGATCCAACTTCTCCACATTCCCAGTACCATTTCTTGTTCTCATTTCCAGTACCATTTCTTGTTCTCACTGGTAGAGGGCACAAGTTCTTTGTGCTTACAGAGAACAGTAGGGGAAAAAAAGGAATGTTAAACACATAGACTTTTCTCTTTGGCGAAGGGGATTAATATCTGTTTCTACCCACAATTCTAAGAATGGATGTAGTTAGTCATCTGGTGATCTTTGCTATCTCTAGGTCCAGGCCTCACCCAAGTCCCCCAGAATATTGTGTTTATCCCATACTTTTGACCATTTCTTCTCAGTCAACAGAACCCATTCATATGAAAGAGGTCCCATGTACTTTGCAAAAAAGTTGGCTATTATGCTTATATCAGACCCTACCTCCCTACACTTATACCTGAGCTTTGTTTCTCAGTCAGTAGGACCTGTTCTTATGGGAGGGATCACAGGTACTTTGCAAAAGACATATACTTTGCAAAGGAGTTTCAATGGAGTCATGCCTTAAGCCTTATTGTGATTATTGACACAAGGAAACTTTTCTCCAAAGTTGTATGTAGGCTTATGTTTTTTAAAACCTACTTTAATAAGTGTACTTAAATGATTCAACCTCCCCTTTAGCTCACTACTCACCAGAGGTAGAGAAAAGGAAAGATTAATAGGGCAAAGAAGGATGTGGACCTGTTTAGAAATAGTTCTTTGGGGTGAATCCAACCTGCATTGTTGGGATAACAGCCATTCAGTTCACATAAATCAGCAGCAGTAGCTCAATACACTCACAAACATCATTCATGAATCAGCAATGGTAGTTTGATCCAGAAGAAATGGAGAGGCTCTGCCAATTGTCCCAAGTTCAAAGAAGCAACGGGAAGCCACTTAAATACTACCAGAAGTTCTTTGTTGCATTTCTCTCTACAAAGTAGTGACAATGATCAGAGAAGAAGGTAAGGTGAACCAATGCCAGAGCACCATCAGCAAAGTCCAGTGTCAGCAAAGCCCAATGAAGACCAGCAAAGAGTGGCAAGGTGAACCAATACCAGACACCATCATCCACTTTCTGTTGGGTTATACTTATACCTTTTCCAAACATCACATAAGTGTTCTCTTAAGCATCTGCTCTTAACAAAACATCACATGCCCCCTTTCCAGGCAATTTTTAGAAAAACACCATGTGTCTGTTCTCAACAAAACATCCTTCCATGAATCAGCTTCAACAAAACATCCTCTCATAAGAGAGTTTTCAGAAAAACATCACATGGCACAACTGAGTCTTCAAAGAAACCAGAAATTTCCACTTCAGTTGTGCTGTGTTTAAATATATAAAAAGTTAGGCGCTCTGAGTCAGACTCTGGAATTTTGAACCAACACTGTCTAATTAAATAGGGGCTGATCTAGATTTTCTTCTTCCCTCACATAGACTGTTATTCTGATGGCCATGGCATTGGTTGGGACCCGAAACTCCACCCCTTCCCACCCCTCACTCACTATTTTTATTTTAATCTTTCTAGTAAATAGCTACAATACTCTATCCAATTGTCAGGGTTTTTTTTATGTTCTTGTTTTGACACAGGGTCTCACTATGAAGCCTTGGTTCACCTGGAACCAGCTTATATAAACCAAGTTGGCCTTAAACTCATGGAGAACTATTTCTTCCAGCCTCCCATGTACTGGGATTAAAGTCATGCACCACAATACCTGGCCCCCATTTTAGTTTTAATTTGTGTCTTTAAAATGGCCAACCATGTTGAATATCTTTTCTTGTGCTTACTGGCCCTCTGTATATTCTTTTTAGTGTGTGTGTCTTGGGCTCACCAGGTGCAGGATTGTTGAGCTTCGAGCCTTGGTATGCATTCTAGGTAAACTTTATCTAACAAATTATTTGCAACTATTTTCTCCCCATCTGTAGATTTTCTTATGCCCTTCATATGAGCTTTCACAGAACCAAAGTTTTAAATTCTGAAGAAGGTCAATGTATTGATATTTGATTTTCTATGTGTTTCTCTCTAAAAGCTTTACTATTTTCTATCTATCTATCTATCTATCTATCTATCTATCTATCTATCTAATTGAAGAGGTCATTTCCCACAGCCAACTTCATATTGGCTCTCTCTTTGGTTGACAATGAATTGAACCCATTTATGTGGATCTATTTCTGGCTTTCCTATTCTGTTCTAATGCTCTCTCTCTGTTACCAGTACCACCGTGTCCTATTTATTATAGTTGCACATAAGGTATAATAATTCCCCCCTGCACTCTATATCATCATGGCTGTTCTAATGCCTCTTACAGACAGTTAACAATAAGTTTGTGTGCATTCAAAGAAACTTGCTAAGATGTTGATAGAAAACCTAAACTTATGGGTCGATCTAGGAAACTTGAAGTGTTTATTACTTAGAATATTCTAACCTACACACAGTGTTTGTCCCCAAGTACTCAGGACTCCTGTGAGTTTTTTCATTGACAGTTTACAATTTTCAGTGCCGGTTTCATTAGAGGCATAAGCACTTCATTTTCTTGCATTTAAATCATGCCACATTTAAACTTTTGGTTTCTAATTATTGTCATTATATAGATGTGTATGATTCTCAAGTCGTATTGAAAGAAAAACACAGAGTAACAAGGTGTTTCACCTCAATGGATTCACCTTGAGGGGCTCTGTGTTAAGTAAGCCTGTTATGGAAGGATAAACACTGCCTTGGTCTACTTTTATATCACAAACCTAAAGATGCTAGTGGCCCCATTGTTAACAGTCTCTGCCCAGAAATTCCAAGCTGTGGACTCTTATAACATCCTATTGATTTGTACAGTGGTGAGATAGGCCAATAATTTATCCTGGCTATGGGAGCAGGCAACTTAAGGTAAAGCAGATTCGGTGGACACGAATTCAAAGGAATTAAACCCAAAGACGCTAGCGTAAATAAGGCTCTTAACTGTAGGCACACCACATGATGGATCTTATCCATAGAAAGTCTCCCTTCACATTTTATCCTTCTGTATGCTCCAACATGGATTCACCGTGAGGGGCTCTGTGCTAAATAACCCCATTATGGAAGGATAAATATTGCCTTGGTCTACTTTTATATCACACACGTAAAGAGTTCTATATAGTGGTAACCCCGAGGAACACTGTGAGGAGGGGGCATCTATAACTACAGAGTCTGCTCCAGGATGTCTGAGTGCCACCAGCAGGGTGCACTCACTCCAGTTATCACTCTATAATACATGGCTCAACAAATATCCCTGTGGCTCACTGTCCCCAGAACCAGGTGCTGCTCTAGCTATGGCACATTTGGTGATCCTTTACCTTAGGGACTTAACCTTTGGACAGAGGAAATAGAAAGAAAAATAAATAGTAGGGAAGACATTGCAAGTGGTGACTTCAGTACTTTCTGGCACATATACAGAGCCTATTGTCATGGTGATTGGCTTCAGAGTATAATGAATACTGTGAGGCCAGGGTAGAGCTTCTGCAGAGAAAGTGTCTGAGCTGCCACCTGCTCAATAGAAAGGAATCGGATCTCTGAGGGAAGCACTAAATGTAGCGCAGAGTAAACAGCAAAGCCTTTAGGCAGGAACATGCTTGGGATAGCCACAAAAGGCTCTGAAAGCTGGTGGGCTTGGGAAGAGTAGGGAATGGCCAGGGTAGATCTTAGGGCCTTGTGAGCTTGAATGATGTCCCCTGTGTGTGTGTGTGTGTGTGTGTGTGTGTGTGTGGTCGTGAATGCCCAGCAAGAGAATGTGTCCAGGTGGTTGGTTAAGGAGGAACTGCCAGGCTAGGTCAGAGACCAGGGTGGCAGTAGATGCGAGAGCATCCGAGGCTGGCAGGATGCAAAGCCTCTGTAGAAACATGCCTGTGTCTTCCCCGAAATGCTGTCAAGTCAGCCCCAAGTCTACATACAGACTACTTCTGCAGCGCCCTGGGAGAATGCGACTTTTGTTTTTCAGTTCTGAATTGTGGTTGTGTGTTACTCAGGGAGTTCCTGGTTTGTGGCATTTCTTATAGGGCATTCAGCAAGGTGACAGACTTCAGAGGTGGCTCTTAATGACACTGGGAGAGAAAGGGAGTCTGAAAATGAGATAGCTTCTCTTCTTGACACATCAGAGACTCCCTTTGTGATCACAGTCCAATGTCCCTTCAGCACCAGCCTGTTCTGTGCTCCAGGCATGCCCTCACTCTACCACAGAGCCCCATGGTTTGCAGAGTTCATGTCCTGCTCCTACTTTTTCAAGTGGAGTCAAGAATTCTGGTAACCGTCTGTTGTCTTAGTTTCGTCCCTTGGAAAAGATTGCCCTGGGTGCTTCTCAGCTGCTCTGACAGAGTATCACGGTAATTGTCAGGTTGCAGGAAGGGAACCAATAGGATGAACAGATCTTAGAAAAGGGGTTTATTAGATTGGCTTAGATGATATTGGCTGGTAGTTCAGCCATGCAGTCAGTATGCTGGAGAGACGTACAACACGAAAGTCATCCAGTCTATGGGGGCAAATGTGTCAGCCAACCCCAATCTGGCACTGAAGGCCTAGAGAATTCTTGGAGAGCTCTGCTCTTCAAGTCCATATGGTAAAGCCAAAAAAGTTAGAGTCAGTGAGGGATGGAAGTGGAAGCCACAGGGTAGAGATCCTCACCAGCCAGGAGCAAAGGCTGATAAGACAGCACTACTTTCCCTCCAACTTTCTCTTTGGCTCACTGCAAAAGGAAGCTGCTGGCATTCTTGGGGCAGATGGAACCCTCTCAGCTAATCCTGCTTGGAAACATCCTCCCAGAACCATGTAGGGTCATGTTTCCTAATGGATATTGATCCCAGACACAATCAAGTTGGTAACCAAGATTAAGCACTGCTCACAGACTGGAGAATTTATAAAGAACAGAGATGTATTTGGTGATAGTTGTAGAAAATGGTCTGATATTGTGTCTTTAGTGCTGTGTCCCACATTGTAGAAGGCAATTATCATGTGGGATGAGGAGTAAAAGAGAGGGGAATATCATAAACCCACTCCCAGGACAAGGACATCAACCTATTCATGAGGGCCCTAACCGACCTATGGCCTCATGCTTAGCTGATCTATGCCCTCATGATCCCAACCCTGATGCACTGGCGGGGGGGAAGCTTCCAGTATAGGGGCTCTAGGGCCCTCATTCAAGCCATAGCAGGGTTGGCGGAGAGGAGGAGATCATGTGTGCACTTGAGGGAGTAGATCATATGTGCATATTGGAGAACAGATCGTGTGTGCATGTGGGGGAGTAGGTCATGTGTGTGTGTATGTGGGGGAATGGATCATATGTGCACATGAGGGAAGGCACAAGGGTTGCTTTTTCCTTTTCTGTCACTTTGATAGTTGTGTGGGATTGTAACTAATTTCACCTTCTCATCCTCCTACCTCCCAATTCTGACAAGGGCTTTTAATAAAGTAATTATTGGTGGCATAATAATAGCTTCATTACTAGGAATGCAATAATAGATAATGGTTATCTGTGAGCAATGTACATTCTTCACATTCAATGTCTGCATTGTATCTCTGGTGTTCCAGCATGTCATCTTATTTTTCGGGAGCTTAATTCTCAGAGACAGACAGAAATATGTCTATGGCCACCCAGATAATGGATGATTGTGTCTAAGGTTTGTACCTTTAAGTAGGACATTAGAATGAGCTGTTGGCATTATTATTTATTATATATTAGAATATATAATATAAGTTATATAGTATACTATGTTATTTGTTATACATTATACTATACATCATGTATTTTATATATATGTATGTGTGTATATATATGTATATGCATATACATGCATATACATACATATACATATATATACACATACTATTATTGTATTCAGAAATATCCGTCACTTCTTGTCACCCATGTTTGCTTTATGTAATTGGGAGCTCTATTGCTTAGAGAGTATATGGTCTTAATTATTATATTTTTGACTGGATTGCTTCTACTATTATTATAATATATATATTACATATATTATAATATCCACTATTATTATAGTATCTACCACTTTTATAATATATTATATAATATCATGTCCACTAGCATAACTCTAATCAATAGCTAAGTCACCTACACACACACACACACACACACACACACACACACACACAAACAGGTAGGCTTACCTTCTGTGCAACCCACTGTCAGGTTTGGCATTATGTGCAGAATAGACAAATGACTACAAAGGAAAACCCACAGCAGTCCCTACAACTGGGGACTGATTCTCTTCAGGAGTCTGAGACAGGCAGCATCCAGTCTGACGTGCTAAAATGTGCGTTTTGATCAATGATGGAAAATAGAAAACTTTTCAAAAAGTTTGGGTGAATTTGTCCACCACACGTAATGAGAGAGAAATCATTGTATGAGTTCTAAATAGAATCCAGAATCTAGGCAAACCACAGCCTAACTGAGCCTGTTGCAGGTGCTTCAGCAGCAGCTGCAGAGGGCATTTTTTCTCAGCAGCCCTTGAGACTTTCCCTAAAACAGATCACAACTTAGGCCCAGAAGCAAATCTTAACAAATACAAATGTATCAAAATTACTTCTTGCATCTTCTTAGATTATAGTAGACTAAAACTAGAAGTAAGAAAGAAAATCTTCATTCTTCAGGTGTGTTGACCTGCACAGTGTTACTAATCTTGGCCTCACTTCCAACAGAGGAACAAAGTCCATTTACCAAAAGCCCCTTTGATTCGATCAAGCCAGTGGGGGTCAGGACATCACAGCTTCTGACAATGAGAGGAGATGAAGTTAGTGCTTTGTGAAAATCACAGAACTCTCTGGAAAGGTTGGTCCCGGCCCAGCAGGTTCAGGGTGGGTACCATGAAAGCCCAAACAACACCAGCAAATATCTGTAACACCAATTCCTAGCTGGACCTTTCTATTTCCAGCATCATGTACCTCGATGGGTCCCCTTTTTTATTGGAGGATCCTATTCCCTTGAAGACTGTCCCCCAAGAACAAGGCATGGACACACACATTTTCAAGGGTTACAGTCATCTTAAGGTTTCTCTGTTGCCCAGGTTCAGATGGGGCTTGTATACTTAGGGTTCTCCAGAGAAACATGAAGCCAGTGATATAATTCAATCCAGGGGTCGAAAGCTTGAGAACCTAGGAGGCCGACTGTAGACATCCCAACCTCAGGCAGAGGATGGATGTTTAGTTTCAGCTGTGAGGCAGGAAGGGCAAGCATTCAGATTCCTTTCCTTCTGCCAGGCTCAGTCCAGGCCTCAAGAGAGTGAATGAAGCAAGCCCATCCTCACTGTGGGGATGCAATCTTCTCTACATGGTCCACTGACCCAGATGCCAATCTCACCCCCCCAAACACTTTTGCAGACACACCTTTTGCAGAAACAGTGTTTATTTTTAGAGCCTTGTGGGTCAGTCAGGGCTTTACAGAGAAGCAGAAGGATGCAGGCCTCTGGCCAGGGATTAAGATAAAGTCACCCCAGCTTTCAGGACTTTCTAATCTGCACTGGCAAACTGGGATTTACATCCTGCGTACCTATGTCCAAGGCATCCTCTGGTGATCGTATCTTTCAAGATGGGAGGTTTGGTGGAGCTTTTACCAGGATGGCAGGCTTTGCCAGCGCAGGCATAAGGCAGCTGTCACAGACTCTCCTCTTCCTTCTGCCTTCCTGCCTTCTCCTCTTCTCAGCTACCCATGTGCTCTGTTCATCTCAGACACTGAACCTCCAATGCAGCTACTACCTTTTCCCTCTTATTCATTGTCACCCACACTATTCTCTGTGCCTGGATGGCCACAGCATTTTGTTTCTGTCCTGGGGTTGAACTCAGAGCCGTGGACATGTTAGGTAAGCCCTGTATCCCAGAGTCCTTTTTACATTTGATTTTGAGAGTTTCTCTCTAATCTGGCAAGGCTGGCCTTAAACTTGACCCAGCAAGGCCTTGAACATTCAATCCTCCTGCCTCAGTGCTTGGGTTACCGACCTGAAGGCAACAGCGCTTTTCAGTACTATGTCCTGTAAACTGCTCCTGTCAAAGGAAACCCTAACAAAACCTCAAAACCTCTCCACTGGGCCTTTCTTCTGCTCTGTGCAATTCTCTGTAACACTCCACAGGGATTTGTTTCCCAAAATTCTCACCAAAGAGTGCCCAGCAACTGAACTCTGCAGGGTGTGGTAATGTAGGACAGGTAGCCCAGAACCTCAGGCTCTTTGCAGTGTTCTGGATTCTATTTAGAACTCATACAATGATCTGGCTCTCATTACGTGTGGTGGACAAGTTCACCCAAACTTTTTGAAAAGTTTTCTATTTTCCATCATTGAGCAAAACGCACATTTAAGCACGTCAGACTGGATGCTGCCTGTCTCGGACTCCCAAAGAGAATCAGTTCCCAGTTGTAGGGACTGCTGTGGGTTTTCCTTTGTAGTCATTTGTCTGTTCTGCACATAATGGCAAACCTGATAGCGGGCTACACAAAAGGGAAGCCTACCTGTTTTCTAATCAGGAAGACTTGGAACTCAGTTCTCTGTTTATTTCCTATCTGTGTGACTTCAGGCAAATGGCTTAGCCTCTCTGAGTTTCAGTTGCGTTATCTATAGATGGAGAGTTATGGGAATATCTATTCCACTGGATATGGGAGCATGAAATGAAATAGTGCCTGTAAAGTACCGAGTGTGTATCCGAAGATATTAACTAAATGATGTATAAAGACCTGCACATCTTCGTTGCTATGGTTTAGGTGTAGGTTGAGTGCCCCTCAAACATCTATATGTAAAGGTCTATATTAAGCTGGTGGTATTGGAAACCTCAGTGGACATTTAGGTAAGACATGAAAGAAGTTCCGTGGGTCATTAAGTTCATCTTGGAGAGAATTGCGATAGCCTATCTTATCTGCTTCCTCTGTTTCAGTTCAAGATGTAATTATTTGCTTCTACACACACTCCTCTGTTCTACACTGCCCTTGCCAGAGGCCAAATCCCCAGGGCTGCCCGATCTTAAATGAGAACCTCCAGACTAAGACAAAAATAAATCACTTCTCTTTATAAAGTTTAAAGACAAAAAGTACCCAGTGTGACTTGGATGTGAAGCGTTTGTCTTGGGTTCCTGTGTGTGAGCCTGGGCTCAGCTGGAGGTGCTATTTGGGGATGCCCTGCAGCCTCTGGGACACTGGCCCCAGCTAACAGAAGTGCTTTACTGGGGCCTGGCCTGGAAGTGATACCAGCTTCCTGAGGTCTCTGCTTCCTGTTCCACCAAGACATCAGAAGACTCCGCCACCTGTGTTCTGACCACCGTGAACCTCACCGTGAAGGATGAGACTGAGAAAGGATGTCTTTAGAACACGCCAAAGCCAGCTGCTTCTGTCATGAGCAGGGAAGTGATTCCCAGGGAACCCCTCAGTACAGTGCTCCTGATGAGGCAGAACTGCATCAGCCATGAACGAAAAAGAAAGGCCCCTCCCTGTAACTTACATTTTTTCTTTACTTTTAATGATGGTTCTTAAACGCTTTAACCTCCCTTCTGGCCCACCACCCATCTGAGGTAGTGGAAAGGTTATATTATGGTGAGGAGGAAGTGGACCTGCTTAGAAATGGTTCCTTGGAGCAAATCCCATCTGCATTGCCAGGAAACCAGAAGTTCAGTTCACAGTTCAGCAGCCACAGCTCAGTCCACTCACCAACAATTCATGGATACACCAGCAGTCCAGTTTGGTAGTGTCAAGACAGCACCAGCAGTGGCATGACCTAGCAGGAACAGCCAGGCCTCAGGAGAATGGGCATGAGTCAGCAGGAGGAAACAGGACCACCAGGGACTCCAGGAGAAGTTCTCTGCTGTGCCTCTCTCAGGAAAGCAAAGATCAGTGAAGACTCAAGACCAAGAAGCGTTACACAAGCCCAGCCCAGACTCCATCACTGTCCACTGGGTCCTATTTATACTCTCTCCAAGCATCACATGTCCTTCATGGCTCTTGCCTCATCACATGAGTCTGTCTTAGCAAAACTCCAGATGAGTCTGTATCAGCTGACATCATTCTGCCAATCGGTCCGAGTCCGTGGAAACTGCAAGAAACCACCAACAAACACACCACCAGAATTTTTTTGGTGCATTTCTCTCTATGGAGGGAGATTTATTTTGGCTCCTGGTTTGAGAAGATGCTGCCTGTCCTGTTGCAGAAGGCAGGGTAGATTTCATAGCATAGAGAACATAAGGCTGAGACTGCTCACATCGTAACAGCAGACAGGAATTGAAGAATGCTAGACCAGAACCTAGGGTAGATATAACCTTCAGGGACCACCCATATTAACTTACTTACACCAGAAAGGCCCCATGTTCCAGAGGGTCTATTACCTTTCAAAGCAGCACCACCAACCAGGGATCAAGAATCCAAACATATGTGCCTTATAATAGACAGTCATAGTTAAAAGCAAATGCCTACCTTCTTACAACCCAAAAGGCCTAATGTTGACATCAAGTTATTCGACTCCTTAAGGTTTTGGGCTGGAATATGGTGGCTAGAGAGGGCCATATTTGGGCCTTCGACCCAGATCTGCATCCTGTATCTTGCCAGCCCCACTTCTTTTACTAAGAACCCCCAGAAAATACTGAGGGAGAGCCCTCTGAGCCACTGTAGATAGCCGAAGTCTAGTTCCCCTTGATAAGTAACTGAGAGGAGCCCCGTCCTGCATCCAGAAGCACTGGGAACCCGTGGGTCGAAAATTTGAAAGTGCTGGATGTCCTAAGCATGGGGTTGACAGACTCAGGGACACTGAACATATAAATGGCCGCATGGTTGATATTTGCAGGTACTATGTCTTGATATGGTTTGAATGCATCCAAAGTTCATGTTTTTGTTCTTCCATGTGATGATGCTGAGAGAGGGTGGCTCTTTAAGAGATAGAATATGCTGGAAGGTGGTTAGTCACATGAGCACTTGTCCTCTGATGGCATTGACAAGCTTGTAATGGCCTCTTATGTCATCCTCTGCATGCAAACTTTCCACGTGCGTTTCTGCCACCACATTCTGACACAGCCAGAAGGCTGTCCTCAGAGGCCAAACTAATAGGGCTATTGATCTTTCAGCCCCCAACAACGGACTAAACTGAGAAAACCTCTCCTGTATGTATAACCCATCACCAGATATTCTATAGGATCGAGAGAGCGGTCTCTCTCTATATGATTCAGTTGCCATGGGGTAACTGACGGGCTGAGAACAAATGGCTACGACTGTGTTCCCACAGAACATCATTGGGACTCCAAAACCTGAATCCTATGTATCTGCCCCACTACATTAATCCTTTTGGTTTTTTATAATGACTGGGAAATAGAAAACCTTTCTCAGCTCATGTGCAGTAGGAAAACTGGGGCAGGGTAGTAGTTTGCATCCCCACAGTCTAGGAGGTAAGAAACTCAGGTCACCACCTCCCATTGTGCTGTGGACCTCACCTTGTATAGAGTAAGACCCTAGGACACAAAGCAGAGGCAAGGAGCCTCTCTATCCCATCCTCAGGATACTGCTGGAGATGCCTGCCAGGCTAATTAGAGGAGGCGGTGATGGGGAGAGTTGTTTGACTGTGATTCTGGTCCTGGATGCTTCCTGGCACCTGTCCGAGTTCTCTATTGCATTCTTTAGCCTGCCTTTTTCAATATCCTCAGAATTGTGAGATGTGACAGCTTCGTTTTCTCTGACAAACAGACCGTGGCTCGTCAACTACCTGATTTTTAGAAAACTCACTTCAGGGCCCACTGTGGAATTGTCTTCTCCCTACAGCTCTCCCACGGGACTCCTCCAAACAGCAATGATGGCATTCCAGCATCCAAGGCGACCCTGCTTTGACGCTGGGCTGATGCCAGGCTGAGGAAAAGTGCGTTACTTTTCATTTCCTCTCGGTGGCTGGGTTTAGGCTGTTGTCTTGAATGCTGGTCGATGTAGTTGCTGGATAATCTGTTTTCCGTTTGCTCGCTTACAAGCAATTTCAAAGGCTCTTGTGCAAATCATTGTTAGTCATCCCTATATTTAGCTTTGGGTTGAATCAATCTGATGGCTTCCAAACAGAGAGAGGAGAGAGAGAGAGAAAGAGGGGGCAATTTTGATATTTTGATAAAGGTGCCCTTTCCCTCAATTTCCACTTTAAAAAATAGAACTGTGCACTCCGGAGGTGGGTGTGATCTGCGGTAACAGATGCAGTCAAAGGAAATTATGTAAAAACCATACTTATGTCTAAGTGACCGTGCAGTGAGGAGCCACTTCCCTCTCTGTTTGGCTCAAATTACCATGGGAACAGTTTATGGCTTTGGAGAGGTGCTTGAGGGAGAATCACATCTGACAGACTACCTTCCACACAAGCCCTGCACAGCCTGACTGACAGAGCTTATTATCCATTCCTCCTGGAGCGTTGCTGGTCGCTCTGGAGACCCATCTCTCACTGCTAAAACTCGGGGTGCTTTCTGAGCCTGTGATAGTTAATAGGGGAGGAAAGCTAACCCACAGGTTAGTTTGGGTTAAAGGACATAGTCTAATCCTTCTTGTTCTTTAGTGTATAATAATTCAAACCATGTCCTGCCTGGCAAATTTGTTCAAAATGGGAAAATTCAAACTCTCAGAGCCCTTCCCCTGCCCTTCTGCCAAATTTCCTCTCTTCTCCCTTGACATTTCACCAGGTCAAGACACTCAGGAAGACATAGAAGACATTAGAAGTTCTGGGAACCCAGCTATGCCCCCCCCACCACCACATTGTCTTGTCCCTGTGGAGTCCTTCCTTCAGTTGTCTGTCTCCACCCTAGGTATCAGCAGGTGGTTGTCAGAAGATGCTGCATCCTAGATGGAGCTGGAGGATTCTCATCCTAGATGATGACCAGATCCAACCTAGATGATGCAGGATACCGAGGGCTGGGGGATGGAATTCAGTCATTCTAAAGGTTCTCCAAGGAGATTCAGACACATGGAGGATAGCCACTGTGTGATGACTGCCAGTTATGTTTAGAACCTGCATGCTTTTCCCAGCTCACCGTGTCATCCAATAGCTCCCTCAGAGCTCATACACAGGTGTCCATATGGAGCATTCCTATTTTATACTCTCCTTGATCTAGATAATTAGGCCCACAAAGCAGGAGATGTGTTTATTTTATTCACCCGGTACAGCACCTGCCAAGTTGTATTTGCCGCAGTCACAAATCAGTGGATGAGATATAGCTCTTGCCCATAAGAAATCATCCCTCAAGACTCTTTAGCTTGGTGTTCGTATTGTTTGTAGAGTCCCAGTCTCAACAGATTAGCTGACTGGGACTGCGTCTTCTCCACACAGCTTTGAAAGATCAATCTCTGCATAAGCTAAGTGGCCAAGGCTCTGCTTGCCCTGGAGAAACTGAGCCCTTTGCTGGGTCTTTGAGGGGACTGTATCTGTGCTCTCAACATTATGTGAACCTTCCTACTGAACTCATAGCCCCTAGGCACCTCCTCTCTCAACAGTTATATCCCGACTGTACTAACTATTATGTCTTCTCCCCCAACTAATCTCCCCATGGCAGGGTTCTCATTCCTGGATACCCAGTGGAAGCCTTTGGAATCCACTGGAAACCTTTTTGAAATGTCCTCTTTCATTCACAGAATGATATTATGTTTCCATCAGTCTCTGGGCACTATTCCAGGTCTCCAGGACTACTAATGCTCACTGGGTGACCACTGGGTCAAGGCCCGCTGTGCTAGAGAAGCCCAAGTACAGTCACACTTACCTGTCCTTTATATTGACTTATCAGCAGCCACAGTTGTAAGATTGACCAGCTAGCAAACCAGAGATATCATTGATTGAGCATTGACCGTGCTCAGTACTGACTGTGTGGCAATAGCTGTTCTAAGTGTTGCATTAATTATTAGCTCATTTAATTGTCACAATCCTAGTTGAGATAGTAATAGCTGATGCCTCTTTTGCTTTGTGGATATCCCAGGTCTGTGTTAAGTACACATCTGTTTATTTATAGCTAAGGCAAGCTGAAGCAGGGAGAGCCCAAGTCATTTGCCTGAGGAGAGGGACTGAGAAGGATGTTGGGAGGGGACAGCCACCCAGACAACCTGGCTTTAGAATTCAAGAGCCTCACCTATAAAGCCCAAGTGGGTCTGTGTGGAAAGATCTAGGAGAGGAGACCCTACGGTCAATGTGAGATGGATGGACACCTGTTGTGTGATTCACTCCATCTGAGGAGAAACATGACTTGGGTCAGAGCCGCTGATCACTGTGAGGGGTGAGGCCAGAAAGGGGCCTATGGTGGAATTTCTGCTTCAGGAGTAGACTAGGCTAAGCATTTGCTGTGTGACACACACTTCTGTTTCCTGACTTCTGAGGTGAACATGCTTATCCATAAGCTAGGAGGCCTCCTCAGAGGGGAAAATGGTCACCTTCCTCATCATTTACTCAGAAGACACAGAGACAAAGAAGGGCCACTTGGTTAGGGTGGGTTCTTTTTCCCTTTCGAAAGAGTGACTGGCTGGATGGTTCCAGTTATTGCCTTGAGGGGAAGCCTCAGGAACACAAGTGTTGACCACAGGCTAACTAAGCACCACTTGCTTGTCTTTCCCAACATCCACCCCTACCTCTATTGGAAATGTCCCTGCCTTTTGCCTAGTTGGTCTACCTGTGTCCTGATTTGAAAGATAAACAACTTAAACAAGTTAGTCAGCCACAAGATTTTTTTAGGCGTGAGGACGGCCTCTGTCCATTTAGGCTAATTTGATAGAAAGCCACAGACTAGATAACTTCTAAATGACAGAATTTTATTTCTCATTAATCAAGAAGCTAGAAGTCCAAGACCAAGGTGTAATTAGATTAAGGTTCTGGTTTATAGACAGCCATCTTTTTTTTCTCGGTATTTGTTCATACTGGGAAGGAAAGAGAGCTCTTTGAGGACTCTTTAATGAGGCCTTCATCATCATGATCCAACTGCTTGTCAGATATCTCAACACCAAATACCCCTTTACTGACAGCTTCTTAATTAAAGTATGAATTTGAGTGTGTATAAGGTCAAGCATTAGATGCCAATAGCATCTGAACCAGACCACCGAGATGGAGTTCTGAACTTTGGATGGAGCAATCTTTGTAAAAGAGGAGTGCTCTCAGCTGAGAACATAAGACGTAAACTGGAACACACTGTCAGCCATCTTGGCTTCACAAGGTAAGGACTGAATGGAAGATGAAGAGAGCAAGGAATGTGTCCTAAGGAGAGCTCCTTTACCTCGGGTCTACCTACATATCTCAGCTGTGGGGATCAGTATCATACTAAGTCAACTTATCTTAGTTAGTGTATGTATGCCTGTGTGCATGTGTGTACACATGTGTGCATGTGTATGTGTGCATGTGTGTGTTCACATGTGTGAGTGCATGCACATGCAGGTGCATATGCACATGTACATATATGCACATGGAGTCTACAGATCTTCCTCAGGTGTCTTTCTCAGGCTCACCTTACCTTATATTTTAAGACTGGGTTTTCTGTCAAAGGAGGAGCTCACAATTCAGACTAAGCCTGAGAAATATCTGCTCTGGCCTCTCTCCCACACTGGGGTAGCAAATGTGTGTTCCCTTGTACAGTTTTTTATCTGATGCTGGATTATCTGAACTCAGGTCCTCAAGCTTGAGCGACAAGTTGTCTCTGGTCTGAGATATCTCCCCTGCCCTGGAGCTGGGGTTCTGAACAGAACTGAGAAGGTTCTAACAGGAGCACCAAGCCCAGTGTTTCTTCACCCTGACTCAAGTCTCTCAGAGCCAGAGTGTCCATATCTATGAAATGAGAAGGATATTACCCACCTCACACAGCTGTTGTGGGAGTCAACAGCAATTCTGTGAAGTGTTAGCAAATGGTGGGTCAATGTAAGAGTCAGCCCATTTCACAGGTTCCAGACGAACTAAAGCTAACTAGGGTGTGTGGCATACAGCAAGAACTAAGAGAAGACGTAGAGCTACGAGAAGTGACCCTTGACTCAGTAAACAGAATATTAATTGGAAAAGAACAGTCAGCGAGAATCAGAAAACCTGAAGCCCAGTTACAAATTAGCAAGCAGTATGGACGCTTGTGAAACTCCCATGCTTCGAGTGCATGAGCGGAATGGGATTGCTCAGGATGTTGCCAGACTCCATTGAACTTTGCCCGCAGGGCCAGAAACTTCCAGCAATGGCACAGGTTGGAGATTGGAGCAATGGGTGGGAAACACCCTGGCCTGTCTGAAGCTCATCCCTTCTGGATCTGATTTTTTTTTAAAAGCCATTAATGTTTGTATCATTTTTATTCCTATTTTAATAATTTCTTCACTACTCAAAAATATCTTATTTTTCTTCCTTTTGCAGGAGTGTACAAATATCAAGAGTAAAACTGACCAGCTATGCCTGATAAACCATTGATTTGACATCAATATTTTGAACCCATTGAGATATGCCTGTCAGCTACACCATTGGTTATTGGTGATTTATTAAGCACCCACTGTATGCCCAGCACTATCCAGGAAATGTGGGAGAACAAAGGCAGCATAAGTGAGACAGGTTCCTAAGGAGTGGGTAACATTTGAGTATCTATCTGCAGGGTGCAGACTTGAGGCACAATACAATGTTGAAGAAGACGGAGATCAGGGTGGTCTCTTGTCAGAGGCAATGATTTATGGAAGAGAATGGACAAGAGGCCCATCGGAAGAAAAGGAATGGGAACTGGCAGTTGGGTCATGAGAAGCCATAGCCCAAGCAAGGTCTTTGTGACCTGAATACATGGAACCCTGTGAGTTCATCCTGACCAGGGCTTGCCACCTTATTCCTCAGGATGGCTTGGTTGACATGCTCAATTGCAGTCATAGGGAGGAAGGGAGTGGTGGATGCTGGGACAGGAGCATGTGTCTATTAAGGGAAGGAGAGGGAGAGGAGGAAGGGGGAGGGAAAAGGAAAGGGAGGAGCAAGGGAAGGGGGAAGGGGAGACAGGGAGGAGATGGAGAGAGATAGAGAGATAGAGAGATAGATAGAGAATTGGATTAGCATAGACTTCCTCAACAGAGATCCTTTCCTTGGCCTGGTCCTGAGTAGTCGGATGTGTACAAATTCTCTGGAAGTTCCACAGGTTCACCTTCTAACAGCCAGGGGTGATGGGTAGCTGAATGGTATAGGGTTTTATCAACACATAAGACAGATTCTTGTGGCATTCGAAAGCCTGAGACAAATCCTTGCTGGGTTGGAAAAGCTAGCTTGTAAGAATGGAAAGTCCAGCAAGTGAGATCCTCGAGGGTTCCTGACAGACTTAAACCTTTGGGATCTGGGCTGGGTTCCTCCCAGCTGAGCTGCCCCTGCAGGTAAACATCCTCTGTTAGCACCTGAGATGGCCTCCCACATCGCACTGCCAACCATGGGAGGAGTCTCCTTTCCTCAGATTGTATGCTGCTTTACCTAGTACATCTTCAACTGTGGAACAGAGAGTCAGGCAGCTGGCAGTTCCCAGTCACACCGCAGACGTACGTGTTCCTGAGATGGGGGACGTAACAAGGCCAGAGGAAGAAAGGTGTTTATGGAGCTGAGATAGTAACACCCCGGCCTCACCAAGAGCCATTGCCTCAAACTGCTTTAGTGAACAACAGCTCAAGTGTGCCATGTATATATAGAGAGAATGGGAGGGAAGGAGGGCATACAGTATCTGCTCCAGTCCTCGGCACCATAGTATAGCGGTGGTGGAACTCTCCTCTCTATAGGCACACTCTTGAACACTGACCCTTTGATCCCCGCAGATCCCCCAAAAGATGGGGGTCACTATCCCCTTTTCATAAAGAACTGAGAATGTGATTTTGAAGAAACATACTTCACAACAGGTGAAGGATTTGATTCCAGCCCAGGACTGCCAAGCCCGCAGCTCCCCCATGCTCCTTTATTATCCCAAGTGTCCAAGGCTAGGTCCAAGCATGGGACAAGCGCCATGAATGAGAGTCTGATACTGCATGACCCTCTGGGTTGCCATAACATGAAATGTGTTAGGAAGAGATCTACAGGCAGAAAGAAGCCAGGAATCTCCCAGGAGTCTGCAGATCAGAGCTTTACTGACTGTGACAAGGTAATACACATGATGTTTCCACAGCTCCACGTCTACCCTTAAGATGCTCTCTCCTCAAGGTTTCCAGTTCAGTCCATGATGGGCATCAGACTTGCTTTCTTACCGACAGAGGTGAAGTGTTCCAAGTTGTATAACCAATAGCATGGAGCATATGGTGACTTTGCTGGTATGCCAGATTTCTGCCCAAGAACACAGTCTAGACAGTGGTGGGAAAGTAGAGTTGAATAGGAAACTATTTCCTGTAGCGGTGAGTTTGTGCTACATGGCTTTGTGCTCCCGGTGATGGATCACACACATGAACCCACCCAGAAGCTATCTTTGGATCCATGAATGAATGACACACACACACATTAGCTTATTTTTAAAATGTCTTGGTTATCTCAAAGGCTGGGCACTCCTAAACCTTCCCCTGCTACCCCAGGCCCAATCTGGGAAGTGGCCAGTGGTCACTTATCCAAAATCTCACATGGCTGGTTGGCTTTATCTCCTGCTTCTCATGCGTCCCATCCTTCCTGAATACTTGGAGATTCTCTCCCACTTCTCTGTGTCCCTGCCCATGTAACTCTCAGGTCCTGCCCTACACCCAGCCATTGGCCGTTGGCATCTTCATTGATTGATCAAAAACCATTTGGGGACAAGGACCTTTAGCATTTGGATGCCAACGCTAAAGGGTTGAATCAAATCATTAGAACCAATCTCCAGCAATTTCCAACCAACTGACTGGGATCCTCGATCTACCCAGGCAGAATGAGGGGCAGTTCTTAAAGCACTGGCTTTTGGCTTTGTTATAACTGGATTTAACAGCAAGGGTGGTGGCGGCGGGCAGACAGGATCAGTAGCAGGAGGTGCCCTCTGGTATAATAGCTTTCATGCAGGCTCTGGGTATGAGACTTTTGTTTTCCAGAATCTTACAGCTCTCTAATAGGAGGCATAGGAAATCAGAGTTCCTCTACCCTTGGCTGAAGATGTGTTTAGCCCCAGCCCTAACCTGGACCCGTGTTATGGCTGGTGGCCTTGGATGTCCTAAAGACTCGACAGCTTTCTAGAACTCCGGCAACCTGGATCCACAGTTTCTCTTCCCTAGCTCCTTCTACACTCTTCAGCCTCAGTTTTCTGCCCTCTCTTGCTGTCCTTCTACTTCCGGCGCTGCCCCCTCTTGCCGTCCTCCTTTTTCCGGTGCCCTGGCTATTCACAATCACCCAGCTTCGTCAGCTTCATCATCTCCAGCTGCCAGCGAACTATGGCTCCAGTCCTGCCGCCCCTGCTACTGCTTTCTTGCTGTGTCCTTCATGCTTCCAGCTCTGCCTGTGCTGCACTCGTAAAAGCAGGCACGTTTTTAAAGGCCACATGGAAGAAGCCTTTTATTTGACCCAATGTTGCAATGCCCAGGGAGGCAGCACAGTAGGCTGTCTCCAGCTGAGTTCCTAAGAGCTTTAATAGTGTGCTTGTGTAGTGAGAGACGTGGGTGTTTGAACCAATTACAGCACCACACCACATGCTAATAGAGGTTTGTATCTGCACCAATCACGGCAGTTGCCTTGTTAGGCCACCAGGCAAATGTTCCTGTTTTAGCCTTGTTGGAAATAGTTCTAGGGTCACGTAGAGTTCACTGAGGCTTGTGATAGGAAAAAGTCTGCTACAAAGTGTTTGGAAAGCCATGGATGGGGCGGTGACTTTAAGACGTTGGTGGATCAGTAGCAGTCATTATATAGTTTTCTCGAGGTGTCCGAGGAGTGTTCAGGACAGCTGTTACTGGTGTGAGGGTAGTCCACCTGGCTGTTTGACTGAGCGTCCTTTTGTTTGAGGTAACCAAGACAACAAGGGATCACCCAACAGCTGCCAATCATGGAGCCCAATTGCCCGGTTTCTCACCATCTTTGCTTATTTGTGTGGAAACATACAGCATACCTTCAATAAGAACTAAAGAACTCATGATCTCAGCAGATGTAAAACTGTGCTTTGACCATGCTGAGCACTTGCTCAGTGCCCCAGGGATGGGTACGTCCCCCTTGTCTACCTTAAGACTAGTGTTCTCAGTTATCGGAAGAAAAATGTTATTCTGTTGCAATGGGATCGATTACTGTGGGGTAAAGCGGGCTGGCAGTCTGCATAGAAAGCCTCTGAGGCAGTGAACAGACACTAAGATCTAAACACTTGAGGGAAATTCTACAGACCCAGCAGGGACCAAGTAATGGGATCTGAGAAGTGAATCAGGGTTCCGGAGATGACCCTACACTGGGAAATGTGGTGTACTCAATTAGAGAAGAAACCACACTAGGGGTGTGGGGGAATCTTAGGCATTCTGTGGAGACCTCAGAAAGGCTGTGGGGTAAGGTAAAGGGCAGTGTAATCTGTCATACTGAAGTATAAAGCCAACCTATGGGACAGGGGAATCACCTCCCTGCCGAGGTAATGTTCAACACTCCCGAAGGAAGAGAATACAGTCTCTACAATGTCTCCTTCACAGCGCACAGCATACAATCTAGAATCGCCAGACAGGCGATAAGCGGGAAACATCACCTGATGCCAAGAGGAAAGTGGTCATCGGAGATGCAGAGATGGCAGAAGAGAGGACTCATAAGACAAACAACCTTAGAAAGCTATTCTGTACTTTTTTTCAGGAGTCTTAACAAACATGGGTATGATAAGTGAATAAATACGACTCATCACAGATTGACAGATATAAAAACTAACATGTGATGATTATGGTTTTAGAAGAAGATACAGGAAATGCTTCATTAAAATGCTGAAACTACAATGACAAAAACAAAACAAAACAAAACAAAAAACATTTCAAAGTTGAGGAAACACATCAAGTCCTCCAATCCTAATAAGTCCTGCAGCTCCTGAGCACTCTAAATAAAAATGGCCACATCTTCATATAGCACGGGAAACACACCCTCAAAACATTCAATTAAAAATAAGGTATTTTCAAACTACTCAGAAGCTAAGGAAAATTTTCAATATACTACATGATTAAGAAAATTAAAAGGTATCATTAATAGTGTCAGCGATTGGTTCTTGCCCAAGGAATGAGTCTCAAGTTGGGCCAGTCATTGGTTGGCCATTCCCTCAGTCTCTGCTCTGTTATGCTTGCAGGCAGGAGCATAGCATAACTGTCTTCTGAGAGGCCCCACCCAGCAACTGACTGAGACAGATGCAGAGACCCACAGTCAAACATTAGACAGAGCTCAGGGAGTCTTGTGGCAGAATTGGGGGTGGGAAGGATTGAGGAACCCAGAGGGGATAAAGACTCCACAGGAAGACCAACAGAGTTAACTAACCTGGACCCTTGGGGGCTCACAGAGACTGAACCACCAACCAAAGCGCATGTATGGTCTGGACCTAGGCCCATATGTAGCTCTTGTGCAGCTCAGTCTTCATGTGGGTCCCCACAACACCTGGAGCGGGGGCCGTCCCTGAATCTGTTGCCTGTAGATCCTGTTCCTGTAAGTGGGCTGCCTTGTCTAGCCTCAGTGGGAGAGGATGCGCCTAGTCCTGCAGTGACTTGATGTGGCAGGTGGTTTGGTGTGGGGGGTGTCTGGATGGGGGTGCTCTGGGGGAGGACTAGGAGGAGAGGGGCATCTGCAATCAGGATGTAAGGTGAATAAATTAATTAATCAATGGAAAGGAAAAAAAAAAGGAGAATTGAAAGAAACTCATTTTACCAAAGGAAAGTTAAACCAGATGAAACCTCAAATGTCCATGACATGAATACAGAGAGGAGGAATGAAGGGTGCAGCACCGTTTCTTTCTTTCAAAATAAACTTGCTTTTAAAATAAAGAAACATTAGCCAGGCGGTGGTGGCGCACGCCTTTAATCCCAACACCTGGGAGGCAGAGGCAGGAGGATTTCTGAGTTTGAGGCCAGCCTGGTCTACAGAGTGAGTTCCAGGACAGCCAGGACTACACAGAGAAACCCTGTCTCAAAAAAAACCAAAAAGAAACAAAAATTAAGAAACATTAAGAAAATGTCATCTGGACTATATATATTTGAAGTTAAAGTATAAACAAGTAGCACAAATATGGAAAGGATTCTTTCATGTTTATATGAAGTAAAATATTAACCACAGACTGTAAGATATAAATATATATGTGTACATATACATATCACAAACACACACACACACACAAAGAAGAGAGAGAGAGAGAGAGAGAGAGAGAGAGAGAGAGAGAGAGAGAGAGAGAGAGAGAGAGAGGTTGGTTCTTTCCATTACCTTTATATGAGTTTTGGAGACCAGACTCAGGTTATCATACTTGCATGACACCGTCTTAACCTCTGAACCGTCTTGCTGGCCATACATACATTAATCTTCACATTAACTGCTAAAACCTCAAGGTCAGTAGAGGAGATGCAATGGAACACTAAACACCATTCAACTAATTCCAAACAAGAAAGGAAGGGGAGAAGGAATACCAAACAGATGGTATAAAATGAATAAATAGAAAACAAATCATGATATTGGTTAAACATTTCAATTAAAAGTAGCTTGTCAGGCTGGATACAAGGGGAAGATTCATTTACATTATACTTATTAGACACACACTTTAAAAATAAAGGCACAGAGGAGTTAAAAGCCAATGAAGGTGGAAAGATAGATCCTGCCATCACTAATTATAAGAAAAATTGAGCGCTTATATTAATTTGTCAAGATAAATGCTGAGAAATGCTGTCAGGGACAAAGGAGCATTTTGTGATGATTAGGGGGTTGAAACATCTAAAAAGTCCTCCTAGATATTGGTGCAGTGTGTTCTATCACTGTGACAAGAGAGCCCAGAAAAACAAAGGAGGAAAGGCTGGGCTCACAGCTGCTTTCCAGGGCTGCATGGTCTCATTGTTTTCAGGGCACACAGGGCAGAGCACCTTTGCTGAAAGATGCTGTAAAGCAAAGTGACCATGGAAGAGAAGGAAGGTTGGGAGGGAGGGAAGGCAGGAGGGAGGAGGGACAAAGGGAAAGAGGGATCAGGAATACATGGATGGAAAATGTAATAAACCACTTTAAAAAGTCTCAATAGGTTTTTAAAGTGTTGGAAGAATAAAATCATCTTCTCCGACATCAAAAGAATTGAAATACTGATTAGTAATAAAATATCTAAAAATGTCCTAACGAATATTTGGAAATGAAGCTGAGTTCTGTGTGTGAAAGGAGAAAGGCAATTAGAAGTTAACATGGGGCTGAAGAGATGACTGGGTGGGTAAAGTGTGGGCTGCAGA
The DNA here is from genome assembly GCA_030674055.1 of Rhabdomys pumilio. Lineage (NCBI taxonomy): Eukaryota > Metazoa > Chordata > Mammalia > Rodentia > Muridae > Rhabdomys > Rhabdomys pumilio. Next base: position 27,401,020 of record JANHMN010000017.1, on the reverse strand, counting down.
ACTGTGGGTGAGTGAGTCCAGATCCCAGTCACCAATGTGAAACCTGCATGGCAGTGGGCATCTATAACCCCAATGCCACCAAAGTCAAAGCCAGCACTGCAGCGCGCATCTATAACCTCAACAGTTGAGGGCACAGAGAGGGAGATCTCAAGGGCTCACTGGCTGGCTGGTCTAGTTGAAGCTGTGAGCTCCAGATTCACCAAGAGACTGTCCTCCCAGTTAACGAGGGCCAGAGACATGATTCAATGGGTAAAGGCACCTATCCTGCAAGCCTGAAGACCTAAATTCAATCCCCAGAAAGCATGTAAAGGTGAAAGGAAAAATCCAACTTCATAATGTTATCTTCTGAACATGAGTGTTCTGAAATGCCTCCTATATACATCATACACACACTAATAATATTATTCAATAATAGTAATAATAGGGTGTAATACAATTGAGGAAGACTTCCAATGTTGGCCTGAGGCCTCGACATGTACATGTATGAGTGAGAGTGCCCACACACACACATGCATACACACAGTCACAGCAACAAAAGAAGTATTTCAAATTAATAAGATGTGTGACTACTTGTAACATGTAGCTTAGAGAGAAAGATCTAGAGGCAATTGACTATGTGAGAAAAAGAATAAAATTAAAACCAGGGATCTAATATACTGCTTGAAGGAGTTGGGGGAAATGATCAGATTAAATTTTAAAAAAATAGAAAAAAAAGATAATAAAATGAAATGATGAAAAGGAAAACAATAGAAGAAATCAATGATATTAAACTTTACAGCTAGGCTGATTGAAAGAGGGAGAGGCGGAGAGAAAATGCCAGTCTTAGAAGTCTGAGAAGAGCCATCACTACCAACCTTACAGACAGAACAGTGTAGAAATGTTAAGCCAATATTTTCAATATTTCAACATGAAATAGATTCCTTCAAAGACATACTACTAAGCTGAATTTAAAATAAATTTTAAAATTACTAACCTAAAGAAAACCAAACTTGCAACTAATAACTTTACTTCAAAATCCTACGATTACAAAGAACGCAGTGTAAAATAGTGAAAAATTTTTATTAATTTCTTATAAAAAATTAAACAAATATCTCCATTATCCCCTAGCAAATTTCATCCTTGGATATTATATAAAAATTAAAAAAACATATGTAGACCCATATAAATACCTGTGCATTTTTATCCATGATTTAAAAACAGAAACAACTGAAATGTCCTTTAAATGGCTAAAGAAATTCTGGAATATTCAAACAGAGACAGTTCAATAGCTAAATAAATGTCTAGTGTACCTGATCACATGCATAAATTTAAAAAAAAAGGGTATGGTATCAGAGTGAATAAAAAGAAGCCAAGCACAAAAGAGTGTGTCCTGTGTGGTTTCATTTACAGGAAGCTGGGAAATAAGCAAGTCCAACCTTAGATTGTCAACAACAGCCAGGGCACATGTGGCTTCTATAATATTATAGCCTCGCTGTCTTACAAACAACAGACATTTACGCATCTTGGTTCTGAAGGCTGGAAATGGAAGATCAAAGTGCCACCAGAGTCTTTTCTGGTGAGGACCATATTTTTGGTTCTGATTCATTAAATCACACTTTTCTAGCTTTCTTTGAGTTACTGTGATTAAAACATTCAGATGAAACCTAGAAGAGGGAAGGATTTATTTCAGCCCACAGTCCACATTGAAGGAAGTCAAGACAGATACTCAAGCAGAAGGCTGAAGCAAAAATCATGGAGAAAAGTTGCTTGGGGGCACACTGGCTTTCTCACTGGCTCATGCTCAGCCAGCTCTGTTATTGAGCCTAGGGAATGGTACTGCTCACAATGGGCTACACCTTCCTTACACCAATTAATAATCCAGACAATCCCTCACAGAAATACCCACAAGCCAACTTACTTGATTGAGGTTGCTTTTCTCAGACAACTAAGCTGTGCCAAATTGACCAGTTTAGGCAATTTCCTGTGTTTTATATAGTGGGAGGGGGAGGGAGACCTCTGGAGTCTCAATTCAAGGGTACTTATCCTACTTATGACAATCTTACCTTCATGATCTGATACACACACACATACACACACACACACACACACACACACACACACACACAC
>JANHMN010000017.1:27373906-27392451 GCA_030674055.1 Rhabdomys pumilio | reverse complement strand
CACACGCAGAGACACACATATAGACACACACACAAACACACAGGACTTTGTAAAATATGTGATCTGAGGATATTAGTAACTTAGACTAGAGTTAAAGAACTTGTGATTGCCAGCAGCAGTTGCCCAGGGACATCAGGATTACTTGGCAAATTACAGTCAACAAAGAATAGCTTGTGAATCTTGGGGGAAGCCACCAATGTATTCACCCATGTTTTTGATATGGCATGCACAAATCCATCATTCGAGGTGAAAAGGCCTCACTCTGGGCTTAATCATAAGCTCTGTAAAACACTGGCTGAGTGATACATGTCTCTCTACCCAAGAGAAACTTCTAGAAAACCAGAACCACCAATTAAATAATAGTGTTGGCAGTCTGGGAAGCTAGCTGTATGTGTAACCCCACAGTGATGAAATGGACCATCCGAGTCAGGATTCTCTGCATCAACGATGACATCAATCTTGAAACCACACAGAGTAAAGAGGGACCATCTCCCAGGCTGAGAGGGCTGGAACGCAGGATATCTGGTGATCCAGAACAAGTTCCAAACAGACTGAAAGGTTAAAATAAGGGAGGAAATGGAGCAATACCATTAAAGACTTCTTTAGTTAGGGTTTCTTCTGTAGTGATAAAATACCATGTCCAAGATTAGTTCAAGGAGGAAAGGGTTTATTTCATATTGTACTTCCAGATTATAGTCCATCACTGAGGGCAAACACTCAGAGACTCTAGAGGCACGTACTGAAACAGAGCCATGGAGGAGTGCTGTGTACCACTGGCATGTCCTCATGGTTTGCCTGACCAGCCTGCTTTCTGATAGCACCAAATGACCACTAGGTTAGAGGTGGCACCGTCCACAGTGAGCTGGGCCCTCCCACAGCAGCCATCAATCAAAAAATGCAAATGCATCACAGACTTGCCCACAGATCAATCTGGTATGGGCATCTTCTCAACTAATGTTCCTTCTTCCAGAGTGACTCCAACCTGTGTCAAATTGACATAAAGTAACCAGCACAGAGGCATGACAGTGTACAGGAAATAAATAGCACAGAGTGGGCTCAGTTCAGTTACCACACAAACGATCGAAGAGACAAGCAAAAATGATAGCATCAGCTTTCAAAGAACAGGGTGCAGAGTCACTGTTTGGTTAGTGTAAAGAATTACCTAAAATAGCACATTTTCAGCAGAGGGAAGTAGGACAGTGTGGGGTCTGTTAAGAGCGCTTGCTGCTCTTATAGAAAACCTAGGTTTGTTTCACGATCTCCACACAGTGATATTGATTCATCCGGTACATACGTATACTCATAATACAGGCGAAAGTCTCATAAAATTTTTTTATGACATAATCCATCTTAAGAAATAAAGGCAGTCTTGAAAGTATAAACATTTTATTTTATTAAGATTTCAAAAACTTCTCTGTGTGTGTGTGTGTGTGTGTGTGTGTGTGTGTGTGTGTGTGTGTGCGCGCGCGCGCGCGCATGCTTGCGCGTGTGGGTTTGTGCCTGTGTGAGGTGAGCATGGGTTCCCATGAAGTCAATAAGCTATCTGATTCCCTAGTACTAGGGTTACAGGCCACTGTGAACCACCTGCCTTGAGTGCTGGGAACCAAACTTGGGTCATCTGCAAGAGCACCACACGTGCTCTTAACTGCTAAGCCACCTCTATAGTCCTGGGCAATGATTTAAAATCAACTAGTATAAAAACACTCTGGTGAATAATGTAAACCTCATCTAAACTATCAGAGGAGATTGTGGCAATAGTGTGTCACCACAAACAGAATATCAATAAAAGATACAAAGTGGCACCTTCAACTGAAATCCTACCTTCCCATCTCATTTAGTTTAGCGTTGGCCAGCCGGAGAGCCCAACAAAATGCTGTACTGACAACCAGCCTGTGGTGGTTTGAACAGGAATGCCCTCCCCACCCCTATAGACTCATGTGTTTGAATGCTTGCCCATTGGGAGTGGCACTATTAGGAGGCGTGGCATTGGAGGAAGTGTGTCACTTTGTAGGTGGACTTTGAGGTCTCCTATGATGCACGAGATAGTCTGTTTCTGGCTGCCTGCAGAAGACAGTCCCCCTTCTGCTGACTGTAAAAAAATCTCTGCTCCTCCAGCACCATGTCTGCCTGGAAGCTGCCATGCTTCCCACCTTGATGATAATGGACTGAACCTCTGAACCTGTAAATATTTTCTTTTATAAGAGTTGCCTTGGTCATGGAGTCTCTTTGCAGCAATAAAACCATACCTAAGACTTTCCCCCCTGATAGTCACTATTTCCCCAGAGCCATTTCTCTTCAGGCTGAGGCCTGGCAGCCTATGACAGGTCTTTGCAGAACCAGCTCCTCAGAAAGGCTTTCTACTGGGTTTTTGGTTTCTCCTTCAGGCTCGCTGCTTCTCCGATGCTCTTGACTTGGCCCTAGCTGAGCCCTGTCCACCCATCTAGCTGGCCTTTGTACACATGTGACTTCAATCCTTTTGTCTTGTCTCCTTCATCCCATCTCTGGGATCTCTTCTAGGGGTTTTATCGCCCACTCATCTTAGCTCTAATAGATTTGCTTCCTATCCAAGCCTGGGGCAACCCTTGCCATGTCCCTCCATCTTGAAATGGCTTCATTTCCTCCTTAAAAGAGAGAGACCATGAAGATGCCTCCTCATCTTCAGCATTTCAGCGGGAGTGGGGGATGTTGTGGGTGTGGGGTGAGGTAGGGGAGTGGGTATGTGAGGAGAGTTCTGTGTGACTAGGAGTTACAGGGATTTTTCATTGGGGAAAAGCATTGGTAGAGAAGACAAGGAACGAGCAGCCTCTTGTCCCTGCAGCCTTCCTTCATCCCCAGGTCACATCTCCCTGCTTTATCTACAGCCACTTTGGAATGGCCCTCCCAGAAATCCATACTGAACACCTGATCCTGTTGATAGAAAGCTTTTCTTTCTTGCAGCTTTCGGGATGTTGAGAACATCTAATCTCATTTCTGAGACCCAGAAACCAGACTTCAAACTGCCCACCAAGCATTGCTTCCTGGGGTCTGGGAAGCTTTCATAGACTTTATCCCAATCCAAGTTTCAAAATGGAATTGTCCTGGTTTCATTTCTGTCGTGGGGATAAAATTGCCCTGACAAACAGCAACATGGAGGTGGGAAAGGTTTATGTGGCTTCCAATTTCAGGCCACTTCCATCACTGCAGAAACTCAAGTCACTAGTCACACATCATGTCCACAGTCAAGAACAGAGAGAACACGAGTCCTTCCTCCTTTGCTTCCTTTCACATTCCCTTCTACTATACTATTTAGGAACTCCTACCTAGGGATTATCGCTGCCTGTTTATGCAAAAAAACAAGAACAAGGAAGGACTTGTGGCTTACACAAGTACACATGCACCTGCGCCTACACTTACATTCATACCCCCCCCACACACACACACCTAGAGGGACACACACCCCTGCAGGGACACACACACTCCTTTGCAGGGACACACACACACCTTCAGGGACACACACACCCTTGCGGGACACACACACACATACACACACACCCCTGCAGGAACACACATACCTGCAGGAACACACACACACCTTCAGGAACACACATACACACCTGCAGGGACACACACACACACATACACCTGCAGGGACACACACACACACACACACACACACACACACACACACACACCCTTCCTCTTTCCAGTCCCTAAGTGAGTAGGAGGTTGGGAGCTACTGGAGCATTTTGTGCTGGTATCAGCAATGTGGTTTGTTAACCAGGAGGGAGATTTCTAGATAATTAGAATATTCTAATTTTCTGGGAAAAAAATATCATGAATTAAAAAACTTTCAAGCCATACTGTGCTTTTCCTTAAGGTAGATAGATGTTATATTGCTATTAAATGCCAGCCCTAAGCTGATGTAAATATGAGGCAGGATGTCATCTTTCTCACCTGCCAGCCATCTGTGGTACAACACTCTTCATTTTTCCACACTCAGCAACAGCTTGCCCACCTAAACTCTCTGTGCACTGCCTCTCTGTCACTGTGATAGACAGAAACCACAACATCGGCACCCTGCCAGTCACCTTGAAAACTCTGGACCAAGATGCCAGGCACACAGCTTGCAGGTGAGCCTTTTCAGGGGTGCATTCCCATTCCACATCTGGGTGGAGAAGGGTGTGGTTTGGATCTCTCATTGCTGTCAGAAGGAAAGTGGAAACAAATGTATTCATGTTACAAGTTGCAGGGTTGCAAGCAAGATCTACCACCGCAGCAAAAGAAACACATTCTCTCCTCTAGTTCCAAGAGTGATTTACTTATTCACAGAGAGATGGGCATGCTAGGTATAGTGTGTGTGTGTGTGTGTGTGTGTGTGTGTGTGTGTGTGTGTGTGTGTGTATGGTGAAAGCTTGATTTAAAAGTGGTGTTTGCAGTCCTATTAAAGTTCAGTCTTGATGGCAGAGCCAGAGCTGGAGGCAAAATCATGAAAGTACAAAATGCACCTGAGAGATAATAGATGTCCAGAAGGAAGCAGGGATACAAACCCACAGGGCTGGGGGAGGGGAGACATGCCACAGGGGTGGGTGAAACCAATACCTAAGGTGCCAACTCAGGCACTTCTCTGTCATGACTTGGAGATGTGTGACTGTCCCCCAGGGACTCCTCAGTTGGAAGCTTGCTCTCCAGCATGACTGCACTGAGTGGGGAATCTCTCAAATATGAGACTCAATGGGAGTGAGCAAGGTCACAGGTCACTCTCTTGCGCTCCCTCTTGGAAGGAATCAATGCTGATTTTTTATTCATTATTTTTTTATTGGATATTATATTTACATTTCAGATTTTATCCCCTTACCCCATTCCCCCCAGCACCCAGGAACCTCCTATCTCATCTCCCCTCCTCCTGCCTCCATGAGGATGTACCCCCACCTACCCCCAACTCCCACCTCCCCACCCTCTAAATTCCCACCCCCCCCACTCAGTGTTCAGCCTTCATGGGACCAAAGATCTCCTCTCCCACCTATGTCCAACAAGGCCATTCTCCCCTACATATACAGCTGGAGTCATGGGTCCCTCCCTATGTGCTCCCAGACTGGTGGTTTAGACCCTGGGGAGCTCTGGTTGGTTGGTATTGTTGTTCTCCTCATGGGGCCACAAACCCTTTCAGCTCCTTCAGTCTTCTCTCTAACTCCTCCATTGGGAACCCCTTGATCAGATCAATGGTTAGCTGTCTACAGATTCAATGTAATCCCCATCAAAATTCCAAATCTATTCTTCTTAGAGATAGAAAGAGCAATTTGCAAATTCATTTGGAATAACAAAAAACCCAGGATATCAAGAACTATTCTCAGCAGTAAAAGAACTTCTGGAGGAATCACCATCCCTGACCTCAAACTGTACTACAGAGCAATAGTGATAAAAACTGTATGGTATTGGTACAGAGACAGGCAGGAAGATCAATGGAATAGAACTGAAGATCCAGAAATGAACCCACACACCTATGATCACTTGATTTTTGACAAAGAATCTAAAACCATCCAGTGGAAAAAGGACAACATTTTCAACAAATGGTGCTGGTTCAACTGGAGGTCAACATGTAGAAGAATGCAAATCAATCCATTCTTATCCCCTTGTACAAAGCTCAAGTCCAAGTGGATAAAAGACCGTCACATAAAACCAGATACACTGAAACTAATAGAAGAGAAGGTGGGGAAGACCCTCGATTACCTAGACACAGGGGGAAAGTTCCTAAACAGAACACCAATGGCTTATGCTCTAAGATCAAGAATTGACAAATGGGACCTCATAAAATTGCAAAGCTTCTGTAAGGCAAAGGACACTGTCAATAGGACAAAATGGCAACCAACAGATTGGGAAAAGATCATTACCAATTCTACATCTGATAGAGGGCTAATATCCAATATATACAAAGAACTCAAGAAATTAGACTCTAGACAACCAAATAACCCTATTAAAATGGGGTACAGAGCTAAACAAAGAATTCTCAACTGAGGAAACTTGAATGGCCGAGAAGCACCTTAAGAAATTTTCAACATCCTTAGTCATCAGGGAAATGCAAATCAAAACAACCCTGAGATTCCATCTCACACCAGTCAGAATGCTGATCTTAACAAAGTGAGATAGTGTCCTCAAGAACAAGGTGCTGTGAAGAGTTTAACCTCCAAGTCACTCTGGCTTCTGGTCTAATCATGTGATCGGTCCCTCTTGTACACACCCTTAGCATGATATGTCAGCCGTTCAATAATACAGCCAGCAGCTTCACAGAAAGCTAACCTTTGGTTGTCCTGTCTTGGATTTTCAGCCTCCAGAGCTGTGAGCCAAAGGAACCACTTTGCTTCATAAAACTCCCAATTTCTACGATTTTTTTGATAGCAACAACAAAAATATGATACGGCCTCAGTGTGTACTTCCTGAAGCTTAGGATATAGCCATCTTGGATCTTATCATTTCCTTCAGATCTCTCTCTCTCTCTCTCTCTCTCTCTCTCTCTCTCTCTCTCTCTCTCCCTCTCCCTCTCCCTCTCTTTCTCTCTCTGTGTGTGTGGGGGGCAAGTTTGCCTTTTTGTGAGCATGTATGTGTGCGATGCTTGTGTGTGGTGTGAGGTGATTTGCACTCTGTCTCACACATTGTGCTAAGGTCTCCCTTTTGAACCCAGAGCTCACCAGCATTTCCAGGCAACCCCTATTTCCATCTCCCAAGTGCTGGGATTTCAAGAATGCTGCCTTGCCTGTCATCATTTATGTGGGTGCTCAGAATCCTAACATCAGGCTTCACGCTTACATGGCAAGTACCCTATGCACACCCCCAGTCATCTCCATAGCCCTAGAGAAATTCAACTCTTAGCAGGGTGTACTGGCTGGTTTTGTGTCAACTTGACACAAGCTGGCATTATCACAGAGAAAGGAGCCTCCCTTGAGGAAATGCCTCCATGAGACCCAGCTGTAAGGCATTTTCTCAATTAATGATCAAGCGAGGAGGGCCCCTTGTTAGTGGGGCCATCCCTGGGCTGGTAGTCTTGGGTTCCAAAGAAAGCAAACTGAGCAAGCCAGGGGAAGCAAGCCAGTAAGTAACATCCCTCCATGGCCTCTGCATCAGCTCCTGATTCCTGACCTGCTTGAGTTCTAGTCCTGACTTCCTTTGGTGATGAACAGCAATGTGGAAGTGTAAGCTGAGTAAACCCTTTCCTCCCCAACTTGCTTCTTGGTCATGATATTTGTGCAGGAATAGAAACCCTAAGACAGAGGGTGAAGAAGAATTGAGGAAGGGGGATTCTCTACACAACATAACATTTTCTCTGTGAATTATCTATCGTGTAGTGTCCAGCCTAGATGCTGGTACTGCCTTCAAGTTTGAGAGAAGCTCCAACATTGTCCTCATAGCCAGCCACCTGGGGGATCTTCCCAAGAGGGGCCAGCAAACAGTCCAGTGTCCAGTAGAAAGTTGTTTGTTTCATTCAGAATCTACTTTTAAAAAGTATCCACAGCAAGATAACCATCCTTCTAGTTGCCTCCATATGTGGAAGGACTGTCTTTCAGGTCCACATAATACACTGAGGCTGAGCTGGGGAGCAGGGGTGCCTCATGCCCATGGCAGTCCTGCAAGCTGGAGCACTTCCAGTTGTTGCTTGACTCCAGACTCAGACTCCTACACCAGCTCCCAGCTTCACTGACTAGCTGGCAAGTCTGAGTGGGCATCCAGCTTGCCAGGATGCTCTCTCTCTCCTCTCCTCTTGGGGACACGGCTTATAAGATGTTGGTGGCATTTTAAAGGTGTTCTCTCAGCACTCATCTGAAAGTGCCTGAGGCACATGCGTGTGCAAAGTGCCTAGAAGGAAGTCGGTCAAATAGGTTGTGGGTGTGATCTTTCTACACATTGGTCTCTGCCTCTTCCCAACTCCATGTGACTGTCTCTGCTTCTCTCAGCCAAGAGATGGCACCAGCTCAGCCTGGCTAACCGCACATCTTTACCTGACAAACTGATAGGTCAGCTGCTGCATCAACATGGGTCCAGGACCTCTCGACCCTCCACAGGTTGCTCTTGCCTCTGGAAATAGTCTCTGTCGGATGGTGGAGAGAGTTTGGTCATCTTTACCTCCTCCTAGATAAAGTCTTCCTAAGAATGAAGCCAATGGGAAGAAGACCAAACAAGAGAGGCCAGAGGATCCCTTCAGAGCCCTAGGATTCAGTCAAATCATGAGCCAACACTATCTTGAAACATTCCCATTGTGGAAGTTTATATCCACTTTAGGCTGCACCTCTGTCTCTTGCCACTAACAGTCCTGGCAAACTCATGCTACCCTCTCCATGTTATTTAGAAGACAGGCCTCTAAGTAACGACAAAAGGAGCAGCCAATTCTGCTTATCATTATACATCAGATCACCCTGTAGGGAGTCTGGGTCCTACCTAGTGGAGATTCTCATTCAGTAGACCTGGGTGTGGTCTGCACTTCTTGCTGTTTCAGAGAGTAGAGAATAGTGAAACAGACACTTCCAGGAGATCCATTATTGAGGTGGGGGAAGGAGGCTTGGCTTCTATAGAGTCACGGAAGGGCCATCACAGAGTGACTAGATTTATCGGATAATGACCTTCAACGTGAAGAAGGCAGGGATCTGCCTTGGCATTTAATACTAGGAAACCATTATCATCTACCCTTTAGGCTCATTCTATGCCTGGCAGTGGTTGCTTCCTGTTTTGTCTGCCCTGCATAGATAGCAGTTCTTGTGTATCCTGTGCCCAGCCTGGCCAATCCTGACTGAACCCACTCTCCACAACACACACAGCATCTTTCTGCCTGTCTCTTATCCACTGGGGTCTTTCCCCAGCCCCAGGCTAAGCTTCTCATTTCTGTATAAGGAATTTTACAATAACGTCTTCATTTAGCTATTTCTTTCTCGTGCATAATGCTTAGTGCCATCAGTGCCATAGAATCCGGAATCACTTGGGAGACAAGCTTCTGGCCATGCCTATGGGGGAATTGCTTTGATTAGGTTAATCAAATCGAGATGACTTGTCTGTTGTGAGTGGTACTCATTCCCAGGCCTGGTGACCTAGACTATATAATATGAAAGAAGTCAGCTGATCTCTGCATTCATGACCATGGCTGTCATGTGACAAGCTCTCTCAGGCTCCTGCTGTGGCGATCTCTCCACTATGATCCACTCTAACCTGAGACTGAGAGCTAAAACGGACCCCTTCCTTTTTTGTTAGGGTGTCTTACCAAAGCACAGGAAAAGATGCTAAGACGCCATGACTGAAGGAGACTGACGGAGAAAACTAGAAATCCCTTTATGCTGTGGTTCAGAGGGAGGCAAGTGAGAGGCAGGTGTTCTTTCTGATCTGAGCGCTGTTTTAACTCTGACCATGGCCGCAGTGTTCAGGTCAATCTCTCATTCAAAGAGCTGGACCCTGGCTCCAGGATCTTATCACTTCTTATGTCTCAGCCTCACTCAAGCGTATGCCTGGTACCTTCTGCTTCCCAGAATCTCAACACCTACCCCCCTCAACTTGTGAGCACAGACTATAGGTCCATGGCTAAAAGCCAACACAACCCTTTGGAAATAGTTGCCGGGCATGTGGAGAAAAGCTAGATCCTTAGCCATAGACCAGCAGAACCTAACTAACCCTCTACCGCTGGGCAGGGACTCGGCATTTGACTGTACTGTTCTCCTGAACACTGAAGGTTGGAGCCTTTTAACCAAACAGCAGGGCCCTGAGCAAGGAACACAGAGGAGAGTGAGGCTGTCATGCTGCCAAATTGTCCCCCTACACAGGTAATCGGGCAGGAGCCCTCAGATGAAAGGCAGGCAGGAAGTGCTGGGCCTTTGACTAGGTGGTGTTTCAGAAGTCTCTGTTTTGAACACCCTGAATTTGGAGGGCTGAAAACAGTGATTATTTTTGCCCTCGTTAGCTATCTTCTCCTCCTGTTTAGCGTTCAATCATTGTCAGAAGAGCACGTCACCCCACTCCTCCCTGGCCTGACCTCATACAATAGCCTCTAAAAATAGGGCTTTGCCTCCAAGTTCTTGATGTTCTCTCTCTCTCTCTCTCTCTCTATCTATATATATATATATATATTAATTGACGGTCCATTCTAGCTTGTCTGTGAACATCCATTTTGCTTTTCCATTTCCTAAAATAACCTTTCACATTCCCCTCTGAATGATTTCTCATTTTCCTCATGAGCACAGAGGCTCTGTGCTGGTCAGAGCTGATATGCTCTGACAACCAAGCCCTACTTCCTGAGTTTTCTATTTCAACTCACGATTCAGAGGAACAATGCAGACCTAGAACCTTCTTGGCAAACGTTTCATTTGCCTGCAGATGTGAATACACCACCTTGTGCCCACTTTCCGTGTTAACCTAATCGTAGAGACATTTAGAGAGGGACCTGTCTGGGGTCTAAGTGTTATCTCTAAAGATGAGGCACACACCCCAGCCCTGAGATGGGAATTCATTGGAAGGGAGACCGCAGAGTGACTTCGCAGAAGGAATGTGCCAGGGAGGCGTATTGATTCAGTGTGAGCCCTGGAAATGGCATTCCTCTGCTGGATGCTGGGAAGTTCTCATGGGCAGACATATTGCTGCCTTGGCATGATAGCGGATCCTAACGCCCTAAATAGCACGGCTCCTTTTAAAAATCCCTCTGGCATCTGCCCACAGCACCCACACCCAGGAAATGGTGGGTGGGGTCTGTTTGCACCCACTGCGGTGAGCTAGAACAAGTTCACTCCCTCAGGAGAGGAGTATCTGCGAGGCAACTCTTGCAAAAACACAGAAGGGCAGATCTTCTGTGGAACCATTCCATTCACTTTGGCTTTCCCTTCTGTGGCTGGGGCCCTGCTGTGACTATGCATATGCTGTTGCCCAGGCCCACATGGTGAGGTGTTCCCAGCCCCCACTAATGCAAAGCCGCCTTCATCTGCTCATCAGCTCTACCCCCTCCCTAACCCTGCATCTGAAGGCCAACATGTCCTAGACCCACGATGGGCTCACTGCAGGACCAAGACTTCCAATTCTTCTGCAGCCTATGTCTGACTACTCTCTTCCTGCAGCCCTGTGCCCAGCAGGTTCTGGGGAGATGGATTCAGCAGGATACAGCCGACTCTGTAATGGGTCCTGTCATCCTGGGAAGCCTTGGTCAGTCACATCAACCCAGACTAGCATCTATTATCTAAAGGCTTTTCAAAGTCCCCTCTTTTTTGTGCATCCCTGCCTATGCCATCTGTTGGACAGCTGCTCCTACACAAGGAAATTCATGAGCAAGAGAGATTTTTTTTTTTTTTTAAATCTAGCCTGGTACAAAAAGCAAATAGCTTATATAGAAGTCTTGTGTCTTTCCACTCTGTGGTTCACCTGGGACAATGCACACCAACTTTCCGAAGACAGAGATATACACACAATCACATGGATACCAACTCTCATTTATGCAAGGCTGTGGAAGACCTGTATGAAACCTTTACTCATTCCTCATGAGTCAGCGAGCTGAGCAGGCCTCAGAAGTTTCTTCTGTCTTCTTTGGGGTGTCTCATGGCCCTAGGCTCAGGTTGCTGGGATGTCCTGAATGGCTTCATCCACATATAACCATGTATGGTTAGAAGGCTGGGGTAACTGGGCCTTCTCGTTCAGTTCACATGATCACCCATATGGCTAATTTGGGCTCATTGTGGGTTGGTGGCCCTCTCTGGAAACTACTTGCAATTGATGCCTGTTGGCCAAGGGAAAATCAGTTTTCTCTAATGGAATGTCACAGGGTATATCAACCATACTGCCGGGCAGGCTCCATGCCCAGGGGTCACTGGCCAGCATGGGAGCAAGTGTTCTTAGAGGGCAAGCTCTACTGTGCCTCCACCCCCCTCCTGCTGCCATCCCTCTGTGCTTTGGATGAGCCAAGGATATTCTAGAGAGCATGGGAAGGCGATATTTCTTGAGCATTTTCAAATGTAGCAGTCTATCACCAGCAATCCTTCCACAGATCCACGCAGGGACAGCCAAGTCTGGTGTACATTAACTAGAGAAGCAGATTTTGGTGTTCCCTTGTCTCAGGGGAAGGAAACTAGGGCAGCCACAGATCCACTTGTGGAAAAGAAGATGTGACCAGCTCTCCAGGACGGGAACTTTCTCATTAGCACTTAACGAAGCTTGAGCACATTTTTTTATTTTTATTTATTTTTTTTGCTCTGTTTTCTTTGCGTTCAGCGATTCTAAATAATATTTTATCAGAAGAGGTCAGGAGCACTTGGAGTAGTACGGTTGTAGACGTAATATTTTAATGGGAAAATAATACATGCACACATCCCAGTTTAGTGTTTGCTGTGTCTGCATCCCCAGATCTCATGGACAGCACTTATTTTCACTCCCTCTGGCCCACATTCCTCTTCCCGCTTCCTGCTCTGGGGGAAGGAGACTGCCAAGTTTGCAAATCAGTCCCTCGGTTACTGGGAAACACAGATCCTCATCAGGAGTCGGTCCTACAAGCTATTATTTTCCACACAAAAATAATCCAGGTACCTCTCACCTCCTCCCTTGGCCACAAGTATCTATGATGCTCACGAATCAACGAGCTGAGAAGGCCTCAGAAGTTTCTTCTGTCTTCTTTGGGGTGTCTCATGGCCCTAAGCTCAGGTTGCTGGGATGTCCTGGATGGCTTTATCCACATACAATAACCATGTGTGGTTAGACAGCTGGGGTGACTGGTCTTCTCATTCAGTTCACATGGTCACCATTCAAAAAAAAAAAAAAACCCTTATGAAATGGAGCATTTGCTTTGCTCTCTGGTAGAACTGAAATCCTCGAAGAACAAGATGAAGAAGAAAACTTATTTTTAAAAGTAAGAGTTAAGAATTCAAGACAAGCCATATATGAATATTATGTAAAACAGCTTAAGAAAAGCAAGGTGAGCATAAGTTATTTTTTTCAACCTTCTTCTTATGCCTGGGAAGATGGCTTAGTTAGTAAAGCGCTCGCCATGCAAGCATGGGGACCTGGATTTAATACCTAGAAACCACATTAAAAAAAAAAAAAGCCAGGCATAATGGCACACATTGTAATAATCCCAGCTCCTGGGAGGTAGAGAGAGTGGATCCCTGGTGATTGCTAGCCAGACAGCCTAGCCTATACAGTGAATTCCAGGCTAATGAGACACTCTGTCTCAGAAATCACAAGGCAGATAGCTCCAAGGAATGATACCTAAGGTTGACCTCTGGCTTCATACATCTGCATGTGCACACATATTACCTACTCTCTCACACACACATATACAGAGACACTAACAAATAGTAATAATAATAGATATAAATAAACCCCTTTTTCTTTTAGAAAAATAAAAACATACAATTTGTCCGAATAGTATATTGTGTGTTTATAATCCGTCTTCAGTATGGTGACAATCACCTCATAAACCCATCATAGTAGTGTGGGCGCAAGCAGCGCTACGTGTTCATAGCTTATCTTTAGTTTTACCCTTACATACCTCTAGATAATTGTGAGGTACATCTCAGACACCACACCATCCCCTCTGTAAATATCTCCAATAACTGGTGAAATAATGGAACTAGATGAAAAGAACCAGGCCAAAGACAGGCACTTAATGATTCTAT
This sequence comes from Rhabdomys pumilio, assembly GCA_030674055.1. Lineage (NCBI taxonomy): Eukaryota > Metazoa > Chordata > Mammalia > Rodentia > Muridae > Rhabdomys > Rhabdomys pumilio. The sequence goes on along the minus strand of JANHMN010000017.1, from coordinate 27,378,856 downwards.
GTGTTGAGAATTCTGTAACTGCAAACTCAGCTCTATTGACAGGAAGTAAGTCAGAGGCTGGGGACAGGCCTGGGAGAGGCAAGGGTTATGGTTTGTATATGCTCAGCCCAGGGAATAGCACTATTAGAAGGTGTGGCCCTGTTAGAGTAGGTGTGGCCCTGTTGGAGTAGGTGTGTCACTGTGGGTGTGGACTTTAAGATCCTCATCCTAGCTGCCTGAAAGTCAGTATTCTACTTTCAAGTATTCATCAGATGAAGATGTAGAACTCTCAGCTCCTCCTGCACCATGCCTGCCTAGATGTTGCCATGCTCCTGCCTTGATGATAATGGACTGAACCTCTGAACCTGTAATCCAGCTCCAATTAAATGTTGTCCTTATAGGAGCTGCCTTGGTCATGGTGTCTGTTCACAGCAATAAAACCCTAACTAAGACAGCAAGAGAGAGGGGAATTATGAAAGTACATGAAGGAAAAACTTTAGTTGTGACACGTGTGTTCACAACTGTGTTCACTGTCTTGACCCTGTGATACATTTACAGGTAGCTTCAGATGTCACAGTTCAACAGACTAGATTGGTTGACATTAGGTAGTTAATTCTATATCAATTATGCCTCAATAAATCAATCTTTAAGTAATATATTTAGGTTGATGGTTGATAGCATTTTTAGTGAAAAAAAAAAAAAACAATCATGAGTTTAGGAACTAAGGGCGATGTTTAAAATAGTTTTCATTATCCTTTGAATTGCGGTGGCATAAATACTTCAGAGTGTGTGTTCCTGTCAGCAATGACTTTCAGGGTCTGTTAACAGTCTTTTAAATGATCTCCTTTTCTTTTTGTTGAGGTATAAGTGCCTGTGTGAGTCTATAGAGGTACCTGCAGAAGACAGAAGAGGGTGTCAGATCTCTGGAAGTAGCGTTACAACCCTTGTGAGCTGCCCTGGATGGGTGTTGGGAGCTGAACTCAAGTCCTCTGGAAGAACAGCAAACCATCTTAACCCATGAGCCAGCTCTCCAGGCCCCGATATAAAAATTTTTCAAGCCCTTGTTTCTCACAGAATTTTGTTTTTGACATAACAAGTGTCTAAGAGATTTATTTCTTTTTAAAAAGTTTTAGTTAAAAGAAATGTTTTTGTCTCTTGATTCACTGCCAGCACAGTATGACCACAGGGTTCTCCTTATCTATTTCCATTTTGATAAATTGGTTGCAATTTTCATTATAGGAATTATATGATAAGTGTTCACTGATGCTCCATGAACCTTGAAGGAGGGCAAATTCTCCGTTTTTAGTATGTAGATCTCAACGTGTATTAAACGCTAGCTTTCTTTGGATCTGCCTGGTTTAATCTGACATAAATCTGGAAATGTTCCCACCGTCCTCATATCCCCATGTCTTCCCGCAGCCTCGGTAACTTACCTGTGACTCTGTGGCTATGTGATTTTTGTGCTCACGTATTTCTTGAGAGCGTTGTTATGCAATATATCCTTTAGCTCTCTGACGGTCCCTTCTCTGTCGTATGTGGCCTGAAAGTCACCCGTCCTCATGGGTGTGTTGGTGTATGTTCCTTAATGTGGTAGATGAGAGCATCTAAGACCTGTCATGTGATTTCATTCTCTGTATAGTCGTTTAGAATCTTTCACCAGATCAAATGAGAGAAGAAAGAAAAAGAAAGGAGGAAAAGCTGGAGAGACAGACATAGGAAGAAGAGAATTAAGTCCTGATATTTAGCATAAAAGTAGCATCCCTTCTCTCCTTTCTGTCTCTGCTATGGTTAATACAGTCATTATTGGTTTTTTTGTTTTTGTTTTTGTTTTGTTTTTTTTTACTTTGAACCTCAATACTTGGCATGCTGCTATGGTATTAGAAGTTTGGTCTCCAGGGTGGTGCTATGAGTTCCTGAAGTGCCTCTAGGTGGTGAGGTTCCCATTGGGAGGTCACAAGGTTGGACAAGCCTTGATTTCCTCTTCTCCTGCATGTGGTCACATGTGCCGGCCACCATGAGCTCTTCAGCAGAGCCAAGCTGATTCAGACACAATGTCCTTGAACATCTAGAGTTTAATCAGCTTCGGGTGTTTTGCTATAGTAACAGAAAATATGTCTGATATTTTACTGTAGCTTTAAACCCTTGCTTTTGTCATTGACTTTATTGATGCATTAATTACTCTAGTTCCTGCCACTGTCACCTCTCTTGTCCTGACTTTTGTCTTATTATTTCTACCTTGTCAGGACACAGAGTATTTATGTTCTATCATGAGTTCTAGTCACCCAGTTATATTAGCTTCATACCTAAGCCTAGTCAATTTCTTTTTTTAAGTCAGACTCTTGGCTAATGTTTCCTTAAGTCAGTTCTCAGTTGGTCAAAGTTCATTCTCTGGTTGTTCCCTCTGGAGGGTTCAGAACCATGCTTTCTGAGCTCTCGTATGTTCCAAGCTTTTCTCTCCGGGAGAGCGTGTGTGTTCACAGTGTTTTTCCATAGCCTTTATAATTGCGGAACAGCTTGGGTGATATAAAATTCTTGCTTTGCACTTTCCTTAAATATCTTCTAAATGTTTCTCTGTCCTCTTCTCTCGGTGAATGCTGTTTTGATGAAATCCGAGTTTGCCCTGAGTTTTGTTCTCCTTGTGCACAATTTAATGTGTTGCGCTTACCTCTCCAAATGATACGCCATCTTATAGGTCTAGCAGCGTTGCAGACTGCGCCTCACGTGGAAGCCACGTAAGACAAAGCTTCCAGGTAAAAGGCACATAAACAACCAATAAGTAGGGAAATGTTTCTGAGTTATGTTCTAGAATAGATTGTGTGTCACAGTCTATTGTTTTAGCTTCCAAGAGACTCTGATATCCCAGTTCCTTTGCCTCCTTGATCTCACCCTGAAATTCTCAACCATCAGCACTAACCTCTCTCATGTCCCTCTGGCCCCTCACCCTGATCAGTGCCTTCTGCACTGACTCTGCTCCCTCGTGTGCTTCTGCTTCCCTCCTGAGTCCTCTCTTACCACCTCCCCTTACCTCATCCTTCACTTTCATCTCGAACTGCATTGTGTAGTTTCCCTCCACTGATCAAGTTATTGTGTCAATGTGCCTTCCTTTCCTTTCTCATCCAAAGTGGAACAGGGAATATTTTTCTAGTGTGTGTTCTGTTTCTGTAACTGAGTTTTGCTTTGGAAAAATGCTGGTCTCGTGGCCGTCCAGTCTTTTAAATTACTTATAGGATATGTGGATTGGACCCTTTCTACCAAGACAAGGGCATCCCATGAGAATTTTTTAATCCTTAAATATCTCTTTCTGTTTCCAAGGGAACAAGTGGTTTTTCTCAGAAAAACTGTGTGTTCTTTACAGAGCCTGGTCATAGCAACTTCTCTGAATCAAAGGTGTGTAACAGTCTTCTCCTAGGCTTATAACCTTTATGAGTCTTCTCCCAGTCAGTACAAGCAAAGGGACAGAGAGCACCCTGCCTCCAGAACAGCTGCTTCTATTCGCTCTAAGGTTGCTGCAGCGGGGTCCACCTGCTCCTGCATCTCTTCTTGTGAACTTTTTGTTCCATGCCGCTTTTGCACATGTTTGGGAGTCTACAAATGACATGCCTCTGTGCTTTAATGCAAATCACACTCCTTGAGTGGTTTTATGAGGAGAAAGGAACATACCACCTCCGTGCTCATTTCCAAGCTCTTGGGCAGCTCAGCCTCAGCTCTTCTCCTCCAGGCTTTGGTAAAGTGTCATTAACGCATGAGGGAGCTATGGTCTTTCCCATTCCTGTCTGCCACTCTTTCTGTTTCAGCAGGTAATAAGGTTGTGTACGGCAAGGAAGAGGTTGGTGAGGGCAAGACAGCCAGGGAAGTTAGAGCAAAGAATTCATGTATCATCTAAAACCATGGACGATCACACACACACACACACACACACACACACACACACACACACACCACTGTAAACCAAACCAGAATACACCCACAGGCCAGTAGTAGTATGTCACTTCTGTTCTTGGCCATCCCTAGAGTTCTTCTTCATCATCTTAGATTAAGGATCCACACACTTCCCGAGCCCCACCCTCCATGCCCCAGAGTATCAAGCTGAGTGGCTCCAAGTTTTTAAGTTCCTGCATCCAAATAACCACAACGCACAATAGAAGGTAACTGGAGACCTTACCAATCAAAACCCATCAACCAGCCTCTCACTGTGGATTTTCCATTCAAATCAGTTCACTCTGTCTTTCAGCTCTTCATCCTGTCAGCCTACTGGCCTGGCTCTCTGAACCTCTTGGTTAAGGGACTCTTCTTTGCTTAACTGAATCCCATTCAAATATCCTGTCTAAAGTTTCTACTTTGGCACTCTCTGCCTTCCAGTTTTCTTGTTGGCTTCTTCATCTCTCTGCCAGTTCCTAAGGCTGTCCTTGATGGCTGTATTATCTACATCACTGTGTTGTGTGGGAAAATACTGCTTTTAAACTAGGCTATACAACCCAACCTTCTGCCCTTTCTTATTCTGAGCTCCCTGACTTTAACAGGCCTTGGTATGGATGAAAGGTCCTCTCCTGGCTCATGGTCTGAACACTTGGTCTCCAGCTGGTGCCACTACTTTCAGAGACTTTAGATGCTACAAGAGATGGGGTCTAGCTAGTCATTGGAAAGGGGTGCTTGGGATCTGGCATCCCCACTCACTTCCTGATTCCTGGTCCACCCTCACCAAACAGCCTCTCTCATATACTCACTCCTACCACAATGAACTGAGTAGCTCAGCCATGCCTTCTGTAAGGCACAGCGGTGTGTTCATGACCAAAACCCCTCTGAAACCATAAGCTGACAAAAATCATTCTGCTCTAAAGTTATTTCTGTCACATGGTTGTATTGTCACAACAGAAAGCAACACCCGTGCCTTCTTATCCTGTAGGTCCCTAGTCCTGGCTGTCCTAGGGCAGGGCAGGTGGCAGATGACTCATGCCCTGCCTGGCTGCTTGC
>JANHMN010000017.1:27337712-27373896 GCA_030674055.1 Rhabdomys pumilio | reverse complement strand
GCATCCTGTGTGCGGAGAGGCCAAGAACGCTGGGCAAGTACCATTGATAAACAGACTGCCATGAAATAGATCAAGAACCCTTTCCAATTAGGACAGTTGGGTTTAAAAATTAGGATTTAATTTTTTTCTTTCCCCCCAGAAATAAGAAAGGGAACTAAATGCAAAAATCTGTTCTTTTCTTCCAAGAGACTTTAAGTAGCAAATAAGCAAGGTGTCAGGCCTGGGAAAGCCTTCTGTCTAGGCTCTGAGTAAATGAACTTGCCTTTTGGTGGGGAGCTAGAGTTAAAATTAAACAGATACATATGCATAGCTCCCAACGAGAAGGATCCTACACGTGTCTTAAAAAGAAACCCGGTCTCACTGAGTAGGACAAGCAAAGAGAATAATACAATAATCCCTCCTTAGAAATCTATCAACAGCCCCTCTGTTTCCACAGCAGGGGACGTTCCTCAGAATGGCTTAGCAAATGTCTTCATGGTCTAAAAACAGACAAGAAGTCTTTGTCTGGACTTTCTGGACAACAGCCCTCATGGTGCTTCAGTGACAAAAACAACAGGCATGTAAAGAGCAGCCTCCTCGTCCACCGCCACATCAGCTTCAGGCGCGATGCCGTCTTCAGAGTCTCCAGAAACATCTGTAACTTACGCCAGCTATCTGCACTGACCTATTTTTTTTTTTTTTGTAACGTTACATCCAGTTTCAAATTCAAATTTAGGTTCCATATTCTTAAAACCTAGAATAGTGCCTGGCTCATTGTTGATGCTCAATATATCCGACTTCCTTCCTGCTCCTAATTTCGACCGTAATTGAATGTGAAACCTGATCCTGTGGAGTTCATTTTCTCTCCAACTCAGCCATAGATGCAGGCCAGCAGGCAGCTGTTGAGAGCCTTAGGGACCAGTGGAATTCTTGGATGACACGCCCAAGTCTTCAACTCAACTAGAGAAGTCACTGTGTCAAGCTTGATCTAGGGATGTTGGCAGATAGTAACGTCATCCTGGGTGGTGCTGATTTGGGAACTTTTAGAATGAACTTGTCCCCAAGGGTCAGACGTCTAAAAATTTCCCACAGACGGAGGTTGTCATTAGAATGGATCTCACCATGGTTTCCTTTTGTTTTTAAATCCCACACATTTACATGTTCTACAACCTATATTCTCATTCATTGTTTCAGTAGACAGGAAGACTCTTGAGCTTCACCATGGGCATCTGCCTTAGCCCACAACAGTGGAGGAGCAACATACCCTCAAATGCATAGGTGGGGAAGAAAGGTGGTTTAAGACCATTTGTGGAATGCATGACTTCCTCACTCCTAAGACGTGCCACAGAACTGGATTCCTCTTCAACTTAGCAATGGAATCAGGATGCCCATGGAACCCACCATTCAATGAGCATTTGATCAACTCTGATTCCTGATGCCATCTTGCATCGCAGTCCCTTCCCATCACACCCTACCCTGAGCATGGCAGCTTCCTACTTCAGTGTGTGGCATTTTTGCCAATAAAAATATTCACCAGCCTGGAGCTTTCCAGGTAGGAAAGCATGTGGTCCTCCCTATGGTAAGAACAGCAATGACCTCTGACACTCCTTCCTCTGTGATTTGGGGACAGTTCCTCATCTCTTATCACTATCCACTGCTGCTTCCTTCCAGCCTATGGGATAGGTTTCCACTAAAACCTCTGGCAGGTAATGAAGCCAATTCTGCATTTCTTTCCAGCTCATGAAAGGAGGAGAGGAAACATTCCCTATTGCCCAGTCCAGTCCTCACTGCCCCTCCTGGAGAGTAGAGTTCACTCTGGTGCCTGGCCTTTCTTGGGAATCTGACGGGAGTCATCACAGTGTGTGTGGTGTGCCCATTTCAGAGAGGTCCACCAGTGATATGAGAGAGCTCTGACTTAAACAACCCTAGAATCTACTCTAAGTTTCTTTCACTCTACGTTCTCAAAACAAAATGTGTTACAGGATATTTGATCACACTGTGACCACCCCCCAAACCCAAGATTGTGTAATTTACTGGGAAAATGTGTTTTTAGTTGTGGTGTAGCTCAGCCTTGGCACACACCTTTAATCCAAGAGCTTTCTGTTTATTGAAAAGAGGATTAAAGGAAGTCAACCATAGGTCAAGAGCAGAGCAAGCAACCAGCTGGTCAGGAGCGAACACATGATTATTAACAATAAAATATGCCATAGAGAGTAAGAGGGAGTCAGAAGGATGGACAGACAGACACACAGGAAGTAGAAGGGAGCAACATTGAGTTTGAAGGAGATTTTTTGAGGTGGAGTGAGAAAGGGGATTCCAGCTGTGATGTCGGATCAGGAGGAAGGTCAGCTGGGTGCTTTCTCTGCCTCTCTGAACTAGCAGGCTTTCACCGCAGCATCTGGCTCCCAAGTCTTCATGGGGACAACAGAATGATGGAGATTTTGTTAAAACCAACAAAAATGTTCTTAGTTAAGAACCTGGCAGAAGAGGAATTTTGGTGGATTTCCATGAATTTCAGGGGTACCGTTAGACTAGCAAGGATTCATAGAAACCCTACTTTGTATAATATATAATATATACTTCTGCTATAATTATTGCAGTCACTATTAATACCAAACTGATATCCTAGTGTGTTGAAAGCCAAGTCCTAGCAGAAAGCAGCTATCATCTTTGCAGCCATCTCAGACCATATACCCTGACAAGAGACTTGTTTTTCAACAGCCCCCAACAACTGAGCACACTCTGATAAACTTGGTTTTCCTCACAAATCTTGTTTCCAACTAAAAATCATGTGGGACTCCTGGCCTCAGAAAACCCAATTCAATAAAGGCCAGGAAGAAGCTTGAGTTTCAGTTTAGTGACCAGTCAAAGTCACCAAAAGGATAATCACAGAGCTGGGCTCATGCCCCTGCCTCTCTACCTGTAAATGAGAAATAGAGACAACCTGTCCTCTCAGGAGCAGCTCGCTCACTGGGCTTGCTGTTTGGATGTCTCCTCTTGTTAGCCTTGCTTTCATCTACAGCGTCAGTGTGGCTGTCCCCACAACCCACGGCCTGATAGGAGTTTGGAAGCAGGCGCCAGGCAGACAACGGGAGAATTTCCAGTCGCTGGTCTTACGTCTTAGTTCAAGCTGACATCCTGTCAGCTGCTCACTGACAACTGATACCTGGGAAAATGTCTTTATCCCTTGAGCAACAAGCAAAGACAGAAAGGAGAAGGGATGCAGACTCGGGAAGGAAAATGTTGTTATGGTTGTTTTTTCTCTTTAACGGTGGAATCCAAGTACTTCCCCCATGATGCCTTTAGAGATGACTACAATGGCCGTCATCTCTGCCCATTTTACAGATGACAGGGGAGGGTTACAATCTCTACTGATTCTGCCACATCTGCCTCCTCTTCATAGAAAATGACAACTTGACAAACATCAGTCACCAAAACTGCTTTGATCTGGTTCCCTAGAACCTTGAAAGAGATACTGATGGTATCCTCTGGAGGAAGAGGAAGGAAAAATCAGCAACCCTTTAAGGTAGTTAAGTCTTTAAGGTTAGTGTGGCCACACCTCCAGCTGGGAATCTCTGACATCACAGGACTGTTGCTGTTGACCTGAGATGGAATCAAATCCCTACAAGAATAACAAAGAAGTACCCTATAATAAGTCTCTCCCAAATACGAAGATCACTTTCCAACCAAGCTCCAGAGAAGTCCTCATTAGTGCTATTGGGTTTCTTTCTGTGCCAGCAGCTCTATAGTCAGCTCACAAGGTATATTAGTCAGGGCTCTCAAGACAGCCAGAACAGTAGATTGTGAAAATATTATATTATTATATTTCCCCATAGTATCTGTAGATATTAGCTACCACAATCCATACGTATGTTTACATAATCTATCTATCATCTGTCTGTCTATTTATCTATCATCTATCTGCCTATCTATCTGTCATCTATCTATCATCTATCTATCTGCCTATCTATCTATCTATCCATCTATTTATCTAACCATCATCTATTTATCCTGTTCCAAGAGAGTGCAGCAAGTGCTTTTCAGGATTGTGAGGCCTGGCGAGCACAAACTCTGCAGGACAAGGTAGGGTGTGGGTGTTCTTATAAGTAAAGAAGGAGCAGCCAGCAGAGACAAAGGGAAGAGAATGCTGACCCATCCCCTGCTGGAGCCATGTTTCACACACTCTCCTTCCAACAACACACAAGTCTGAACTCATACACACCAGCTCCCAGAGAGACCCGAGAAGGATGTCTTTCCAGTGACAAGGATCCTGCCTTGTTCTACGTTTGCTTCTCTACAACAGTACATTCAGGCAATTTACCCTAAGCCTTTGTTCCGAAAGTGCATCCCACTTGCTGCTACAAGTATCGTTGCAAGAAGCATGAAACCCTGGGGGAAATGAGAGTGTCCTGTAAAATCAGAAAGCCACCACTCCGTTCCCTGTAGGCCTTCATCACAGCAGTGCATGGGGTGGGGCGGCTGTGGACAGGTAGGGTGGGGTGTTCTTACAAGAAAAGTTAGAGGGAAAGGGGAAGGTGGGGGCCTGAAAATGAGGAGAGAAAAGAAAGGATGGTCCAAAGCTGCAGAGAATGCCACAAGATCTGGATATCTAAACAACCTGCTTGAGTAACTCTTACCTTAAGTAAAATCTGATTGGATGAAAGACATGTAAAGGCCTGACGAGGGAATTGTGAAAATTAAACCAGCCCAAGGTAAAAATTTAAGTGGGCAGCCAATCTCACAGACCCCTGTCTGGCTTTCCCCAGAGTCCTGTACTCAAAGCCACTCTCTGATGAAGGTCCCCCCATAAGGTGCCCTGTCCCACCGTCAACACTTAATGTATGTAAGGTTCACCCTCCTGGTTTTCTACTAAACCTTCCTTCACCTGGCAGGCCTAATGACATCCAGCATTAATGTAATTCACGACGTAGACCAGGGTAGACCAGGGTGGCCTCAAACCTGCTGAAGATCCTCTTGTCCCTGCTGCCCTACTGTGATGGCTAATCGTGGGTCACAACCTGACACACTTAGGAAGAAAAAACCACAACTGAAAAACTGTAAAATCAGTCGGATTACACTGTGGTCAAGTTTGTGGGGCCTTTATTGGTTGTGATTTGATTTAGCAGGATGAAGTCTACTATGGGCAGTACTTTTTCTAGACAGGTGACCTGGGTTATTGTCATGGTTTAAATATGCTTGACCCAGGGAGTGGCACTATTTGGAGATGTGGCCTTGTTGGAGTAGGTGTGTCACTGTGGTCGTGGGCTTTAAGACCCTCATCCTAGCTGCCTGGAAGTCAGTCTTCCACTAGCAGCCCTCAGATGAAGATATGGAACTCTCAGCTCTGCCTGCAACATGCCTGCCTGGATGTTGCCATGCTCCTGCCTTGAATCTCTGAACTGTAAGCCAGCCCCAATTAAATGTTGTCCTTATAAGAGTTGCCTTGGTCATGATGTCTGTTCACAGCAGTAACGCCCTAACTAAGACAGTATATAAGGAAGGTAGTTGAACATGACCCATCCCCTTTCCCCATTTGCCCTCCCTAGAAAACCCCTATCCCATCTCCCCTCCATTTTGCTTTTATACCATTTTAATTACATGCAAGGATTAAGGTCAGTTCTAGGTTGAGGAACTAGCAATGCAATAGATGCAAATAGTCAAGGAACAAGCAAGACAATAAATACAAATAGTCAAAGAACAAGCAAGACAATAAAAAAATTCTATGGACACTCCTGTGATCACTGTTTCTAAGGGATTATCAGGGTGACCAAAATATCTGAGCCAACTTCCCTGTCCTAGCCCAAAGTCATTTTCATGTCTGACGCCTACTTCCTTGTATTGTCCTATTTTTAACAATGTACTTCACTGATGGAGCTGAGCTTTTCCTTACATAAGCTCAGGCATGGGGTTCTCTTAATGTAGGTGCTAAAAAGTCTTTGGAAATAACAGCAAAAAACTTTCTCTGGAAGGCCATTGGCCTCAGCTCTTTAACATTTTCCTGCAAGAAAATTGAAATGACGGATGAGACTTTCCAATTATTTTCACATTGACGAAAACACTGATTTTGCCTTATCCTGAGACAAACATAGGCTCACCTATGTATCCTACACTGATGGTATTGCCAGATAAGCCCACCAGCAGCCATCACAAAGATACTCTTACAGATGAAAGAAAATCTTTATTGCATGGGGAACTAGGCCAAATCATGCAACCTTGATCCTTAAAGCCCTTTGTTTTTTTATGCACAAAAAACACATCCTGGTTTTCACACTTCAGCAAGAAGCAGAGCTACAGAAACCAGAAAGCAAGGTTAGTTCAGTAGGACTTATGTGGAACCATGGACTAGGTCTGTCTTCATTCCCATTCTGGCAGGTGTTGAGGCCTATGTGCTGGGTTTTAAGGTCAGAATGGTGCCTCTAACATGGAATTAGGTGTGGTAAGATCTGGAATTTTTAATAATAGAACTGACCGGAATTCGGCTCATTGGGCAATTGTTAATCCCATTCAAACACAAGAACCTGGCACAACAGACTTGGTAAGAAGGAATTTCCTATTTTTCCCTCACACAGTTCAGGTTTCCTCGTCTTTCAGGTCAGACAAGCTCTACAGCTCTGAAGTACAAAGGGAACTGGTGGGCTGCCAACTGCCGTATCATGTGGACCAAGAAATATATTACAGAGAGTGAAAGGAGGCCTCTGAAAGAGATGGGAAGAAGCCTATTCCCTTTGTGCTATAAAAGAAGACACATGTGGTGGTGCAAGGCTGCACTCCTAGAGCTTAGACTGTTGGAAAAGGGAACCAAACTCAGGGTTAATCTGGTGAGAACTGATCTCCAAAAACAGGGAGCTGCTTTGGGAAAACACTTGTTCACAGGTGGCAAAGGGCTATATTTCCTACACCACAGAACAGCTCAGGATATGGCCCTTCCAATTGCATGGTGAGGGTCACATGGACCCCTGAGGCCTGCAAAGCCTTGTCTGTGTCCATCTTGGTAACTTTGCATAGTCTCTTTCTCTTATCAACAAGTAGACAAGCCTACAGCACACTAAATACTAAAGAAGGAAATATATGTCACTTTAATGAAGACACAGCGCCGGGCAGTGGTGGTGCATGCCTTTAATCCCAGCACTTGGGAGGCAAAGGCAGGCAGATTTCTGAGTTTGAGGCCAGCCTGGTCTACAGAGTGAGTTCCAGGACAGCCAGGACTACACAGAGAAACCCTGTCTCAAAAAAACAAAAACAAAAACAAAACAAAAAACGAAGACACAGCAACCTGTTTCAAATACCAGAAAGAGAAAAGACTTCTAGAACCAGAGTGATGCCTGAGACCCTGTAGGTGGCCTAGGGCATGCAAGTGCAACTCCAAAAGGGGAGAGGGGGAGGATGAAAGGGGAAAGATGAGTGAAGAAATGTATTTCTCCCTACATCTTATTAAAAAGTCTGACCCCATGGCCTGGAGAGACGGCTCTGTAGTTATGAGAACCTGCTATCCTTGCAGAAGACCAGGTTCAGTTCCCAGTACTGACAAGGTGACTCACAACAATCTCAAGTCCATGTCTAGAGGTCTCAACACCCTCTTCTAACCTACACAGATACCAGGCACACACCTGGTACACACACACACACACACACACACACACACACACACTCACTCACAGATACACACAGAGAGAAGGAGAGACAGAGAGAGAGAGAGAGAAAGAGAAAGAGAGAGACAGAGAGAGACAGAGAGAGAGAGACAGGCAGAGAGAGACAGAGAAACAGAAGGAGATTGATATTGATTCACTGTCTCAGTTAGGGTTTGTATTGCTGAGATGAAACACCATGCCAAACTGCGACCACCTGTCTGGGAGGGCACTGAGTGAGCAAGGTTTGCCCGCACAGTGAACAGACAGTAGCGTGATGCCACATATGTCAGGATTCTAGAGTACTACACATCAATACGCACAACTTACCGTACATCCGGTACATTGAAAAGCTGCCGTTAGAGGCATAGACAACACCGTGCACTTTTATGCCACTAAGTTCAGTGGCATAAACAGACAAATTCCCTGAAAAACACAGATACCAAGAAAGCAACAGACAACTGAAGCATTCTGTTTATGCAAGAGATTAAAGTCACAATTACAACATCCTCACCGGGAAAATTGTAGGCACAGGTGACATTCTCACGATTTCTTTCAGAATCTTGAAAGGATGAAATACCGCCAAACCCACTTAAATGTTTTCAGAACTAAAATGAAAGAACAATTTCTTCTTGGTGTGCTCTGTTCAACCGGCATTATTATTCCGATATACCCGGTGAAGACATCACAAGAAAAGAAAATTACTAATCCATACTCCCTGTGAACATGTGTAGCTTTAATTTTTTCAAATCCTATTTTTAGTGATGGCTCTAAAACCCTTTAACTTTCCTTGTAGCCCACCACCCACCAGAGGTAGTAAGAAAGGAAGGATACAGAGAAAGTAGACATGTTTAGAAAGGTTCTTTGGAGCAACCCCTATCTGTGTTGTCTTAAAATCAGCAGTTCAGTTCACAGGTCAGCAGGCAGAGGCAGCTCAATCCACTCACACTTCACAGATAGACCAGCAGTCCGGTTCCTTAGAGTCGGGTTAGCAACAGAGGTAACACAACCTAGCAGAGACAGCCAGGCCTCAACCTCTGCTCAAGTCAGCAGGAGGGACCCAGAGGGACACCAGAAGTTCTCAGCTGTGCCTCTCTCAGGAAAGCAAAGATCACTGAAGACCCACAAGGGTTGCACAGCTAGCTGTACCAGCAAGCCAAGCTCTGTCTCTGTCTCTGTCACTCCGTGGAGTCCTATTTATACCCTCCAAACATCATGTGTCCACCACATGCCTTGTCTCTGCACTGGTTTTGCCTCAGCACGTGCATCCAATCAGCCCAAGTCCACAGAAGCAGAAAGAAACTGCAGCACACCACCAGAAGTGTTTTTGTTGTTGTTGTTTTGTTTTTTTTTTAACTTTTTTTTTTTTGGCTCATTTCTCTTTATGGCATCCCAACAAATGCATCTCAACTACGCAGCGTAAATGTATGTGCGGTTAGCAAAGAATCCCTCACCACGTGTCCTTTCGCGTGCTGGCTTTAGCAGGACACCCTCTGTTCTGTGTCTGCGTCAGCAAACGTTCCTTCATGAGTCTGCCTTAGCCTTTCACCTGTGTCCACTTTAATGAAACATTCCTCCACGTGTTTGCCCCAGCAAAACACCGTCCAACAGACTTTCCAAAGAACCCTTAAATTTCCACTTCAAACATGATTCAAAATGCCTTTAAGATTCTGAGAAAAATCAATCCCATCGATTGTGGAATGATAACATGCCATAGTCAACTGGGAATGCAGCATCTGCTCTACACTGGAGAGTCTGTCAGTGAGACTTAGTTGTATCAACAAAATGGACAATGAGGAAAGAAAAACAGGAAAATTACAGGATGTGGCTAAAACCCCAGTAAAGAGAAGTCTCTCTACAAAGAGGAGCAGAAGTTTCTCAAATTGACTTAAAAGGTGGGATAGCTCTAAGGGCTGAAGAGATGGATCAGTGATTAGTGATTAAAGCCCCAAACCTTGACACCAAATGCACAAGCTAAAACAGAAAAACAAACTTCTGTGCTGCAAAGGGACAGTGACAAAGTGTACTATATGGAACAAATGAAAATATTTATTCCCATTTATCTGACAAGAAGCCATCCAAAGTAAACAAGGAATCCGTACAGCAGAGCAGCAGAGCAGCAAACCAAGAAAACAGGCGATAGAGATGAGGGAAGAGCTTGACCTATCTCAAAGGAGACATCCAAACAGTGCCTGGGACTGTGCGAAGTTGCCGAGCAGCACTGGTGGCCAAGGAAGCACAAATGGAAGCTGCAAGGAAATACTACGGTGGATAGTCTGGTGTGTGTGTGTGTGTGTGTGTGTGTGTGTGTGTGTGTGTGTGTGCGCACGCGTGCGCGTGCGCGTGCGCACGCGAGTGTGCATGTGCATGTGTGTATACCTGTGTGTGCATATGAGCACACATATGTGTGCATGCATGCATGTGCATGTAAGAGTGTGAAAAAATTGGAACCCTTATACACAATTAGTGGTAAGGTAAAGAGGCATAGCCACTATGGTGGAGAACATATCAGTTCCTTAAAACTCTAAAACAGGGCTGGAGGGTTGGCACAGAGGACTCAGGTTCAATTATCAGCACCCACATGGAGCCCAATAGTTATCTGTAACTCCAGTTTCAGGGGATCCGAGGAGGATACTCTCCTCTGGCTTCTGAAGGCACCATGCATGCATGTGGTGCACAGATGTGTGTGAAGGCAAATATCCCTACACATAAAATAAAAGCAAAGCTCTTCAAAACATTAAAACCAGAATTAAATCATGAAATTAAAATATGAACTATATATTTAGTCAAGAGAATCAGGGGCAAAGAAGATAGCTCAGAAATCAAACTTGCTGTGTAAGCTGAAGGAACAGTTTGTATTCTCAGAACCCATATAATGTTCAGGTAAAAGTGTATCTAGAGACCCAAGGTCTGGAACAAATTTGCCATGGAGTCTAGCTCTGTCCACTACTTCTGAGTTGAACCGAGAGACCTGTGTGTCTTAGCTACCTTTCAATTGTCATGATCAAACACCATGGCCAAAGCACTTATAAAAGAAATCATTTAACTTGGGACTAAAGATCCAGACACTTCGAGTCCATAATCATCATGGCTGGGAGCATGGCACTAGGCAGACATGCACAGCACTGCAGCAGTAGCTTAGAGACAACACACTGAGACAACAATCATGAAGCAGACAGAGAGAGAGAGAGAGAGAGAGAGAGAGAGAGAGAGAGAGAGAGAACATGGAAAGAGTTGAATTCAGGATCTTCAAGATATTACATAGACATACTACATACATATTCCCTGGAGCAGGATTCCCAATAACCAAGATATAGAAACTTCCTGGTTGTCCACCAGCAGATGAATAAAGAAATAAAACTTGGCACATACACACCAGGGAATAGTACTTAGCCTAAAAATGGAGGAATTTGCTGAGCCACATTGAGCATCAAGGAGTTTATGCCACTTTAGAAAGAAAGAAAACGCCAGTCACTGAATCCCTGCAGGACTCCACCTTAGGGGATATCTAAAGCAGTGAGACTTAAATAATAGAGGGATGGTTGCTAGGGACTGAGGGGTGGGGGTAGAAAGATGCCACTCAGTTCATAGGACCTTTAGCTAAGCATGGAAAGTTCTAGAAACCATATTATCAATTGCTATCCATCATGAACTGTGTGCTTAGAATTTATTTATATGTTGTTCTTACTACAATTATTACTGGTGTGTGTGTGTGTGTGTGTGTGTGTGTGTGTGTGTGCACATATAAAGGACTGTATAAAGAACCTTGATCTCGGTGTTTGGAATAGGCAAGCTGGTCAGAGAGCCTCCAGGATCTCCTTGTCCCCATGGCCTCCAGGACTAAGGTTATAGACAGGAGCCACTGGTTTTTGTCTGAGTTCTGGGAATCTGAACTCAGACCCTCAGCAAGCACTTTACTGATAGAGCCATCTCCTTACTGCTTTATGCAATTTATAAAAGGAGTTTATTCTTTTATTTTTATTTTTTAGGTATGAGTGTTTTGTCTGCTTGCATGCAACTGCATCATGTGCATGCAGTACCCAAGGAGACCAGAAGGGGCATCCGATATCTCAGACAGAAATTCTAAGTTATAAAAGATCATCCAAGGGACGGTTTTCCCAAGGAGTCTCTTTTACCATACCTAGACAGGGTATGTGTGGCTGAGCCCTGGTCCTCTCGGACCTGACTCTCTCTCCCTACAGCACTGGTGACAATGTGTACCTCCACTGTGGGTCTCTTGCCATAACTTTAAGGCTCTGAGCCAAGGAACTCTGGCCAACCTGGATGCCATGGTCTCTCCAGCTGAAGTGGAGAAGACAGTGAACCAGTGAAGCTTTGCATAGTTCCGCTGCTGTTACATGGGATTAGTCTCCTAACCATGCTGTGCTGCCATCTCCATAGAGTTCCCCACTGGAGACTGTGTCACTGCAGATGAAGGTTGCCACCTCCAGATGGAGCAAGGCATTTCCCTGACCAGTCCAAGGCAGACTTACAATTAAACTGGTAACGTTTTAATCTTTTCTTTTATCTAAGGGTGTTGTTTTGTTATTGATTATGTTCTTAATTAGTTTATTTGTTTGCTGATATTTCCCATTATCAGTCCACCTCTCCTCCCAGTACCTGGAGATCATACAGATCCTCCCTCCAGTCCCCTGACCCCTGGGTTATCAAGTCACTGCAGGACTAGACTCATGCATCCTCTCTCACTGAGGCCAGACAATGCAGCCCAGTCAGGAGGACAGGATTCACAGACAGGCAACAGTTTCAGGGACAAGCCCCACTTCAGTTGTTGGGGGACCCACATGAAGACCAGGCTGTACTTCTGCTACACACATTTAAAGGACCTAGGTCCAGCCCTTGCTTCCTCTTTAGTTGGTGGTTTAGTCTCTGGGAGCTCCCAAGGCTCCAGGTTAGTCGACTCTGTTGGTCTTCCTGTGGAGTCTCTGCCATCTTCAGGTCCTTCAGTCCTCAATTCTTGCCCCAACTCTTCCACAAGACTCCCCGAGCTCCATCTAATGTTTGGCTGTGAGTTCTCTGCATCTGTTTCCATTGGCTACTGTATGGAGTCTCTCAGAGGACAGTTACTTCCATGTATGCCCTTTGGGGTCTGGGTTACCTCACTCAGGATGATATTTTCTAGTTCCATCCATTTGCCTGCAAAGTTTATGATGCCCTTGTTTTTAATAGCTGAATAGAATTACACTGTCTACAGATTGGGAAAGGATCTTCACCAACCCTATATCCTACGTAGGGCTAGATCCAAAATATATAAAGAATGCAAGAAATTAGACACCAACAACCCAAATAACCTAATTAAAAAATAAGGTACAAAGCTATATAAAGAATTCTCAACAAAGGAATCTCAAATGGCCAAGAAGCACTTAAAGAAATGTTCAAAGTCTTTAGATATCAGGGAAACGCAAATCAAAAGGAAGACTCTGAGATTCCACCTCACACCTGTCAGAATGGCTAAGATCAAAACCTCAACAGACAGAGCATGCTGGCAAGGATGTGGAGCAAGAAGAACGAACACTCCTCCATTGCTGGTGGGAGAGCAAACTTGTACAGTCACTCTGAAAGTCAATTTGGCAGTTTTCTCAAAAACACTGAGACTAGTTCGACCTCAAGACCCAACTCTATCACTCTTGGGCATATACCCAAAAGATGCCCAGCACACCACAGGGACATTTAATCAACCATGTTTATAGCAGCTTTATTTTTAATAGCTAGAAACTGGAAATAACCTAGATATCCCTCAACGAAGAATGGATACAAACTAGTGACTTTTTATGAATGGAAAGGAATAATTCCTAGGAGAGACTGCTAGAAAACATCCTTTCTTTCTTTAATAATGGAGCCTGAATTTACTACAACATGTTATCGCTAATCTGAAAGGCTATTTCTTCCCAGGCCCCTTACAGATGGATATATCCACATGATTAATTTTGTGAGAGTTTCAATAGTCTTCTTGGACCAAAAACATAAAAACCAAACACTAGAGATGGTAGATCATGCACCAAAGGGAACTTGATTTTTGATAACATCATTAAGAGTCTTGTAATGCTCCTGTGTGGACCAAATATAGGCTTCTTTAATGTTATATGAAATCGAGCTGCCAATTTGCTTTTCCCAATGGTTCTTTTGGTTTTGCCAAAAGAGAGCACGTACCCAGGAACCATTCCTTAACAGCATCTGAAGGGTTTTCTCCCTTGACATAAGAATTGAAAGTTTTCAGGGTAAATGCAAGGTGTCCCTGCTGTGTAAGGTAGCCGGAGGTGTGGTCTAACTTGTGTGTATGTATGATCACCTCTCTGACCTTATCTCACTATGGCACTGTGTTTCTGTGATTCACGAGCTTCTTCTTAGCCTCAGATGATGTCTGCCTAGTACACAGTCCTAAAATGCTTGCCAGCTGACAGAACACGAAGCTGGGTGGGAGGATCTTTCCTCTAGGCAGTGCTCACTCTGTCTTCAATGGCCTCCACTGGCCTCCACTTGACTTTCTTTATAAAAGCCTTTTCCCCCATCTGAAAAGCAGTATTATGTGTAGAAGGGCATCATTTTCTTCAGGCCTGATTTACATAGAGCCATTGTTCTTTAATCCCTGATGGTATCCTCCTCCCCTTGCTGCTTGAAACTGTCAGAAATTATTAAAACATCAGTAACAATCAGCTCAGAGGGTTCCTGCCTAGGCAGAGCTTTCAAGCATGCGGGAGGCACAGAGCAAGAGACAGGTGCACAGCTTTGCATTCTGTGACTTGCAATCACTATCAACACATGAGATAATGGTTCCATATACCCACGACATAATTCAGCTTACTGATGCTTAGCTGAACTCTGAGGAAAGGCCAAGGACTCAGCCTTCCTCTTTCCAAGTTGCCATGTTTAGAATTCCCCCAGACCACTCAGCATCAAATAAGCTCTGGGAAAAGTTAGGTGGTGTTGAAGGTGTCCTTCCTACAAAATGTACTTTCATCTCTGTTCACACCCTATTGGCTGTAACCTAGTCACATGGCCAGGAAGAGCTGCAGAGAAGTCTGGGAAGTGAATTCCTTTCTTAGGATGCCATATAACGATGTCACCAATCAAGGTGATTCACTCAACCAGGAGCTGAGAGATACTGGAGGGGACTTCCTTCACCCTCTGTCCCATGTAAGATGTCTCAGTTGGAACACATTTGAATGACAAGCCAATATAGGCAGGTTTGTTTAAAAAATACATAAAATACACTTATTCACATTTTGCTGCCAGTCTGTGCTTTTTTGGCAAGGCGAGTATGGCAAAATAAAGGGAATTGAACAGCCTTGTGGCTCACATGGCACCACACTTCATGTTGGCCAAGGAGATGGCCAGCTCCATGACCTGCTCTCTTTAAGTGTATCTGACCCCTAGGACACAGGTGCAGAAGTCCAAAAGTTCATTCATCCACAGACCTAATAGTTTAATATCAGAAGTGGACACAGAGGCAAGATTTAGCAATCAATTCCATGAATGATGAAATTGATTGAAATTAGCTTTCTCTTTAATACAATGTGGATGTCTTAGTTAGGGTTACTATTGCTGTGATAAAACACCATGACCAAAGCAAATTGTGGAGGAAAGGGTTTATTTGTCTTACATTTCTGGTTTTCATGATCAAAGGAAGTCAGGAGAGCTGATGCAGAGGCCATGGAGGAATGCTGCTTACTTGCTTGCTCCCCATAGCTTGCTCAACCTGCTTTCTTATAGAAGCCAGACCACAGCCCAGGGGTAGCCCCACCTACAAGAGACTCAGTCTTCCCACAGCAATAAGTAATTGGGAAAATGCCCTACAGGCTTGCTATATAGTCCGATCTTATAGAAGCATACTCTCAGTTGAGGCTCCCTCCCCTCCAGTGACTCTAGCTTGTGTCAAGCAGACATAAAACTAAGCAGGACAGGAGGAATTCACACTTTCCTCTGTATTAGCCCCCTCTGTGTTTTTGATAGCTAGCTCAGAGTCCCACTTGCACAGTGTCCAGATTCCTGAGCCCACCTCTACCTGGATATTCTGGCCTTTTCTCCCATGGAAAGTTGTTCATCATCAGAGACGCTCTACCAGGAAAGGAGCTGTTTTAGAGGTGTAAGTGAGGGGTGAGATCTGGGGGCGAGCATCTATTTGCAAACACTAACTTCATCATGCTAAAAGACCCTTCAGTCCTTGGATCATGCAAGGAACAGACTCAGCACATACAGACAGACCCAGCTCATGCAGTCATGGCCCCAGTGTGTTTCCTGAATGTTAACCATCCCCAGTCCTGCATGTTCCCTTCGCCCTTGAAGGAGATCTGAATCCAGGAGGATAGAATTGAGGTTCAGTTTTCAGGGTCAAAATGTGTATGCCCCAGAACTTAATTTCCTATGGATTTCTGAGTTGGTTGCTTTCCATTGCTGTGACAAAACACCATGACTAAAAGAGAATTAGGGGGAAAGAGCATTTATTTTAGCTTACAGTTCAAGATAGAATTCTGCCCACTGTAGTTAGGAAGGAAAGACAACAGTTAGGGGAAAATGTGGATCAGGAGACTGAAGCTGGCTGGCCACATTTTCATCCATACAGGAAGCAGAAAGAAGACAGATGTAAACCCTCTATGCTTATCTTCAGTGATGTATTTCCTCCACCCAGTCTCTACGTCTTACAGATTCTATAACCTTCCCAAAGAGTATCACTAACTGGAGACCAACTGTTCAAATTGCACGAGGTGAGCCAATGGGGGCCATATCTCATTCAAACCACCTTGAGCCCTTTGATCTATAGCACAACAAACAGCATCTTGATAGAACTCAAAGCTAAAGGGAGGCTCCCTTAGCACGGGACAGCTACCATTGAAAACTCAGAACCTCTTTCCAGGAAGAGTTGAGTAGACTGGGAGGAGAGACCCTACCATATAAAAAGCCCAGACCAGGGAGCCTCTCCTTCTCCAGAGGCCCGAGGCTCCAGGCTCTTCCCAGGCAGCTGAAAGAGACCAGAAGGTGGGGAACTCCACTTAGAAGCACCTGCTCCAAGAAGCCTTTCCCTCTCTGGGATTGATGATCTCTCCACTGTGATGGTCACTTTAATTGTCAATATGAGCTGGTCTAGAATCACCTGGGAGACAAGCCCCTGTGTGTATGAATTTGTGTATGTATGAGGGAATATCTTGGTTAGGTTGAAATACGACGATGTGTCCATTGTGAGTGGCACAATTCACTGGAATGGGATTGGACTGGATAAAAAAGAAGAAAGTTAATTTAGCTCAGTCATTCATTTGTCGTGGTCCTCTTCTTAGTTGGATATGCAATGTGACCAACCAATCAAAGATTTGAGTTCACACATGCAGCCTTGACTTCCCCACCATGACAGACTACACCCTCCAAAATAGATCCTCTCTTCCAGAATATTCTACTGGAGCAACGAAAATGTAACTAAGGCACCCACACAGAGACACTTTACCCCTCAGGGCCCCAGCAGGACCCATGTGAGCTCCATCAATACCTGTCACACCAAGCAACCAAACACCACAGATGGTCCAGCATTTAGCTATTGTTGGAAGTCTTTGGAAGTAGCCAGAACCTACATACAAAAATCAAAACAGGGTGATGATTTAAATAGGAACTCTAGTCTTCTATCACAATAGACAAAATGTCCTGGACTCTAAATATTACTCATCATGACACATATGGGAAAAAGCTCTTCTGGGGCGATTAAAGACAATCAACAGATGCTAACATGAGATGTATCAGATGTTGGAGTTATCTGGCAAGAATTTCAGAGCCACCAAATATACCACCAACAATTAGATTCTTTGAAAATACATAAAAATATAATCTCATAGAACATGTTCTGAACATGCTCAAGGCGTGACTTTTGTATGGCAACTTGTGGTTGTCCCAAAAGTCAGGATCCTCAAGAAGTCCGCTCATTCTTCTGGGGGTAGCACTTCCTATGACCTAACCTCCTTCTACTAGGTTCCACCTCTGAATGGTTCTACAACTCAATAGCACCACTCCAGGAACAGGCTTCCGGCATGTATATCTTCTTCAGGGAGTGAAATCAAACCACATTCAAACCACAAGGTAAATTCTGTGACACAGTCATGAGTATTACACCAGCGGAAGCAATGCTGGGCCCACTGCTGTTTTCCTGTGGGTTTAAGAAGAGCTGATCAAAACGCTCTTCCCTTAGACTACCTGCAAATAGTTCTGTTGTCATAGGGGAGATTTGCTTTTCAGGAGTTCAGCAGTGCCAATCCTCCAAGAGGTACCGGGGACCACCATGCTCATCCCTGTATCCAAATGTGTCAGTCAGGAAGGGGATGCTGAGAGTGGATATGACATCAAGAGTTGACCTTTTGGTAAGACCCTATTGCTGAAGACACCATACACTTTGGATACAGGATGTGGAAAAATCAGGCTGATACTAATCTGGGAGATTCTTCCCTGCTGGTGTGTGTCCACAGTGTTAGAGGGTTACTATGCTATCTGCTAGAGGAAAACATTCATCAATAGTCTTACTCGGCTGTGGACCTCGCATGGTACCATATTTGTTTGCCAGGCAAGACGTGTCAATGTAATAGTGGCATGGTTGTTTAGGGGTAACCAGCTTATGTCGATTGGATCTTAGGCCCCAAAGTTTATGGCTAGCATTGGCACTGACTGAAATAGGGAGATTTACAACTGGTGTTTTGCCAAATAGATATGTTATCTCAAACACACACATGTCAGCCTAACATGAGGTCTAATCTCTATTCCACCTTCACCCTTCAGTCAAGTACACAGGTGGAGGGCATGATAAACAGCCCCCAGGCCCTAGAGAGATTTACATACTAATGAGGTACCTACCAGCCAGAGGGTAGAGCCATTCCTCTCCAGTCCCTCCCCCCTCTTCCTCTCCCTATTTAACTCAGGTCCGCCCTGGGTTTGTGGGGGAGCACATCCAGATCCATCCATCATCTGCCATGCCAATAAACCGGTTTTGGAAACCCAAGGACTTCCTCGTGTGTTGGGGCTGCACCGTGAAGAGCCATGGAGCCACAGCAGAGGCCTTTAGTCAGCAGCTGGGCCTAACTTCCAGTTGGAGGAACCCGGGGAGTTCTCAGCCAACTGGGTTGAGAGACCCTGGTGTGAGAGACCCTGTGGTTCCCCAGCCATTTTTTATCCCCCCCCACACACACGGGGGGGGGGGGGGGGGGAGGGAGGGTGGGAGGGAATGGAGGGAGGGAGAGGGAGAGAGAGAGGGAGAGGGAAAGGAAGAGGGGAGGGAGAGGGAGAGGGGAGGAAGAGGGAGAGGGAGAGGGAGAGGGATATTGTCTGTCGGTCTATGTATGTCTGTGTACTGGGGTGCAGCTGGCAGGGAATCCTTTGCTGGGCCAGTTGGGAGTGAAAGGTATCTCAGAGCTAGTGCATGGTCAGAATGACCAAAATGTTACAGCACTCTGAGGGGAAGCTGGATCAAGGCAGGCTGCCGCTGCTGCCCTGGAGTCCCTGCCAGGCTGCTAGGAGCCAAAGTAAGGGCCACTGAGAAGGAAGGGGCTGAGGTCAAGTGCACATACCCAGTTTGTTGAGCCAGGTCGAAGTCCAGCAATGAAACCTTCAAGAGGAAAAAACTCTCCCCTGGAGTGTCATAGCTCAATAGCTATCTAGGTACTCCCAGGCAGTCTTTGGTGAAATAACCCATGCATTTTAATCCTTGTGGATAAGACCTTATAAATATTTGGGGGTGGGGTGGGATCTAGAGGCAGATGCTTTCTATTGGCTCAGTCCGGGATATTAGGATGCCTCATCTGCATGTGAAAGGACTTCAGGTGTTATCTGTGTGTGACCAATTGTCACAGTCCTCTCAATGGGGTCACGTGTTTCAGGGCAGGAACAGTTGAGAGTAGATTTAAACACCTATTGTTCTCAATTATGAGAGTTGCTGGAGTTCCTGAATCTGCTCGACCTTACCAGTTTTCTGTCTGGTGGCACAGTCCACTGCCCCATAATTCATATATGATAATATATGATATACAACATACAATATATGATATGATATATGAGATACAATATATGATATACAATATATAATATACATGATATATGACATATAATATACATATATATGCGATATGTAAGTTGTGTGTGTGTGTGTGTGTGTGTGTGTGTGTGTATGTATGTGTGTCTATACCCATGGATTAATGAAACTCTCAGCCTTGATTGGAGAAGTTTCATTTGCAGAACCATTAAAGCAGAAACATACAACTGGTCAAACTGCTACAAACAAGTGCCTACTCAGAACAAGTGCCCCAACCAGCATGTGATGGCTATTCCTATTTTTCAACTTGACTATATCTAGAATGAACTACAATCCAGAATTGAAAGGCTCACCTTTGATCCAGATCTTGAGGCTGGAAGATACAAGTTTCTGACCTGGATCTTGGCATGGAGATCTTGAGGCACAGTGGCCATGAAAAGCTTAGGCCCAGGCAAGGTAGTGCATGCCTTTAATCCCAGGAGACTAAGGCAAGGAGATCTTTGAGTTCATAGTCAGCCTGGGACAAAGAAAGTTCCAGATCCAGGGAAAGTGGTACATACCTTTAATCTTGGCCACACCTTTAGCTGGAGACCTACATAAGGGCATTGGAAGAAAGATTCACTTCTCTCTGCTTGCTTGCACTTACTTGCCAGCACGTTTGTTAGAACCTACTTATACAGAAGACCAGCTGCAACAACTAGCTTTGTGGGACTGAGCAACTACCAGATTCCTGGACTTCCCATCCATAGCTGCCCATTGCTGGGTTAGTTGGACTACAGTGTGTAAGTCATTAGAATAAGTTCCCTTAGTATATAGAAAGACATTCCATAAGGTCTGCGACTCCAGAGAACCCTGACTAATACACAGCATTTCTATATTGCTCCTTCCAAAGCTGAGGGAACACACCACAGACTAGAAGGCAGAAAGATTGTAATGGGGAGGACGACGGGAAGGAGAGCCAAGACACGCTGTCTGCTGCACATGACATGCTCATTGTGACAGTAAACACATCACAGCTATAGCTATCCACACCAAACACAAGACAGAAATGTGAAAACCGGAGGGGCAAGAGATAGTAACGAGCAGTGACTACATCACAATACATTACATTTGTAAATGAAAGTGACACACAACGGGCTGTCTCCCACCAAGCTCTGCGGCATCACAGATACTCCCTAACACCTCAGATCCAAGGGAAATAACGGTAGGCTCATCTCAAGCCCCAGAGAGGGGTTCAGGGAGCTCATTAGCGCTTGCAAGTCTCACAGAAAGATGTGTGGGCAAAGGTGAGAACTGGAAGTCAAGTTGCTGCTGGGCCCTGAGCCCTCGGCTTGTGGACGTGTGAAGTGGTTTACTTGGAGCAGAAGCAACCTTCAGCCTGATGGTGCAGGAAGGGAATCAGGTCTCCAGGGAACTAAAATCCAATGAGAACAATCCCTTTTCCACATACTCCTGAGCAACTTAAAGGAACGGTGCACACACATTGAGCCTTCCATGTCAGAGCTGACTCTTATTTTGCAGCCAAAGAACTCTTGCCTGAAGCCAGTTCAACAGCTGCCTTGGGTCCAGGCCTGTGTGGATTTCCTCTGCTCCACGAAGTCTGTTCCCTTCATCTCAGACTTCTGGGCCTCTGGGTTTTCTTTCCTACTATGTTATTTGCTAAAGTTTAGCCAAAGAATCAGAAATGGGTAACCATTTCTCCTCCCAGAGGTGAGGGCCACATGGCCCATGGAGTTCCATTTTTCAGAGGATAAATTAGTGTGCTTTAATGGGAAGGTCTTAAATGATCCAGAAACCAGCAAGTACAAGAGTCATGTTTAAGACTGACACAGGAGCAGTTTGTGCCGAGAAGGAATGGTTATGTCTGGTGTGTGAACAAAATTCAGAGTCTCATGCGATGGAAACTCAGACCTTGGAGCAGGGTTCCCACAGAGTGAGTCCCTCAGGATGATTTCTGTATGGGTTAATTTGCTCGTTCACATTCTTCTGTACACTGTGATTTTCTGTTTCTTAAGAAGCTGAAGGAGGAACACCCTTTCTACTGACCCTAGAGATTTATCCAGAAGTATTTTGACAGCTTCATTTATTCAAGGATCTCTATTGATTTTATTACAAACAAAACAAAATTTACACACAGAGAGGGAAAGAGAGAGAGAGAGTTAACATTCAATAATCTACATGTTTTACTCCCAAGAGCAGCCTTCATTTCTGTTCTGTCCTGATTTATAATTTTTCTGTCTTCAGTGTGCCTTTATCAAATAGGACACATTGTAGCTTTAACAGGACGTCAGGTTCCAGTAGATAACCCTGGTGTAAAGATGAACTTCCTGTTTATTATTTTATGTCCTCTCAGTACTTCTAAGACTTCTTGCAGTACCATGTGGACTGCACTTATCACCTATTCCATCCTTTGAAGAATTTTTTATTTGATAATCACCAAGTTTCAGAGCTGGAGAGATGAGCTGCTCAGTGGGTTTAGAGTTCAGTTCCTACACCCATGTCACCTGTAATTCCAGCTGTGGGGATCCAACACCATCTTCTGACCATCATGGGCACCCTCACATGGATACAGACATACACATGTAAAAATGAACCTTTTAAAAATTCAGAGAGGTGATTTATCATGAAGTAACCAGAAAGAACTGCTTGTGTTATTCAAGATTGTTTCATTTCCGTTAGCACCATCCTGGTGTCTCTAGGGATTATATGAAAAGATTAAAGAAGCACAACTTCTAGTGTTCCCTCACCTCTGCCTTTCCAACATCTGCCATAGCCTATAGATGGCCTCTCTAGTCTCTAGATACTTGTCATTGAACTTTCCAACATTCAAAGTTGTGAAACATAAGTTTTTTTTTTTTTTTTTTTTACCATTAACTGCCCAAGCTTAGGTTATTCTGTTATAGCAGTGAATTCTCTCTTCTAGTCTGAGTCCTGGCGATGGTACCACATCCTGGTTATCCTGGCAGTTCCATTTGCTGCCTCACCTCACAGGGATGGCTGCCACTTGCTTAAATGCTGTGGGGCTGAGATGTCAACACCCCCCCCCCCCCCGCAAACTTCCTTGTATTTTCTCTCTGTTGAACATCCAACTTAATTAAGAACAAAGAAGTATTATAACCCCTAGCTACAAAGATGACTTGGTTCTAGAAGAGGCTGAATTCACTGGAAAGACAACCTTTGAGTCCTGTTCTGTGCAGTATACAAAGCAATGGCAGTGGTTTCAGAAGGGCTGACGGGAAGCTCTTAATGACCGAGCCATCTTCCCAGTCCAACTGAAAACTCAGCACAGCACAAGCAATAAGTAAGGCTCACTATACCGTGATATTAGTACCAACGAAGGATGTCACCTAGGTGTCTAACCCAGCAGCTCAACTAACATCAGAGTCCTCTCTCCCTGCTCTTCAGTTGAAACATGGCGGCCATTGTTTTCGGGACAGCCATGTTGAAAGAAATGCCTATGTCTCCGTCTATGAATGAGAAAACTTTTTCAAGCAGGTATTTCCTCAGATTGAGTCATTCACAGTTCACCCCAAGCCTGAACCCACCGTTAACATGGAGATAGGACTAGATGGCAGCCTGGGAATGTTCCTGAACTGAGTGCAGATCCTCAGAGCTAACGCAGAGGGGAAGAAGGATGGTTGGCGGGGATACTCAGGAGGGACTGCTACATGCTCGTCTCATTCAGGCTCCACAGTAGTTGTATCAAGACACTGACATTGTCCCCGTTTTATAGACATGAAACTAAACCTAAGGACTCAAATAATCTACCTGACAATTCATATAGAAATCGGCGGCGCCATTCAAGCACTGTCTTCCCCAGTCTTTTCTAAAGCTTGGAATACTTCTACTCTTAGCCATGAATTCAAAATTAGGTAACTAAAAGAAAGTTTATGGCACAGGAACAAGAGTTCCTTGTAGAAGGAACTTAATGGAGGGCTTTGATGTCTTAGTCCTACAGCATTCTAGCCAGTGACATCTGTTCAACTTTCCTGCCACACCTTGGTAAGGTAGACTCTGCGTAAGAGCAGCAAACAGAATTCTTGGAGATGTGTCTGAGAAGCAAAAAGAGAGTTGGGGTGCTGGAGAGAGTCCCACTGTTTCAACAGAGGGGAAGGCATCTCACCACTGTCCTCATCTGCTTCCTGCATAATCACAGTGGCCTTCTCCCACACCTCCTCTTCCCACTCTTCTCACACCTCCTCCTCCTCCCACACCTCTTCCCACTCTTCCTCCCACTCCTCCCACAAATCCTCTTCCTACTCTTCTCACACCTCCTCCTCCTCCCACAACTCTTCCTCCCACATGTCCTCCCACACTTCCTACACCCCCTCCTCCAACTCCTCCCACACCTCCTCCTCTCACTCCTCTCCCATACCTCCCCCTCCTCCTCCCATACCTCCTCTTCCCACTTCTCCCATACCTCCTCCCAGTCTTTCCACATATCCTCCTCCCACTCCTCCCACACCTCCTCCTCCCACACCTCCTCCTTTCACACAACCTCCTCCCACTCCTCCTCCTCCCACACCGCCTTCTTTACTCCTCCAACACTCCTCCTCCCACTCTTCCTACACCTCCTCCCATCCTTCTGTTGTTCATTCTCCACAGTCACAGGAGAGAGCCTTGTGAAGCTCTCCAATAACTTCCAGTGCAGGTGAAAGAAGAACCAAACTTTATCGGACGGTTGTCATAACTTCCCTGGCCCTTGGTCATGCTCTATTTCCTTTGTGGCTGCTCCCCAAGCCCTGGTCACTGTCTTCCAGATACACTGACTCTGTTTCTCCATACTTGAATGTCAGAGCACTTACTGACATTTCCTCCTAGACCGCTGCTTCTCACTATCTGTGTTTGGCTGCCTCCTCGTCACAGCTCTCAGCCCCTGTCTCAGCCCCGATCCAGAAGCTTCCCAAACAGTCTAGATCAAAGGGTGCGCAGTACAGTAGTCACTCGGGCGCATGCTGAAGAACAAGTGAATAAATGAACGGGAGGTAGGTGTTGGCATGTGTGTTTTAGAGATATTGACAACTCATTAGAGTTCATCAATTAGATGACATTGTTAATGTTGTTGAAGCAGGAGGGACCACTGTCTTAACACAGTCCTGATGCTATGTCAAAATATCTCAACTGAGGTCATTTGTAAGCAACAGAAACTTCTCGGTTTTAGAGGCCAATGTAAGAGCAGATTCAGTATCTGGTTTGGCCTGTGCTTATAGGTGGTTCATTCTCTGTGACCTTCCACGATGGATGAGGGGAATGGCTCCCTTGGTCCTCCTATACAGGGGTGTTGTGTTAGTTAAATTTCTTACTGTTGTGACAAAATGCTCTGGAAGAGTCATGTTAAGAAAGTGTTTTGACAAGAAAGTAATCTGGCAGTAATCCTGTCTCCGGCAGGAACTGGAGACAGTGGGTCACATTGCATCTGCAGCTAGGAAGCTGAGAACAACGAGTGCTGGTATTCAGCTTGTCTTCTTTATTCAGGCCCCCAACCCACAGAAGTGGTGCCACCCTCATTAGGATGGGTCTTCTCACCTTATGGATCTTAAATCAGCACTTACGGGTATTACCATAATCAAGACAACTACCCACAGCTGTGCCAAGAGGCTAACCTAAAGTAGATAATTGCTCACAGGTGTGCCCGGAGGCTTGCCTTCTAGGTGCTTCTAGATCCTTTCAGGTTAATAGAAAATATTA
Source organism: Rhabdomys pumilio (assembly GCA_030674055.1). Taxonomy (NCBI): domain Eukaryota; kingdom Metazoa; phylum Chordata; class Mammalia; order Rodentia; family Muridae; genus Rhabdomys; species Rhabdomys pumilio. Next base: position 27,348,594 of record JANHMN010000017.1, on the reverse strand, counting down.
ACCATCACAGACACTAATTCTCCTTATAAGACCAGAATCTTTATGACCTAGTCACCCTATCAAGGTTCCATCATTCAATACCATCCATCAATCAATACTATTCACCAATCAATACTATCCATCCATCAATCAATACTATCCACCAATCAATACTATCCCCCTGGTGATCCAGTTTGGACACATAAATTTGGAGAAAACAGTTGTCAGAGCACAATAGCCTTAGACCTTTGTTTCAAAACCAGATATTTAAGCATCAAAATGATCTCTTTATAAATACACCATCTTGTGGGAGTAAACCAGGACAAAAGTGGAGATTAAAGTCTCCCAAATTAGAATCAATTATGAATATGACATCTCTTTTCTCTGCTAGACAATAAGCCATGCACAGCACATTGAGTGCATAATGAAAACACTAAGTGACCAAGGAGTATGTTTGCTAATTTTTCTCGTTTCTGTGACAGAATCCTTACTAAAGCTCCTTAAGAATGTAAAGGATTACTTTGCTCAAGACAAAATACATTCCGTCATCGTAGTCATTGCAGGGAAGGCATTTTGGCGAGTGTGCAACCTGGTTGGCCACACGTGTCTGCAGATGCAGAGAGTGGACGGAAAGCTAGAAGAACTATAAAACCTCAAGACCCACCTCCGCTGACCCACTGCCTCCAGCCAGGATCTACTTCTTAAAGGTTTCACCATCTTCTACGACAGCACCATCAACTGGGGAACAGTGTTCAAACCGATGGGCCTATGGGGTGCAAGTAGTATGTCAAATTCCTGCCATTAGCTAAAGGGAAGTAGGTAAAGCCTCACAGGGCGGAGCCAGCGAAGGGCACAGCACTGTCTTGTTGTTGAGGTGAATCTCGCACTGTTCATTGTTCCACTTGAGGTCCAGGGAGCATATATAGTTTCCTATGGTGGCCAGCGGTCACAGCGGTGTCTCACAAGTGTTTTCAAGTTTACAAAGCCACGCATCTGACAGTCATTCTAGGATTCCTGCATGGCGCTTTCAGTTTTCTTTAAATTTTTATTATTTATGTATGGCTTTATTTATTTACATTTACATCTTGGCTGCAGCTCCCCCTCCCTCATCTCCAAGTCCCTCCCCCAACCCCACCCTCATCCACTCCTCTGTTTCTCTCCGGAAAATGACAGGCCTCCCGCTGCTATCAACTAGCCATGGCATGTCAAGTTGCAGTGAGACTAGGCACATCCTCTCCTATTAAGGCCAGACTAGGTAACCCAGTAGGAGGAAAAGGGTCCCAAAGGCAGGCCACACAGTCAGAGACAGCACCTGCTCCTGCTGTTGGAAGTCCAACCTGCACAGTTGTCACATGTGTGCAGGGGGCCTGCGCCCATCACATACAGGCTCTCTGGTTAGTGGTTCAGTCCCCGTGAGTCCCTATCAGCCCAGGTAAGTTGATTCTGTGGGCCATTTTCTTGACCCCTCTGACTCCTATAAACTTTCCTTCTCTTCATCAGGATTTCCCAAGCTCTGCCTAATGTTTGGCTGTGGGTCTCCACATCTGCTTCTCTGATGACAATATGGGATCTGTGATTTAATTCTAATGTCACAGGTCAGGGATCCCAGGAATCTCTGCCAAATCTTATATGAATTTTGAACTTTATTTTCAAGTCTGTCTTAGGGTTCTCTAGAGTCACAGAACTTATGGAATATCTCTATATAATAAGAGAATTTACTGGAATGCCTTACAGTCTGCAGTCCATCTATGCCAACAATGAGCAGCTGTGAGCAATCTAGTAGTTGCTCAGTCTCATGAGGCTAGCCATTCAGCTGGTCTTCTGTCTAAGCTGAAATCCTGAAGAAGTAGGTTCCAACAGACATGCTGGCAAGTAAGTGCAAGCCATGGAGGAAGAGTGAGTCTTCTTTCTTCCCTTGTCCTTATGTAGGCCTCCAGCAGAAGGTGTGGCCCACCATGCCTGGATTTGAAACCTGCTCTGTCCCAGTCTGACCTTGAACTCAGAGATCTGCTTGTGTCTTATAGGGTTGTGGATCCCACATCTGCTCTGCCACAGGGCCCGGCTGCTTGGGGAGGTGTGACACAGGAATTTTAACTGAGCTTACCCCACACTGTTGCCAATGGGTGTTGGGCTGTAGGGAAGCCTTGGGACAGGCTCTTGGACATCTAGGCACCACTACAAATGAGGGTCCCAGGGTGGTCTTGCAGGAAGAGTCTTTGGCTTGACCGGCAACTGTCTTGGGCTTAGGCTTTGTGGAGGTCATGGCTGGGAGTGCAGAGAGGCCTTCTATGGGAGACTATATGGTGGCTTTATAGGCGAAGGCCACCTCCATGGCTCCCCAGAGCGGATCCCAATGAAAAGAGATAGTCTACGGCTTTAAGGTATTTATTGTCATGGCAGAAAGTGCATGTATAAAACCATACCCTACTTCTCAGGGTGGACCTGAGATTAAATACCTTTGGCAGGGAGAAATGTCTGGGAAGGAAAGCTTATTAGCTAAGTTCTCCAGGTCTCTAGGTATCTCATTAGTATGGAGATCTGTCTTGAGCCTACATAACCACAGGTTATGTCCTCTGCATGTGGAGAGGCTAGGGGCCTTTCCCTTACATGACCGATGGTCACGAATCTATGGGGGGCTGCTGCTAGTGACAGGGGCATGGTGCCTGAGAGCAGGCAAAGTGTCTACCATCCATCCCTTCAGTAGCTCTGGGGCTTTTAGCTTTAGCTCAACCGAGGACCACACTACCTTCCATGGTTCTACAGTCTCTGTCTCCTGGGATTAAAGCTGTGTACTACCTTGCCTGGGCCTAAGCTTTGCATGACCAGTATGCCTCAAGATCTGGATCAAAAGCATGTGTCTTCCAGCCTCAAGATCTAGATCACAGGTGTGCCCTCTATTTCTGGATTGTAATTCATTCCGGATGTAGTCAAGTTGACAACCAGGAATAGCCACCACCAAGTCTATATTTGAAATATTTCAGTTACAAACAGCATGAGTGTAACTTCAGATTTCCTTTAGGAATCAGCCATGTCTGTCAGGCTCACCCCACGGGCAAGTCCCCAGTAGGTCATATCTTGTCCTTTGGCCTTCTAATGAACAGACAGAAGAGAGGAAAAGTAGCCATTGCCCAGGTGCCATGGATGCTCAGAGAAGCCAAGTCTTCCATGGGTCCACAAAACAATTTGTTGGAGCTTTAAATCAGTATTTTTCAGTTCATGAGTACCCATCTACCATTTGGTCATTAAAGCTATATTTATAGAAGTGAATGGAAGGAGAGTCACCAAGATGTTGAATATGGCTTGGCAAAACTTGTGTTATTATGGCTATCTGTGTATAACTGATCCAGTATTTAAAATGGATCTCTCATGGTAGAAGGAAAAGAACTGAAATCCTAGGGCTTTGGAAATGAGTCTTGCGGTGTAGAAGCTTAGGAGGAGCATCACTTGCCTGTCATGTGTGAAGTTGTGGTTTTGATTCCCCCAGCACTGTAAAAAGGAAAAGGAAAACGGGGGCTGGCTGTGCGGTAGATTTACTCAACACACACAGGTTTGACCTCTGTCGCAGCATCAACTGGAGGTTGTGGCAAATGCCTGTGGTCTAGCTCTCAGGAAGGGGGAAGGAGAAACACCAGAAGTCAAGGGTCATTCGCATCAAACTCAGGGCTAGCCTGGTGTACATGAGATGCTGCATTAAAACAAAACAAAACCTGACAGTTTGACTGAGGGGATTCTTGCAGATGTTCCCATTTCCCTCATTCTCCATGATGTCTTAGTCTTACCTGGCGTATTCCTTCCTAATAATGAGAGGGCAGTTATGTTTCAGAAGCCCTATCTGCCTTCCTGAGGTTCTGCCCTTCACAAAACACCCTGTGGAATGCTCCAAATTCAGCCAGCAGTCCCCACCGTGCACATTAGCAAACAGGTAAGCAATGACCTGCTCCCTGGCCCACTCCTTTTCTTCCTCAGTTGCTCAGTTGAGAAGATGCTAATATAAAAAGACATGCTGGGTGCTGGGTGTCGGTGTGGACCTTTGTGTCATCCAACTGTACCTCCTTTAATATGGATTGCTAAAGTGATGCAGCTCATTTAATGTAAGTACTTTAAGTGTGGGTAGTAGGGTAGGGGAAAGGGTGGGTATTGGTGAGCCTTTTTAGCTATTTTGGGGGGATGTCATATCTTTACCTCCCTTCCAATCCTTACTCCGCCCTAATTTCTTTCACCACCCCCCCCCCCACAACACTAGCTAAGAGGGAAAGGGGCGTAGATTTCTGTAGACTACTTCGTGCTGATTTGGGTTGTCAGGTTCCTTGGGAGCAAGTCCAATGCTTGTCTTCAGAATATCCAGAAAATCAGCAATTCAGCAATAGCAAACACAGACTGAGAGCAACAGTGGGGGAGCAGCAGACCCCACAGACCCGCTCAGGGTTCTCACATTTATACCTTCTCTAGAGTCCCCAGAATTAACCTATCTGCAGCTGGCAAAATCCAGCACATCCCCCAACCCCTGAGCACAAGACAGTTAAGATAGTTAACAGCTGTAGACTCACTGGAGCAGCCCTATATCCCACACCTGGGATCAAATCAAATGCACATTCATATAGCATAACTGGGTTTTAAAAGAAACAAAACTCTCAGGACAGGTATGGTGGCAGCCTTCTCAATATGCAGCTACAGTGTTTCCCACAACTACCTTACAGTCTGTAGTGACTGTTACACCATTTGCCTTTGAACTCCTCCAAGACAAAGTCTGTCTTCTGTTTCTGCACCTGATGCATGCAATAGGTGAATGGCTTTCTACTTGGTGAATGAACTTTCAAGAACCCCTTTATCCTGAAAAGACAAAGCCTCTGTCCATGATTCTGTTGGCTTTTATTTCATCTACTTTAGAAAGAGCCTGCTGTAATTTGGATCTAGAATATTCCCCAAAGGCCTATGAATTGAAGGCTCTAATGGGAGGTGTGTTGGTTTGAATATGCTTGGCCCAGGGCATGGCACTATTAGAAGGTGTGGCCTTGTTGGAGGAAGTTTGTCACTGTGGGGCTGGACAGTGAGACTCTCCTCCTAATCACATGGGAGCCAGTCTCCTCCTGCTTGCCTTTGGAACAAGATGTTGAACTCTTAGCTCCTCTGTGCTATTCCTGCCTGGGTGCTGCCATGTTCCCACCTTGATGATAATGGACTAAACCTCTAAACCTGTAAGCCAGTGCCAAGCAGGTCAGAAAGCAGGAACTGATACATAGGCCATGGAGGGATGTTACTTACTGGCTTGCTTAAGTTCCAGTCCTGACTTCCTTTGGTGATGAACAGCAATGTGGAAGTGTAAGCTGAATAAATCCTTTCTTCCCAAAATTGCTTCTTAGTCATGATGTTTGTGCAGGAATAGAAACCCTGACTAAGACAAATTGGTACCAGCATAGTGGAGTATTCCTGTAACACCTTGACATGTTTTGGAAAGGACTATGGAAGGACTTTGAAATTTGGGCTAAAAGAGTCATCTGGTGTTAAGAGCTCTGTGGGATGTTCTGTAGTCGCTTGGAAGATAATGTTGAGAACAGCACAAATGATGGAGGCCTGGCTTGTGAAATTTCAGAGGGAAGAATCAGAACTCTTATCAGGGCCCATGTTGTTTTGATTGCAAAGGTTCTGTGGTTTTGGTTAGCTGGAGCTGAAGAATCAGCTGTGATTAACAAGATACCAGAACTACTAAAGCAAAACCTTTGTATTACTGGGACTATTGATGCTGGTTAGCTGGAGCTAAGAAATTAGTGGTGATTAAGAAGAGACAAGCATCATTGAAGTGAAATCTTCTGGGAAGTGTTTTCTGAGAGCAAAAAGAGGCTGTGTTCTAAAGAACAGCTGTACTTGGTAATGTGTAAGAGTCACACAGGTGGTACCAGTTTTGGAGGCATGAAGGAAGGGGTCATGAAGAGCAGCTGAGGCTCAGCATTGTGGGAGGCCATGGAAGGCCATTGGTGGAAGATGCAACTTCAGTTACAGTTGATGGCCCAGGACTGAAGGGGCCATGCAAAGGAATTGAGGCTTGGCACCATGAAGAGAGTCTGTGAGAGGTTATTGATGAAGCCTAGTTGCAGCAGAAGACAGCAGTGTTTTGGTGATGCCAGCACCATGAGATGACCACCAAGAATAGCAGTGGCAGTGAAGTACAGGCACGGGAGCCTAGAAGACAAGGTGTGTGCTACAAAGGGCAGAGCTGGAGAAGTGACCCAAGTCCTTGGAGAAGCCCAGTAGATTGTAAGTGGATCCCAAACATTGGGCAGTTAGAGTTTGCTTTTGCATTTGATTGTGACTGTGCTCTGATATTTTTCTCTTGAAGGAATAAAGTATTTTAGTGGAGCCCACATTTAAGAGACTTTAAATTGTAAAAAGATTTTGGATTTTAAAAGATATTGGATATTATTTTAAAGGGGTTGAAATTTTAATATGTAAGAATTTGTAAAGGCTGTGGGACTCTTAAAGTTATTTAGATCTTGGGGACGAATAAAAAAGTAAGGGTGGAGGCTTAATAGTGATGTGTTTGTGTGTCAAGTTGACAAGGGGTCAATTGTACTGTTTGGTTTTATGTGTCAATTTGACATAAGCTGGAGTTATCACAGAGAAAGGAGCCTCCCTTGAGGAAAAGCCTCCATGAAATCCAACTATAAGGCATTTTCTAAATTAGTGGTCAAGATGAGGAGGCATAGCCCATTGTGGGCAGTGCCATCCCTGGGCTAGCGGTCCTGGGTTCTATAAGAAAGCAAGCTGAGCAAGCAAGGGAAGCAAGCCAGTAAGTAACATCCCTCCATGGCCTCTGCATCAGCTCCTGCTTCCTGACCTGCTTGAGTTCCAGTCCTGACTTTTTTGGTGAGCATTGTGGAAGTGTAAGCTGAATAAACCCTTTCCTTCCCAACTTGCTTTTTGGTCATGATGTTTTGTGCAGGAATAGAAACTTTAACTAAGACAATACCTCTGTCCACATGATCCAACCAATTGTAGTGACCTACGATTGAGGCAAGCAGATTTCTTGTACCATATCCTTTACCCAATGATATCTCTCATCCCCTCACAGGTCGAGACAATGCCACCTCATAGGAGGCAATAATGATGGTTTCTACAGGAATTTCATGAGGATTAATGGAAGTTTCAGTCAAGTGTCTTAGTTGGGGTTTCTATTGCTTTGAAGAGACACCATGGCTGGGGAAACTCTTAGAAAGGAAAACATTTAATTAGGCTGGTTTACTGGTTCAGAGTTTCAGTCTACTGTCATCATGATGGGAAGCATGGCAGCATGCAGGCAGACACGATGCTGGAGAGGTAGCTGATAGATCTACATCCAGACTGACAGGCAGCCTCAAGAGAAAGAGACACTGGGCCTGCCTTGGGCATTTAGAACCCCAGAGCCCACCCCAGTGGCACACTTCCTCCAATAAGGCTACACCTACTCCAACAAGAACATATCTCCTAATGTCACCCCCTAAGCATTCAAACATATGACTCTATGGGGTGGCATTCTTATTCAAACCACCACATCAAGGAACCCAGTACAGTGCCCAGATTGGTACATAATAGATTCTTAAAATTCCGGTTTCTTTTATCTCTATTATTTCTCACCTAGACCACTAAAACTTTATCCTAATAAATTTCTGTGCTATCAGCTCTGGGTCCCTAGTCTACTCTTTTTGGGACAGCACCCATGATCTAGCAAAATATAGACTATAACTATCTTCTCTGTCCTGCCACCCCCCAGGGAATTTCTTCATTATCTATTGAGCAATTTAGAGCCCATGAAGAATGTTTGTTATTTTAAACCATTTATTATCAAGTTTAGTGAAAACTTTGATCCCTTCCCATCCTGCACCAAACATGACCACCTCAGCATGGGCAGCCTTCTAGACTAAAATCAAGTGACCCTCTCCACATCAACCAGGAGCTTGTCTATCAGTAGCTACAGGACACTTCTAGTCTTATCTTTGTCTTCCACTGAGGGCAAGAGAGGGGGGGGGAGCAGTGATGAGCATCTCCCATCTGCAGCATCCTGGCCAGCATCCTGGATGAGTTTCTTGGATTTCCCATGCATACAAATAAGATGCCTGCTCAATGGACTGGTCATTTAAATAGAGTTCTATCCAGTTTCCATTTAAAACCCCGACAAAGCCATCTTCAGAAAATGTTCTCTTGTGTTTATGTTCTCCAATTCACTTAAATTAATTAATTTGCAATTGTCCTCACGGTTGCCTGATGGGGACAATCGCTAAGAACCTGTTTTTTTCCTAAAGAACTTGAGCTCATTTGTACATTTGATTTGCCAAATGTAGCAAGGGAGTGTTTTCTCTTCACTTTCCTAAGATGCATCCAGGGCCACTAATTTATTCTCTGTTAAAGAGGAACAAGAGGCACATATGAATCAGAGTTCACTTTAATTGATCAAGAATTCCTAAAAAGTAGTCCTCCAGAGCTCTAGAAATCCCAACAAAGAAGCCACGCAGATGGCGCACAGGACACCGCTGCTGCTAAGGTAGGAGTTCTGCAGACTTCTGGCACTTTCAGCAGTCTTCCGGTACATTTTGCAGTCTTCTGGTACAAGCGATTAGCCATTTCAGTTCACAGGACCACCATCAGACAAAGTGCGAAGTTCACTAATGCATGCATAAGGACAAAGGCAGGGGCTGGTTGAATCAGCTCCAAGCCACACTGTTGCTTCATTCCACAAGGCTTGCCAAGCTGTCAGCTCCAGACTCCCACACTGTGGAGTGTGAGGTCTCAAAAGCCAGACAGGCAGGGCTCAAATTCCTGGTCAAGCCCACTTTTCCTCAGTTTCCTCCACAGAAAAATGAGAAAGTTGTCTCCCCAGTGGGATTGTCGTGTGAACAACTTGAGTTAATATAAGTGGAACTATAACTTATGCAACAGTGCCTGTGTGGTGGTTAGAATAGAACGGACCCTGTAGGCTCATCTGGTTGAACGCTCGGTTCCCAGTCAGTGGAACTGTTTGGGAAGGATTAGGAGGTGTGGCCTTGCTGGAGAAGGTGTCCCACTAGAGGTGGGCTTTGAGGTTTCAGAAGTCTTTGCCATTTTCAGTTAGAGCCCTCTCCCTCTCTATCCCCCTCCTCTTCTCCCCTCCTCCCACCTCTGCTTGTGGATCAGATGTGAGTTCTCAGCTTCTACTCCAGCGTCATGCCTGCATGATGCTCCTCACAAGGTTTGTCTTGGACTCACCCTCTGAAACTGTAAGCCCCCAGCAAACTCTTTCTTCTAGAACTTGCCTTGTGTATAGTGTCTTATAACAGTAATTTTTAAAAAAAACCTGGACAACCAGGAGAGTACAAACAACTGCCTATTTTAGTCATGGTTTTCATTTCCATGGTTTCAATTATCTGTGATCAACCACAATCTAAAACTATTCATTGGGAAACCTCAGAATTAAACAATTTGTAAGGGCACACCATCTTGAGTAGCATGGTGAAATCTTATTGCATCTCCCTTAGCACAGTGAGCCCTCCCTCTGGCCAGGATTCAGGCTGTTCATTCTACTTTCTCATTAGCTACAGTGTAGGTGTCAGATAATAATTATCAGATTAGCGTATCAGTAAACTGTGTCCCCGTCAGCCTTGTGAGGTAGCTTAATACTCTGTTTCAATCTATCGTTTATCTACTTCATTTCATCATGTAGACTTTGTCTTCCCAGGGAATCACAGAAGGACAGTTATGTATAAGACAGTGGGAGACAGGAAATAATGCAAACAGCTGACAAATAGGACCTTGTAAATGTAAAAGGATAATTCACATGGCTAGCTAAAGAAATAATCTACTGAAGAGGCAGTTTACAGAATGAGAGAAAGATCTTTGCTTGCTGTGAATCTGATAGAGAATTAATACCTAGAACATACAAAAAAAAAAATTAAAAAAAAAACAAGCAAGAGACCATGCAGTCAAGTCAGTGAAATAAAAAGACATTTCAAAAGATAGACTACAAATGGCCACCTGTTTCCCATCCCCCACTCCCACCCCCATTAACCCTTTCTACCTCAGCATTTCTTCCCTTAACATCTGTATTGCACCATATGTTCTGCTTCTGCTCTCTCCCCATTAATGTCTGCCCCAACATGGGCCCTTTCCAGTTCCTGGCCTCTACAGATGTTTGCTTCAACTTTCACACACAGATCTAACAATCCCAAGAGGGAACCACACATGAGAGAAACATGTGTGACACTTGTCTTTCTGAGCCTGCATTACATCACAGGATAAGATATTTTTCTGTTCCATTCATTTCCCTGCAAATCTATAATTTCATTTTTTTTTTTCATTTTTCTTTCCAGCAAAATAAAATCCCATTGTGTACATGGACCACATTTTCACAATTCATTCAAAAAAATTGTTTTACAACAGATTGTTAGTTGAGCTGAGTTGGGAACAAGTCTACTTTGTAAAGTGTTTTTCTCCATAGAGTTTGGAGAATGATTGCAGGGTTCAGTCAAGCCTGTGTGAATAATGATGGTGTCTTAGGCTCCTATTTTACCCATGAGAAAAGGCTCTGAAGGAGACGAAGAACAGGCAGGATACATCCCCAGAAGGAAGTCAACTCTGAGATTTTTAAAACACTGGGGAGGGGGGGGACAGGGAGAGGGAGAGAGAGAAAGAAGAAGAGAGAAGTATACACACAGATACACACACTACACACAGATACACTACACACACACACCAGTACATACACATGGACACATGCAGAGACACACAATACACACAGACACACAGATACACACTACACACATAGAGATGCAGGTACATACACAGACATACACACAGACACATACATACACTGACACAGACACATAACACACTACATGCACTACATACACACGGGCACACAGAGACACACAAGCAGGCACATACACACACAGACACATAC
>JANHMN010000017.1:27313216-27337702 GCA_030674055.1 Rhabdomys pumilio | reverse complement strand
AGACAGACAGACAGACATCCCCACACACAGTTTGCTGATTTTTTATATAATATGCAGCTATAGAAAATATGGGAAAATCTGAGAAGACTGTGTAAAAGGCAACAGAAACTATGGCAGCATCTTGCAAAGCAATCACCAAAAACGGTGCAATGTGCTTCTTTCATATACTTGTCTTTTTCCATGCACAGAATTTATAACTTCTGCTTTTCTATGAGAATTACATTAAATGAACGTTGTGCTGCCTTCATCGCTTCCTTTAATCTTACAACTTGCAGTTTTCCATGCTAGTACCATGCTTCAGTTCCTGCTTGCTGTGGCGGGTCCAGACACCTGCCACATGAAGAGCCCACCTTTCCTTGAGAGATGAGCAGCAAACCCCCCTGCAGGCTTCGGGCTCTGTGACAGAGAGGCACGTGGGCCTGGGTGCAATAAAACCCGATCAATCAAATCGTATTTTTAGAGCTTGCAGCACTTAGACACTGTGATGACTGATTTTATGTGTCAAGTTAATTGATGCTCAGATAATTGATTATTTCTGGGGTGTCCATGAGGATTTCCAAAAGACATTAGTATCTGAATTGATAAGCAAAGTATATCTGCTCTCACAAGTACAGGGATCATCATAGCCTTTGAGGGCTTAATACATGTCTTATTTAGGGTGACTATTTCTGTGATGGAACACCATGACCAAAGAAACTTGGGGAGGAAAGGGTTTATTTGGCTTATATGTCCACTGTGGATCATCAACGGAAGTCAGGACAGGAACTCAAACAGGGCAGGAACCTGGAGTCAAGAGCTGATGCAGAGGCCATGGAGGGGTGCTGCTTACTGGCTTGCCCTCCATGGTTTGCTCGGCCTGCTCTCTTATAGAACCCAGGACTACAAGCTTCAGGGATGCTACCACCCACAACCCTATTCATCATTAATCATAAAAATGTGGCAGCTGGATCTCATGGAGGTGAATGCCACCGTGAATTCTCTCACTTGAGGTTCCCTCCTTTCAGATAACTCCAACCTGTGTCAACTTGACATAAAACTGGCCAGGACAGTAGAAAAAAGGGACAGAGAAAAAAAATTCTCTTTCTCCCTAAGCTGGAATGTCCATCATGGAGGCTAACTTGGTTGTCGATAACATGCCCAGGAAGAAGAGACCTCAATTCAAAACTTGCTTCTACCAGTTTGTTCTGTGGGCATGTTTGTGGGCTCATTTTCACGATTGCTAAGTGTTGTATGAGAGCCCACACTCACCATGGATGGTACCATTCCTAAGCTGGTGGGACTGGGCTGTTCAAGAAAGATGGTGGAACATGATTCTGGAAGCAGGAGGGAAACATCCCTCCCTGGCCTCTGCATCAGCTCCTGCTTCCTGACCTGCTTGGGTTCCAGTCCTGACTTCCTTTGATGATGAATAGCAATGTGGAAGTGTAAGCTGAATAAAGCCTTTCTTCTCCAACTTGCTTCTTGGTCATGATGTTTGTACAGGAATACAAACCCTGAGACAAAGGCTTAGTAAATATATAAATTGTGCAAGCATGAGGATGAAAGTTAGTGTACACACAAACACACATGCACACAAACACATACATACACATGCATACACACATGCACATACATATGCACACAAACATACACATGCACACCCACATGTGCACATATATAAATACACACACATATGCACACATACACACTAGCACATCTGTGGTGGCACACATCTGGAATCCTGGCACTGAAATGGCAGAGACAAGTGGATCCTTGAAGCTTACTGGCCAGCTGCTCCTGCTAAATTGGTGAGTTCTGGGTTCCATGAGAGACACAGACTCATAAAATATGGTGGAGAAGAACTGGAGAGATGGCTCAGTGGTTAAGAATACTTGCTTTTCTGAAGGTCCTGGGTTCTGTTCCCAGCACCCAAATAATGGCTCACAACTATCTGTAAGACCAGTCCAGGGCTTCTGAGCCCCTCTTCTGACCACCTAAGGCACACATGTGGTACACAGACAAACATGCAGGTAAAAACACCTATATGCAAACACCAAATTAAATTAAATTAAATTTAAAAATAAATATAAAGAGGAAGACACTTGACATCAAACTCTGGCCACTACAGGAGTCATATATACAAGTGAACAAAGATGACTACACACACACACACACATACACGTACGCGCACACACACACATATGCAGACATACACATACATGCACACACATATACACATACACACACATATACACATACACATACATACACATACACACACACATACATACACACATACATACAGACATACACATATGTACACACACACAAAATACACAGATTTTAAAGTTTTCATCATCATAATATATATTTATAAATATATAAATATTTAAATTTATAAATTTATAAATATGTTAAAATATAATAATAAATACAATATACTTAATATAATAAATATATAATGTAATATAAATATATTAACTATAAATATATAATTAAATATATAAATATATTCTGCAATAATAAAAGTTTAAGAAAATAGATATGTTCAAGTCATTTTGAAGATTACAGAATATACAAATGGTACACCATTAGTGTGAACAGTTGTCTTAGTTAGGGTTTTACTGGTGTGAACAGACACCATGACCAAGACAAGTTTTATAAGGATGACATTTAATTAGGGCTGGCTTACAGGTTCAGAGATTCAGTCCATTATTATCAAAGGAGAAACATGACAGCATCCAGGCAGGCATGGTGCAGGAGGAGCTGAGAGTTCTACATCTTCATCTGAAGGCAGCTAGAAGATTGGCTTCCAGGTAGCTAGGATGAGGGTCTTAAAGTCCACACCCACAGTGACACACCTACTCCAACAAGGCCACACCTTCTAATAGTGCCACTTCCTGGCCAAGCATATACAAACCACCAGAACAATATTTATGTTTTCATACAGCAACTAAAAGAAAAAAACGTATAGTATTAACTTAAAACCTGTCATAGGATCTCACTGTGTAATCCTGGCTGGTCTGGAACTCGCTCTCCTCAACATTTCAACTGATGGAATGAAGGCCAGAGGGGATATTATTTGAATAAATCACATAGTGACTTTGGGGAGAATCTAACTTGAGTTTTCAATCCTCCAATCTCCACCCTAGACCCTTGTTCACCTCTACCATCAGCTCTCTCCTGCCAGCGGAGAATCACATGCTGGGCCATCACATATCTCCTCTCTTAAAGGAAACTAAAGAAGAGCCCTACACAAAAGACATGAACCTTAGGCTCTGAACTAGACTGTGTTGTTCTGAGTGTCACTTCGTTGCGTCCTCACTTGAAAATGGGTACATCACAAAAAAAAACTTTCCATCTTATTGAGTATTTAAAGGCGTAAGATTGGCACAAAAGAGCTTATACAAGAACTAATCGTGAGAAAGCCCCCCTAAACCCCAACTCTCCACACCTCCATTCTTCTTTCATTTTTAAGATTATAATAATACAATTACATCATTTCTCCCTTCCCTTTCCTCCCTCCGAGTCCTCCCATACACCCTCCTTGTTCTCTCTCAAATTCATGGCCTTTCTTTTTTCTCATTGTTCTCATGTGCATATATGTATATGCACATATATTTCTAAATATAACCTGTTTAGGCTGTATATGCATGAGAGTCGTCCCTCCAGACTCCAGGCTCCTCTTAGATGTTTGTCACCCTGTTATACTTGGAACAAAACTGTATTCAAGACATCACAGGAGGAATGGTGGCTGCTGAGAGAGAAGCAGGTTGAGGAGAGGGAGGCTCAAAGGGTAGGTTCATGGCTGCGAATGGGAGAGACACCAAGGGAGGAAGGAAGGACTCCCAGTGGACTAAGGCAGACTGTCACAGGGGAGGCCAGCAACAGCTCCTCACAAAGAAACATCAAATGTAGCTTTTGTCTGTTTGTTCGCTGTGTTTGCCTAGATAAGACTGCATGTATTCGAGGCTGTTTGTTTAGATAAGATTTTGTGTATCCCTGGTTGCCCTCAAATGGGTATGCAGCTAAAGATGGCCTTAAACTCCTGACTCGTTCTCTCACCTCTGGAGTGCTAGGATTACAGGCATGTACCACCACACCCAGTTTTATATGGTTCTAGGAACCACGCCTAGAGTTTCTTACATGCTAGGCAAACTCTGTAGCTACGTCTCCAGCCCCTAAACCAACTCTCTGCCCTCCATTTTGCTTTCATTTCTGAGATTATAATAACACGATTACATCATTTCTCCCTTCCCTTTCATCCCTCCAAGCCCTCCCATTCACCCCTCCTTGCTCGCTTTCAAATTCATGTCCTCTTTTCCCATTAATTGTTCTCACATACATACATGTTTATACACATATATTTCTAAATATAACCTGTTTAGGCTGTATATGCATGTTTTCAGGACTGACCACCGTTTAGTATTAGATGGCCGATCGGTGCTCCTACCTGGTGGAGAATACTATTTCTCCCACTCTCTGTATCCCCAAATTTCCCAGGTCTGACCTGTAAATGCTCTTAGCCTCAGAGAAGATGTTAAAGTGTAGAGAAGAAAACTAAGCTAGACTTGGAAGAAGCAGATGCAGCATCCTGAGAGAGACAGGCAGGGGCTGGTGCTTTCTAACCAGAAAGCAGTGCGGATGGCAGGGAGGGAGGGAACCATTCTCTGAACACCGATATTTCTCTACAACTTAAAGACAGTGTTTCTGCCTGTCAAAAGTTGATATTCAACACTTTTCAGATGAAAAGATTCGAGTGGAAGCCTTAGTGAGAACATAACACTCCATAAGCCGAGCGGAAGGGAGTGTGCTTCTGCAAATCCCCCAAGCCTTATTTCACTGGATACATTTGTAACTTCTATTGTTAAAATAAGCTCAGACTCCGGTGATTGAAAGAAATGTCACTTTCACCATCTCCGGAATGGAGGGGCTCAACTCAGAGGCAGGAAACAGGACACAATGGTATGTCTTTCACCGCAGGGATAGCAGGATGAGGGTGGGAATTTTGCAGTCCCCGTGCTTGAGAAGAATCTAGCCTGAGCTTTTCCTGACGGGTGGATTCATTCAGTGCTTCCATTTTTTTTTTTCTAAGGGAAGGGCCAGATAGAAGATAGACACTTGTCACACTCACATAAGGAGTTTTGTGAAAATCAACAGACTTCTATTCTCACCCACATTGCTAAGGAGACTTTGCTTGACCATGACCATGCTCTATGAATAATCAGACTCTGTGAGAAATTAAAATTCACCAAGCGACTGTGGAAATCGATGGGCGTGTTCTCACGAGGTCCAACCATGAAAACAGTTCTGAATGCTTTGAAGGAGAGGGTATCAGATGTCCGGAAAACATAGCTGCATGGCTGCATATGGGCCACACAGAGAAGGTGGCAGAACTCCGAAAGCTGGAGCTGGCAACTGTGACCTCCTTGGGAGAAAATTGTCTGCCACAGAGCACTTTGATTTGTATGGTCAGAAGGGACAGCCATCTGGAAGGGCACAGCAAACGGTTGTAAAAGTATTCTATTTTACACTAGCTAACGTTCTTAGGCATGGACATACATCAAAAGCTGCCTAAATCTGTGTCGAATTCAGGCCCCGCCCACAAAACCCTATGAGATTGGGCAATATCAGTCCTTGTATTAGCTATTTTCCTGACAGTGTGACAAAACACCATGAATAAAAGCAATACATGTGAAAGAAAATTAGCTTATAGTCCGGGGAGATGAGCCCATTATGATGGGGAGGCGAGCCATCAGACAGGCATGGCAATTGGATCAGAAAGCTAAGAGATTACACCTTCAACCTCAAACATGATGCAGAGAGAAAACAGGAAGTGGTACAAGACAACACTCAAAGCCTGCCCCCATGATGGACTTCCTCCAGAAAGGCTTCACTTCCTAAAGGTTCCACAACCTCCAGGCAGCGCCACCAACTGGGGACTAAGTATTCAAATGTCAGAGCCTGTGGAGGACAGTTCTCATTCAAAAAAAATCACTGGCTACTATTAGGCAACAGAAGAAACTCAACTCCAAGGAGGTTAAGGGACTTGTCTGAGGTCCCAAAGCTAGAATGGAGAGGAGTTAATAGACAAGTCTTAGTGCTGGAGACCTGACCACAAACTAAATGACTGAGTCAGATTGCCTGCAACTGCTGCTTCTTGGCTTTGGCACTTTCTATGCCCTTTCCTGCCCAGCCATTGAGCTAGTAAGGCATATTGAAAATAACTCTCTCTCTCTCTCTCTCTCTCTCTCTCTCTCTCTCTGTGTGTGTGTGTGTGTGTATTCATTCGTGAATCCAGAGCTCTCAGGAAGGTGCAGAGCCATGCACACCTACCAGGAGCATAGAGCAGCTTTTAAATATTTACTGCAACATGTACCCACTTGTTAGAGACACAAAAATGAGGCCAAAAGAGGTGATGATGGAACTTGTCCAAATCATACAGCTCAACTCAGAAGGAGTAGCCCAGGACTCAGCCAGGTAGACCTGCTGCTTGTCTGGTCCTTCGGCTCAATCAACAGTTAACTGGTCATAATAGCTCCCTGAGCCCCGACTATTCCTACATTGAGATTAAAGCTGACCTCCTGTCCTGGTCGAGGTGTGGGTGGTATCTAGGGAAGCATGAAGCAGAGGTGGCTAGGCCACCATCTAATAATAAAAATGTTGGCCCTTGAGTCTCTGGTGGGCTTCCCTGGGGATACAAACCACATGTGCGGTTGTGTTTTCATTGCTGGGGATTCATGTGCTCTAGAAGGAGAGCTCATCCAGAAGCCCCAAGTGGCTTTCCTAGACTCATGCCTCCCCGGGGAGGTAAGATTTCCTGTGCTTTTGCCTTAAATCTTAGCTCTGATTACAACCATATACTAAGTTCTGTGAGTCCTTCTAGCAGAGCTCCGAATGTGGGCATGATTTGGGGACCGTCACCCACAAACCATGACAAAGGACATGAGGGAAAAAGCACAAGTAAGGCAAGGTGAGTTACTCAGGGGCTCAGGGAAGGCTCTGAGGTGAGAGTGCTTCCTCAGCTGAGTCCCAGCACACAGGAATTGTTAGCAGTGGGGGGGCAGGGCAGGAGGAGGCCAGGAACACAGCAGGGTATATATACAGCTCTCTGAAGACCTTGAACAAAGTCCACAATGGCTGCAGGCTCCTGAGCCAGGCAGGTCAAACAAAGCCTTTATTCCTTACAGTTCCAGGGACTAGAAAGTCTAGGATGGAGGGTCCTGTGTGATGGGTAAGGATCTTCTTGCATGACAGATGGAAGCTCAAATGAGGCTTAACTGACTTTTAAAACAAACTCATTTCCAGAATAGAGAAAGACTCTTACATCACAGCCCAAGCCCTGGCCTCTGTTGTGTACATGAGTGTGTACAAGTGAGCACACCTATGCATGTGTATTAAGGCCAGACATCGAAGTCAACTGTCTTCCACAGTCTCATTTTATCTTATTTTTTTGAGACAATATCTCACTGAACCTTGAGTTTACTAATTTGGCTAAGCTACTAATTAGGTAAATCCCCTGGGGGCATTCTCTGGCCTCTACCTACTGATACTGAGGTCACAGGTACCTGCTGTCATGCTTGGGGTTGTCAGGCCTTGTACATGGATTATGAGGAACTAACCCTCCCCTTCACCACCTCCCCAGACAAACTCATTCTTAAAGATCTTCTGCTCAACTCTGGTGCACTGTGAACTGTCTCAAAAACATAAACTTTGAGGAGATATTCAAACCGTAACAGTAGCTCAGTTTCATCCTTTCAGAGTTTAGCTGCATTTATAAGAGAGGAGGAGGAGGGGGAAGAGGAGGAGAAGAAGAAAAGGAAGTAGAAGAAGGAAGAGGAGAATAGGAGTAGGAGAGGAAGAGGAGGAGAAGGAGGAGGAAGAAGAGGAAGAGGAGGAGGAGGAGGAGGAGAAGGAGGAGGAGGAAGAAGAAGAGGAGGAATCAACCAACCAATCAGAGTTCTAGTAACCACTTGACTGGGGACAGTGTCCATATGCCTCTAAGGACGGCAGGGGATGCTCTAGAATCTCTCCTGTGACCTCCTCCATCTTTCCATCCTTTTTCCCCCCTCACACCTCCCTGATCCTGTTTCCTAGCTTTTCACTCTAAGGACTCACCCTAGCTCAATCCCTCTCAGGTGGATTCAGCCTGGCTCACTGTCCCCCCTCACCTCCCCTAGGTACCTCCTTTGTCCCTAACAACCATCTTACTCTGCCACCTTTCCTGCATATCTGTGCACCCCAAAACCTGCCCACCTGGAAGCAGTCATTGCTTGGTTTCCACACAGCCCTCCTGGTTTCAGAACTGGACAGGACACATCCTCAGGAGAAAGAGTTCCGTGTCCTGCTGGCTCCACTTGATCGCTGGCACTTTCCAGTCAGAGCCAGGAGAGCAAAGGAATTTGACTTTTTTTTTCTTAGTTGCACAATATGGAAACCAAGAAGCCACTGTCAGGAACTAAGGGTGTTCAAAACTCAGCTAATAAAGGGTGTAACCTTTATAAGCTCTACCTGTAGGGTAAGGTTTTGGAACATGATTTAGAGCACCCAATAGTAGCTCTGTGACAGGGTATAGTTATGCAAGCCACTGCAATAACATGTTTGCTTCAAGACATGGATTATGGAGTATTAATAGATTGTCTTCAGAGGGCTTCCCACGCATACTTCCCTGCCCTCTAGCCAAAACCTATCTTGGGAGATTCATATTTCTCAAGTTCCAATGTCATTGTCATAAGTAAAAGAATTCTTAAGTTAAATAGGTGAAAAGAAGTAACCAGACCATCCGTAAGCCTTTCCCCAGGTGAGATGTCCCAGAAATAAGGCTTTAATTCCAGCCAGGAAGGAAAGGAAACAGTGCCAGGTGCAAGATAATATTCTTAAATTATTCAGAGTTGACAATAAAGGTGATTTCTTCTGTGTGAGTACACAGCATCTATGTCAAGATTCGCTGAGAAATCCCACTTTAAATGTGAGGTCAAAACCATTTTATTCTTCAAACAATATTAAGGCTGAGAGGTATGGTGGCCCCGGACTTGGGATCCTATCACTCTGGAAAGCCAAGGCAGGATAAAATGAGTTCCATGCTAGCCTGGCCTACATAAGGGACAAATACACAATTTTCATAATTTTTAAACACTAAGTAATCGCTTTCTCCAAATTAGCTTGTCTGAAGCATCCTCCTTTGGAAGCACTCCTGATTGTATGAGGCCAGGCTGATTCTATGAGTCCAGTCTCCTTGCCTATGCTAAGAGGAGCCTAGCCTGCCTACATTGCCCTTGTCCCCTCAAAAGTCCAGTTCTTACATCCTCCACAGCCCTTAAGATTCTGTGTTCCTAACATTCCCCTTGTCCCAGGCTGACCTTTGCCTCAGTAGACCCACTGGGAAGTAATTTATTTATAATTCCTGTCCCAGCCATTGCTAGAACCAGACTTTGGGAGGGACTTCCCTTAGCTCAGGGTGGGGAGAGCTATGTCCAGTTTACTTTTGACATATCTGTCCAGGATCTCAGGAAACAGTGGACAGCTTCTCCATCTTCCTTCTTCCTTCCTTCCTTCCTTCCTTCCTTCCTTCCTTCCTCCCTCCCTCCCTCCCTTCTTCTCTCTCCCTCCTTCCCTTCTTCCCTTCTTTCTTTCTTCCCTTCTTTCCTCCCTCCCTTCCTCCCTTCCTCCCTTCTTCTCTCCCTTTCTCTTTCCCTTCCTTCCTTGCTTCCTTCCTTCTTTGCTTGCTTACTTCCCTTCCTCTTCTCCTCCTTCTCAATTTTCTCCTTCTTTCTATTTGTTGTTCAGTAAAACTTCAGAAACCTGAACAAAATGGATAAATAATCAGGTTGCTGTAGTCTGATCTTTTTTCATTTAAGGAGGTGATGGCTCAGCCCCTATGTGGATAGGGGTTCATCTATCCTGAAGGTTTTGGGTAACAGCTGGACTCTCAAGTACTCCCACAGGGACTTCTACCCTCCCTCTTGACTCTCCTGTCTCCCTCACACCCACATCCACCACCAATCTATTGGTTCCATCTGCCTCTCCAGGGCTGCCACTGTAAGGGCTGAGCCAGCCCTGGGACCCTCCCCAGTGGCTCCCACTGCTCATCTCTGTGCGGGCTGCTGTGTCCTGCAGGCTGTGTGGTTCTAGGGCCAGTGACTTCAGACTGGAATGCTGGAGGTGCTGAGGAATGAATGATTCTGGAAGAACAGCAGAGCCTGGGAAAAGTCTGGACAGCTACTGCTGCCAACAGCTCTTCACGGCCCTAGCTTCTGTAATGGCGGTGCTAATGGTCGTGAAGGACTGTACCCAAACCCAGTCCCTGGCACTGTCAAAGACATGAATGAGTGGGAACGACCGAATACCAGGCTGTGGAGAAAGGCAAAGCGACAGCTTTATCCCTTCAGAATGGGAGAGGCCTAAGGCTGTGAGCTGCCAAATAGACACCAGCTTGGATATTTAATGGGGCCCCTGGGTTCTCCCCTGTTCCCCATTGTCCCTACTGGGCACCCACTCCAGTGCCTTCCCACCTTTCTTCTCACAATATCTTCCAGGAACCAGAAGTGGTCATCTCACGGAGCTTGCCGTTACTTTCTTTGCCTATCTATATTCCTCTACTCCCCTTTAGCTTCTACAGGACATGCTGTAAGCTTGGGTGTTCTGGCACCACCTCTTTCTCCTTGGAAGTAGTAGTCCCCTGCCTTTAACTTCTGACCTTGCATCCTCTTATGCGTATACTGTTGATCTCTGCATCCAACCCACATATTCCCACCTCCAGGGCCACACACACATCCTGCCCTCTGTGGAAAGCATCCTTACAGGCCCAGAGATGTTGAGAGGCTGTATCCATGCCTCTCAACACAGAGGGCACATACTTTGACAAAGAAATGTCTCTTCACACATTGTTCTTATTATCCATGGGCGACACCTCCTCATCTCCTTATTGACTCTAGGCATCCTACCCTGCTTGTCATCCTCCAGACAGCAGCCAGAGGGAACCTTCCAAACCACACAGCAGAGCTACTTCCTCCCCTGCCCTAAACTCTCCAAAAAGGAACCTCCAGGGTAGCTAAAAAAGAGAAAGACGAGAAGGAGTGACTGGAGAGATGGCTTATCACTTAAGAACACATCCTCTTATAGAGGACTGGAGTTTGGTTCCCTGAACTGATATCTAGCAGCACACAACTCCCTGTGGCCACAGTTCCAGGGAAGCTGATGCTTTCTTCTGACTTCCAAGGACATCTGCATGCATGTGGTACACGTAAACTCATAAGGCTGGACTAGGCTTTCTAGTGCTCTGATTAAAAACCCAATGACTAAAAGCAGTTTGGAAGGAAAAGGGTTGGTTAGCTTACACATCTCAGGTCATGGTCCACTGAGGGAAAACAAGGAAGGTACTCAAGGCAGGAACCTAGAGGCAGGAGCTGAAGCAGAAGCCATGAAGGAGCATGGTCACATGAACATGCACATAAATTAAAAATTAATTAATCTTTATAAAAAGTAAAGGATCGGGGATATGAAATCCACAAAGAATCTGGTCCCTGTACGAAGTTATATAAATACAAGGTGATAAGTCACTATGGAAACAGTGGGGTGTTTTCTCAAACAATTAAAACTAGATTGACCACGTGATCCTGCAATTACATTTCTAGAACATTCAAAAAACCTAAAATCAAGGTCTCCAACAATTATGTTTATCACGCTAACAACAGCCCACAGGAGGGACAACCCAAGAGTCCATCAAAAGGTAAATGAACAAGCTGAGCAGGGTGCCACAGGGCCTGAAATCTCAGCACTCAGGAGCCTGGGGCAGAGGAGAGTTTGATATCATCTTAGACTAAGCAGCAGGTTCCAGCCTAGCCTAAGGTACACAGTGTGATCCTATCTCAGACAACAGCAGCAGCCAGTTTGGCATAGCACACGGTACCTGAATCACCGGGAGGTGGATTTCAAAGTAAGATGAAAAGCAGATGAGCCTTGAAGACAACAGGGTTAAATGAAACAAGCCAACATCAGAAAGATACGAAACTCACATGCAGTGTCTAGAATAATCTATTTTGCAGAGACAGAAAACAGACATTGGTTCCTGGGACTGAGGGGCGAGAGAACAGGAAGCTGGGTTTGATAGGAACAGAGTTTGGGTTTGGAAAGATCAGATCAATTGTAGAATCCGAGGGCTGTGTTGTCAGTGTAGATGTGCTTAACACCACTAAACTGTGCATCAAGAATGGCTAAGTGTTAAAATATTTGTTATATGTATTTTGTCACAGCTTAAAACCTGCAAAGTTCATTCATCATGTTATTATTATAATAAAATACATGATAAAAGCCAAAGACTACAGGGCCTACAGCAGGAGCCTTGCCTACTACCTCTATGAGCTAGCTCCCACCAACCTCCCTCACTTTGACCTCCCTGCTGGATGAAGTAATTCCTACCATCAGTCTTTCGTCCACTTCCTGGGGCTCCTGTCCCCCATTTTCCTGTCACTGCCCCCTTTTCAGCTCCTGATCCATCTGCAGAGAGACCCTTCCTCATTGCCCTATAATAAAGGAGTCTCCCTATTTCCTACTTCATTAAAATATTTAGTCACTTGTTGACAATAAATGACACATTTAAAGGACCTTAAAATAGAAAAAGCCAACACTGGTAGGGATAGAGGAGAGTGACCTACCTCAAGGAAGGCCAAGGAAGGAGGAATTGAGAGGTAGTTGAGGGTGGGCCCCAAGGTCTATGTGGCTTCCAGCCCTTTGACTGCAGCTCTAAATATCACTTTCAGCAAGGAGGCTGGTGTTCCTTTGATTTCTTGATCTTCACTCAAGGTTCAGTTAGTTGGCTCCCTGTGGCCTTTTTCAAATCCCTAACAAAGAAAATGGAATGTCTTATTGTTGAAAACACACCCTGTGGAAAGTGCATGCCCCTTGTTTGTGGTTTTAGGTTTGGGTGTTGTGACAATTTCTGCTAGGATGGCCTCCAGCTCCCTGTTTTTCTGCCTGCTCCACCCCCAAGCCCCATGCCAAAGTGATGGGATTTACAGGTATCAACCACATTGTACCTGGATTATCTATCTCTTCTGTTTTGTTTTGTTTTGTTTTGTTTTGTTTTGTTTTGTTTTGTTTTGTTTTGTTTTATTTTGTTTTTTTAAAGTGGGGGTTTGGGTGTGTGGCTCAGTTAGTAAAGGCTTGCCAGATGAGTGTGAAAACCCAAGTTAACTCCCCAGAGCCCACAGAAGAAAGCTGGACACACAGGGAGTAGCTGTAATCCCAGCACTGGGGAGGCAGAGACAGAAATATGCCAGAGCTTGCTGGCCCACCAGTCTAACCAACTCAGCAAGCTCTGTGTTCAATGAGAAACCTGTCAAAAAATGGCAGAAAGCAATAGAAGAAGATATCTAATGCTAACCTCTAGCCCAGGCATGTGACAACCAGACAAATGTAACAGGACTTTTAAGAACACAAGTGACCTTTGTGTTTAACCTAATCAGCACTCCTGTCTTGTCATAAATCTAAAATTACAATTGCATTTACCAAAGAAAATGCTTTAAAAGAGTAAGTAAACAAGTTTGTTCTTAACCTTTTTAAACGTTTTACTTAACTTTTAAACTTTGCTTAAAATTTAAATCTGATTGTGAGTCATGACCTTTGAATGATGTAACTCATAGGGCTATAGTTAGAGATATTTAAAAGTGTGTGTGTGTGTCTGTCTGTCTGTCTGTCTGTCAATCTGTCTGTCTGTGTCTGTCTGTCTGTCTCTGTCTCTGTGTGTGTCAGTGTGTACACTTAATTTGAAAGTGTAGGAGGAGCTAAGGTGGGAGGAATAAAGAGAGGAAGAGGAGGAGCAAGGAGAGGAAAAGGAAGAGGAGGCGCTAGGGAGAACAGAGATATAGGATCCGTGGAGAGCCACACAGGTATGGAGAGCAGTCGCAGGTAACAACTTTTATTTAGGTTAACCAATTGGGAAACAACTCTGTTTGTATGGGCATATTGTTATTGAGCATTATCAAACATATAAAGTCTTTCATCAATCTTTAAGCATTAGAGTCTCATTTTCTTACTGGGCCCGCATGAATGGTGGGATGGTCTGGGCAATGCCCAGCCTTTCGGAGACAGCGTAGAAGATTGGCAGAGCCATCTCCCACACTGGCGTCTCATGGGTGGCAGAGCTGGTGTCTCTGGCTGGCTGTTTCTAGTTGCAGAGCGCATGTGGCCTCTGGCCACGGAACATGGTGGCTGAGCTAGGCAGAGCCGCTGCAGCTTAGATAGTCTACATGACCGGCAGCTGTTTTTAAATAATTACTTCAACATGAAAGCATGCGCATATTATGTCTCTTTCCTAATAAACAGGATTTTACTTCATACTGGCTCGTTTTGAGATTCATTTCGATGGCACAAATGAAGGTCCTAGCTTTGCCTGAATGTAGCTCTCCAAGGACTGTCTCTCCCTCTACCACTGACTCTCCAAATACAATATGAGGCAAGCAAGGATGCTAAGATTTGGAAAACCAAAGTCTACATCAGGTACCTCCCTGCTAGGACCTCAGAACTAATCATGAACAATAACGCTTGTCTCCAAACGCATACATCAAGGGTGTGTGGCTGCCATGATCTCATGGAGAACCAGGGACCTGTTTACTGTGTCACCTAGATGTTTCCTTTGGTTTGCAACCTGAGTACCAGGGTTGGGATGGGTAATTTTCCTGACCTCAGAGATGAATGGCATTTCCCCAGGCATCAAAGGCATTCTGAAGGCCTCTCCTACACAGTTCAGGCCCTGTTCCTTCCCCAACTGTTCATCTCTAGAAAGATTTTTTTTTTCCAAAACAGAAAACCAGGTTGTTATTTTGCTGAATCTGAATTGCAACCAAAAAGAGATCAAGTTTTAAAAGAGACACCATGGGAGGGGCCATAATTAAACAGGCTCAGGGCTGGGTACGGATGATTAATTTCAAGTACATAACATCCCGGAATACATGTGACCCAAGGTATTTTTCTCAATAACCTTAAGTGCCGGTCGGGTTGTTCCCTAAATTGCATGCCAGCAACATCTCCTAACTGGTATGTCTCTTGGCAAACTCTGAGCAGCTGCTGCGGCTGCACACCTTTGAAGCAGACAGAACTCAGCCTTGTTTTGACACTGCTGTTGCTGCCCCTGACTGCAGGCTGCAGGATAACTTATGTCTGGTGGCCTTCACCTGTTGAAAGTGCCCCTGCTTGGGTGTGGGGTCTTCTCTGTAGTCTAGAGGAAAAAAAAATGTACGGGCAGAGGTTTTCCCTGAAGATCATGAAAGCTTAGGTTTTTCTCAAGTGACCCAGCACTCAACTCCCAACTCTTCTAGAACATTCGCTCTCCATCATGAGCAATTATAAGCCTCGGGTAGGCAATCTGCAGGCCACCATTTTTAAAATGACAGGCCCCCTTCCAAACATTAATACTAGCCTATGTCCATCATCCAAATGATTCTCAAAGTTGCCAGGAGACCGCAATCAGGGTGTGATAGCAGACGTGAGCTCAGCACCCAGGCTGAGCTCATCAGAAGCTTTCAACAGCAAAAGGAAGCTGACTTCCAGAAGAGGGGAATTGATCAAATATTCAGAGAGGGGCAGACCTGAACTCAGAGGCAGAGCTTCCCAATGGTGCCTGGGTCCCTTGTCCAGGTAGGTGTTGTTGAATTGCGTCTCTTTCAAATCCTATGACAGCTGTCTGTGAAGTTAGTTTGCTTCAAGCTGATTCTAGTAGAACGTCACTTGTGACCAGAAGATTACCAATAATGCTGCCTGACTCTCCTGACAGCCAGCCTCACTGTGAGATGGGGAGTCTTCATCTGCCTGCCTAGTTTACAGACAGGTCACTTCACAAGCCCGTTGTGTCAAAATTCAGGTCATCCTATCTGGAAACTACATAGATAAGCTTAACTATCCAGAAAAGATCTCTCCAGGAGCAGTTATTTTAATGTATTGAGGTACTCTTGAAATCAAATGGGTTGGTACAGTAAATTGCAATTCACTGTCTGCTTGGGTCTGCTCACGCTGTCATGACAAAGGGTCCACAGGCTGAGTGACATAAGCAAGAGACTTATTGTGCCACCACAGTTACAGAGTCTGGATGTCAGAGTTGAAGGTGCCAGAGGGACTAGTTTTTTCTGACATTTCCCCTTGACCTGCAAAAGTTTTTCTTCTTTCCTAGGCTCTTCTTCCTATCTTCCCCCGTGAGTGTCTCTCACTCCTCCCCAATTCTCTGCCTTATAAGAGTCCATCTTTTGAGATAAAGCTCCCTCATTCTGGTCTCACTGTAACATGCTTCCCTGTGTAAATATGTTGCCTCCAAATCACATCACGATCTGAAGTCGTAGAGACGTGCCATTTTTGAAGGGGACACACTTCAGTGTGTCACATCATAGGATGAACACAAGGTATTTAGGACAAAGAGAACTGCCCGCCTGTGTGGAAGGTAAAAATCTCCAAGCTCACTTTATGGGGAAAAAAAAAATCTTTGTGCTTGTGTGTTTTTATCCCCGTAAATGATATATGCCCAAGAATCTGAATACTTAGATGTCTAGTACATTTCTTTCTTTTTTTTTTTAATTGTTTCTTTCTTGCTTTTTTCCTAGAATGGAAATTAAACCTGGAACCTTCACATGCTTTCTCACCGCTGAGCTAGTCCCAAGCTTCATTTCAGGTTTTTTTTATTTTTTAAGCAAGGTCTCACTATTTGTCCAGATTGGCGTGGCATTCACTCTGTAGCCCAGAGAGGCCTAGGACCTGTTACCTTCCTGTTTCTACCTTCCAAATAGCTGAGGTTCCAAGCCGACTCATATTTCTCCAGTTTTATAGATGGAACCAATAAAACACAGTCTGGAGTTACTTTATGAGGAGGAAAAACAGCAAAAGCTTGAATCTTTCATTTTTGCTGTATCGGGCTTCTATTTCTATATTGTCTGGCTCACACATGTGTGCTTTATAAAATATGTAAGCCTAAATATGTATATATGTACATGCAACATATGTACACATACACATGCTTCTTTTTAAATCCTTATTCTCTTCTGTATTCTATTTAAAATGTAAGCCATGAATTATCTTAAGGACACTAGATGGTTTATATATACATTCTAAGGACTGGATTCATGTGCCAAGCGAGGCTGCATCTTGTGTTTCCCTCTATACTTTTAAGCTCTTTAAGGGCTGTGTTTGTTCTAAGCAATTCATATGAGGCCTGGCATGGATGGTCAGGAAATTGGATCCTTTCTCATATTCTAGAAGCAGTGACAGGGGATGGGGATGGGGGGTGATGAAGGAAAGAAGGAAGACTGAGTATCACTTAGGGGTTGGCTAAATCTGGATGAGGAGAGAAGGCCTTTTCCTTACAAACCACGGCTGTCCACCAGGTAAGGTCTCTGTTAGTGGACTTGGCATTCCATCAGCTGTTGCTCTATTCTAGTGTTTTCTGTTATAGGCACAAGAAAAATGTCCTTGGAAGGAGTGAAACCTTGGAGTTAATGCTTTACCTCTCCCATTGGTCAGTCCTTCCCAAGACCAGTTCCAGGAGAAGAGCTAACTCTTCTGGAGACATCCAAAGACCATGATGACTCAACATGTCCCTGCTGATCTGGGAATGCTGATTTAGAAGTGTTCAGAAAGGCTTGGTCCTCTTGGAGAACCTGCATTCTAAGGACCACCCTATTCTCCGCTGCCCTTGCTCAGCCTCTACCCCACATTGTTAAGCATGCATTGTTTCTTAAAAAGAAGCCAGGACCCACTGCAGGAGAAATAATAAGTAATAGCCATGTAGAGATGGCCCTCTCCAGAAGGCAGGTACTACTTTGGCATACCCTCTCTGGGTCTAGACTCTGTCCAGAATGGAAGCCATTAGTCATATGTCATATAGCTGTTCCAATTGAAGCTGACGTAAAATTTCATATTCAATTGTTAGGTCTCACTAGCTCCCATATTGAATAGCAAGAGTGGAGAACATTTCCACCCTCACAGAAGCTTTCATCAAGAGCCTTGACTGTGTGTTGTTGGCGTTTGCAACTTTGTGGGTTCTTCTTCCTTCCACCTTTCTCCACTCCCTTTCTTCCACCCTTTCAACCTCCTTACACTAGATAGGAGAGAGAAAAGACAGAGAAGAAAGGGGACGACATTATCAGTAAACTACTTCCCTCTGATTGGGGCATCAGGTTCCTTGAGGGAGGTTTGATCTTTGCTGTCAGGATATCTAATTTCTTCTTGTTTTTTCTTTACACACAACTACTTAACAAACTTCAACCAACAGCAGCTAAACAACCAACAACCCACCATGCCTCCCAGGACCCTAGCATTTTATACGCCCTCTGGAAAGTTCCCAAAATTCCACATATCACACAATCACAGACACTATCTGCTGCTTGCTAAATCATGTCCCTGCCAGAGCATGAGGTAAAGACAAGTCATAGTCAGCTGCGGTTGACAAGCTGAAGCAGCCCCATACCCCACACCTGGGATTAAAATGAAAACACTCTTACAGTATGGCTGTGATTTTCAAAGAAACCAAAAACTCCAAAATTGTCACTTTAACAGTGAGAGGAGACCCAAACTTTATCAAGGGAGTGCCCTAGCCTCCAAGCTCATTGAGCCCACAAACGACTGAGCTGCTCATACCCACACCATTGTTTGAAACTATCCACAGGTTATGCAGGGACAAGAGATAACTAGGTTATGACGCGGTAACTGTGAACTTAAGAGATGAGATGGCATTGGGAACTGTAAGCACTAACTGAAGAGACCTTAACAGGCTTTAACTCCCGTCCTCATAGCACATGGTAAGAGAACAGCCTTGGTCTGGTGTATTCATATCTTCTCTTATTCCTCTGTACCAGATTCAACGGTCTTATCATTTCCCCCAATCTACATTGGAGAGTGAGTTCTTGGGCTGTTTGCAATGCTCAAAAATATCGTTTTAAAAATGCCTTCATTTGTTATAGAAATCTGGTGCTGGGGAAAAAATGTGTACACTCAAGTAATTAAAAAAATAGTTTTGTATATTTCCATTTTTCTTGAAGTCAGAGTAAAATACATAGAATGTAAAATTTACTATCTTAACCTTTCCTCCCCCCCATTCTTCATTTCTTTTTTTTTCCTTTCTTTTTCTCTTGTTTTGAGATAAGATCTTCCTATGTCGCCTAGACTGTTCTTGAACTCATGAGTGCTGAGAGTTAGAGGTGATTGTGAGCCATCCAGAGTGGGGGCTGGGAACTGAACTCTGGTTCTCTGCAAGAGCAGCAAGTGTTCCTAACTGTTGAGTCATCATATCTCCATCCCCACTGTGGCCACTTCTAAGTGTCTTATTCAAGGGATCTGGAGCCGTGCTTGGCCCTCTAGTAATATTATTGGATGAATCAATTAATAGATATACCAGGCCAGGATTATAAGGCAACCACAGAACAGAACATTCATGATGAAGCAAAGATAATCCCTAGAGCAGAGGGTGGCTGAGCTGAGCTTTCTAGAATCCTCATCTCCCTGACCTTGACTTTCAGGCACCACACAACCCTCACAAAGAATGTCATGAGCAGGGACAGGCTAGGTTGGAGACTGGGTAAGGTAACACACCAACTATTTCTTCTCCATTTTGGGCTACAGTTGCCTTTGTTCTCATTTTCTGTCTTTCTAGAGTGGATCTTCCAGGCCTCCATACCTGTCCAACGCTGTTCTTCTCCTGTGCTGCTGAAATTCTTTGTTTAACCAACCATAGGCTCAGGTGCAACCCTGCTGACCACAACTTGACTGTGTAGACCAAGATCAAACCACAG
The DNA here is from genome assembly GCA_030674055.1 of Rhabdomys pumilio. Classification (NCBI taxonomy): domain Eukaryota; kingdom Metazoa; phylum Chordata; class Mammalia; order Rodentia; family Muridae; genus Rhabdomys; species Rhabdomys pumilio. Next base: position 27,317,957 of record JANHMN010000017.1, on the reverse strand, counting down.
TTACTGATTTACACAGGTAGCCGGCTCCCAGCTGGTACCACATCACAGATGTAGGAGACACTGAGTTGGAACACAGATCTGACTCTTAACAATCTTAAGGCTATTCTACTCAACTTTATTCCCAACGCTGGCAAGAGGTTTTTAACCTCTCCATTTTGAATAGGACACCATTTCCCATCCTTGCGAGCTGCCCAGCTGATGCAGCCCAATGGTACTGTGCCTATGAGTCTTCATGGAACCCTAGGTCTGTTCTTGCAGGACTTAAACTTCAACCTGAGTTTTAGCGGGTACAATTAAACCCTTGCATGGCTCAAATGTTCTAAGGCAGTGGTCAGCAAGGCTAAAGGAGAAGCAGGACATGTCAGGTAAGTCCATTCCCAAGCCATATCCCTCATTAGGCACTGTGTCTGGTCTGAATTAGAACAATGTTCATTGGGCTGTCATGACACCAAGATACAGTTCACACAAGACCAATACTTTATTCTGTGTCATCTCCTGCTTCTCTTCTGGCCCTTGTCACCCACTGCCTCAGTACATTTAAACTGTGCAAAGGTTTAATTGTGCCCTCTAAGACCCATGTTGAGCTTTAATCGTTAATTTAACAGCACTGAGAGATGGGTAGGTCAGGAGGATTCTGCTTGTGTGGATGAAGTGTCTTTTTCCCTCCTCCCCCACTGCCCCCAATCTCCTCTGTCACTTCTGAGATGCCAAAGTTCTGACCCAGCAAAACAACCCATAATATATATGATTCCTTGATTTTATATATGCCAGGAGACAAAAGAATATTGCTCATAAATTACCTTGTTTGTGGTAATGTGTGATAGCATCAGAAAACAGACTAGGGCAAGCTGATGTAACGAGGTAAAATAGACTGGGTGGACTGTAAACAGCAGAAACACCTTTCTTAGCTCTAGAGGTAGAAGCCTGAGGCCAGGTGCCAGCATGGTCAGGTTCTGGTATAGACCCTGCTCTGGGTCACATGATCCTGCTCTGGGTCACATGACTAAGAGCTTGCTACTGCTCTGGATTAAGCTGGTAACATGGCTTGTAATGGCTTCACTTTTGTGTCCTGTCCAACTTCTCAAAGCCTGACTTCCTAATGCACTTACACTGGGTTTCCATAGATGAATCCTAGGGTTTACTCATGTTCAAACCATTATACACAACATCCCTAAATAAAGACGGTGCTCAGTGGTCTGTATCAGCCATATTTTGCCCTGTGTGTAGTTTCTCTCTCTCCTCTCCACCTCCCATGAGCTCAAATCTCATCCAGAAAGACGCCTCTTGGATTGGTGTCCCACGACCTAACCCTTGCCTCCACATTGTCCACCTCTGTGTGCTTTTTTTCTGGGGACTTCAGATCGATATCTCTGCAATAAGTTCAGATCTTCTACTCCTGCTCCAGCCAATTTGTCTTTCTACCTTCTCTTCTAGTAGGGCAACGTTGGTCTCCCCATTATTGTCCATTTATCCATTCAGCATCTATGAAACGTCTCCTTCCCATGAACCTAAAGCCTGGCTCATTTCTAACCTCTCTTGTTCCCTTTAGCCAGCCAGCAGTCTATCCTATTGAGTCTCACCACTGGTTTCAGAATGTATCTTCTCATTTGATAGTCTTCTTTTTAAAAGTGAAGAAAGAAGAGAAGGAGAATGAGGAGAAAGAGGAGGAGGAGGAAGAGGGAGAAGAGGAGGAGGAGGAAGAGAAGGAAGACAAAGAAGAGGAGGAGGAAGAGAAGGAGGAAGATGAAGAAGAGGAGGAAGAGGAAGAGGAGGAAGAGGAGGAGGAAGACAAAGAAGAGGAGGAGGAAGAGGAAGACAAGAGGAGGAGGAAGAGGAAGAAGTGGAGGAAGACAAAGAGGAAGAGGAGGAGGAAGAGGAGGAGGAAGAAGAGGAGGAAGAGGAAGAAGTGGAGGAAGACAAAGAGGAAGAGGAGGAGGAAGAGGAGGAGGAAGAGGAGGAGGAAGAGGAGGAGGAGGAGGTTATCTTCCGCCGGAAATATTCTCAGCAGTTAAGAGCACTTGCTTCTCTCCTAGAGGTTCCAAGTTCATTTCCCAGTACTCATGCCAGATGCCTTGAAATTGTCTGTAACTCCAGCTTCAGGCATCTACTGTCCCCTTTTGGCCTCTCAGGTCACTATGCTCACATGTGCATGAGAGTGTACACACACGCATTTACACATACACACACTTAATTTTTTTAAAAAAATATTTTTAAAGAAAGAATGCTGTTTATTTGTATAAACAGAGTGCTTCAGCTCCCTCTTTCAAACAAAAAGATACGAAATCAGAAATAAGAGTCTCTACTGAAGAAAAAATAAGAAATTAGCCAGGCAGTGGTGGCATACTCCTGTGACCACAACACTTAGGAAGCAGAGTCAGGTGGCTTTCTGTAGGCCAGTTTGGTCTACAGAGTGAGTTCTAAGACAGCCAGGGCTACATGGAGAAATCTTGTCTTGAAAAACAAAACAAAACAAAACAAAACAAAACAAAACAAAATGAGAAGGAAAGAAAGAAAAAGAAATTAAAAATTAGTTCCATAAGGGGAAATCATAAAATACATTACTTAAACTGAATAAGGGTTTATGTGTTAGTCTGCTGTGCTTTAAAATTCATGCATCGAACTCTTGAGGAAGCTGAATAGCCAACCCAAGGATGGGAGGGGGAGGCTTTGTTCAGTGCAGTAAACAACTTTGGTAGAAAGACCCGGTGTCCACCAATGTCAGCAGCAGAGTACTGGCCGTCGTTTTGCTTTCTATTCAAGGTCAAATAAGAAGGACGGTTTTGCTAGCAAGCTGTTTTTTCACAGGACTGTATTTACTTCCCTGGGTGAACAAGTCTGGTGTTATGGATGTCAAGCTTCAGGACGGGAGCTTTACATATGGGTCAGAGGTCACAAAACAGAATTTATCATTTTGCAATTGCTTCAGTCTCCTCATTCATACCCGAACTTAATGTAGACTCACTGGATAGTTTTTCAGTTTTTTTTTTTTATTTACTCAAAATTTCCACCATGATTTTCAACATTTGAATTTGCCATCCATTAGTCTCTTAACTAAAGGACTAACTTCATCATTTCTGGGATGAGTTTACCCCCTTAGAAACACAGAGACTTAAGTCCTAATCCCAAGACCACAGAGGGTGACCTTGTTTGGAAATAGCGTGTTTTCAGATACTCTCTGACTGAGCTCCTTCTGGGTTGGGGTCCTCAGGGAACACTGGTGTCCTTTTTATTTCTTAAGATTTGTTTCTGATTTTATGTGCATGTGTATTTGTTCTGCCTGTACAGGACACTCTGTGTTGCGTGTGCATGTCTGGTACCTGTGGAAGCCCCGAGGAGGCCTCAGATCCTCTGGAACTGGAGTCACAAGCAGTTGTGAGCCACTATGTGGGCGCTAGCAGGCAAACCTGGGTCCTCTGCAAGAGTGTGGCCAGTGCTCTTTGCTGCTGAGCCATCTCTCCAGTTCTGGGACTGGTTTGCTTTTGAGAGAAAGGAGAGGAAGATGGGCACAGAGGTCCTGCCAGAGAGAAGGGCCTATGCCAACAGAGGCAGAGATGGGAGGATGTATCTACAAGCCAAAGAGTGAAAGAGATTTCCAGAGACACCAATTTCCAATTAGAAAAAAACAATGTGAATGCCAGTGTCTCTGGGATCACCTTCTCCATTCTCTTCAGCTTCCTGGTCCTTATGCTTGCCATCAAGAGACTTCAGATGAGACACACAAGACAGCATGGGGTTTATTGCACCCTCTCAAAGAGCCAGAGTGGACTGTGGCTGTGAGCATCACCGTGCTGGTCTGTATTTCAGACAGATTTCCTGCTACTTCTGAATTCTCAGTTGTAAGCAGCTTTTCCTGAGGGAACTGCCCTGCCAAAGTGATTGACAGTCCTCCTTTGAGTTGATTTTTTTAGGAGGAGGAAGTACCCGTCTTTGATCTTTATCAGAAAGCCTCCTGTTTTATATTAATCTTGGAATCAGAGCTCCAGAAGCCACATTGTGATAGTCATCGATCCATGACCTTCCAGGATGTCATACCAAGGCCACACATGGTTCATGACCCACTCCTACAGGCAGTAATTAGAGCCCTGCAGTTCTAGCCCTCAAGTTTATAGACTGCTGTTGCTGGCTGCTGCTGTTGCAGATAAGGGCAGTATCTATGCCTAATGTTCAAGTCCACTAGTTAGTTTTTTTCCCATCGACACCTGGATTGGGAGCTACTAGATCCCAGAACTGCAAGAGACTAGATTTTCATAGCTGTGAGCCATCCAGTTTGTGGTCATCCTTGCAGCCCTGGAAAACCAACCCAGTGGACATTGCTCTCTTTGGCTTCAGAGCCTGCCACAGAACATGCGGTGCTTTAAGTACCTCACTGCATCCTGCCCAGCCTCTTCAGAGAACCTGATCTTTCAGGCTCCCTACAACTATAACACACAGAGTTCCTCCGACAACACTTCTAGCTTGCCTCATACCCAGGATCTTCTGTGAGTCATAGCCCGCAATGATTCCCCGGAAGCCTGGAAGAAAACAGTGTGTCCCAGTCTTGAGGTGGAGAAATTTGGGAGATGGTGCCCAGCGACCAGGAAACATTTCACACTGAGCCCAAGGTTTGAACATAACTCCTCTCCACCCTCCCAACCGCGCTGAGGGAAGTGGACAGATCCTGGTACCATTACAGCTAAGTTCCTGGTCACACAAAGTCTCTCTCTCTCTCTCTCTCTCTCTCTCTCTCTCTCTCTCTCTCTCT
>JANHMN010000017.1:27294880-27312305 GCA_030674055.1 Rhabdomys pumilio | reverse complement strand
GGACCTCAGGATGGCACAGTAAGGGTGCTCAACTGCTGTTAATTGCTGAGTTATCTCTCATGACCCCTTTGTGTCAATGGAATGAGGTGTGGGGAAAGAACCGCATTTTTAAGGTCACATGACCAGGTTGGGCTATGGAGCTTCTGTGCAGTTCCACAGAAGTCATTGAACTTTCTGACCTTCAACTCTATACATTTCTATCTTAGTTACTCTTCTATTGCTGTGAAAAGACACCATGACCAAGGCAGCTCTTATTAAAAAATATTTAACTGGAGGGCTTATTTACAGTTTTAGCATGTTAATCCGTGATCATCACAGTAAGAAGCAGACAGGCATGGTACTGGAACAAAAGCTGAGAGCTTTGCATCATGATCCACAGACAGCAGATATAGGATGAGAATGAACTCGGTGAGGGCTTTTGAAACCTCAATGTGACAAACCTTCCCCAACAAGGCCACATCTCCTCTAACAAGGCCACACCCCCTCCAACAAGGCCACACCCCTCCAACAAGACCATACCTTCTCCAACAAGGCCACACCCCTCCAACAAGACCATACCTTCTCCAACAAGGCCACACCCCTTCCAACAAGGCCACACCCCTCCAACAAGGCCACACCCCTCCAACAAGGCCACACCTTCTCCAACAAGGCCACACCTTCTCCAACAAGGCCTCACATTCTAATCCTTCCTAAACAATTTCACTAACTGGGGAACAAAGACATTCTCATTCAAATCATCACAAATAAAAGATGGACTTCATGTTCTCAGAACATGTAGTTTCTTCACTTCCTTCTACCATCCCTGTGACCTGTGTTGTCCCGAGTCTGTTCCATACGTGGTAGCTGCTAGAGGTGGACCTCTGACCTCCATTTCCATCTTATCCTAAAGTCTCTCCTTGAATGGAATGAGCTGGGAAAGCCAAGCTTACACTTTGCAGGGTCTTAGCAAGTAGGGTTCAGGGCAAGACTGGAGAAGACAGATCAGACGAACTCACTGGTGACCAGGATTTTCAGCTGAACAACATGGAGAAAGGGCACACAGCCCAGGCACTGCACTGTCAGTGTTGTCAAAGGCCACACAGTCCCACACAGGAGCAGGATGGCAGTTCTCTTGGCAGAGTGACCATGGTATAACTTTGGACATTACTCCTGTGAGCTTATCACTATGCCTTTTCTCACCATTCATTCCCAGTGACCCTGAAGGTGTAGCCCATTCTTCAGAAATCTCTGTCTCAGCAGTGACAGTGGATTCCATTCTGCACAACAGAACACCCAGCCCCCTGAACAGTCTGCAGGGCCATGAAGCTGGGTAAATGCCCTTGGTGCGCCCACAAAATCCCTTTCCCAGAGAACCATTGTAGGAAGGTTTCTGTGAAGTGACTCTTACAAAGTGACTCTCTACTTAGCCTCTGAGTTAGTATATTATGGGCTATCACATACCCATTGCAAATAAATACAAAATAAAAAAGAACCAACATTTCACGGAGCTCTTGTGGTGGCTAACCGTCACTGTTACACAACTTCGGCATTACCTAGGAGCTTGGCGAGGCGCAGCTCTGAGTGTCTGTGAAGAATGAATTTACCACAGGGGAAAGACTCATTTCTAGATGTGGGTGGGACCAACCCCAACAAGCTGGCAGCCCAGAAAGAGTAAAAAAAGGCAAAAAAAGAAAGAAATCCAGTTGAACCCTGACACTCCCTGTTTGCTTGCTTTCTGGTATAAACAGAGCTGTTCCACTAAGCCCTGCCCCGTTCCCCTGACTCGCCCCCCTGCCCCCCATAATGGCCCGAGACCTCTAAAACCATGAACAAAATAAGTTCTTCAGCTGCTTCTGTCAGACATTTGGCCACCGTAACGATAAACATTAACTCATATGACCTCCCCAAATCAAAAAGAATTAATTCATTTAGAGGCAAGCAAGAAAGACATCGCTGAGACAGAAGGTATGTAGAAACAAAGCACCCAAAGGCTCTTTTCCATTGCTTTTCACAGAGGCACTGAGGTAATGCATGTTTGACCTTGGTACATTCACTGACGAGAATCCACGGTTTCAACAGGGACGTCCTGGAACTCTCTGGCTGCGATGCGCCTCCATGTCAGACATCTCGCACATTTGGGCAAACTCCAGGAGCTTCGTGTGGTTCTTAGGAATCGTCGTCTCCATTTTTGCTTCGTGCATAAATGTGATTTCTGCTACTGCAAATACCACCCACCGGGGCAAAGAGAAGTGATACGAAGTGGGTTTCGCAAGTGTCTTTGGTATTTTTAGGAAAAGGCATTTTGAAATGTTCAGTTGTGTGAGACAGCCTGTTGTCGGGCAGAGAAGCAGGCCTGCTTGCCTGAGAGTCATTTCTGCGTGGAAGAAAGGTTTCTATCCTGGGCCTGGCTGCATCTGCCCTGGCAACGCTGACGTACAGAATGTTATTGGATTTGGAAAAGGCAACTTGGGGAAATGCGAAGCCTGAGACTGAACCACGAGCAGGATGCCTCTTGGGGCACCAGTGGGCATACACCCCAGGTTCCCCGTGAGCCTCAAGCCGCAGGGGCGGAAGAGAGACAGCAGCAGCACTGGGGGCTTCTGAGTCTTTTTCCAGCTGCTGTAACAAAAAGCCATATGCCAGCTGGCTTACAAACAACAGAAAGTTACCCTCGCAGTTCTGGAGGCTGGAAGTTCAGAATCCGTTTCCAATGAGGGCTCGCTTCCGAGTTTATGCACAGCTTCTTCCCTCTGTGGCTTCAGGGGGTGGAAAGGACATGGCTCCTCTCCTTGAGACGTATCTACAGTTGCCTTGTGGCCCCTCACATAAGCTCCACTATCCAGACCAAATCACCCTCAAAAGACCTGGCGGGTGAGTAAGGGCTTGAAAATAAATACAAATCTCACGTCGTACGGTAATCATGTATAGTTACTGCACATGTCTTACTTGGTGCTTTAGTTTTGTGGGACAACAGCTCAGACTGGTCTCAAAAGCATGATGCTCCTGCTTCTGCCTTCCACATACACCACCACCATGCTCAGCTTCAGCCGTTACATCTTAATAAAAAGAATTTTTTTAAAAAAAAAGAATTTCAGGAGGCACAAACACTCCAACCACAGTCCTGGCTACAGATACTCTTACCATATGAATAAATAATGATGCCTCTAAAAAACTGAATTGGTCTTATGCATTTGAAACTGGATGCAATTCTGCTTACTGCTAGGAATTTAATATTAAAAATTGCCAAGCCACTAACAATCATCACAGAAAACTACCATATGGAAAAGTTATCAACATGTCTGTTTTAGAAGCAGAAAATCACTGCAGTGTTTTCAAGTATCAAAAAAAAAAAAAATCCATTACACAGTTTGGGGGGGGGGGGGGGCAATTTTTCCTCCCATAGGGGTGAGAACAACCTGCCCATTAATGAGGAAGGAAGACATTCATGTGCGCAGAAAGCTTGAAGGGCTAATTGCAGACAAAGATGTAAAAAAGGCCTGAGAGCCCAGGCTCTCGGCTCCCACGCCTTGCAGGTCGTTCATGCGGGTCCTCCGCTCAGTTAGAAGCGCAGCTTCCTTTTTCAGAAGCATGGTGGGAGTCAGGACCTGCCATTGAAGATGATAGCTACTACTTTCCGGGGGCTACTTAAACCTTCTGGAATAAACCGTTCCAGAGTAGGAGGCTTGGGCAATCATGAGTGTGTGAGCCAAGCTTTAAGTCAAAGTTTCTCTCTCTCTCTCTCTCTCTCTCTCTCTCTCTCTCTCTCTCTCTCTTTCTCTCTCTCTCTCTCTTTATCTTTCTGGGTGTGGGGTGGGTAGGGATTTGAGCGCTTGCGCACAGTCTCTCTGGGAATTTGGGATTAGGCCAGCAGCCAGAAAGCCCCAGTGACCCTGCTGCATACTCTGTGTGCATAGTACTGGCGTTACAGGTATGGGCCCGGCCAAAGCCAGTTTTTAACATGGGTGCTGGGATTTGAACTAAGTCCTCGCACACGTGTAGCAAGCACTCCTACCCCCTGAACTGTGTCCCCAGCTCAAAGTTTGTTCTAAAAGGCTGCCTTACCCTCGTTCTCTCTCTACTCTCCTAGCATGCTGCAGATAGCTCCAGCCCATACATATACATATATCTTCTGGTACACAACACAGGCCAGCCTGGAATCAAGAATCAGCAGAAGATATAATAGGCTGCTGAACAAGCAATGTCTCTATGGAGTAAGATATCTTGCATTAGTACTGGCCTTTAGATTCCACATGACAGTCCCCGAATGACCTCTCGACCTGCTTTGTCCTGCCCCCACTCCATCTTGCCTTTCTTTGCTCAAGAATGAAAGCAGGATTTGAGCACTTCTTCAGGAGTTTCTCCGCTCCTTTTTTGCCAACTACAGAATTTCTAAAATGTTTCCCTCTGTCAAAACCTCAGCAGGACCAAGTCTGAACCAACCACACAAGGGCTGGGCATCAACAGTCAAGAGGGATGAGGGCTAGCATTACAGGCTAGGAGGAGCAGATGGACTGAGTCACCAAGACTTCCAAATCCGGGGGCTGGGGAGGAAGAAAGGGAGAAGGAGGGAAGTTACCACCAAAGACACCAAACAGGAACTGGGAAAGGCTGAGTACACTACAAATCACCTATAGCTCACTTTCTACAGCTCACTGTCCACGCCAAGTGTGGGGAGGACATTGGGGGAACATGTCTATTGGTCTAGGCCTCTGCTTCCTCAGTAGCCAAACAGGAAGATACCAACCTCAAGCGTGTGCAGTAAGCTTTAGACAGGCTTCACAGCCTACAGCTCACAAGGTCTAACATTTGAGCATAAGGTATAAAAGGCTCAGATTAACCTGTGTGGTAAACATCACTCCCTCTCTGCCCAGGTCAGGACACAGGAAGTTTTCTTTGACAGTCAGATGATGAGCTCTGAAGGCTATAGGCAGCCCCTGACTCATACGTTATGCAAAACAGGGGTTGTGAGTCGGTAGGAACTGAACAGATCAATAGATAAAAGTAGCTAGAGGGTACTTAAGGCATCTCCTGGGAGCAGATTTTAGCTTGTTTCTACATCAAAAAGCAATATTTTTGATGGTTCAGCACTAAGTGTGCTTAATGTTCTTTGAGAGACTACATGTTTGGTTCCCAATGCACATATGGTATAGTTCACAACCACCTATAACTTCAGCTCCAGGACATGTGATGCCCTCTTCTGGCCACTTCAGGTACTGCATTTATGTGATACATATAATCTCTCTCTCTCTCTCTCTCTCTCTCTCTCTCTCTCTCTCTCTCTCTCTCTCTCTCTCAATAGCAGCAATACTAAAACCTTATCTGAAATGTCAACTTCTAGGCCTTTGGTCATAAGAAATAGAGATAGTTACACATATATGTACCTACAGGAAAGCAACACCACCCAAGGAGAATGCACTTCTGGAAGAAGAACTTCTGTGAGTTACAGTGCATGACCAAGATCTTTGAGATACAGGAAATTTCATCAGATTGGAAAGGAAGGAAAATTACATACTAAAAATGTGGAGTTGGGAGTGTTCATGTCACTGTAGGAAGATCAGGTTAAGATGGGCCAGAAGGGAGAAAAGGATAAATCAGGTCCGCGTGGCAAAGGCTAAGGTGGAGACATCTGAACGGAAATGGCAGGTTGTTGGGAGAGCGGGCACAGAGCTAAGAGAAGGTGTCAGGGACAGAGGTGTAGACTGGAGAGACAGGTTTCAGAAGAGAATCATGGTAATGGATTCTTCCAAGACAGGAGGACCAGAGCAATGGGCTGAGGGTAGCTCACTAGAAGCCCACTCATGATGTGGTAGGAAGCAATGGCCAAAGAAAGGGCTGTCTTAGGGAGCAGGTTCCAAGGTCAGCCTTATATACAGGAAGCACAAGACATACCTTTAACTAGAAAGAACTCGACAAATAAACTTCTCTGTTTTTTCTGTTTGTTTGATAATTACATTCAGATCTAATTTACTTACCATATAATTACTCATTTAAAGTATATGCTGATTGGTTTTCCCTGTAACTGCAGAGTTATACAACCTTGATCGGCATCAATTTCAGATGTTATACCCTTTATCCATCAAATGCCAAGCTGTCACATCCCCAGAAAAAATTCACTCTGCTTCTGTCTTTACCTGTGCTGCCTGTTCACATAAATAGATGTCTCGGTCCTTTGGACTGCCTTCTTTCACCCAGAACACTTGACTCGTGGTCCACTCATGGTGTACTCTGTGTCAGGATGCTACTCCTATTATAGCCAAATAATATTCCATCATGTAAGTAATACCACATTTTGGTTTTCCGTTCAGAGGATACGCTAGTTGTTTCCAGGTTGGGGTTCTAATGAGTAACACCATTGTGAGCATCTGTGCACACGCCCCTTCAGTTCTCATAAGTGTGTCCTCACACACGGAACTAACAGGGTCTGTGGCATCTCTATGTGTATCTTTTGAGAGAACTGCCCGACTGTTTTCAGAAGTGACGGCACCTTCTTCCATTCCCACCAGCAGCATATGATGGTTCTGGTTTCTACGCTTTTGGCAGTATATGGTATTTACATCCTGTTTCTTTTTTAAATTATAGCTGTTGTGGTTTGGGGATGGAGTGTTCTCCAAGAGGCTTATGTATTGAAGGCCTGGTCCCTAACTGATGGAACCAGGCATTGAAGGGGTGAGTGGATCCTGAGGCTATGTCATCAGTGGGTTAGCCCTTTGGTGGTGATAATCAGTCTATCAGGAGGTGGTGGTAAGTAGAAAATGAGACTCAGTTGGAGGAAATAGGTGTAGGCCACTTGGGGCATACTATGGAAACATAACTTGTTCCTTTTTGTCTCTTTCTGTCTCTGTTTCTTCCTCTCTCTATCTGTCTCTTCATCTCTCTATCACTGTCTCTCTCTATATCTGCCTCTGTCTGTCTCTGTCTCCCTGTCTTTCCCTGTCTCTTTATCTGTCTCTGTCTCTCTCTGTGTCTCTTTCTGCCTTTATTGCAAGTACATCTGGGAAAACCTGGAGTGAATATAAGGTTTGATTGAGATAAGGTCCAGGGATCCTGGCATCTGCTGGGGATCAAGGGACTCTGTGACTAAGGGTGATTGTCCACTATTGGCTGAAAACGGTCTCTCCTATTCTGTGTTCTGCCTTTCTACATTTTGTGATAGTATTTTCACAGGCTTCATGTCTGAAGAGGTTTAGTTTTGTGGTTGTGGTTGTTTATGGGATGGGGGGGGTGTTATAACTAAAAATCCTTTGCCAAATGCAAGGTCTTAGAGATGCATTTACTGAGTGGGTTTTTTTTTCACATTTCCTAGTTTTAACGGCTACAGGAATGCATGCAATCCATGCTGCGTTATTAAATGGTGTGAGGTGGGGCTCCATTTTATCCTTCTGTGTGTTTATGTACAGTTGTCCCAGCATCATTTATTAAGAAGAAATAATAATAATAATTTTCTCATTGAAAAGCCAGGGTCAAAATCAATTGACTATACATGTGAATATTAATGTCTGGACTCACATTATAACTCTTTAATGCTTTACTCCCACCAGCCCCCCATACATTATACTGATATTGTTGTATTACTTTAGATACAGGTGTCTATTTCTTGGCTTGATAACCCGAATGATTTCTTTTAGACCACCAGCTCCTGTGAGTTCAGGCAGGACCTACTGAATCTGATTTGCGTGGTCATTGACATCACTGCGGCTAATCACCCTCTTACCCTCTTAACACTATTCCGTGGTAATCAGGATCAAGCCCAGAACCATACCATGCTCCACGAGACCTATGCCATTGAGCTACATCTCCATCCTTGTGTGGGGTTCCTCTCTAACCATCTTCTCTCATCTTAAAGCCATGGGAAAATTACAGCCTGAAGACACCAAGCCTTGTCTCCATGCTCTGATGTACACTTGCTTGGCCCAATGCCCTGATGGATTGCTGGAGAAGTAGTAACATGCCACTTTCCTTCATTTCCACAGGGAGGGGTATGAGTGAGAGAAATAAAGAGGTAAGTACCAGATGTGGAGAGAAGGGGAGAAAACGAAAAAATGAGAAGCTTGGAAGAGAGGACTGGGAGGAGGTGACATGTTAAAATTACCATTACTCTCCTGATTGTGTGTTTATAAGCCAACATAATAGCAGAATATTCAGAGTACAAGGAACTGAACCCCCTCCCGTCCTCCAATCTAATACCTGCCCTGTAGAAACATTTTTAAAGAGGGGACAGCTGTGCTGGTGTGCCCCATAAATCCCAGCACTCAGAAAGCAGAGACAGGTGCTTTTCTGGGTTGATACCAGCCTGGTATGCACAGTGAGACTCTATCTAAAACAAAACAAAAACTGCCCTCAGAATGCGGTTGTAAAAGTTAACTCAACAAAGGCACGTGACTGTATTCGCTGGGGCCTCACACAAGTTTCCCAAGCAGCTCGAACCATAAGATCAGAACAATCAGCTGCATAAAGAGGTGAGTCTCAACCCTATGTGCATCACAGCCTTCCTGGGAGGCTCATTGACATCATTTGCCACAGACGAGGTTTAGGGACGACAAGGCTTGGAAATTTACCTTCCTAACAAATGTCCAGGGGATGCTGCCGATTATTCAAGGAACATACTTGGAAAACTATGCTTCCAGTCAAGAAGAGCAAGCACTGTTCTGCTGACATCTTTCATTTCTAAGCGCAAAGTCTTTGAATAAAGCCCAGGCAATCAGTCTCAGCCCAGGATGCTGCAGGCTACACGGATCTCACTAATGTAAAAAGGAAAGGAAGATGAAACCACAGTTGAGCCTTGTTGCTTGAAACATCTGTAGAGTCTTCAAGGATCCGGAGAGGAAGAAATTGGAAATGCCCAGCATAGGTGCATCAGAAACAGCCAGTGACATCACGGACTCACATTCACTGCCAACACAAGCACTCAACTGGAGCCATTGAGAAAAGCTTCTTTCTCACCAAAATCTTCAACAAAGCATGTTGATCAAATAATGCATGCCCATACAGGAAATGCGTCGTCTGCTGCCTACTGGGGAGGGGCTATAAATAGCTCCTCAGAGAACATTTTTCTATAATTAGCCCGCCACTTCAAGTGAACTATGTGTAATGAATTTCATATCTCTAGGTGTTCTTCCTGGATAAGTGCATGGTAGATTCTGCAACTGTCAGTGAGGAAACATAACTGTTTAAACAACCCTGCGCCAAAGTCAGCAGGTCTGAAAACAAGGCACACATGCAAACCACACTGGGAAATAAAGTCATTTACCCGTGTGTGTGTGTGTGTGTGTGTGTGTGTGTGTGTATGTGTGTGTGTGTATGTGTGTGTGTATATGTGTACATGTGTGCATGTGTGTGTGTGCCTGTGTATGTATCCTTGTGTGTGTGCGTGCGTGTACGTGTGTGTATGTGTGTGTGTGTGCATGTGCATTTTTATGTGTGAATGTGTGTGTTCTTGTGTGTGTGCATGTGTTTTCATGTGTGTGCATGCACGTGTATGTGTGCGTGTGTGAATGTGTGTGTACATGTGTGTGCATTGTGTGTATGTATGTATGTGTGTATATATACATGCGCACGTGTATGCATGTGTTTACATGTGTGTGCATGCATGTGTATGTGTGCATACATGAATATGTGTGTCCTTATGTGTGTGTACATGTGTGTGCATTGTGTGTATGTGTGTGTACATTGTGTGCATGTATATGTGTGTGTGTGTGTGTATGTGTGTAAGCCTTTGTGTGTATGTGTGTGCATGTATGTATGTGTGTATGCCGTGGCAGTTAGTTTACTCCGTGGGTGGGATGCATTAAAAAGATTCTCAGAGCAATCACAGATTCTGTCTTGCTAGTGAGAAAGGCTATACCCCTGGTCTGTGAGTTACAGCCCAATCAAGCACCTTCCTTGGACTGTCCTATTCTGGTCCCTTATTCTAGAAGCAAGAGAAGTCCTGAGCTGTACTCAAGGACCCTATAAAGGGAGGAACTTTACATCCATTCCGAGTCTGAGACCTGGAGTTGGTTTGACGATCACATGTAATTGCAAACATACAGTCCCTTCCAGCCTATTGTCAAAGTCCAAACAGTGCCTTGGTGAGATGCCAGCATGCCCGCCGTGTACACTTTTGACCCATGGACTTTATTTCCCTCAAAAAGATTATCAGCTGGACCAAGTGTTCCTCTTTCAGCAACCCCAATTCTTCATCCTAAAGTTCTGTTTCAAGATTTGGAACATGGCTTCTTTAGAAATGGAGTAAAGAAGCCAGAAGTGATGACATATGCCTATCATCTCAGTACTTCAGAGACAGAGGCAGGTGGATCTCTGTGAGTTCAAGGCAAGCCTGGTCTATAGAGCAAGTTCCAGGCCAACCCGTAGGGCTACATAGTGAGACTCTGTCTCTTAAAAACAAAAACAAGACATAATTGATCTGGTGCTGGCTAGATGGCTCAGCTGTTAGAAGTGCTTGGTACACTTCCATGGTTCCCAGCACCCACATAAGGCCGCTCACAACTGCCTGTAACTCTGGCTGTAGGTCATTTGACATGGTCTTCTGTCCTCCAGAGTCATCTACATACACAAAGACACACATGCACATGCACACACATGTAAATAAAAATTAAAAGGCAAGCCCAAAGAAAAGGGATGTGTTGAAGAATCAATATCTAATGCATGCAAAGGAGAGAGCAGGAGAGATGTTTGCAGTAACATTGTGGTGCTTCTGCATCAGCCATCAAGTCTTCACACAGAAGGAAGGATGAGCGTGTCTGTACACCATCTGACAGGTGTGTGTGTGTGTGTGTGTGTGTGTGTGTGTGTGTGTTGGCTTGGGTGGGAGGAGCTTAGACTCACACAGTCATCCGAGTCAAGGTGAAGCTTTGCTCTGTTGAGATCTTCTGCTGAGGCCTGAGAGCACCTTGAGCCGCTCAGAGTCAGAGCCCCTATCTGGCTGCTAGAAACCATAAATTACTGTTTTATAGGGTCTTCCTAAAGATGGGCTGAGGTAATGTGAATGCCTGACACATAATATTAGATAAATGTCACCTTTCATTACTGCAAACATTATTTCCTGAGATTTCATCTAAAACACCATCCTGTCTAGACAATAGAACATCACTTGGTGCTAAAAAAGAAGGGGGCCACTGAGCCTTGAAAAGACATGGATGAAACTTACTTAAATGCAGATGAGTAGGTGACAGAACCAGACTGGAAAGACTACACTGTATTGTAGCAACTGCATGGAATTCTGGGAAAGGTCAATCCACAAAAGCAATGAAAAATCCTAGTGCATGGGGAGGGGTGCACAGGGTTGAGGTTTAGTTTTTGCTTTTTGTTTGTTTGTTTGATTGATTGATTTTAGAACAGTGGGACAATTCCATTTGACATGGTGCTACAAGGAGTATACATTTGGGCACATCAACAGGGTACAGTGATGCCAACTGTGTTGTCAAATGACTATAGCACCTAGTATGGGCTCACCAGGCGTTAGAAACGTGGGGTACCACCTGCAGAGAGGGCTCAGCAGTTGAGAGCCACCCCTGCCCTTGCAGAAGACTCTACTGTGATTGCCTGCACCCACCCATGTCAGGTGGCTCACACTGCCTGTAAGTCCAGATTCAGGAGTCTTAACGCCCTCTTCTGGCCCCTGAGAACACTTGAAATCACATGTACCTACTGACACAGACACACATTTACGTAATTTAGAGAGAATAAAAGTAAAAATTTGGGGACAGTCAGTAAATAAACATGAGGGCCTAGTGGGAAATTTTGATACAGTAGAATGGGGGAGAAGATGCTAATTCTCTTATTTTTGTGTATGTGAATGTACAACTGCTCTCACACGTCTACAACTTTTAATGCCCCCAGAGAAGTAAATAAAACCGAGGCTCAGACTTTATTATTAGAAAAAATACACGTGAAGGGTCTTTCCCAAAGGACTCAGGTGTAAAAGAAGAATCCTTCTCAGGGGCCCATCTTTCTTACAGTGTCAGTAGACCTTTTTCAGATCTGTGCTGGCACGAGTGGGAATAGAGACCAGCACACACGTGCACTGTTCCCTGCGGTGTGTTAGCTCTGTCACCGTCAGACTCCTGTAGCTCTGTCTTTTTCTCTGGGTCCTGCCCTCCATTCTACAGTTTATATAACAGGGCAGGAACATTCAATGAAGTCTAAATGATATCAGGCTTGGTTGTGCCTCTGTGTGTGTCTCCTGCTGACTCTGAGGCCCCTAGGGGACTTGTAGTGCATCCTGCCCTTTGCTCCTCTGTGGCGCTGTTGTAGGACCAGGGTGCCTAACTCTCACCTTGGTAATTTCAGCACAGGGTGGGTGTGTCCAATTACTTCCTTCATGGCTGTTCATAAGTTCTGGCTTCTGCATCCATCACTCCTAGGTTCTAGGGCTTCTTCCCTCTCCTTCTCAAATGATCCTCTTTCTGCAGGGCTTGCCTCAGACTCTTTTCTAGCAAAATGCTATTTAATCTACGTAAGCAAGGCATGGTTTAATACTCAATTTTTCTTTTAGGTGGAGAAAAATTGATGTTCTGAGGTAATTGTCAACAAAGAGGCTTCTAGCTATTCATATACAAGAGCCTTCCCACCAGTGACTAACTGGAAACGTGTGTTATTCTTTCAGAAGTGTCTCTTTGTTTTTCACTGTCTGTTCTAAATCTGTGCTGCAGTGTGTCCCAGCATGGGTCCCAAGCCCTAGGCTAGTGCTACAATTACTGTAATAGCCCACTAGTCTCTCCCGAATGTCACTAAAAGCAGCCACCAATAGCCACCCAATACCTATGCTGAGAAGTTAATTATGTTGGTATTTCTAACTGGGATACGCTATAGATTTGACATGCAATTAGACCCAATGAGACCTTTGGATGATTTTTTTTTTTATTTTTGAAATATTGGTAATTAATGAAAAAATTCATCCTCCACTTCATGCCTTTTGATTTCTTGAAAAAATATCTAGGTTTGCTTGGGAATCTTTGAAAGACTTGATCAGCAATAGCAAACTCCTTTATAGGACTGATGACTGGGACCACGTGAGAATTTTCATACCCCGCAATGCAGTTTTGAAGTGCTGCGTTTGTTCTTCGTCACACACTTTAAGTAATGCGTTCCTCATGATGATCTAGCATGGCTCTTCTCTCTTGTGGATGCAAAGTCCTAGCGCTCTGCCACCTTGTCCAGGACGCCCATTCTGAGTTCCTCCTTTGAACTCCTGTAACTCACCCTATGCAGCTCGTGTCTATCTCTGTCTCTGACTGTAAACCTCCTGTGTACACAAACCCTCTCAGTGTCCCACATAGGGCCCTGGAAGGAAGTGTACAGTCAAATGCTCAGAAAGAGCAGAAGGCTCTTCTTTGCAATGGGAGGGGAAACATTTGTTTGGGGACTCCGTTCTCCACTCTACTCAAAGTCCCTCTTGGGTGAGGCTTGGGATAAGTATCACCACCACATCCACACCTCCATAATAGACAGGAAGAAAATAGGAAGACTCCTCGCAACCCATAAGAACAGGGCAGAGAACGTACTTGCTACACTGAAGACTTGTGTTATTAGGCCATGTCAAGTTTCTTAAAAGACATCCCAATGGGTTTTCAAGTTGCCAGAGGGAATTGGAATCTCTTTCAAAGAAAATTTTTAAAAGAAAGAAAGAAAGGGAGACAGCTCTAAATTCTTCGTTAAATCCGGTTAGAAATACACAATTTCGTCTTTACTAGATATTAGTCATAGCCACCGTTTAAAGGCACAGTAAAAGCCTGTTTGCCTAAAGGAAAAGGACGTGAGGACAGAGAGAAAAGTGAAGAAAATAAACATACTTCCCTACTTCCGTCCTCTAGTTGGAAAGGGGAACTCCAGACTAACAAGGGCTCAGTCAACCTTCTCGTCCCTCAAAAGCCTCCAAGTCAGAAGGGAGCCTGAGGATGTCAGAGTTTGCAGGGTGCTCAGAGTTCTGTGCACATGCTTATTTTTCAAAAGGAGAATTAGACAAAAATAATACAAATGGGAAATAAAGAGAATGACCTACTTTACTCTGGGGGGTGGGGGTGGAGGACCTCTGTGTGAGTGTTTTCATCTAATTGATGGTGTGTAGGGTTGCATGCCCAAATAAGGCCCCTCTGTTTGCTCTGGAGAGGAGAAATCCAGGCCCAGGCCCTAGAACATCATGAGCCAGGACTGAGGCTAGTAGCTCTTGGGACTAAAGCCTCAGGAGCTCAGAGAGAGAGAGAGAGAGAGAGAGAGAGAGGGGGGGGGGGGGAGAGGGGGGAGGGGGAAGAGGGGGGAAAGAGGGGGGAGAGAGGAGAGAGAGGAGGGAGAGGAGAGACAGAGAGAATTAGAGAGGGGGGGGGAGGAAATGCCGAGAAACACACAGAAAAAGGGAGCCAGTGGAGGCGCTTTCCTTGTTGAGGCCACTTGCTGGAATGTAAGATCTAGAGGGACCCAGGGAGAGCTGCCAAGACAGAGCTCTGCCCCAGAAATCAAACTCAAATGGTGTCATGAACCAGGTGACCTTTGTGCACCTGGCGCGGGGGACAAGGCTCCCCTCTTTCGGCTGGTCTAGCTAGGTGCCTGCCTGATCTCCGCTGCGAGTGGAAGGTTGTTGTGGGTTTAGGTGAAACCTTTGAGCTCTTCCGCAGGGCTAGCAGTCTCCCCAGCACCCAATTCGCTCTCAGAACTCCCTAAGCGTGTCTAACATCAGGCCCTGGTTCCCCGGACACTGTCTGCACATCTGTCTTGGCTAGGGATTTGCAGAAGCTTGGTAAAAAGGCTCCCTGTGTTCTTACGCGCGCCGCTCTCTACAGCTTCTCTTTTTCTTGGATTCTCGCCTGTCTCCTCCCACAGGAAAAAAAAAAGGTCACGTATGTTTGGAAAAATATGTAGGTCAGTGGAACATTTCCTGCACTGGTGCAAAAGGAGAGAGGGCAGTGGGGGCGGGGAGGGAGAGGCCCGGCGCTGCTCCGAGGGCGCCTCCTGGCCGCAGCCCCCGACCTGCCGCCCTGGGGTTACGAGGGGACATTTAGCGAGTTCTTGCGGATCCTTGACCCATTTTCCGGACCAGCTAAGCTCGCCCCGGAGGAGGCACGGAGTATTTCTCCCTAGCAACCGCTGTTGTCTTCCACGAACAGCGTTGGTTCTCAGGTCCCAGGACCCCTCTTCTCACCTGGTGTCCCCTCACCCACCCACGCCCCCAGTGACCTGAGACACGGAAGCTCATAGTCCAGTCCTTAGAGGTCGACGTGGGCAAGGGGGACGAGACAGTTACGTTCTGGCAAACACCCCCATCCCACAACAGCACAGTGGCAGTGGGCACGGCGATGATTCCCATTTACCCGGGGCACGGGATTCTTTTGCTGCCCACCTAGTGACAACTTTAGCGGAACCCGGGCCGGCAGCTCCGCAATGTCAAGCTCGCCTCCCCTCTTCCCGGTCCCACGCTAAGCACAATCTCCCCCTTCCACCGCGCCCAGATTGGTCAGACCCCCACTGCGATTCCCCCCAAGCAGCCCCGCAGGTCTAGCAGCGGCCCTGGGGAAGCATGGGTGTCTGCGCCGCCGAGCGTCGCCGGAGGGTCGCAGGGTCCGCGTCCCTGCGGCACGCGCTGAGTGTGCGGCTCAGACTGGGTTTGGACCGTGATGGGGGGAGGCGGGGAGGGGGGGGCGGGTAGCCGCGCGAGCCTGGAGGCTTAGGAGGAAGAGGAGGAGGAGGAAGGAGAGAGGGAGGAGGAGGAGAGGGAGGAGAGGGAGGAGGAGGCGGCAGCGGGGCGGGGAGGCGGCAGCGGTCCCCGGCTCTGCGCGCCCAAGAGTTTGCGGCGCGAGCGGCGGGCTTTCCCGCAGCACCGGAGGGATCCGCGCAGCGGCCGCGGAGCCCCGAGACCCCGGCGGCAGCGGCGAGAGCAGCGCCTCCCGCCGCCGCCCGGGAGAAGCTCCCCGAGCCCGCCTGCCGCCCCAGCTCCCCGCGGCGGCGGGAGGCGCGTCTCCCCGGCCCAGTCGGTCCCCGGCCTGGCAGGGCCGCCCCGGCCCGCAGGGAGGTAAGAGGCCACCGCGCCTGGGGACGCGCGATCTCGAGTGGGTATACGTGCGCGTGGCTCGCGGCTCTGGTCACCTGCTCGCTACCGCTGGGGACGCGCGGGGCAGGGAGGGACGCTCGGGCGCGACACCGCGCGAGGCTGCGCAGCGCAGGCACCCGGGGGTTGGGGCGCGGGGAGGTGAGTCCTGCGCACTCCGGGTCCTGCTGCTCCAGGCATCGGGTCCTGCCGACCGCTTCAGCCAAACGGCCGGTCCGGTGGGCTCCCGGAGCGACTCGCCAAGAGAGAGGACTAGAAACCCCGAGCCTCGGGATTCGGGGTCCTCGGAGGGTGCTAGAGGGATACTGCGTGCCCGGACAGAAGCTTTGAAGATTGTCCGCTGCCCGTCCAGAGCCCCACCGCAGGCATCCCGAAGCGTAGGGAGCTCGGGACTCCTGGAGAGTGTGGTTGCCCGGCCGGGGCCCTAGTGTCACTGCGTTCCTGGGTCTGACTTGGCTTAGGGCCGAATTGGAAGCCTGATCTTTGTGCTTAGACAGCTCTGCGCTCCTGGGACTCCCCGGGTTGGATGCTACAGCATTGTTTTAGTGGGAGGTGTGCCCCCTCCCCAAGTAGAGGAGGGGTGCACCCTTTTCTAAAAAGCCACTTAGGGTGGGAAGCAGAGGGCAGGGACAGGTACCAAGAGGCTCAATTCAAAGCCAGCCTCTCCCCCTCTGCCCGCCTCTCCTTAACTGCTTAAGGTAAGAAAGTTTGTTTTCGGCTCTGTGGTTCATAAATAATTAGTAACCAGTTTTGTTGACAAGGCAAGATGGAAACCTTAAGTATACACGCGCATTTCCACCGACTCTAGAATCTCTTAAGGTTAAATCTGGGAGCCTTTAGTTCGTAAAGTTGTAAGCTGTAGCGTTCAACAGGTGTTACAAGGGTCCTAGAGCCCCCCCCCCCCCCCCCCCCCGCTAAGGGTTTTTTCTCTACCCATTGCGTTAGGATCCGCCCCGAGTTCACGCTTAGCTTGCTTCTTTACAGGTGAATCTTGAGTAGTTATTAACTGAGTCGGCAGAGACAGCTAGTCTGTCTCACTCACTAGAACTCTATTCTTTAATAGGAGGGATTTCCCATTTGGACTTTCCAGGTAGTTAGTCCTGAAGCAGTTCCTGACAGGACTCAGCTCTGTCAACACCTTCCTGTCTCTCTCTTCACAGTGATGTCCCCATCCAGCGAACTGGCCAACTAATTATGGCTTGTATGAAAAACAGCCAGCCCTGGAAGGCACCCTTCAGACTCAAGAGCAAATACTGGCCTGATCTTCCTTCCTGCTGCTAAAATTTCTCTGAAGGAAAATGTTGCTAGAAATAACCTCCAATCTTTTTAAAATAACCCCTAAATAAATACAATCCTGTTTTTGAAAGAGACATTGCGATCTGGGCCACTATTTTTCAAAGCAAAATTTTT
>JANHMN010000017.1:27262786-27289880 GCA_030674055.1 Rhabdomys pumilio | reverse complement strand
CTAAATCTTCATGAATCTTCATGTTCTTGTTTTAAAACAAGAACACCACGTGTGCCTTGTCCTGGATGCCAAGAGCCACCTGTGAACTTTCCACAGGCTGTTCTGACCGATCCCCTGCAGGCTGCAAGGTCTACCCCCAGCAGAGGTCAGATTGTGAAGGGGTTGTAAATAGCCTGTGAGTCAGTAGTCTTGGCTGCCTTACTCTAACAGTTTAATTGGCTTCATCATAGCAAGTGTCTAATGGAGCTTCACATTTACTAGTGAAAATGGTACTTGAAGCCGCATTGGCTCACAAGGACGCTTCATTAGCATACCCTTCTCCCGCCCCACCCTACCCATCCTCATGCTATTTGTAGCAAAGACAGGTTGAGAACTGTCACATTCAGATCTTTTCCTCTTATCTCCACAAGGGCACATTCACAATCGATGCTCAATAAATAGGCATGGGAAACAAGCTGGAATGTCAGTAATCACTATCCAAAGGTTAGCCGTTTCTGAGTGCTAATGGGGTACTTAACTATGAGTAATCCTGTGTTAAGTCAGATGGTGATTAATAATACCTAAGTACACGGGGAAACATTTATTGAACACGAGCATGTAACAGAGATATTTTCCACGCAATCCTTAGCTAAGGTCCTGTTGTTTCCCACATGATTTCTTTCTTTTTTCTTTTTCTTTTTCTTTTTCTTTTTTTTTTTAGATTAGGGGGCCTCGTGCTGTGTTAAGCGAAGAGCCATTTCTTAGATGGATTTCCCCTAGAGGCCACTTGAGTGTCTGCAGGTCAGAGTGTCTAGTTCCATTTGGTGATTCAGAACAGGAATGAGAGTTTCTCTTTTATTCTGGTGTGAAATAAACAGTGTGTATAGAGAGGTGGAAGGGGAGGGGCAATCGGAATGCAGTGAGTCACTGGGGGTTGGGGGTGGGGCTGTTACGCAAAGAGTCTAGTTCGGAAGCTTCAGTGCTACACACAAGCAGGCTTGTCAGCGTGCGCTTAATGAGTGTGTGCTAAAACAATGGGCCAGACGATACAGCACATAGCAGAGACGTACATGGAAGAGCCAGAGATGGGGAAGAGAGAACACCGGTTCTTTTAAACTGCGAATAAGGTCCTGCCACGCCTCTCTGCGGGGCGGAGGACCAGGAGGAGGAGCCTTGGGAGTTTTCTGGAGGGCTTCCTCATAGCTGACCTTGTGCTACTTTCCGAAGGGAAAAAAGCATGTTGTGACTTGGCAGGGAATAGAACACAGAGTTTAAAGTCACACTTGGGGTAGCCTCCCTCTCACCTGGATACCTAGGGGCAACTTTTTAACTTTTATAAACCTAAATAATCTGGTCAGAAAAATAGGAGAAATGGTGAACTGTCTTGCCAGGTCTCTGGGAGTACCGATAAGGGATGTGTGTGTAAGTTCTAGCAAATGGGATTGGTTTTACTATTGTTTCTGCTCCCATAGGTAACCCCTCACCCGTATTCCTGTAAGTAACCCCCAATAAAACTCATTGGTTCACCAAGTTGAATTTTGGTGGTATCTGTATTGTGCTCTGTCGTGAGCTCCATACCTAGAGTGGGTAGAGGTGTGTCTGTTACATCTTCCCAGGGAAAGTCTGTCATCTGTCGCGCAACAGTGAATACAATATTAGAGAATGGAGAACATCTTAAAAATTATTTTTCTATTTATAAAAACATATCATGTAGATTTTGGAAGACAGAAAATAATGAAGTAAGTGAGAACATGTGGGTTTTGTTTTTTTTGTTTTGTTTTGTTTTGTTTTGTTTTTCAGGATGATCTTCCTTTCGGTCTCTTTCCTAGAGTTTAAACTGTTTCTAGTAGACTTGAAACTCCCACAGTGTATCAGTCCCCTTGCTCATCACTGGAACAAAACACCCCACAGATACACCTTCTGGAAAGAAGGAGTTGTCACCGTCTGAGGTGTGGTCCGTCATGGTGAGAGGTCAAAGCAGCAGGAAGATGAGACTTGTGTCGCACTGTTCCCATTTATTCAGCCCAGGATCCCAGGTCATGGAATGATATTGCCCATATTCTGGATGAGTCTTCACAGGTACCCTCAGAGCGCTATTTCCAACTCTAGTCAGATTGACAACGTCAACTGCTAAATATACAGAAAATCTTACAGAAAAGATTTCAAATAACAGACTACATTTCAATAAGCAGAAAAGCTTCCCTTCTGCCCGGTGGCTGGCAAGCCACCATTTCCCATTTTTTGACTTGAAAAGAACCTGGCTTTTCACAAGAGTCTACTCTCCCAACCTGAGTCAGGACGTGAATACCAGTGGGCCTGTAGCACTTTACAGTGATTGGCTAGCACTGGGCGCTGCGCTAGCCAATAAAATCTAAGGTAGGGTTACTTAGAGACTTCTAGGAAAGTGTCCCTAGTTCTTAAGAAGAGGTAAGGATTCTCTCCACAGGATCCTATGAGGAAATGCCCCATTAGCTAAGTAACCACGGGCCCCTGGGTAGGTGAGGCCAGAAGAATGCAGAGGTGAAGATTGAGATCTCCATAGAGGAGTTTCACCAGGAGATCCACTCTTAAAACCCTTACTTCTGTGTGTAGCAGGTCCAGTTAGGTTTCCTCTGAGTTGTAGCTAAAATCAGCCCGAGCACCTATAATTCCCAACCCCTCTCAAGGAGAAACTACTCTTAACCATGGAGCGCACTCTTGCTACTCATTCTGTGCATTTAAACACAGAGGCACATATTTGAGAACAGAGCTCATTGTACACATATCCCTGCACATTTTACAAAGCAGCTGTATGGCACAGACAGCTTTTTTTTTTTAAATCATCACTTATATTGACATTAGGAACCATATTGTATCATTCAGTGTGGCCAAAACATGGTTTATTCAACCCATATCAGTTTATAGACATTTCATGGTTTTTGTCGGTCATGAATTCCAGGGAAAGGGTTTCTAAGTAAAAGGTGCATCTGTTCAGAACATTGGTAGATGCTGTCTAATTGGTGACTAACAATGGTACCCATGCTGCCTGTCTGTGTGGCCTTGGCGGTCTTGTTAGTGTGTCTTCACTATGCTGGGTATTACCCGACTTTCAAATCTCTTCTGTGCATGTTCCTGTGCGTGGAACTTACTTCCACCTGTGACTGGGGAAATGCAAATTAAGGAATGGGGATGTGGCATGCACTGGCTGGGGACGTGTTTCCCTTGTGTGTAAAGGTGTAAGAGGAAATCTTAGAAACTGAGACTGTCTATGAAAATTAAGTAGACATGATTAACCTTGTAATACTCTTGGGAAATTCCTAGAAAATGGTGCTAGTTGGTTTCTAGTGTTTCCAAGAAAACCCCAAGGAAAGATACTTCCAGGTCTTCGTCTCAGTATGTAGCTCTGGCTGGCCTGGACCTCACAGAGATCCACTTGCCTCTGTCTCCAGAATGCTGGGGTCAAAGGCATGTGCTGCCAGGCCCAGCTCTGCCCCTATGCACTTCTGCAAAGCTTTGGTGCTTCAAGGACCCATGGGTCCCTGCACAACAGTACGATGCACTCTGAACTGAGTTTTCTGAAGGTTTGGTTGTCATTTACAGATATTTTGTGCCCTCATAGACACAGCTACAATGACAGTTGCTGGATTCTTTGATGTTTTTTTTACTTCTGCCAGTGAAAAGAGAAGATAGGAAAGAAAATGGGATGGACCATAGACAAAATACATAAGGAATATTGATTAGGAATATTGAAAAAGGCAGTCAGTCAGCAGAGTGGTGCTCTTGTTCCCAGGGGCGGTGGCCATACGCTGTCTTCTGATAGGGTAGGGAAACGGGAAAGACAAATAGAGAAGCTCTCCAGGGGAAACCGGACACATAAAGGAATCTTCCCAATGAAAATGATCAATAAACTCCCTGGGTGTGCCATCAAGATTATTGTGTGAATTCCAGATATATTGATATGAATAAAATGGTCACTGGACCATCTGCAGTAGCATGGCAGATGAGATAGGAAGCTCGGAGATGACCAAGGAGTAAGGACATTTCTGTTTCCCATCAGTTTTATCAATATCTATATTCTTGGCATGCAAATGTGAATGTTTTTTTTCCTTTATTCTGGCTGGTTGATTTTATTTAAATCTCAGCAGTTTGTCGCTGGCTCTCTGGGTGGGGCTGAAGTGTGCCTTTGAGTCTTCCACACCAACTGACTGAGCATTCAGTGTCACATGGAAACCCTCATCCGGTCTTGTGTCATGTCAGTTTTCTGACACTGTAATGAAACACCTGAGACAAACTAGTTAAAAGGAGGAGAGGTTTAATTTTTTTTTTCCCCCCGCTCATGTTTCAGGGATGCCCTCTGGCCACCGAGCTCCATTGCTTTCAGGTTTATAACAAGGCAGATTGTGAAAGAAGGGCCAGGTAGTAAAAAAAAAAAAAAGATGGATGAAGGAGGCACACCCTCAGCAAGTAAACATTTCCTTCCTCCGGGCCCACCTTGTGAAAGTGCTACCCTTTGATGATGAGCACACTTTCAGCATGTGGGCATCTGGACATATTGAACATCCCAGCCACTGTAAATGCTTTCAGCCTTGGAAGTGCATGGTATTCATTTCCCGTTGTTTTGCAAGACGGAAGTACATCTGGGAATGGATCATAGTTCACCTCAGGGAAAGAGTTCACATCAGCCTCCTGTTGACATCTGGGACAGGATGAGCTCACTTGGAGCTGGATAGGTGTTTTTGAGGAGTTATTCTGGAGCAAAGATGGGGGAAGCCAGGCCAACTGCCATGCCAACTCAACCAGTTATTGTATACGCCACACTAACGCCTTTGTGTTCTGTCTCTGTCAGCATACCTTTTTATTGCTGCAATAAGACACCATGACCATGGAAACTTATAAAACAATGTGATTAATTTGAGCTTATGGTTTCAGAGGGCTGGAGTCCGTGATGACAAAGCAAATGTATGGCAGCCAGAATAGCTGAGAGCTCACATCTTAACTCACAGGCAAGAGGCAGAGAGCATACTGGAAATGGTACAGAGAGCATGCACCTAGTAACACACCTCCTCCAACACCATGACATCCTCTAATTCTTCCCAAATAGTTTCACCAATAAGGGACCAAGTATTTAAACACATGAGCATATGGGGGCCATTCTCATTCAAACCACCACAGTCTCTAAAAGACACAGCTTGCCATTCATAGTTCCTGCAAAGAGGTCTGTTTCCCCAGAGACCAAGATCTAATAGAAGCAAGAGAAACGTTGTTGAACCCAAGTTTTGGGCTGTGTTTGTGATGGGGCTGAGAATGAGGCTGAAGCTCTAGACTCAGCTCCTGTGATGACTACAGATCCATGACACGGAATCTGTTGCTTCTGTAGCCTCTTTGCCTTCTTAGCAGCAGTCAGTGGGAGAAACTCACTCAGAGCAATGAACATGGCCACCATTGTAGCTGTCTTTAGTTCCTTCAAGTCAGGGACCCAGCTTGTCATCCCATGCAAACGTGATGAGCTTCGCCTCAATAACAATCTAGGATAGCTGGCTCAGGACAAACTGAACTTTGTTCAAGACTAGGAAGGCACTTCTGAGCTGCTTCTGGAGCTTGGGTCCTTCACCTTTGCCAATTCTCAACCTTTCATGTGGAGAGTCACAGTGACATGGCTTTGGGTCACCTGATCTGCTGTCACAGAGGTTTGCTGTTCTACTTTCTCTCTGAAGCACACAGTTCTTTCCCATGCACCAGGCTAACTAACAGGCAGAAAACAATTGTTCTCAGCATCCCTTTTGGAGGGTGTGGGGATTGTCTAGAAACTGGGCTTTAGAGATCAAGGCGACTATGGTGTGACTCACCCCTCTCCATTACTGCTCATCCCATTTCTGGATTTCCCCTTTGTCACACACCAGTCTGTTCTTTCACATTCATTCACTTTTCTTCACGCTGGACTCTCAGCGCCCAGATCCACAGGTCCTGCTCCTCCCTTTGAGTGGCTCCCTGGAGGGTGCTCCTCCCTGTAGAGCTTCAGTGACACTCTTGAACACAATATGCAGCTCCTCAGATCAGGGATTTCTTCCACACGTGCCCATTTGACTTCTGCAGCACTAGCTTGAGCTCTGGGTGGATGTGAGGGTGTCCTGTGTCTCCAGAACCTCTTGAGGACAAGAACATAGGCTTTTCGTAGCGGTCGTTGTTATTGTTGTTCAAGATAGTCTTCTTTTATATAGCTTTGGCTGACCTCAAATTCACGGTGTAGCCCAGGCTGGCCTTGAATGCCAAGGGACAGGTGTGTGCCACCATGTCTAGCAATCATAGCTTTAGTGTTGGAGAGAAGAACTAACTGACCCCTGCCAGACAGCAGCTGTCCCTTGGGGACATGACAGAAAACCCTCACGTTGATTCTTCTATGGGCAAACAGCACTTTCTCTGTTGTCCTACTTTGGACCAGTTTGGAAGTCATCCTTAGCTACTGATTTCTTTAGAAATCTTCCCCAACATGCACCTAGTAGGTCCATAGGATATCCTGGCCTCAGCATTATTAGGCTTTCTGTCATTCCATACTGTATAAGCCCAAGACAGTTTTCACGTACTACAAAAACGATGGTGTTCTAAGGCAGCAAGGTGACATGCTTGGCTTACACCACATGTGTTCAGATGTCTATTGATTGACATACAGTTATCCCTGGTGCCCTTGGGACTCAGGATAGGGGGCGGTTCCAGAACTCATGTAGGTACCAAACTCTGACTATATTCAGATTTCTTATACGAACTGATGTAATGTTGGCATGCAACCTGCGCACATCACCTGTGTACTTAAAGTCCTGTGTGTGCCACTCATCCTCCCTAAGATCATGTAACTGCTAAGCAGATCAGCATTATTCTGTTAGGTCATAGCAGCAAACAAGTAACTCCATGTTTAGCAGAGAAGATATTTCCCCAAATATCTCCAATCTGTAGTCGATGCCATCAGTGGCTGTGGAACTGGAGGATGTGACGAGCAGACTGTATGTAGTCAGCAACAATCATCTGCCATTTTACCAATGCTCTAGGGCAGCAGTCCTCAACTGACCTAATGCTAAGACCCTTTAACACAGTTCCTCATGGCTGTGGTGACCCCCCAACTGTAAAAATATTTTATTGCTACTTCATAACTGTAATTCTGCTACCATTATGAATTGTAATATCTATATCTGATATGCAGGATATCTGCATTCAGCCCCGTGGAAGGGGTCGTGACCCACGGGTTGGGAACCACTGCTCTAGTGGATTTCCTCTTCCGGGCTCTGTGCTTAGAACAGCAGCATTTCCTCTCCCAGAAGCTTACTGCTTGCTAAGACATGGATGCTTTAACCGCTTGCTGCCTGAAACCTAGGAAGTAAGGAGCACCCACTGAAGAGGCTGCCATGCTCAGACTTATAAAAGGGACTATTCTCCATGTGTTTCTCATTTCTATAATATGTTTTCACAAAGTAGCTGTTCAGTATGACCACCAGGTGACCTCCGCTTGTTGTAGACAGTCTCCTTCTGTCTCGGCCTTCTTGTATGTCATCACTAATGACAGTCTTCATCATTTTTTTGGTACCTCTTGAGGTGGTATCACTAGGATATACTGATAATTTTCTTTTTATATCTTTATCACACTTATTTATTCTCTCTCTATATGTGTGTTTTTACACACACACACACACACACACACACACACACACACACACTTATAGTGGGTTTGACCTAATGCTGCTTGTACTCTAATGTTAATCTGGGTGCCCCAAAACTGTTTGCATGAGAGAGTCCACATAGAAGACACTGAGGGGCCCTGACCCCAGTTAATTCTGATTTGATAAATAAAGATGCCAGGAGCCAATAGCTGGGAAGAAAAAGACATAGGCGAGGTTTAGGTTTCCCAGGCTTGGGACCATGAGGAAGGAGCAGGAAGGAAGCCACCATGCCTTAGAAGAGTGTGCAGGAGAGAGACAAGAGCCACCGTGAGGTAGAGTAGCAAGGAGAGGCCCAGAGGGTTGCCAAGTTGGAGCTAAGAGCAGCCCAGATGAAGCATCGTAAGTAGTAGCTTGGGTTATGGATGGGAAAGTAGATTCTAACAGCATAACACAACATGTCTCCATCACTTAAGCTTGTGACTAAGAACATACACGTAAACCATCGCTAAACACTAAAACTGGAGCAGATCCAAGAGTACAAGAGACTCTGCTCTCTCCTCTCCCATGATACCGTGCCTCCAATGTGGAGGTCAGGGGACAGTTTGCAAAAGTTGTTTCTCTCCTTCTACCATATCGGTTTCTGGGATCTCGGGTCATCCAGCTTGGTGGTAAGTCCCTTCATCCACTGAGCCATCTCTCTGGATCGGATGTTTGTGTTCTCTGATATCTCTAGCATATATGCTTCAATTAGGTGTCCATAAAAACATTCTTCTTGTCCTTGGGTGTGTCAGCATTGACCTATGACTTTACTTTAAATCATAGCTTTCACTGTCACATGGGCCAGCGGTGCTTTTACATGGCTTAATGGAGACAGTTTGTGGCCCATAACTGAGAGCTTTGGCTCCCTGACCCTGTTGCTGTGACCAAGCACCCTTGGCAAGTCTCATACACCTAAGAATCCTTTTTTTTTTTAACATGCATAAAAGGAAGATAAAAATATATGAGGCTGAAGATCGGGAGCATAGTATACTTACTGTGGAGTTTCAGAAAAAATAGGAGTATTGTTTGATTGCTGTTGGGACCCACTCATTGAGCCCCTGCACACAGTGGGGGACACGTCAGCCTCAAAAGGCTTTCTTCTCGAATGAGGCTCTTGTTTTCTTTTGTTTTTTCTTCTCCAGACTCTGCACACTGTATGCACACACAATTCAACGTAGCTCAGGGTTCTCTTGGAAGCTAACACAATGGGGAAAAGTGAAAGAGCCACAATAGAAACAAGAAGCTCAGGACATCTTGGCAGTTGCTTGAGGTCGCACGGTTTGCTTTCAAAGGCTCTTCCCATTTCTCAGAACAAAGTACGGTGATAACCTTTTGTGCATAAGATTGCCATCCAAATCAAATAGCCTCCGTGTTCCCCTGGGTTCTGAGTTCTGTCGGTTGTGTGGGACTGCTTATGTGTGACAAACCTAACCTGTATTATTTTATGTGAACTTGATTTTTTTTTTCCTAAAGAAGCTTGGTCTGAGATATTGAGTCTGAGTTCCTCCCACCCTGAGGTGTCTTGCCATTTCTCTCCTGTGCAAGAATTCCCCAAAGAGCAAAACTAAGCTTATTTTCAGTGATAACAGAAGTCTGGCTAATATGGTGGTCTGAAGTGGAAGAAAAAGACCTCTGTCATCACCTAGTAATGCAGCCCATGTTTCTCAAATGGAAATCAGAGGGGAACAGGGTCAAAGGTGCTGACCCTGGCACTGGAGCTTGTAGGTGGCACTAGACCAGCCCATTTCTGGATGGCACTAGGGTACTTTCCTGCCTCCACTCAGACCCAAGGAAGTTTCTTCACCTGGAGAATTAGGGACTTCTTTGGCTCTGGTTCCAACCAGTCTACAGGAACGAGGCTTCCCCAGCTGCAGCCAACTCCTGTGCCACCCAGAAGCCCTGGGAGGGACAAGCTGTAGACAGAAAGGCCAAGGTTAGCTCCTCTTATCTCTCCACGTGCTCAGCACAATCTGTGCTGTGACAAGAGTCTACTGAGATAAGGAAGTCAGAGTTCTGTAGACAAGGGAGAACTGGGAGAAATGAGGACAAGGCTGGCTCTGGAATGTTCACACTCACTCAGAGAGACTCCTGGTGATTAGTCGCTGATATCCAACTTCTCAAATGAATAAAACATGTACCTTGTGCCTATAATAAACAGTAAATATTTAATTACCATCCTGGTTAGTTTTGTTACCAACCCGACACACCTGGGCTGATGGAACCACAACTGAAGAATTGCCTCCATTGGATGGGCCTGCATGCGTATCTGGGAAGCATTTTCTTGATTGATTAAGGAGGACCCAGCCTAGTGGGCAGCACCAGTCCTGGGCAGGTAGGCCTGGGCCCTGTAAGAAGTATAGCTAGCTTACCATGAACTTAAGAGTGAGCTAGAAGGCAGCGTTGCTCCATGGTTTCTGCTTCAATTCATGCCTTGAGCTCTTGTCTTAACCTCATTCAGGGATAAACTATTACCTGGAAGTGTAAGCCAAATTAACCCTTCTTTCCCAGGTTGCTTTTGGTCCTTTTTCATATCAACAGAAATAAAACCAGGGACAGTTAAGCTTAAAAACTGCCAGATGATTGTACATCACACACACACACACACACACACACACACTCATGAACATGTACTTTCAAAAAAGAATTCCATGCTGCCTCATCACACACTCTGTGTAATAAGACACCAGGCTGCAATCCCTTGTCCAGCTGGAGTTTCAGGAGTTCTCGGTTCATAGCAGAGCAGAGCTGGCCATAGGGTTCATACCTGCATGATCCCTTTCTGGGCGTCTTCTTATCATTTCTCCTTTGGCAGTGATTTGAGTAGACTATTCATTAGCTCCAGGGATCACCTGGGAGAGGCGGAACCCATGAAGAGAGGTCACTGTTATCACCTCCACATACATCTGACTGTCCTTTGACTCTGTGACAGTCTCTTGGGGACAGTGTGGAGGCCCCAGAAGTGAGATGAATCACTGCGGTAGAGTCACGGCTTGAATATAGCCCTTTATTTAAAAAAGAACCAAAAATAGAATAACCAGGGTTTATCTACTTTTTTTTTTTTTTCTGAAATGCCACCTCCAAGAAGATAGCGACTGTGTTTAGAATGAATCGAGCCTTGGAGTACACCTTCTTCAGCTTAAGCATGTTTCTCGAGTGTGTGGTAATTGTGCACTGCCGGGGGTGGGCAATTTGGTGTCCATATGCCATTCAGCCCTGAGGAGGAGGAGGCTGTGTAGGAAAGGGTACAAAGGAGCAATGCTGGCGGGAAAACCTTTTTAGGGCACAATCATTATTCTGTTTCCTGCCATCTTTGAGTAGCTAACCTGCTTTTCAGATCATTTCTCCTGTTAAATCAGGACGCCCATTCTGTCACTCCTCATTTTCCTGGAATCAAATACAACTTCCTCCAGCCAGGCTCAGCTGCAAAGTCACTGGGAAAAAAAAAAGTGGGAGCTACCTTGGGTACCATGTTTGTTGTGTGATGGTTTTTATATGCTTAGCCCAGGCTGTGGCACCATCAGGAGGCAGGGCCTTGTTGGAGTAGGTGTGTCACAGTGAGTGTGAGCTTTAAGACCCTGATCCTAGCTGCCTGGGAGACAGTCTTCTCCTGTTTGCATTCAGAACAAGATGTAGAATTCTCAGCTCTTCCTGCCCATGCCTGCCTAGATGCTGCCATGCTCCCACCTTGATGATAATGAACTGAACCTCTGAACCTGTAAGCCAGCCCCAATTAAATGTTGTCCTTATAAGAGTTGCCTTGGTCATGGTGTCTGTCCACAGCAGTAAAACCCTAACTAAGACATTTGTAGACCAATCTTTCACCTAATCTGTATTCCAGGTGCCTAGACAACTATGGAGAACTGTCTAGAAGTATCTCCTAGAAGTCGTTTGGGTTGTGGTGAAACATACTCCCTCACACATGAATGCAAACTGCAGCATTCAGCATAGAACAAAGAGAAATACAACCAAAGCGTTATAGGTCTTTCAATAACAGAATTTTCAGAGACTGACACAGTCTCTGTATCTATGTGGGTGTATATATATGTACACAGAAGTGCAGGTGTCTGTGAAGGTCAAAAGAAGGGGTCAGATCTCCTGGAGACAGGGTTTCAGGCAGGTGTGGGCCCCACCCCCAGCTGACATGGGTGCTGGGAACTGACCTCTGGTGCTCTGGAAGAGCAGTAAGCACTCTTACCCACTGCGCCGTCTCTCCAGTGCCAACAATCATACTTTCCAAGTTGTGTCTTAATTCAAGTCCAGAGGAATACCGCAGCAGAGATCTACTTACTTTACTAAGGGTAGAACAGAAGACTCCAGGTCTCTTTTCCCTCAGATGGCTTTGGCGGCTGTAGACAGAGGTACACTTCCTTTCTGGGAGCAACAGGGACTCCATTAGGTCTGTCTACCTTTTTGCCACCACCAGTTTTGAAAACGAAATCTGTAAACATCAAGATAATTTGGCTTGCCTTATGATTGACATCCACATGCGCACACAATATCAAGTTTATCCCTGCAGTCTTGTTTAACAAAGAGCTTAAGTTAGCTACTCAGCACCTCCTTAGAAGGAGCCTAAGAAATCTCTATATTTTTCCCTTCAGAATTCTTTAGTAACATCTGTCTGAATTATTCCAGGCTGCATGTGAAAGGGCACAAAACAAGGATGCTTGCATATACAGTTTCAGAGCTCTAGGAAATCAACAATCAAATTAATTAAGGAAAGCTGTCACATAGAAAGAGTGGCAAGCCAAGTGAAGGATACTGCTTGATAGTGGAACACATGCCTAGCATTTATTTATGAAGCCCATAGATTTGGTCCCAGCACTGCAGAAAGATGGATGAATGGATAGATACACACATACTTACAGACAGACATAGATACATAAACACATAGATAGATAATAGATACTCAAATAAATATTTACATACATATATACAGATAGATTCATAGATACATAGATGATAAATAGATACATAGATAGATACTTATATCCATCCATCCATACACAGATAGATAGATACATATATACATAGATAGATAAAGACTAGACCAAAGTTGCTTTGAGTTTTTAAGGGTCAACCATGAAACAATGTGTTGAGTTAATGATTCAAGAGAACCTCAGAGTTTCAGTAATGCAAGTCAAGTGCCGTTTTCCAACTTGCTCTTACTATAACAAAACCCTGAGACAACAAATAGGAAAAGTTTATTTTGACTCAATTCTTAAGGTTCCAGCCCATGACTGTTTCCGCTGTTTGGGGGCCTACCGTGACACATGATGGAATCCTGTATTGGGGTTGGTTATTCATCTCATGACCAGGAAAATAAGAGAAAAACAAGAGGCTGGAATTCCATAGTCCTCTTCAGGAGAAGACTCACCTTCCTTTCACTGGGCCCTACGTCTTTAAGAGTCCAGTGCTGCTCCAAGTGGTGACATGCTTTTAACACAGGGCCTTTGAGGATATTAGAGATGTAAGAGATGAGGGGTGGCTGTACCAAGTGAGTGCTTCCTAACCAGTTTCACAGACAGAGATGTTTCTGTATCTTGGTATCAGTGCCTTCCTTATTCACAGTACAACAGCTAGGTCCACATTCAAAGTGGGCCTCTGAGTCACAGTTGCCAGAGGAAACGGTAAACTATATTCACATGGGATGTTTCTCTTCAGCTTTTCCAGAGAGGGGAGTATTTAGTCAGAAAGACCACAGGATTGCATAAAGAGCATGAGAGAATTGGGTGACTCCGGAAACAAAAGAGCATCTGCTTACTTTCAGGGTAAGTTTTTTTTTTCCAAGATAAATAATGAAAACCAAGAACACCTTTGCACACCTCCGTGCATCTTTACTGGTGACCACAGTCCTTTGCTATTTCTAGTGAGTTGCTCTTGGCCTCCTGGGTCATGCAGGAATGAGACATACTCTTCTAGAATTTTCCAGTGTTCTAGGGTAGATTGTAGCACCCTAAGAAGACCTGAACTTGTTTGGATTCTGGAGGAATGGATAATTCATTTAGACCCTTCAGCTCTCACGTATGTCCATGCTGTAGATGGCCATGAGAGTTGTCTTTGCCTTCACAGCCCACGCTGTCACACCTAACTACGGTTCTGGTTTTTAGGCAGACATTGAATTTTTATTTGCAGTGTTTTTATAAGTATCAAAGAAAGTCGTGGCTCTATTTGGAGCACTGTGGGACAGGAAGGATGACCTCTGATGTCCTGTGCAGAAAGGAAATTGTGATTAATACCAGTTGATGAACTATCTCAGAACTGCCAATACAGAGGATTTTTGAATACTTGTAACATAAAGAAATGTGTTCAGGGGGTGGGCATTGGTAGTCATTCTAGTGGCCATGATCTGATCCTTAGAGTACCACACTGTGTCCTGTCTAGGTGCAATTATTGTTGTGTCAATTAAAAAGACTTGCACATCTTTTAAAGAATACTTATGCTCTGCAAACAGCATTTCTACTGGCTTCCGTTTTTGTTTTTGTTTTTAATTACATCATCATTTCTTTTTATGGAATTTAGGGCCGTGTAAAAGCCACCCCTGATCAGCACATGCTAAGTGTGCCACCTCTTCTCATCCCTGGCTGGGGGGCTTGTGCTTGGTGTTTTATGTGAACAGCAAGTGTTGCTTGCATTTAGCTCCTTCTCAGAACTCTGAGCCTTTGCCTGTGTGTGACCTCTACCTTGA
This sequence comes from Rhabdomys pumilio, assembly GCA_030674055.1. Lineage (NCBI taxonomy): Eukaryota > Metazoa > Chordata > Mammalia > Rodentia > Muridae > Rhabdomys > Rhabdomys pumilio. The sequence continues at coordinate 27,275,552 of JANHMN010000017.1, read as the reverse complement.
ACTTGCTTATTTCTGCCCTCACCTGCCTTCTCTGAGGGACCAGATTCCATCCTCTAGGGTTACACAGGCCCCCTCTGCATGCCTATTCCATGGCAGGATGTATATTTATGTTGTAAGGTTGCCAACTTCTGCAGCTCTCTGCCACCCACTGGACTGTGGGCTTCTTTTGCAGAAACCAAGTCTTCTAAAGTTCCTTAGAAACTTCTGATACTGCCTTCTTCTGTGGGCTGGTGCTGCTGCTGCTGCTGCTGCACACTCTGGGACACAGAAAACATATCCATCAAGATGGTCACATGGGCCAATGGAAAAGAGCAGCTGATACTTTGAATCCATTTCCGTGCTGGACATGTAAGCCCTCCCATAAGCTCAGGAGGGTGTGTAAGCAGCCATGGCTCAAGCAGTACTTTGAGCCTGCTGCCTGACATTAAATCTCAGGTCCACTTCCTGCCAGATTTGCATCTTAGAAAGTTGCTTATATCTAATGAGTCCTTTCTTGCTCTGTAAAATGGATGTAATCATTGAGCCTGGTTCCTTGTGCTCTTCTGAGGATTCTCTGAGGTGATGCAAGCAGACATTGGGGTTGCCTCTAGAGTGCTTGGGAAATGATCCATACCTAATCCCCATCAAACTGTCTACAGTGAGTCAATGTCACTGACCGTGAGGTTTCCTGTGGCCTGTTTCTTTTTTCAACAGAGACACCCAGCACATCATATATATATGTATATATTCCACCTAGATCCTTTTATAGAAACCTAGAGTTTGATTAGAAACCCTGGGCCCTAAGCTGTTTCTGAGAGGGATGGGTGATGCTAGTTGTCCTGTCATTTCAAGTAGATTAGCCTCATCTGGAAATTTCATAAACTTCATATGCCTGTAGATGCTGGATAACCAACCAATCGCGGGGCCCGTTCCTTGGATAACCAACCAATCGGGGAGAGGGGGGCGTTCCTGGCAGAGACTCATTTCCCATCTCTCAGCAGTCTTTAGTTTTCTTTAGCTCTTCATCTAGGAGTGAGATTTCCCCCATCTATGTTGGGATGCCAACCAACAGTGGAATTGTTCAGGCCTTGTTTAAGCAGTCCTGCTGTTTTCCTGAGAGTAGCTTCCCTGTTGTAGTTAGAAAGCACAGTCTCAGAGCAGACTTCCTGGTCCTCTGGCTCTTCCTATTTTCCCCCTTTCTGGGATGTTCCCCGAGCCTTAGGTGCAGGAGTTACACAGTAGACGTATCAGTTGTATCTGGGCAGCCCAAGGTCAGTGTTCTCTGCCTTTTAACTGGCTGTAGCTCTCCTTGGTGCTCTCCTGCTACTGCAAATGGAGGAAGCATTTGTAGGTGAGGGATGAGAACCACACTTCCCTGTAGACGTAAGGATGAGAATTTAGAATGCAGTTAGGAATGATGCAGGCTTAGGAAAGTGATGGTAGTAAGGTCTCCTCTAAGATTCATGGCCTCACTGGGTATGACTAATGAGTAGGTCTACAGCACCAGAAATGATGGCGCTCCTGTTCAGAGGACCTTGAGCACAATTAGACAACCATTGGTTACACTCAAACTATAAGTCTGCTCTTGCACCTTTAGGGATACCTTGCCATTCTGGTCCTAGCTGGGTAGGACTATCAGTTGCTTTCCTCCCGTAGCAGCTTGCACATCACCTTCAGGTACGATGAAAGCTAGTCCTCTGGGAGGAGGTGTTCCAATGAGTTCCACTCAGACCCTCTGAGTCCTTTGTCCAACATCTATTGTGTCTTCAGCAATAGGGACTTACCTTAAACTTCTGAGAGGCAACCAGAGTCAATAGCAACAGGCTCTATTGTTCTGGGAGTCTCTTGGACTCTGTAGACCAACAACTTGAAAGGTTTCTCTGCCGAGTTCTATAGTTTTGTTAAATAGTCTGTGGTTTGGGGGAGGTGGGGGAGGATTATCATCTTCCCAAGTGGTATAATTTAATTTGATAGGTCAGTATTCCAGTATTCAAGCATTCTTAGTGATTTTCAAACCCTTCTTCTCTCTCCTTTTATATTATACCTCTTTATCTTATCCTGAACTAAGTCTCCCCTCCCTACTTTTTCAATTTCCTCTTTGTATCACCTGTAACCTGCTATTACCCTCTCTACAGCTCCCCACCGCCATCCCTAGGGATGTAGCTCAATGAATAGAATGCTTGCCCAGCAAACACGAAGTCCTGGCTCTAATCCCCTGGGTGTGATAAACCAGGCATGTTGGCACATGCCTGTAATCAAAACACTTGGGAGGTAGGGGCAGGAGGATTGTGCTTTCTGTTCAAGGTCATCCTCAGCTAAGTGGCAAGCCTGAGACCAACCTGAGCTGTGTGAGACCTGTTTCGAGATATAAACGTTCACCTTTGCTTAGTCAACCTCCAGATGTGCTGAGGTTGCCCGTGGTTATGAGAAGTTCCTGCACATTCCCTGCTGGCTTTACAGCTGTATGGTCTAAGACACTGAGGTACATCAGTAGTAAAAACTGCAGTAGTAAGGGGGTACTACTAGTATTAGCAGTCCCCCTGTACTTTCTCAAGGATGTTTTACTTGGGGGATATGTGAACAACATTCACCAACACCTCCTAATGTCCTGATGATGAACCAAATTACAAGCCTACCACAGTTCACTCCGGGAAACCAGGGGGTTTATTTGACTTATCCAGAACCTGGGTGCAGATTACTAGCAGAGTCATGTGATACCCCAGATCAGTTACACTGGCAAGTTTTCACCCAGCATAGATGATCGCTTCCCAATAGCTGCAGAGGTGATACCCACTCCTTAGTCTTCCCTACCCTGTATCCACTAACCCCTCTTGGAGACCCTGAGGTGGCATGCAATTAGGGCAGAATGGCAAACAAATGTCTGAGGGAGGCAGCAGAATACTTAGATGTGGGTTCAATGCCCTGTTTACGCCTCTTTCTAGGAGGGGATGTCGACAGTCCCCAGAATCAGTCTAACAGAGATGGGTTCTCACAAAGAGGCACCATTGATCTCATGAAGATGGTGGCAATTTGACTCAGCTAGCACTTTGCCAACGGATACCATACCCTCAGATGCACACGGGGCACCTCCGGTTCTTCTGACTCTACATTGGTGCCTGTTCACTCTCAACAATTTCCAAACGGGTTGCTCACCCCACCTGAAAGTCAGAGGAGCTTTTTTCCAGAGCCACCTCTGACTCCGTCATTGGGATTTGTTAAATTGCCCTCGGTACTTTGGATAGAAAAGCAGATGAAGAGGTGAGAGTTAGGAAGGCATGAGAGACCTTGTCCCATTGGAGTAGAGGAAGACTCCCAAGTAAGAAGGGCAGGAGACTTACTACCCCTCACTGCAGGAAGGGAGCTGGTCACTTGATTTTTCCAGTTGGTCTTAAATTGGATATTGGAACACAAACCAGCTCATTGGTCATCTTGCTCCTTGCCAAGTCTTGGTCATTTGGGGCTTCCAAGATTATTGTTAGATAGTGGTCTGACTTCTACAAGTCTGATATACTGGAGGCTGGGACCCAGGACTGGGTCCTGTAGCTCATGGTGAGAGTTCTGTCTTTATGTGACCCTGTCTGTATGTGTATTCTTTTAGGACCAGTGTAACACTGGCTGGGAATACATAGGCCCAGCTCACTTGGTGTCGGAGTCATTCAGTGCTCCCAGTCATGAAGACTATCCATCAGTAAGCTTACTAAGTGATGTCCAGTGCCCAGTCTATGGGTAGTCACTGGCCTGGCTTGTGCTGTGACCAGCTGATGTTAGCCCTGGGTAGCTATACACTTGGGCATGGAGCTTGTCAACACTGTCTGGTGTGAATGTTCCATGAACCTGACTGTTTTCCTTAACCTCAGAATAGGTGCTAGAGAGCTGGTTCTCTAAGGGTGGGAGTCAGCTCACTCCAGGGTTCTGCCCATCACACACTGGCTCTAAGGCTCACCCTGGTCTTCACTGTAACAGAAGGGCTTTCTAGCAAGAATTCTATCATTCTAACAATTTTAGAATTTCTGGAACAAGGACTTCCTGTGCCACCCCAGGATGCTCAATGCTATGCTTTCCTGCCTTGGGATCAGGGATTGAATCTGAAGGCTGTATCACAGGTTTGGCTACACACTTTCAGCAGTTGTGGGACTCATAGAATTGTGACTTCCAGGCCACTTGGTGTCCTCTGTAGATGGAAGCCCCTGCTAGGTCTTCCTGTTTGTGTGGTTCTGTTCTGAATTTACAGACAATTCCTCAGTGGAAATATGTCTGATAACTAAGAGAGGCAATGGAATCTTTTACTTTTCTAGAATATGTGGGGAAAAAGTTTTTGGTTTAAAAGCAGTAAGTTTTACATAAAATGTGTCTAAACTACTTAAGTTCTATAAATAAACTAAAAAATATTGTGTAGGGTTTTGAAAGACATCTGCAATTTCTGAAGAGGGGATGGTTTTAAAAAGACATATCTTCTGCCTTTGTGTGTGTTTGTACTTTTAAATTAAATGACATCCGCTGTGTGTAGGAGTTAACTCAAAGCTGTCAAGATTTTTTTTCCCTCCTAATAACAACTCTGGTGCCATTGACTACCAAGAATAACAATAAGCCTTTTTTTTTTTAAGTTAAAAAAAGAGTATTTATTTTTGTCACTGAAAGAACAATTATCTGTGCCCTTAAGTTATTTAAAACATTTTTATGAGTTCTAAGAATAAAGCATTTTGAGATTCTGTAGCATAAAGTACGAATTTTATTTGCAGGTCACTCACCTGAAATGTCTTGACTGCTGGGCCTTGGCTGTTGGAAGCACATATATCTTTTAGTGAAACGCGTATCCGTGCCATTTACTGTTGGAAATGCATTGAACATATTAACTAACCATTGGCTCCTTGGCGCTGTCCTCTCTTTATAACTCACAGACTATCGTTGTCCACTTTCTGTTCCATAACAGAATTCTAAACATTTAGGTAAATAATAAATAATAGAGATTTGGCTGGGTAATGGTTCTCGAGGTTGGCAAATCTAAGGCAGGATGTTGCACGTGTCTCTTCATCCCAAGGTGGAAGGCATAAGGGTGGGTGAACACAGAGACAGAGAGGGGCCAGCTGGACTCGCCCTTTAATCAGAAACTTGCTATTGTGATAAGGGGGCCCTCCTGACCTAATCACTCTTCCTAGCACCCCCTATTACTGCCATTACAATGGCAATAAAGTCCCAATATGAGTTTTTGAGGGGACATCCATACTATACTACAATCTGAGGGCCAGAAAGGTTCAGCCATTTGCCTGCGATCACACAGAAAATATGACCTCATTAAACCAAGGTCATCAGTCATCCTCTGTAAGCCTGCTTTGACTGGAGAACGTTCTGGTATGTGCTGCTGGGACATTTGCTTTCTCTCTTGTTTCCCCCCCAAAATGCATGCTTGAAAAGGAAATGAAACATTTGTTATATATAATTTTATCTGAGAACCCTTTAAGCTTTTATGATATGGAAGATAATAACGGCCCTTGTGTTCTCTTGGGAAATTTGACCCGGACAGGATGCCGAAACAGTTGCTTCTGCTTTATCCCGAAAGCTACAGTTGAAGACAGAGAGGAAAAGAACAGAGAGAATGGTGCTGTTAAAAAATAATGTGTTTGATGCCACAGAGCTACCCTTCAGAGTGGCTACAGTTACAAAATAAATAGAACCATTATTCCATCACAGTAAGATGGAATGAGTATGTAAATACAGAAACAAAGGCTTTTTAGGCTTGTAAACACACGGGGAACTGTTCAGCGGGGTGTGATGTTTGTGAGACTCAAAAATGTGTTCATGTTGACCTCAAGAGTAAGCAGAAAGCTTTAGCAACACGTGAAGGTGTTAAAGAACTGAGAGGAGTGACGGGGGGTTGTTTTCATTGTTTTTTTTCCTGTACATTCAGTAGTCTTTTCAGTGACCTTAAATCTGCTTTGGTTTTACTGAAGCATGGGAAAGTCACAATAGTAGAGAAAGCTGCAGAGAAAAGCAGAAAGGAAAGAGGAAGGGACCGTGAAGAATCTGGGCATAGTCGTACTTTTAACTGTAATGGGCCCAGCATCGTTTAAAAGATTTTCCCCTTCATGGAAACCCAAGGCAGGTGCTGGCGTTGTGGGTGGGCCTGGGGTGTTACAACTTTTCACACAAGCCAACTGCATCCTCCCTGTTCTGCCCTGATAATGTTTCCTCAACATTATCAGGGTTTGTTCTTTCAGGATCGTGTAAATATCATTCTAGAACTGCAGGCACTAAGGTTAGGAGGGTGGGGTCATTGGAAGTTCTTACGGAAAGGGTGGGATCTGGATCAGAACTGGAGGTTTAACCTCTGTGGGATCCAAAGCTGACAACGGATGGTGAAAGGAGGAGTTTTTAAGAGGCCTGCTCCCCGTGCATCTGGCATGAGCTATCCCAGCTCACTATAAAAGTGTCATTTCCATATCTAAAAATTCCTTATCTCTCAAAAACCTATCTCCCTTTTAAAAGGATTTATTTGTTTTTGTTGTATAGGGTTTGTTGTTGTTGTTGTTGTTGTTGTTTGCCTGCATGCATAGCTATGTACCACATGCATGCAGTACCCAGGGAGGTCAGAAGAGGGCATGACATCTAGCATTGGATTACAAGTGGTTTATAACCTTTGAATACTAGGGACTGATCTGGGTCCACTGGAAGAGCAGCAAGAGCTCTTAACTGCTAAGCCAGTTAAGATTGACCCCAGTTCCTTCAGAAGCCCCCTCTGAAGGCCAGAACACACAAATGCCAGCATATGCTGAAGCAGCGATATCTTCATCTTTAATGGGTGAGAGCCTCAGAGCTATTTGCAGAAGACAGCAAGTGGAGATGTGTCCCATCAGTGAATGCACAGACATGCAGATGGACATTAGTTTAGTTTCAATATTCACATAACCACCAAGCTTCCCATATGTAGAAGCCCCTCTCTAGACTAAGCAAGTTTCAGTTATGCTCCTGTAGTCTATGAAAAGAAACTTGGGTGTGGCTGTGTTCATGTGTGCTCCTCATGCTTGGGAGGCAGAGGCAGGAGGATTCAGGGTTCTAGGTCATCCTCAGCTACATACTGCCTGCTAGAAGCTTCCTCACAGGAACACCTAGAGATAGGCTGACTAAGCAGTTCTCAAGTCTCTCGCTGATACTGAAGATTAGCACAGAAGGGTTAGTTCTTGGACAGGAGTATTGAATGGGTTTTCTCAAAAGCCATTAAGTATCTAATATAAACTTACTCATTATCTCAGTGTACCCCTTAAGACAGGAAGCAGTCATTAGTGCTGGGCTTTCAGGGGTGGGGCAGGAATCTATGATTTGAGTCACAGATTTTAATGACCAGTCTTATAGACTCCATCTCCCATATAACAGAGTAAAGGGGCCCCATGTGCACCCCTTGGGTTCTGAGGAGAGCTGTTTAAGATTTAACGACCCTGCTGTCATTGCTGCAGCAAAGGAAGGGCTGTTGAGAGAATGTAGCGCCAGGTACCTGAAGGCAGAAGCCTCTGATTCTGCCAGGATCTTGCTTGGGAGAGAAGATCACCTAAACTAATGGACTAAAATCACACAGTAAGCTTATATGCATGCAGCTGAATTCTTTGAGTACACTACTTATGACGTGGCTGAAGCCAGACCTGGCTCTGTTTCCACATGGTGTCTGCTGGTGGCCCATGGATTCCCTGAGGGACAGTTCTGTGGGCAGATGTGGAAACTGATGTAGAGGGAACAATCTCATCAGTGTAGAGGATGGGACTGTGTTTATGGCCATGGGCCTAGAACCTCTCCTTTTCTGCTAGATGGATTTGAGAGGTTGATGTTTCAGAATTTATGTGGTGACAATGAGGCCACTTAGAGCCTGGTGGAAAGCCAAAGTGTGACCTATTTTGCTTCTCCAGCTGGGAGGGCAGAGAGGAGCTGCAGGCTTCAGCAGAAGATGGAGCCACTTGACTCCCTAGTGTCTGTCTGTCCAAAGAAAAAGGTAGGAGGACATGGTGGCCTGGACCAGGACAGGAGACACATGACATTGATGGAACTTAAAAGATGCCCTGCCTGTTGAGCACCCCGGGATTTCCTCTGAGGCTTGTCATGTCGCCTCTCTTGCAGGGTTTAGGCAATGCTATGTGTTGGGTGAGGGGAGAGGGAAGCGTGTCTCTATACAAGAGGAATAGCTTAAACCAACTCAGATTAGTCTACACATGTGAGCAAAGACTGGGGAAAAAAATGGAGCCAGTAACTAAATCTAGAGAAACCTAAACTAGGGCCTTAGGGGATGGAGCTCCTGTGTTTTGTTTCTTTATCATTCTGACCTTTACATTACATTATTGGGATTCTCTGAGTACATTCCCTTCTATTATGGGGTCAAGAACAGACTTGGCTTTAATTCCATAGCTTGTCTATGAGGTGGTTGGCTCACGGACATCCTAAGTGGCAGTTTGTCTCTTTGTGTCCCCGTGCTGAGGGAGTTACTACTCATAATGAGGAGAGACCCAGAGGGACATCCTAGAGCCCCCCACCACACTCCTTCCTCTGTCCCATACAACTTCCAAATATGAATGAGTTCCAGAGCAGGAGTCTGATTCGCTTGCCCGCTCATGTGTCTTAGTTCCTCTTAGATGATTGCCACAGGATAAATGATCTTTGGGAGGCCAGGGACAGGTGATCATCCTAGGAATGAGGTGACAGATACCCTGTGAATGACAGTCTCATTCAAATCATGTCATAGAAACCCAAAGGAAATAAATAGGCTTCAACCAAAATAATCAGTGTTCCCCTCACACTCACAAAGCGGTAGCTACTGAGTCACTGTGAGCTCTGATTAAGATAAATCGTAAGTTTAAGATAAGCATTAGATTTCAAGGGTTCAGTAGGCAAGAAAATATGAAGTATCCTACTAACATGTTTCATGTCTATCACATGTCAGATTGATGACATTTTTGCTGTGTTGATTGAAATTGAATATGTGACCAAAATTACATTGACCTATAGCATGTCTTTAAAATGTGACTTTTAGATTCTTTTTTCATTTATTTTATCTTCCTGTGAGTGCAGGTGCATCAGGGCCATAGCACGGCTGTGAATGCCAGAGGGTAACTGCTCTCTAATGCTTTGTGGAATCCAGGGTCTGGAATCTCATCCCACTGCAGGCATCTCTGTCCACAGAGCCGTCTTGCTGGCCCACTTGTAGATGTTTTAAATTGCATATGTGGTTTGCAATATATTTCTCTGGCTAGCACTTTTTCTAGACTGTTTGTGTCTCTATTAGGGATATCAATTTGGCAACATACATATTTGTGGGTAAGCTTCCCATCCAACTGGGTCAAATCCTTTTATTTTCCTTGAATTATCCAAAGATTTTAACATGGGTTCTCTGTTTGAGTGTTGGAGGATTCCAGGAACGAGAGTCATTGTTTTCCCCTATGCGGTTATGGGAGGAAAGTCTCCTAACTCATTTAGTCTCTCTCTTGAAGGCCCGACTGTGAGTTCACTGGAATTAGCTCAGATTCAGGAGGAATATGGTGTCTGGATGATGTTGCAACTAATGGAATCTCATTGCTGTGTCCTGTTGCTTAGCTTTACACTTCTCGGTTAAAACCACTGGTATTCAGAATTTCTCTCTGTGTGTCTGTCTCTCTGTCTCTCTGTGAGTCTCTCTGTCTCTCTCCCTCTCTGTGTGTCTCTTCCTCTGTCTCTCCCCCTCCCTCTCTCTGTCTCTCACTCTCTTCTCCTTCCTCTTCCTGTCTCACTCCCCTCCACCTCCACCTCCCCTCCCCTCTCCCTTTCCCTCTTCCTTCCCCCTTCCCCTCCCCCTCCTCCTCCCCTTCCCCCTTCCCCTTCCTCTCTTGGTTCTTACAGGTGTTTTGTTATTTTCCCCTCCTTGTTAACCCAACAAGCATTTAGTCTGCAGCGCAGATATGAGGAAGCTCTTCAGATCTTAGTGAAAATAAGAAGTCCATTTTCCTTCCCAGGTCCCACACCTGCTTCCTCCACTCACCCATCCTTCAGTTCATCTGTCCACTGTCCACCCTTCCATCCATGGTGTTGTCCCAGTTGCTGACAGGTACCATGGTGCTGTGTGCTGGCGATACTGTAAGGAACCAGCTCCTTCCTCAGCCTAGTGGAGCCAATGAGCCTGTTTCTGCTTCTCACACGTGACCAGCCAGTGACTCTGAGCCAGTGTTCCCTGGAACTCTCACAGGAAAGGCCACCGCCTGAATGAAGAGACTCAAAAAACTTAGAGTCAGTGGGAAAATTTGTTGTTGGGACAAGTGTCTTTCACTGCGCTCTCACAAAGGGGGCCCCTGCTCTCTGTCACCTGAAGTTTACTTGGGCTTTCTGAAATGTGTTTAGATTACCTGGGTTAGAAGTAAAGTCCCTACTTAATCAAGCAAAAATTAATGAAATTTTCTAAGATTCTGCAGATTAAGAGAAGACAAAAATCAAAAGGAGATGAGCCTGGCTTCTTAGAAACTCTACAGACCTATGGTAGGTGGCCAGCAGTCTTCTCTGTGACATCACGCTGCCTTGCTGGGAAGGCAAGAAGGTGGTCACCAGTCTCTGTCCTCCTTCATTAAGCACATAGTTTATTTGGGATGTCATTAAGGTACCACCCACATTCCTGAGATGCTTCTAACACTCCATATGCTTACCCCTCTTACTCAGGATGCTCTGGTCCACTCTGCCCCAGCTGGAGGCTCCCTTCTCACCTGCCAGGGCGCCACATGTGACATATTCATTGACGAATAGTCAAATGCTTTTCAGATAGACTTTATTTGAGATAAATTAGTGAAGACTCGGGACAGAGGAGAAAAATAGGCAATTATTTTTCTCATTGGACTGTTGACTATCTAAAATTGATTTTTTTTTTCAAATTGATGTGTTTAAGCAGTTGACCATAATAAGACATAGTGAAAGCTACATACCAGGATCTGAATGTGTCTACAAAATCAGAAACAAAACAAAAAGAATATAAATTTAGAGGGAAGCATATGTTTGGCAAAACCATTGCTGGTATGGGTCAAAAGGAAGCCCAAGCTGTAGCCAAGAGTGTAACCACACCAGAAAAAGAGGTGTGGGTGTGCTTGGCAGTCAGATACCTGTCCTTCCTTCCAGACTCACAGGCCGGTCACGATTTTAGAGCCAGTAGGAGGTGGTTCTGGGTAAGTCTGAGGTCCAGAGTGGCAGGGACACACTTCTGGTGAGGCTGGACATAGATCTTTAGGTTTGGAATAAGAGAGGAAGAACAGGATGCTCAAGCACAGCTTGAGATGCTCTACCTTCACACACACACACACACACACACACACACACACACACACACACGGAGCTAAGCATCTCATTATCTTCTCATAAAAAGCTGCCATGAATAGAAGCAGCCCAGTGGACCATCAGTGGGTTGGCTACCCTAGGATACAGCCACAGGGAGATACAGCTCATCAAGGAGAGTCAGGCCAGAACAGACTACTCTGGAGACTGGTAACCATCAGACAAGTCTTTTGTTTCAATATCAGAATTCTGATATTGAGAGGCCGTTGGTTTAAAGCGTGAAATCAGCTGCCCAGTCTTCCTGGTGGTAAATGTAAGCTCAGCACAATTGGCTCAGAGGCTCTACAACAATAGTTCTCAACCTGTGTGTCACGCCTCCTTTGGAATTGAAAAGACCCTTTTACAGGATTCCCTAAGGCCATCAGGAAACAGATATTTATGTCATGATTCATAACAGTAGTACAATTATAGTTATGAGGTAGCAACAAAAATAATTTTATGGTTGAGGGATCAGCACAGCATAAGGAAGTGTATTAAAGGGTCACAGCCTTAGGAAACTTGAGAACCACTGCTCTAGTAACTGTATCTCTATGCCAATTTCTGCTGCAAATGTTATTTCTCTGCCCATGCTTCACTCTGGGATTCAATTTTCCTTTGGTAACTGCCCTGATTAGCTTTGACTGGTAGATTGTCAGAGCTTAGAGACATCTGAGAGAACTGTCTAGACCAGATTGGCCTGCAGATATGTCTGTGGTAGGGTGTCTGGATTGGTAATTGATATGGGCGTGCCCAGCCCACTGTGGGTGGTGCTATTCCCCAGCAAGTGGTCCTGAGCTGTACAAGAAAGCTAGCTGAGTAGCTGGGAAGATGACTCGGTGCATAAAGCACTTGCCTTATATGGCGGTTTGCATGATCTATGTCCTTCACAGGTTCACATATATCAACACTTGGTCCTCTGCTGGTGCACTGTTGGGGGAGCTTATGAAACCTTTAGGAGATGGAGGCTCGACCTCACCTCTTTTTCCAGTTCACCCTCTCTGCTTGGTTTTGTGGTTGACGTTGTAATCTCTTAGCGTAATGCCACTCCCCACAATACCATTATAGACTCTCCCTTAACAATAAGCTCAAAATCACCTCTCCCTTCTACAAGTTGCTTCCGGTCATGATATTTACCACAACAATAGAAAAGTAATTCATACACCTTGTAAGTATAGGATCTGAGTTCAGATACCCAGAGCCCACATAAAGCCAGATACCATAGCGTGCGGCTATAACCCCAACCCCATTATAGTGAGATGGGAGACCAAGATAGCAGAAAGCCTGGAAGTCTGTGGGCAGGGCTACCCTGACATACAGCAACAAAGAAGAGTCCCTGTCTCACAGGAGGGGGAGGGAGAAGACAGATACACAAGGTTGTCCTCTGACCACTACATATATGCTCTACTCACACAAACATGCATAAACACTTATACACATGCCATATACATGTATGTACAAAAATTTAAAGAGAAGGAAAAGACTATACGGG
>JANHMN010000017.1:27247609-27262776 GCA_030674055.1 Rhabdomys pumilio | reverse complement strand
TGGGAGAGCTGGGAGTGTTGAGCAGGGAGCTGTTCTGAAGAAGTCAGTGGAGAGCTCCCAGGACTGAGCATAAAAATTAATTACAGAAAAGAAATACATCATTAATGTCAGAGCTCACAATAGGTCCCAGTGTGACTATTATGTGAAATTAATTACTCTCTACTCCACTTTCCAAAAATCATCTTCTCTGCACTATGAAAATAGTCCTAATTACTGGCATCGGTTGCTTTAAGTCATTAAGGGCTATCACTTCGCAAGACGCCCGTGCTCATTCTGCAGTTGTACTTGGGTTTAAATATAGCAGCCTTCGTCTCTCTGAAGATCTTCCCGAAACACTTACATATTTTGTAAAAAAAAAAAAAAAAAGTCAAATTGCAAGATCAAGGTCTTGGTGGAAGCAGGTACTAAGAAGCATCCACTTGTTTACATGGAAAGACTACCCCCTCTAAGAACAGAAAGCCGGTTGCATCTCTGCAGGTGAGAGAGGTGAGAGCCTTCATGCAGTTGAGCCTTGGACCTGGAAAATGAAAATGAGGGGAAGCAAGCAGAGCCCAGAGCTCTCAGCAGCTTCCCGCCCGACCTTCTTAATGTCAAGACCCCTTAACATAGTTCCTCATGTCACCACGATGTAAACTTAGCTCGTTGCTTCTTCATCATTGTAACTTTGCTGTTATGAATTTTAATGTAAATATCTGATATGTTAACACCCACAAGAGGTCGCGACGCACGGGTTGGGAACCACTGGCTTATCGGCTGGTGGGAAAGAGGGAACATTAAATGGACTAGTGTATAATGTTAACTGTGGCAAGAAACATCATCTAGACTAGGGCAGAGGAAGTAACATTTAAGCTGAGATCTGAGTGGTGGAGAGGGGCAGGTAGACTTTTCCCAGCAGAATAAACTATGTCTACAGTCCTCAAGAGGGATAGAGGAACAAGTCACTGGTTACGAGCTCCTCTGAGGGTCTGAGTTCAGTTCCCAGCGCCCATGTTGGTCCTCTCACGACAGTCTGTAAGTCCAGCTCTAGAGGATCTGACTTCCTCTTCTGGTCTGTAATGTTACCTGCACTCATGTACACAAACTTATACACACACACATATACACATGCTTTTTTAAAAAATTTAGAATAATTGTGATCAAAGAAAAAGAAAATTGTGATGTAAGAGGCAGTTGAGTTAAAGGAGTCTGATATCCCCTGAAGTGATTTGCACCAAAGATGTTTTGGGGCAGTGGCCCAAGGTCAGCTGGGTGGACTGAACATTTTTTTGTTCTGAATCCTTTCATGTTTAAGGAACTAAGAACAGGACTAACTTCCTTTGACCCTCCACTGGGAACCTCTGTTGTATGGGATCACGTTTACCTTATGGTTTCCATTTGCATCCGTGTCATTGATTTCCATTAAATTATCCAATGGTAAACCCCACTGATAGGGCCTGAGGACAGAAGACTAGCCTACGTGTCTTCAAACCAGGGAAACTAAATTAGGATAGGATTTCCTTCTGACCTCAAACCCCACTGGGATATTCCATTGTGTGTCCCATTGTGACCAAGTAGATCCAGTGTCCAGCATCTACCTTGTATTCCATTGTCTTGGCTTCAGTCTCTGCCATCTAGGATTTACCAAATCACCCCTTGTGTTTCATGACCACAGTTGGAAGAGTAGCCATTGTTTCATAGGGTGGCTCTTGCTTGGGGTTTGTCTGTTGTTCACTGATGAGTTAGAGTGGATTAAAGTCCTTGTGGCAGGAATATCAGAAGGCTGTAGTGTATTTGAAGACCATATACTTATCTAGTCCCTGGCTGGGGTGATCACTTTGCTCATTGGACTGAAGAGGTATCTGCTGAGCTTCCGCATGGAACTCCTAATGAATAAATATCTTGTGTGAGATACTTCAGAGGCTATATAAAGACACTATTTATCGATTAGCCTTATCACTAGCTAGTATCCCTTGATACTTTTTATTTGGAGCGCCATTGCTATAGTGGCTGCCCAATGATAAATTTCCAATCCCATCTTCTTCCTGTGTGTATTCTAAACTGGAAGTTCACTTTAAGAAGGAGCTTGATGTCTACCATAGTCATCCATCCATCCAACCATCCATCCATCCATCCACTTCTTTAAATCACTATGGATGGATGGATTCCTATGTTGTTCTGTAAGTTATAATTACAGCTTTGATGCTCTGATTGCCCCTTCCTTGGCCAGTGAGAATCCTTCTCAGCTGACTTCTGATTCGTCCATTTTGCTCCTTGAACCTATACAGGTTTTTCTCTAATCTACCCTTGCTCCAGCCCTACAGTCTGCCTGGCTCCTTTCAGTAAAGATTTGTGTACCTGAGGATACTGAGCTGGAGGGTAGCTAGCCCGGGTAGCATTTCAAGTATTTGACTGTTGCTGCCTCTGAGGGTTTGCTGAAGAGAGAAACAGACTCATGGAGTTGGTTTTCTGGACACCAGGAAAGGAAGAGGCCAGGAAAGCTTGGCTGGAGCGCAGGACAGAAGCTAGGGCTGGATAATGATGGTGTGGGAGAAAAACATAGGTCCCTGTAAGGCAGATAGAAAGCTAGAACCAGCAGAGGAGTAATGGGTGGAATATGGCAGTTGGGAATGTGGAAACAAGAAATATGGAGAAGGAAGGAGCATGTTTTGACTGGAGTGATTCAGACTTCTAGTTTGGGCCTGTGAACCTTGAAGGGAGCCAGGCTATGATGGGAGGGGCAGTGAACACAGGAACCTGGGCTTATGCTTATCGTGAAGAACTGAGCCTTCCTAACCCCAGGTTTCAAAACTGGTCCTCCTAAATAGCTGTACTCCGCCTTGCTTCCTTTATTCAGTACTTGGCAAATACTTGGCATTTTGCAACAGATTTTAAAGCCCTGGGGCCTATTTTCTGGCTGTAGCCCTTGATGTGTTTATCAAGAAAGAGGAATATAAATAGATTAGTTTCTTGTAGCATCTTGTGGCTACCTTACTCCAAGACACTAGAGAAGGCATTGAGCTGTGTTTGTCACATTTCATATGTGTGTTCAGTGATCTATGCAGGTGCTAAGAACACATGATATATGTGCATACGTGTATTCATATTAGCATTAAAACTGTTTGATATCAAAGATATATAACAAAATTAAGATTAATGGGGTTATTAAAATCAAACTGAGAGGTAGTTGGAGAGATGGCTCAGCAGTTAAGATCACTAACTGATCTTCCAGGGGACCCATGTTTGATTCCCAGCACCTACATGGTGGCTCACAACTTTCTGTAACTACAAAAGGCACTGCATGCAAATGGTACTCAGACATATAGGTGGGTAAAACCACTCATAACCACACAATGAAAGTAAATATAAATCTTTGAAAAGTAAAACATGCCAAAGGCAGGAAGGACGGCTCAGTGGTAAGGAGCACTTACTGTTTTTCCAGAGGACCTGAGTTCTGTTTCCAGCACCCACACAGGTGCTCACAGCAGCTCTGTAATCCCAGCTCCAGGAGATCTGACACCCCGTTCTGGCTCCTACGAGCACTGCACTCATATGCACAAACATACAAAGACATGCTCACATGCATACATTTTAAAAAGAGTCTTCCGTGAGCTGAAGAGACAGTTGAGCACTTGCTATGGCGGCAGGGGACCTGGGTTCAAATCCTAGCACCCACATGATAGCTCACAACCATCCCTAACTCTGTTTCTCCAGTTCTGGGATATTCAGCACCCTCTTCTTACCTCCATGGGCACCACACATGCATGTGGTACCCATACCTACATGTAAGTGGGCAAAGCAGTAATAACCAGACAATAAAATGAAGAAATCTAACAAAATTATTTTTTAAATCTCCAAACAGTTCTCTCTTGTCAAACACTGTACATAAAATATATTGATTGAAGTCTGTAACAGATACTGCCACCACAACATTTTTCATAACCCAGTGGACAGACAGAAGGACTCACCTCAACCCAGAAAGATACTATGACTTGAATGTGTTCGCCAACAGTATTGTGTGCTAGATCACAGTATGGCAATGTTGTTGTAGAACCTTTAGGAAGTGACATGTAGTGGAAAGTCATGGTGGGTCATGGTGACATTGTCCTTGGAGGAAATTTATGATGGTCTCAGGAGAGTCTCAGCATTTCCAAGAGTTGATTGTTTTTTCATAAAGTTACTTCACATTCTTAGTTTCATATACTCACAAATGGTTCGTTTTCTGCTTATCATCCATGCTGTGACCCACCTGGGGATGGTTCATTAGATGCTAAGTCACCTAACCTTGGACTTTCAGATTCCAAAACTCAGCTGAGTAAATCTCTCTTCTTTATAAACTATCCAGATGGGGATATTTTGCAATAACATCAGAAAACCGATTAATACACAGGACTAAAGCTAGAGTGACTACTCAGTCAATACATAATTCATAAACACGTATTGGTTCAGTCACAAGACTCGCTTCTCAGACGGAAAGAGAGACATTTGGTTTTCACACATCCGGTTCTGTCCTCTCGGTGGACGTAGATTTGTTTGTTTTGGCAATTTTGGGTAATGTTTACTGAGTTACTTTTCCTTCTAAATCAGAAACAGCTGATGTTAATCAGGTTGTTTTTAGATTCTGTTCTTGGCTTAATTTTTGTTTGAAATCAAGGACTGCCACTGGCCATAGCCCTATAGTAGAGGATGCTTAGACAAAAGCTAGTGAGTAGCCAGGACTGCTTCCGTGTATGGCTGTGGCCGGGAGTGAGCTACGTATAGGTTATGACAACCCTGCCTGATACTTACCACATGTAGGCTTTTTGGCCTTGTGCTTGTTTGAATCAAGGCTTTCTGTGGAAAGGTGCAGGTGACAGTCACTGCAAGTGACAGTCACTGCAAACAAGATCTTCCTTGTGCGGACTCACTCTGTGCACCTCCAGCTTCTGTTTTCCTCCTACTAGAAACATCAACTCTTTAGGACCCTACTTACCATACCTGTTGGCAGCATTCATAATAGCTTATTAGAGCTCTCTGCAGTGAGCAAGGTCTTAGGTTCACGTCTCTATCTGGGAGCACAGCCCAGGCAGAGCAGTGTGGTGGTGCTTGGAGGGGTGAAATGATGGCAGACCCCAGTTGCTCGGGTGATCTGGTACCTCAAAAAGCCTCCTTGGAAAAGGTATGCACCTCCCCCAACAAGAGGTCGAGGAAAAGAGTTTAATCTTCAGCAAGACTGACACAGCAAGGTGAACAGTCACTATGAGCATGTAAGTGCTGTGTGCACAGAAAGCCATTTTGATGTCTGCCATTAATGGTTCAAAAAATGACCACAGCTGCCAAGTTGGGCTTTCCCACAGTCTGATGGTTGGTTGGTCAGATGGTTTGCTAAGCACCCCACGTGGCTACTCATTGAGCCCTTTTCTCAATTACTGATTGTATTGAGAGGGATGGGGGAGAGGAAGGGGGAGAAGAAGAGGAGGAGGGGGCAGAGAAGAAGGGACGAGGAAGGGGAGGGAGCTGGAGAGACTGGCAGGTGGAGAAACTCCTCTCTGGCTGTACTACCCACGCTCCGTACCCTGTGTTCGATGCACTGTTTGCTTTGCTCAGTATACACAACCCATCAGTAACTTCTGCTGCGGAAATGCCTTTAATGGGTCAGGATGATATGTGAATGACTTTAAATAGTGTTTCCATTTTTTGTCCTACTATCTAAGCACTGGGACGGGAAATTATAGATGCTGACGGGTTGCATGTTTAAATACTGCTAGACCAATTTCACACAATGGCGAGGAAATGTTTTTGTGCCAATATTTTTATCTCTTTGTCATTTCCATCATTTTTATTTTAGTCTTTTCCATCTGTGAGCTCTAATGGATCCTGTTCTATATGTGATGTGTACGGAACTCCCCGGATTCTATCTCATATCGTGATGGCTGATGCATTGCCGTTCCATAGTATCCTCCATAATGTAAACACTCAGCTCAGAGCGGGTGTTAATCTGATACATTGCAGGTTCTGAGCTGGATACAATTTTACACATGTGTGAACAAAAACATTTCCTTCTCCATTGATACCGGTTGTCTTATGCCTAGTGTAACTGTTAAAAACACCTGAGATAGTCAATTTATAAAAAGAGAGGGTTTATTATTCTCCTGGCTGGAGGTTTCAGCCAGGAATTGATGGTTCCCATTGCTTTGGGGTCTCTGGTGATACAGCTCATCAGAGTAAAGCCACTCACCTCGTGGCCAGGATGCAACAGAAAAAGAGACCAGGGTCCCATATCCATCTTTGATAGCATGTCCTCAATGAGTCCTTTGGGCTCTTCCTAAACCACCCCACCACCCATCAAGGATGAAAACCTTCTACTGGCCCTACCTCTCAGTGGCATATGTGGGTAATGAGACATTTGTGAGTCTTTTAGGATCAGAATCCTAACAGCCGCAGAGCTGTGGGAATGCTTACAGTCTGGAGAAAAGTGCACACTGGCGAACACACAGTAGTGAGAGCCTCGGTAGGAAGTCAGTGGGTTAAGATCAATGTTTCTCAACCTATAGGTCACAACACCTTTGTGGATTGAATGACCTTTTTACAGGAGTCTCTTCAGACCATTGGAAAGCACAGATATTTACATTATGATTCATGACAGTAACAAAATTATAGTTATGAAGCAGGAATGAAATAATTTTATGGTCGGGGAGTCACCACAACATGAGGAACTGTATTAAAGGGTCATAGCATTGGGAAGGTTGAGAACCACTGGTTTAGATCCCTGTGAGTTGGCATCAGATCTCTTTGAAAATCACAAATAGTTCAGAGCAGATATGGAACACCTGTTCTTGTCCTCGGCTTGTTGATGTGTGTGTATGAGAAACAGGACTCATCTGAATGTCAGAGCAACATTTTGTGGTATTGTATCAGTCATGTGCTCAATTAACTTAACTTCCAAGCCTTGGCAGTCTAGTGAGATAAAATATTAGGAGTATATCCAAATTGTTCAAAAAAATGTCCTGATATCTTCCAAAATAGTGTCATATAATGAGATTCCATGCTTCCTAAGAGGCTGCAAATGAAGCCGCTGCAACATTTAATCACGACTGTTCCAAGCTGAGCTCCATTTGATCAGCCAACAAGTCTTTGGAATAAATAGCACCATGAGAACCCTAATTTGGGACACATATAACATGCCTGGTTTTGAAACTATGGAGCCATTTCTGAGGCACAAGGAAAATGCCATTAAACAAACAATGGCCATCACTTACCTATGGCCCATACATCTATATAACAACAACAAAAAATGTAGTACAAGAGTTGCATAGTCTTGTTTTTAAATTTGTTATTTGTCTTGTGTGTACGGGTGTTTTTCGTGCATGTATGTCTGTGCATTGTATGTGTGTAGTATCCATGAAAGCCAGATGAAAGGATTGGATCCCCTGGAGACTGGCATTGCAGATGGTTGTGAGCTGCCATGTAGATGCTGAGGCTTGAACCCAGGTCCTCTGGAAGAAGCTCTTAACCACTGAACCATCTCCGTAGTCCCAGCTGCATAGTTTATAAAGTGGTTGATGTTCCCAGTGAGTGCACCAGTTTGAAATGAAGGATTTAACAATGAAGGGCTGAAGCAGAAGCATTAGGCCAGCTGGTCTCAGCACCCTGAACATCTTTAAATGTTGTGAGAGAACCAAATTCTATCCTAAGAAGACTGAGGCAGGGCAATTGGAAGTTCAAGGTCATTCTGGGCTATATAGTGAGATACAATCTGTAAAAGGGGAGAGAGGGAGGGAGGAAGGGGGGAGGGAGGGAGGCAGGGAGGGAGGAAGGGAGGGAAGGGGGGAGGAAAGGAGGGAGGGAGGAAGAAAAAAAGGAGAGAAAGAGAGAAAAAGGGAGAGAGGAGGAGAGGGGAAGAAAAAAAGGAATAGAAAGTATTGAGAATCCTCTCTGTGGATAGTTGCCAATATAGAAATTCAAAGTGAGAAAGGTTTTGAATGTTTGTTTATTCTTTTTAAAGTAATAAGTGCATTTAAACACAAAACAACTGTCTCCCAAAGCAATATAACTTGGGATGACATTGCTTTGATTTTTATAAATCTCTTTAGTGTCTGGCTTCTCAGAGGCAAATATCACATATCAGTAACCCCTGGGAACTCCCCTGCACATCCATGAGAAAATTGAGATTCAAAGTGAAAAGTAATCTCGGTGTTATTGTGAAACTGAAGCAGAAAAGGAGAGAGGAGTTTTGACTTCACAGACTGCAGTCGTGATCACTGGCGACCCAGACCACATCCTGGAAGTCGCAGATGTCATCATTATTTGAACCAGGATATTCTTAGGTGTTGAGAATGCTAGACCAATGAAATGTCTGCTCTTTGTGCCAAGATAACTGGAGTCTGTGGGAGGATATGCACTCTAACTATTTAAGTTAATGCCATGCTTTAGGCAGAAGTTCAACCTTCTCTCTGTACAGAGGACAAAGCCTCCATTCCTCTACTGAGGCCAACACTAACTCCCTACTTAGCATCTACAGGTTGCTAGGCTGCTGTTTCCCACGCACTGTTGTTCCTTGGATGACTCAGAACTCGTGGCTCCCATGACCTGTGACTCCTACCATCTTCTACTCTGTTTGGTAACCTGATTAAACTGTTCCCTGCTGACTAAGCTAAGAAGGTAGCTCCTGTACACCCAGGATCAACCTTTAGACACACTTCAGGGAAGAATTTGAAATAGGAATGATTTCAAGTGTCTGGTGCTGTCACTTTGAACCGTCAACCCAGGCTTCCATACAAGATAACAGCCCACTTAGAAACAAAGTTATTTCTATTTGGACCAAACGGTTGACTTTCAGGAAGGTGACCCTGGAGCATCCCTGAAGTAAAAGACTGCCTCCAGCTACAGTTGTTAGCTGTCCTAAGCACTTGCCCAGACCCCCATGCTTACAGTTGCTGCTTCTTGCTTTTCTCACTGATTTGAGCTCCAGCCTGAGACGCAGCTCTCAGGCTGGTTAACCTGTGTGAGTCTCCATGCCTACCTGAGTATTCCTTTCGTGGTTGGCATGCTACTTTCTTGGGGATGGCCCTTGGTATTGATTATATTCTTTGCTAAACCCTAGCTGTACTGTGATCAAAGATGAAAAACCGAAACTGAGTGTTGAGACAGAGGATTTAAGACCAGTGGTGGAGAAAACAGAGCAATCAACCAACACAAAGAATTCTCTCCCATCTTCTGTTTCTCCTCAGACATTCCTGAAGAAACAAGATACATGAGTCACTTACATGTAGTGTGATTTCATTTCCACACCTGTAAGGAAAATGCTACAGAAGAGAGCTTGGTGCACTTTTCTTTCTTTCTCTCTTTCTCTCTCTCTTTCTTTCTTTCTTTCTTTTCCCAAGACAAGGTTTCTCTGTGTAGCCCTGGCTGTCCTGGAACTCACTCTGTAGACCAGCCTGGCCTCAGAAATCCGCCTGCCTCTGCCTCCCAAGTGCTGGGATTAAAGGCGTGTGCCACCACCTCCTGGCCTTTCTTTCTTTTACTCAATTAAATGAGTTCTTTGATAATACAGTGCATTCTGGTCACCCCACCTACCCTTTCGTTTCTCCCCATCTCTATGTAACCCCTTCTCCTTCCTCCTACCAGACTCCTTCTGCATTCGTGATGAACAGTTTTTGTTATGACTCAGTTACTTTAACTGTATATTCACAGGATTAGAACTGTACGTTGGTGTCGGTAGGGTCACCAGTGAAGTCATAACTAAAGGCCACAACTTCCTCTATCCCTAAATCTATCAGGAGCAAACAGTTCAGCATGAGGAGGTAGGGCCCCCTAAATCCATCTTCCATTCATGTTTGGCTGTTGGCAGGCTCATTCTTGTCTAGACCCAGTCAATTTCCCTTTACCCTCCCTCCTGCTTTTCCCAGAAGGCTTTGCTCCCAACAGCAGGCCCAGGTTTGTCTGAAGGACATCTCTTTGTCCACCAGTTTCAGACAGCATGGAGCTGGCATGTGAAGTACTGGGAAACCATGTAAATGCGGGTGCTTTCTTTCTAGAATCTGAACTTATGTGGTTTGACCAGATTGCTCTCTTGCCCAATAGACTCAATGCCACAGAATTCCAGTAGCTATTCCCACATCACAGAACAAGGAGGAACAGGAGAATGGAATGTAGCATCCTGACCTCTTCATCCGTTTTTCCAGAAGTATCTACCATATGTCACTATATTCCAGACATGGACCTACCTCTAAAAAAAGCAAAGGTCATCGTTCCAATTCTCCTAACGCTTTTATCAAGAACAAGTCATGCAGAATTGTGGGCAAAATATATTTAATGTTCCACAGGGCCCATACGATGGCTATTTTGGATGTAGGAGCTTCAGTGATATTTATTTGCTCTTATAGACAATGTGTATTCACTTTGGTGGCACGAGACACATTGTTCTAAAGACAGGCCTTTGCAGCTCAATTTATTTTATAGCCAATGAAATATTTGGCCACTTACCAACTAGAAAGAATTTGTAATGGTTTCTCCAAATTCTCTGCTTTAAAGATCAAAAGGCTACATTTTAGATGATCAATATTTGTTACTGCTCTTTACTGAAAACTGTTTCTTCTCTGTGATTGGGAATGATCTTCCACTAGGTCTCTGATGCCTGGTCTCTATGATCCTAATGAATTGTCATGTTCCTTCATACATCCATGTGAGATGAGATAAGCCAGCCATTTCTGTCCATGATAGGGTTGACTGTCAGCTTCTCTTAGTGGTTCAGCACATTTTTGCCTTATGTATTTTATGCGCGTTTACACACATGCATACATGCCTGCACATAGATGCACACACATGTGCTAGTATGCCTGCACACACATACATGCACATACACATGCACACATGCATACCTTCGCACACACACATATGCACACACTAGCTGGTGCACATACACATGCACATACACACACATGAATGCACACACATGCGTGTGCACACACACAAACACAGCACACACATACTAAATAAACAACCTGGTTTTGAAACTTTAGCATACATGTGCACTCTGAGGACGGTGCTGATGTGGGTATGAAGGTGGTTCAGCACTCAGCACCCAAGTAGATGGAGAACAGGCTAGTAACAGCTAAGAGCGATCCTCAGCAGGCTCCTACCCTGTGTGGCTCCTGGAAGCAGTGCCTGCTGGGGCTTGAAAGGAATGGGTAGGGCTGCCTTCTGTTAGTTGTGTAGAGCGAAGGTCGTTTACTTTGGCATTTTTAACAAAGACTTAAAGTTTCTGGAATTTTCCAGTCACCTGGTCTCTCGCTCAGATTAAGCAGCTCATACTTTTTATTGCCATAAGTGCAGAACAATGGCTCATTGCATAAAAGGTTTCCCAGGGCTGCTCTTCCCCTGAAATAACAAAAAGGAAGACAAATGAGGAGGGGAAGAAAGAGAAACACCCACACAGAATCAAGTATCACAGAACGCAAATTTCAAGCCACATGATGCCAGTATGGAGAGACTATGGGGACAGGTTAAAAATGTGTGCAGCGTCCCTCGGAAGTGAGGCCTCTGATGTTATTTTTAGTGTCAACAGCTATGGATCCTGTTCTCCCACTACACTGCAGCAGGTCAACTCATTTACCTTTCTCCTCATTTGCCATGACGGACATTTCTGTTTGATCCTGTATGAACAGGTTTGCCACGGACATAACAATCATTGGGTACCGAGCTCTACTCTGCGGCAACCCACAGCCTTCACAGGTTCCATTCCTCTCTTCCCCTAAAACTGGTCCCTAGAATGGCATGAGGGAGCTACAGGTTGATTCTGCAACCTTCCTCTATAGTGGAGAGGGCAGCATCCAATCCCAAAGCAAACACTGTGATTGTTTTGTGGACCTACACGGCAGTGAGCAGTGGTCTTACCCTATGCTTTCTGGGAGGACAGCCTATATACTCCTCCCCTCGTGGGATGCTGCTCTCTGACACCTACAAAGTCTTCAGGAGAACATGAAGTCAAAGATCTACCTCTTCCTTTCAGACTTTAGCCTCCAGCCCTTTCTGATTAGCTGCATACCACAATCTCCACCCATCCTGAAGAGCCCAGGAGCCCTCGTCTTAGCGACTGCTTAAGCCAAACGTGACTCCCAAAGCTCATGAGTTGAAGAGTTCATCTTCAAGTCTATAGATGAATGAAACCTGGAGATGGAGCTTTTTAAAAGAGTCTCTTCTGGGAATGGATGAAAGCAGAGCTTCATTGATGTCATTTGTGGCTTTGTAAGAAAAGAAAGACTTAAACTTATACTATATTCTCTGTCTTATTGGGTGATGCCCTCTTCCATGGTAGGGTTCAGGAGGAAGGGCCCCATCAGATGCCAGGCAAGCACTGGCATGATATTCTCAAGCTTCCTAGTCTCCACGATCATGAATCAAATAAACTTCTATTCTTCATAAACTACCGGGTCTTGGGTATTATGTTGTAGAAACAGAAAACAGATTAAATAGTTGCTCTCCACATAACTCTACTAGGGCTTCATGGTGGACGTCACGTGTGACTGGTGGGGAGGGGAATCTCATGAATCCCAGATGCTTGTTAGTTGGTGCATGTGATATCAGGAGCTCGAGATGGAAATCTAACTCTTTGGTCATCTCACCACTCTGCGTAACACAGCAAAACATGAAAATGAATCCACTGTGCTGAGCCCCCAAGGCACGCAGGGAGAACACCTACTTCTTGCTGCAGATACATGTAGGCAACATCTGCCCCTAGGTATTTAGGGCAGGAGTACTGTGAGAAACAGGACCTCCCGCTGCCAGGAGAGGCAGGTGACCCTCTGAGATAGGAGAAAGAACAGAAAATGGGTAGAGATTAAGAGATTTGGTGTTGCCTAAGACATCCACTTTCATGACTCCAACTAATCTAGATGCCCCTAGCTCAGTGGTTCTCAACTTTCCTAATGCTGTGATCCTTTAAAACAGTTCCTCATGTTGTGGTGACCCCCCAACCATAAAATTATTTTCATTTCTATGTCATAGCTGTAATGTTGTTACTGTTATGAAACATATTATACATATCTGATTTACAGGATGGTTTTAGGTGACCCTGGTGAAAGGGTCATTTGAACCCCACCACCAAAAGGGATTATGACCCACAGGTTGAGAATTGCTCCTCTGGCCCATCAAGAGCTGCCCCATCTACCCTACTGAGACAGACAAGGTGGTGTGAGATCCAAATGGGAACTGGATCATCCAAAATGGGAGAGAGAGAGACAGAGAGAGAGAGAGAGAGAGAGAGAGAGAGAGAGAGAGACAGAGACAGAGACAGAGACAGACACAAAGAGAGAGAGAGAGAGAGAGAGAGAGAGAGAGAGAGAGAGAGAGAATTCTGCAACAGTGGATTTAGAGAAAGATTTGTATCCCTGTCCTTCTGAACCACACAGGACCATACAGCCTCCTCTCCTCTCAGCCAGTCTCAATAGCTGTGAGATGTTCAGGGAGAGCTTCCTGTTTGAAGGCATCCCATTAGTATTAGCATGCCCGTTTCATACAGCCCTATATCCATAATGCTTTTGCCTCTCCTGATTAATGTCACAGGCTTCATAAGGGAGTCGAATATGACATGAACCTTGGTGCAGGCAGCTCTTCCTGGTTTCCCAATCATATTTAATCCATGAACCTTTTGGTTTCAGCCCATGAACCATCTCAGAAGCACACCAGAGACCAAGTGAAACACAAACTGAACTGTCAGCAAGGCTGAATCATGAAAAGCAAGTGTTGGGAATGTTCTCACAGTTTACATCGGGGCATTCATTGTACATGGCATAGCTGAGCCCAGTGCTGTATCTTGGGGGTCTTTGATTGCAAAACCTAATGAGATGAAAGTCACCCAGCACCTGTAGGAAAGGTTCTTTGGCAGCAGCTAGGACACGTCCTGTGACCAGACAGCCTCCAGAAGCCACAAGCCATAGTCAACTGGCTTCAGCTGCTAAGGGGAGATAGAGAGGGGACAGGAGAGTCTAGAGGACTATCTAAAGGCTTGGCAAATAACCCCAGGATCAAGAGGGACAATATGCCATGGGACTAATGCCAAGGTGAGGAAAGCCTGGGTCCCCAACGCAGAACGTGCATGCTGTAGACAGAACCCCAAGCCTGGATGGCTAACAGCTGGTCTTTGTAATGTTGGCTAAGGACACATACACTGAGAGACACTGAGACACAACATAGATACACTCAAAGAAACACAGAGATACAGATACAGACAGAGACAAACACAGAAACACAGACATACACATAGATACACACAGAGACACATACACACACATACACGAGAGAGAGAGTGAGAGAGAGAGAGAGAGAGAGATACACAGAGACACACAAATACACAGACAGACACACACGCATGTACACGCACAGAC
Organism: Rhabdomys pumilio; assembly: GCA_030674055.1. Classification (NCBI taxonomy): domain Eukaryota; kingdom Metazoa; phylum Chordata; class Mammalia; order Rodentia; family Muridae; genus Rhabdomys; species Rhabdomys pumilio. The sequence continues at coordinate 27,248,437 of JANHMN010000017.1, read as the reverse complement.
ATAGAGACACAGAGACACAGACACACACACAAAGAGATACAAATACACATAGACACACACAGATACACACACACAACCACAGGGTAGAGAGAAAGCTGATAGAAGAAAAGATTTGGGTGTTGTGTTTCCTCTTCTGAGCAGGTATTTGGCTTTGGTACCAGCTAAGACAGCCTTGAAGGGCACACTGGGTTCAGAATTTGTACTTCCGGTTCTCCGCCTGGCCAACCATGGTAACTTCCTTGTTTGTTTGCAAGTTCACAAATGCCAATTTGGTAGATTCTCATTGATAATGAACTCTAAGGGAGTGAGGCCTGCTTGTCTGAAGTTCATCCAAGCTGGTGTACTGTACCCTGGGTTCAAATGTTCACCATTGATCTTTTAATACCACAAATTATTTGACGAAATGCTTTCAAAATGTTTTCTTGATAACTCAGTAATAAAAGTCCCTGGGGCATATGTTAGCAACAGGGATAATTTGCTCTTTTGATATGGTTTTATGACATTTTATTGTATGTGTTTAGCATTTATAACAGGAGGTGAGACACATCGAAAGGAAAATGTCGCTATTGTAAGGCACACTGGCAGAGCTATCACCTCATGGAGTTATTTCCTATGTGTGACAAAAGCAGTTAGAATCAACCTTTTTAGAAAAAAATTTGTATGGAACACGATTTCACCAACCGTTCATGTCAATTGTTAGATCTTTTGAATTGTTCCTTTTTAGATATTCCCTGTCTTCTTTGAACTGTGTGGGCCCATTCCCCCAGAACTCTGATAACCAAGGTTTCATTCACTTAGATTTGACACATATACACCCCTTTTGAAACA
>JANHMN010000017.1:27235816-27247599 GCA_030674055.1 Rhabdomys pumilio | reverse complement strand
GACCTCCAGCCTTCGTGTTTAATGATGTGTATATAATAATAATATAATAATGTGTATATAATGTGTATATAATAAGCACAGTATGCTGTGCTTATTCTCATTGGCTGTTCCTTTCCAAAAAAAAACAAAAAAAACAAAAAAACAAAAAAAACAAAATAACAAAAAACAAAAAACTTGTGACTGAGAGACAGGTGGATCAGTCTGGCTACCAAACCAGACCACCTGAATTCAATCCCCAGAATGTATATGGTGAAAAGAGAGGACAAATCCCCAAAGATTCAACAACTTCTCCCTTGAAATAATCACAAACTCTAAAGTAGTGGGAAAGGTTCATGTTTAGTGTACTTGTCATTGTCATCTGTTGGTGACATCAGACATCACTGCAGGAAAATACCACAGGCAGAAAGTTGGCACAAGCACAGGTGTGCAAAGTCCAACGTCACTGTACAACAGTACAGATGTGTGCAACCAATTTGACCCATCCCCTTATTCTAATGAAGGAAATAGGAAATGGCAACTTTTGCAAATGCCTAATTCCTAGTAGCAGGAAAGGACCATTGCTCCTCAGAAATCAGGTCCCTTGGTATGGAGTGGCATAGCCATTCTCAGTGCTACCTAGCATTCTCTCTCATGGGTACACATCTATACACAGGCACATGCACATACACACACAGAGAGACATAGATACACACAGGCACATGTGCACACATACAGATATTCATACAAACAAACACAAAGGCACACACACAGAAGCACACATACACACATGTACATGCACACACAAAGAGAAACACACAATACACACATACACATGCACAGAGACTCACACAGAGGCACACATACACACAAAGGCACATACACATACATACAGAGGCACATATACAAAATCACACATACACAGAGGTAAAAGCACACACATACACACAGAGAGGGGTGGGGTGCAATGTACTATCTCTGGATAAAGTACTGAAATGTTCAAAGCATCCCTGAGGCCTGTTCTCTACTGGGAAGGAACGGAAGCCAGCTCCCTTTACCCGTATTTGTTTTCAGAGGCTAAACTGGCATGAAATCAGATAGTCTTGAGAATAGAGGTTGCTTTCTTTGTAAGAAAAAGCAGTTGACCAAATTCATCAGGAAATTTCTTCAGATCCATGGTGTTCCAACCCATGGAATACCAGAGTCTCCGCGGCATCGAATCTAGTTGACAAGAGAAAGAATTTTCTTTGAAAGATAGCAGCAGGACACTGGCAAGTCCAGCTGTTTGATTCCCTTCATGGCCACTGAACTGTTTATATTACCTGAGTCACAGTAATATATTAACAAAACAGGTTTATGTAGCTCACAGTTTCAGAGACTGGGAGTTCAGCCCTGGCTAAGGGTCTCAGGGTGGATGATGTCACAGTGGTACTCACTCGACCGTAAGGCGATCACATGATGAGGCAGAGAGGACGGAAAGGAGGGGCCAAAGAACCAGGCTCTCACAAGAACAACTAACTCAAGTCACAAAGCTTCCACTTACTCCTTCCAAGGGGTAACTAACTCCCCCAGTGACTCAGTCATCTCTCCCTAGGCTCCGCCTCCTAAAGATTCCTCCACACCAAACACTCTGAGGGTCAAGCTTCTAACATAGCAGCTTTTGGTAGAAAAAAAAAAAACATAGCAAAAAGATTAGCTTGTTTTTTAAATTGACCCCAATCCTAAGAACAAAAATCCTGGACCAGATATACTGTTGTTGGTATCTGGATTTAGACTAGGCCAGGCCATTGGCAAACTTGGTTGTAAATGGTATAAGCCAGGTTTCTGGGTCAACATAGGTTTGCAGCCTAATTCCTTCCAGCATCTGACAGAGGGTGGGAACCGTGTAACTGTCAGAGAGGTGTGTCAGCCACTGCTGGCCACAGGAACATAAAAAGCCAGATGCTCCAAGACATTAAGATTTGTTAACAGGGTTAGTACCGGCACCTCAGAGCTGCCCCCAGGGGTTCCTAACATCTTCTTCATTCTGCTTCCTGTTTAGCTGTGTGGCCGCTTGTGCAAGTTATTCTTGCCTTAGCATGAGCTAAATGGCCGTCTTCAAATAATGACAGGACCTCATTTCTACTGGGCTTTATGTATTCACTTTTATTAGTGTATCTTTATTGTCTAGACTAATGAGCTTCTTGACAGCATCTTTAATACGTGTGTGTCAGGGACTTTCACCACGTGTACCTCACACTTGCCTTTCCCTGCCCTCTCATCTCTCTTCATTCAATTTACAAATACTCCATGTCTTCGGCTTTTCATGTAGACTCCACGTGTGAGAATGGATGTTGTATTCCTTGTTTTGGGTCTGGCTCGTTTCACTTAACACACTCATCTCAGGTTACAACCACTTTCCCCCAATGATGTGCTTTGTCCTTCTTTAAGGCTGAGTGAGACGTCACTGTGTGTACACCATGGATCTTACCACTCCCCTGTTGATAGACCTCCAGGCTATTCTCATCCCTCTGCTACTGTGAACAGAACATCGATAAATGTGAGTGTGTGGGTATCTCTTTGCTACCCTCACTTGTATGCCCAGGAGTAGTGTAGGTGGTTCACATGACTAGCCTTAGTGTTTCCAAGAACTTCTGTTTTCACTGTTTTCACAGTGGCTGCACCGATGCACACCCCCACCGACAGCATTTACAGTGTGTTATAGTTGACAGAACTTATTTCCTATTGCACCAAAAAACAAGAAAACAGTTCACAGGAGGCCAACAATTTCCCTGACGCTCCTCAGAGATGACACAAGCAAACAAATCAAATCTTCCATGGCAGATTACACCTCACCACTGACTTTCGTCTCCTTCACCCTGGGGGTGTTGGGGAGGCACATGGGCCTGAAGCCTTTGTGCATTCATGGAAAGACAGAAGAGCAGGAACAGCACTGGCTTCGGTGGGAGCACCTTGAGCTCCTCACTTCTCGATGTCCTCCTTAGAAGTCCTTCAAGGGCAGGAGCTTGAGAGGCCTTGACCCTGATTTTACACTCTGGATTTTCTTAACGACCATAGCTACATTTGTCCTCTGCTTGCTGCGTGTAAAACCTCTCACTTATGTGCACACTCTTGTCTTCCTGAGTTCAATTTCTCTCTCTTTGTCTGGATGCAACCTACATTCTTTTTTTTTGTTTTGTTTTGTTTTGTTTTTTTAACCTAAAATCATGTATAATTTTCTGTTGATCGTACCTTATAAGAAGTTGTAAGGGCATGTAGAAACCCATCAGAAAGTAATCCTTAGGAAATAAGGTAATTTGTTTTCTGTAATCAAGAAGAGAGGCAGCTAGTGGAGGAGCATTGCGCTGTACACCCCAGAGTCGTGCTGTGCACCCCAGCATCACAGATGCTGACACTTCTTTCTTCTTGCCTCTTGGAGTCTTGGTCTTGCTGTAAAATGACTCTTACTGTTGCCCAGCAATGTACTTGTAGACTTTCTTAAGGTCTCCCTTGCGATCAGGATGGTAATTATAGCACTGTTGTTACCAATAATCAATCTTTCTGTGCCCTCGAAAAGTTTGCAAACTTGGAAGCAAAGACAGTGCTCCTCACAGGGAGCCAGAGTAGGGTCATTCCAGCTTGGTTTGTGTCTCTAGGCAAGGTAGAATAAACAATTTAAACCACGTGAAGGAAGACTCGCAAACGGAAAGCTAGTGGTGTGGGGGATGGAAGGAGAGAAAACCAGCACAGATGACCAGGAAACCAACTGTCAATCAACTCTGACAAATGTTGAAGAGAGTCTTTATCCTGACATATTATACTCAGGAGAAGGGTTTAGGAAAGATGTAATACTTCCTACTACCAGTCTGTATTAAAAAATAATGCGCACATACACATATGGAGGTAAGGGAGAGAGAACTTGACTGCTTAACAAAAAAGAAATAGCCTTAACAGCTCTTGCCTTTTTATTCTTAACAAAATGAATAAATTACAGTGTGTGCCTACATGATATTTCTTCCCCCAAAATAATGAGAAAACCTGGCCAGAATCAAGCACTTTGTTCACTTTCCAGTTTATTTTTCTTTCAAGCAGGTTTGTGAAAACTGAAATTTAGTTCTGGTTTGTTGTTGTTGTTGTTGTTGTTGTTTTTTAATAACATCAGAGAGAGTTCTGCCTGTCCTAAAGAAACTGTGGGATTTCTGTGGGCTTGGTAGTTCATCACTTTCTGGGCAGAGAGGTCTGTCTGACCCGGGCAAAGATGAGGGAATGGTACTTTGACACACTGGGTTGCTCCTGGAACTTAGGTAACTCAGTAAATGCAGTATCATTTGAGAGAACAAAATCATTCTTTCAATGCATTAAATGCCTGGAGTTGCAGATAGGAACGGGGTATCTCCAGTCCCATCAGCAGTTCACACTTGACGTTTTAGAACGTTGCTAAGCATATTTGAAAGAGTCTTTCTTAAAATTAAAAAAAGAAAAGTAATAGTAATTCAAAATATCTTCTCTCATTTTATATCAATTTCCTCCAAGTTTTAAAAATAAAAATCAAAAACAACAACAACAACAACAACAAAAAAAAAAAAACAGAAAAGAGAATGTACGGCTCTCCCGTTGCCTGGAGACCAGGTGTGTGCTACTTTGCTACTTTGTTAGGCAGACTAATTAGCAGTGAGGGATTTTGCATGGCAGAAGACTCATTAGTGAGGGTGGGCGGGACTCGGAGCTCCCCCAGCTAGTGGCTCTGAGCCACTCACACATTCAAAGTGTGATTCAGCTCAGAGAAACGTTTACCACCAGCTCTTCAGGAAACTGCTTGCGTGCCAGCTAACTTCCCTGGTCTAGCAACCCTGTGACAGCAAAGTATCTTTAAAGGGACGCACTTTGCAGGCTTCCCAGTGACTGGGGATAACCATCTTGGAAGTTTAGAAGTAAAGTAACTGTGGATGGTCCAGAATTGGTTTTTGGTACTTTTAGTAAAGCCACATGAACACCCTTGGGAGTTGTTATGCCAAAAATGGTCACCCACCCTTCAGTAGCTTTACATTGATGCCCCCAAGTGATTGTTGAGTTCCACAGTCCCCCATGCAGGCAGGAGATGGAGCAGAAAGACTTAGTAACTTGCCTCAGGTCACTCAAGTAGATGCGAGGAGCAGCATTTGAACAACAGACATTCTAAGCCATTGCCTCCTGAAGGGTGAATCCTGGCCTCTCTGTCAGTGCCAAGTCCATTTATCATCTGCTCAATACATTGACAATGTTAAATGTTTTCCAAGGCATCTTCATCGACACGTTTGCATGGAATGAAATTCAGGAAAAGCCATGTCCTGCGTTAGAAAAGACTTGCAAACATGTCTGCTGCCTCTTTGCTCTGAGCCCTTGGGAGCCCCGGACTCACTCTCATTTGCCCCATTTGCCGAGGGTGACACTCCAGCCTTCTCTAGGGGAGATATGAATCCTAGCTTTGCTACGGGTGTGTGCTAAGCCCTCTTGGGACCACCTGACTCCAAACTCCTATTCCTGGAAGTGTGGTGGTTTGAATAGGCTTGGCCCAGGAAGTGGCACTATTTGGAGATGTGGCCTTGTTGAAGTGGGTGTGGCCTTGTTGGAGTAGGTGTGTCACTATGGACCTAGGCTTTAAGACCCTAGTCCTAGCTGCCTGGGAGACAGTCTTCTCCTAGCAGCCTTTAGATAAAGATGTAGAACTCTCAGCTCCTCCTGCACCATTCCTGGATGCTGCCATGTTCCCACCCTGATGATAATGGGCTGAACCTCTGAACCTGTAAGCCAGCCTCAATTAAATGTTGTCTTTATAAGAGCTGCCTTGGTCATGGTGTCTGCTCACAGCAGTAAAACCCCAACTAAGACACCTCTCCTCTGGTCAGTTTCCTTTACTCTGTAGTACTTTGTCCAACTTCTAGATAGAAAAGCCTGGGAGAGACCTTTCTGTATATTAACTTGCAGTGCTGGGAATCTAACCCAGGGCCTTGTCAGTCCTGCCACTGAGTTACAGCCTCGACCAGACCTTTCCTTCTATATGCTGCAGCCCAGTGCAGCTATGGAAACAGGAGAGGGCCCTGACCCCCTCCTTCATGAGGTCTCCGTTCCCTCCTGTCCTGGCAACCCTTAGCAAAATCTGTCCCCACCCCTGAGCAGCAGCATTTATTCCAGTGGCCTCCAGGTTGGTTGTCAGAGAGAGGACATCAGAAGAAGCTGGAGACCTGGGAGGCAGCATTGGCTTCACAGTAGTCCGTGTAAAGTGTCACCGTAGCGTCCTGTGCCAGTGAAGTGGCCAGTTTGTCTTTATTGACAGAGGCTTAGTGGAGCCTGAGGTCTGAGCTGTTTTTCTGTGGTTTAGTTTTGCCTTTTGTTTTAAAGACTTGTTTTTAATTTTTATTTTAAGTTATGTGTATATGTTTGTCTAAGCTAAATGTGTGTGTGTGTGTGTGTGTGTGTGTGTGTGTGTGTGTGTGTGTGTGTCCTGTGGGAGTGCAGATGCCACAAGAAGGAGTCAGATCTCCTTAAGAACTCTTTCCAGGTGCTCTTCCATGGGTCCCCTGTCTGCCACCTAGAGGCCACCTGAGCTGCTCAGGCTGGACCTGGGACAGCCTTCCTTCCTCATGGCTCAGCACCATGGACGTCTTTTGCTGTTCGCCACAGCAGGCTAAGCCTGCCTGGCCTTGTTCAGAGGTACCAGGCGGTGTAAGCTGCCTTCCAACCAGTGCAGACACCTAGCTGTCTTTGGGGTGCCTGAATCTGTGTGTTATGTCTAAAGGACTACTACCTGGCACCCAGGGTGGCTGGAACATGGATCTAATCATGGGGCCTCCCTTATCCCACATTCACCCTGTCTCCCAGCATCCCTGTGTTAGGACCCATTCTTACTGGTAACCAAAGCTGGGCTTTCCCCCAAGGCTATAAAGACAGATTCCCACATGTGAGCTACAACCAGCAGACACCTTCCCCGAGCACGATGAACCTCAGCTGCTTGTCCTTGAGGGATTGCCACCAAGTAAAAGGGTCTTGAGTGTCTAAAGCCAAGGAAAGGGAGATATAGAGATGACAGGCAGAGGATGATGGGAATACTTCTGGAAGATTGACAGCTTGTCAATCAGGGCTTTTGGGTGCTACAACATGATCTGTGTCTCCTGAACTATGGGGCTGTGTTGATCGATGTATGTCTTATCCCTCCTCTACTCCACGCGCACACATCTGGATAGGACTGTAGGGGCAACTTCGGTTCCTTCAGAACAGCAGGCCAAGAGACAAGTAGTAGCTAGCCATGCAAAGTGGGTAGCTGAGAGTTCCCAACACACCCTGTTTTCTCATGACCAGGACCTTTGAACAAAGCTATGCCAGCTGCCCCTTATGTGCTCAGCTGAACTGTGCTAGAGCCAACCGAGGAAACACAGGGGAAGATTTAACTTCACAGATACCTTTCTAAAGGAAGTACAATAAATCACAATCAGGTGAAGAAAAAAAAGCCTCTTGCTGCTGCTGCTGTCTTAGACATTCCCCTCAGGAGTTACCTGTAGCCTGTGAGCTCTGCTCAGGCTCGGTGTTATCAGTGGAGGTGGGCAGTGTTCTAGCAGACAAGACACTCTATTTAATCTCTAAATGAAAGAAGTAAAGGCGTGGCAAAGAGGAGGAGGAACCCGAGCTAACTACTGATGCTCCATCCATCTTGGTGTATGGCATCAGGTAGACCTGGACTGGAAGCCTGTGTTCCAGGTGGCCCTGCCCTTTTTCTAGCCATTGTCCAATAGAAGAGAAGAGGATCCTAATGGCATGTTCTCTTGACTATAGAAGGCAAGTCATAGCCACATCAGTTTCAGATGAAATCGTCATACCCAGGATCCAGCAGAAGCCACCACGAGACCAGAGGAGAAGAGGTTGAAGGGCATTCAAACTTAAATCCAGCTCATGCCCACACTAACTCTACTGCCTCCGCCCAGCCAATGCTTCACGTGAAACATCCCACATCTTGATTAAATGTTATTGGAAATTCTGATATTAAGCCCCAAACACTATACCCCGGTGTTCAAGCTAGTTTGATTTCTTGTGCCAGAGGACATCTTGTTTCTTTTAGAAATCTTAAGCCCAGTTAGGATGAAGTTTCCCAGACTCAAAAGTATCTTCTGGAGCGCAGTTACCTGGAGAGAGAAATGGGGCCCCACACCACACACAGATCTTTTGGGTTTGTCCCTGGCAGTGGCTCCCAACAAAGGCTGTGTGTGACTCAGCCACAGGGGTGACTCATAAGCCTCCTGCCCCTCTTACTGATTTCACTAGGCATCCATTGTCCACACCCTGGCCACATACTGTCACTCAGGATGGACCACAGTGTGGCTTGAACTCTTCTTAAGAGGGGCCACCTAGGGGGAATTTTCAGGGATGGAGAAGTAGGGTCAAAGGTTACAGGAACTGAATGGTCTGTTACAATGGTCCTGCCCAGATATTGCAACCATTTGTAGGTTGGAAACTCTTGTCTGACCAAAGATGTCATTGTAAGTTGACTTAATAACACATTTTCTAACTTTCCCCATTCATTCCTTTAAGTACTATGTCATTGTTTCCCTGAACAATGAATCACCGTACCCTTAGAAATAGGCAACTGTAAAAAAAAAAAAAAAAAAAAAAAAAAAAACTTGAGTTGCATAATGCAGATGACGCCTCAGCCTTGGCCTTGTAGATGCTTGTGGCAGTTTCTGGTGGTCATGGGAATGCTATGGGGGTCTGATCATGGGCTCACCCTGGATTCTCTGTAAAGCCACAGGAAAAGCTCTTGAAATGTGGCTTCTCGTGGCTAGTGCTGGATTGGACCAGAGTTGAGATCAAATGTCAGCCTGGCTCTTCCTCAGTTGGGGAATGTGCCAGAACATGAGAATTCCATAACTGAAGGGGAGCTAGGGATTGTGGAGGCAGCTGCTGCCTCTCCGGTTTTTACTTCCCATTTCCTTTAGGAAAAGAAAAAAAAAAACTGCTTTTGTCCCCAGTGAATGAATCACTGGCAAACCAAAAAGCTTTTGTCTGGAGAGGAAGAATCACAGGTGGAAGTAACTTCCTAGTTTCCCCAAATGATGAAGGGGTACATCCCCAGTTCATTAGTACCTGTCCTGTCCTTTTTAATAACAGAAAAATAGTGAGAAAAAATTACTGCCCATCTCCGGTGTACGAGGTACAGATGCTTACTGAACACGTGAGGTTCCTCATCGGGGCATCCTGGCAGGACAGAATGTACAGTCACCATTCACGAGGGATGAACCCAGCCAGTGGGAAGATGCGTGTGCTTAGTGTCCCCTGTTTTGATTCCAACTTGTTCTTGTTTTCAATGTTCTGTTTTTCTTTCTTCCTTTTAACGAACTAAATTCACCAGGCTTTGTTGGTATGGTAGGGAGGAGAATCGGGATTTTCCAGCTAACTTGGGACCTGTAATTCAAACCACTTCTTGGCCAATTTGAAAACATCATGGTTTTATTTTGTGAAAACATTGGCCTTGCAACACAATAGGCTTGTGGCAGTCATTTCACGGAGCATGCATGATGACACAGGGCCATCCGCTGGGTCTACAAAGACCATATAGAAAGCTCAGAATGACTCGAGTGATAATTTAACACGGGTACACCCTGCTTGGCCCTCAGCCTATTTTAGTAGATAAAGTTTTATTGGAATACAGCCATGTGCCTAATGTATATGTGGTCAATGCCTGGTTATACACAGCAGTGAGTGTTGAGCAGTCACACAAAGACTATAGGGTCTGCTCCTAAACTATTTACCAGTTACCAACCCCAGCTTTAATTTAAAAAAAAATGTTCCAGTGGCTTTGTTTTAAAGGATTTATAAGGAACCTCTTTTTTCTTTTTGTTTTAATAAATAAGATCACAGGCGGGTGACTTGGACAGGATTACAGGCTGATAAGAAAAATCCTCGGTCACAAAGGTTGAAGGAATCCTTCCTATTCTGGGTCACAAGGGAAGGAGATATGTTTTGATTGTAAATAAAGTTCATAACCTTGTTTGTGAGATTCTCAGGAAGTTGTAGGTTTATAGCTGGGAGGGACCGGTTAAGCCCAAAGGTCATATATGTTTAAGCCCTAAGCATGGCTTATTGCTCTTTTAATATCTTTACCTGAGCATACTCCATTAGAAGAGGAGACATTGTCTTTGTGTTGGGCAGTCTTTACAGAAAATCCTTTTCACTAATCTCAAACTCCTGCCTCTCAGAAGGTGGGAGACTTCATGTATTACTAGGATCTTAATCGTCTCCGCCCAGCTGCCAGTTCTTGTGGTCTCTATTGCAGTGAGTTGGATGGGTTGTCTAGAGTAGTTACTGCACAAACAGGTCTATTACATAGTGCAGGGAGGCACTCTCAGGGTGAGAGGGTGGCCAGTGAGGAAAACTGTCTAACAGGGGAGTACAGATGACAGCCAGAGACCACTGTATTGTCTTAATTTTAGGCAGGCTTTATCCTAATCCTTAAGAATATCAACAATTGTAGGAACCACCAGGAACACACAGCCCACAGACTCAACTGAGCAAAGCTCACAGGGGCTCACAGAGATTGAACCAGCAATTGGGGAGCCTGTATGGGTCTGAACTATGTCCTCTACATGTATGTGATGGTTGGGTAGCTTAGTGTTCTTGTGGGACTTCTAAAGTGGGAGCCAGGCTGTCTCTTACTCTTTGCCTGCTCTTGGGACCCTTTTCTTCCTACTGGATTTGCCTCATCTGGTCTCGATACGAGGGTTTGTGTCTACTCTTCTTGTAGTTTGTTTCATCATGTTCGGATGATATTCTTGGGATATCTTTTCTGAAGGAAAATGAAGGAAGGGTGGATCTGGGAGAGAGGGCAGGTGGGGAGGGGACTGAGAGAAGGGAGACTGCGGTCAGGATGTAATGTATGAGAGAAGAATAAAAACATAAATAGTAAACAAAAACAAAATGCAAATACAAATTCAGCTATCCTCCTGAGCCTGAGCACCAAGAAACTCATGCCTGCTCTTGGTCTAGTCATCAATTAAAAACAACTTAAAACTAAAAAAAAAAAAAAAAAAAAAAAAACAACAACAACAAAAAAAGCTTTGCTGGGTATTTGATTTGGATTAACTTTTAAGAGAGAGAGCACTGGTATCTGTTCTTTACCAGAAAGCCACAGGCTAATTAGTAATAAATAATCTAACGACCTTCTAAGCAGTCCAGACTCTCATGAGCTCACCCAGGGCCTGAGGTACATTGAGGCACCATTCTTTTGATCAGTGATCAGAGCCCTGTGCCTCCATCTCTAGTTATATCTAACTAGCTACCTAATTCAAAGACACTACATCTCCTTAATTTTCCTTGTGTCTTACCTCATTTCCATGTACACTACATTTGGTCTCATCTGGAGACCCAACTGTCAGCAGCTAGCCCCAGGCAGACCCTGTCACCTGTCTGCCTCACGGCTCCCTCACTGTGCCTTCCAAAGGCAAATGTGTGTAGCACCAGAAAACTGTCACCCTCTCTCCTTTACCAGTCCCCAATGACTCAGAGCCAAAGCTCCAATCAACTGCAACTGGGTAATAAATAAGTGACTGAGAGAAAGAATGCTCCAGAGTCCGCAAGGTGGAAGTTTCACCTGGGTCATATAAATGTTATTTGGAACTTCACTGTGTAAATATGTCTTCCGTCATTTCTGCCCCTGTTTATTGCATTCCCATGAGTTCCATTTCATCTTCTCATGCCTTCCCAGCCTTATAACTGCCTGTGGTGTGTCCCTGCTATCATTAACAGAGCCTTGCCTTCGTGTGTGTGTGTGTGTGTGTGTGTGTGTGTGTGTGTGTGTGTGTGTG
>JANHMN010000017.1:27217468-27235806 GCA_030674055.1 Rhabdomys pumilio | reverse complement strand
GTGTGTGTGTGTGTGTGTGTGTGTGTGTGTGTGTGTGTGTGTGTGTGCATACAGCACACACACACATTGCTGACAGTGCATGTGTGCATATGTACACACACTCACACACACCATTTATAGGTGAAGGCAATAATCCTTCTCCCAAGAACCCCCTCATCAATGGCAACACCTCCCACTGCTAACCTTCTAAGATCATTACTGATACTGGGAGTAATAGTGACTGTAGTTTAAATGGTTTGTTTGTGCCAGGGACTATGCTGGAGTTTCTTGTGGATTTGCTAATCTCACCTACTAAGCACAGAAAGGGAGGCCCTGCTGCCGTCTCCACTTCGCAGATGGGAAACTAGGGCTGGGGCTTCTTCACACGTGGGTGCGTGAGATCACATTAGCGGAGGCAAATCCAGGATTCCAGCTGGACGGCTGACTGCCTTTCTCTTAGATGTAGGACAGAACCCGCCACTTGCTGCTGCTCTGACATTAACTATTTTAGATCCCACATATGACTGAGCTCATATGCTCTTCTTTCTGAGTCTGGCTTGATTATAATGTCCTTTCCAGTCCTCAAAGAGGACAAATGGCTGATTGGCAGGTATTTGGAAGAATGTTGAATGTCACTGATCATTAGAGAAACACAGTCTGAAAGTATGAGATAGCCCCTTAGCCCTCCAATCCAGGTAAGACCGTGGTCAAAAACCAGAAGATGGCAACTGTTGAAGCAGATGTTGGGGAAAGAAGGCTTTGTGCTGTCACAGGAAGCAGTGTGGATCTTCCTCAAAAAATTAGAACTGGAAGTACCTAGGCATCTAGCAAACCCACCACTGAGCACAAATTTAGGGGAATTGATGTCAGTGTGTTGAAGTTAAAAATAAGTTCATCGAGCTCACTGGGTAATGGTTCTGGTCACCAAATCTGACAACCTATATTCTATCCCAAGATTCACACTCCCATGTGAACCATGTAGAAGGAGAGAACCAACTCCTGAAATTTGTCCTCTGATCTCCACATGTGCATTGTGGTACATACACACTCACATACACACACACACTCACACACACACACACAGTGGGGGAAGTGGAGACTGAAACTAAATAAAGCAATTAAAAAGCAGTTAATAAGTACTGTAGCCTTATTATTAAGACATTCAGCCACAGGATGAATCATAGTGACAGCACAATGTTAGAGGAGGCCACGTGACCTGTGGATCTTTCTTCCCAAGCGCACATTAGTGTATGTGTGCAGTTGACATAAGCATGGCCATGTGTGCAGTTGGCATGAGCATGGCCATAGTGTGTGCAGTTGACATGAGCATGGCCATGTGTGCAGTTGTCATGAGCATGGCCATAGTGTGTGCAGTTGACATGAGCATGGCCATGTGTGCAATTGGCATGAGCAAGGCCATGTGTGCAGTTGGCATGAGCAAGGCCATGTGTGTAGTTGACATGAGCATGGCCATGTGTGCAGTTGACATGAGCATGGCCATGTGTGCAGTTGACATGAGCATGGCCATGTGTGCAGTTGACATGAGCATGGCCATGTGTGCAGTCGACATGAGCATGGCCATGTGTGCAGTTGGCATGAGCATGGCCATAGTGTGTGCAGTTGACATGAGCATGGCCATGTGTGCAGTTGACATGAGCATGGCCATGTGTGCAGTTGGCATGTGCATGGCCATGTCTAGGACCCTGAGGGAAATGGCAAAGCCTGCCTTCCTGCTCTGAGTGTGGATGTCGACAGTGTGTACAGAGAATAGCCATCTATCTCTCTCCCCTCAGATGTTTAGAGCCTGACAACTGTTCTACTGAGACTTTTTCTCCTGAAGACAACTACAGCTGCCTCCTTCTTTCACTGATACAATAGCCCTGCCTCCTTGTAATTTCTCTTCAGGAGACAGGGCAAGAGTGATGTCACTCCTCGGGTTCCCTTCTTGGTCTGTCCCTTTGTCTGTCAAAGGCTGCTTCCCCTGTGTATTCTGTCCCTTCCATGTTTAGAAAAACATTTTCCTCCTGCCCCTTGCCTTTACTGTTGCCAACCCCTGGTGGCTACACTGTCTGACTTGGTTCCCTTTGCCTGTGTGCCTTTGAGGAGAGCCCCTTTATAAGTAAGCTCTCCTCTAAGTGTCCTAGCAGCATGATCTGTCATCTGTGAGGTAAGTTCCCTGCTTCCCACATCTCATGACTGTGGTGATTTGAAATAAAGACCTTTGCTTCCTTCCACATTCTGCTCTGGTAGTTAGTCTCACCAATGGGCATTTGTCCAGCACTGCATAGAATCGTCTTTACTTCCAAAAAGTATTGTCCTTCTTGTGGCCATTTTCTCCTCACTGTCTTTCTATGGTCTTGAGGGAAACTACTGCTCAAAATTTTCTTCCTTGGAAACAATGCATTTAAGTAAACCAATTATAGCCCTCCATTATTTCTTTAATGAAAACTTCTAAGGCTTTTTTTCTTCTTCCCTGAGTTTCTATTAGTCCTTTTATGAAGCCCAAGTGTGCACTGACAGAGCAGATGAACAAGGTGTATTATAGCCACAGTGTGACAATATGTAAGATAGCTATGGTGTGGCAATATTCCACCTTAAAAAAGGACAGAGATGCTGAAACAAAGAACAATAATACTTTAGTATCTACAGCGGGCAAATTCATGAGGACAGAAAGTAGAGTAATATTGGCTTGGGACTGGAGACAGTGTGACGAATGGCAATATCGATGCTGTGAGGAGAATTTGAGTTCTGCTGACGGAGGGTGGAGGTGGTTGTACATTAGCATGAACATGAAGCCACTGCAGTTCGCTCACAAATGCTCACAGTGCCGTGATTCATTACCTGTACTTCACCACAGTTTTTATAATAAGAAAGTAATGCATAGGAGAGACATGGGAAGTGACAGAGATGACAAAGCCTTGGGAACAGGAGGCCCACTGGGATTCCTGGGCAGATGATGTTTTTTAAGGAGAGCAGTTTGGCTAGCCAGGCTTCACCACCCAGAATACTCATGGCTTGAACATGGGAGGAAGAAGGTAGGGGGAGAAATGAGCGCAAGTCACTGAGGCTTTGTTGATTCAAATGGCTATAAATTCAGAAAAAGAACAGCTGTTAGTTACCATTGGATGCCTAGTTTGTGGTGCATCATGCAGTTAGGATCTAGTACCCTAGGTGTCCCATCCCTCCTGTAGATACAGGAATTCTGTAGATACAGCTTAGTAGACCCTCAATTCTACCCTGGACACTTCCCACTGCCATTGCCCTTGGCAGGACAGAACCCAGGTAGGACATCACTGAATAAATTTCCCCCAGTATCTTTCAGCATCAAGCTTTGAGCAGATTCTATCTGGAGAGTGTCAAATGCACACATGTGCAGGCGTGAAGTGTGCGTTCATGTGATGCAAACCTCAGAAAAGAAATGGGGTCTCTCAGGGGTCTACCCCAAAAACCACCTGAAAGGGCCATGGGGATAAGCTGCCATGGCTGCAGAGTTTCTTGCCTTTGTTCTGGGTCAGGTATGTACTTGTGCACATAGGCAAGCAAGATCACAAGATGAAACCACCTCAGTAAAAAAATCCATGTCAAACTTCAAAGACGCAGAGTAGTTGCTGGTACATGTGCCAAGAATGGAGTTTAAATGTCTGGTGAGGAGCCCAAGATGAGGGTGAGGCTGGGGCTGGTTCGTCATCTCCACTGACCCTCTCTAGCCCAGCACCTTTGTCCTTTCAGACACTGCCACCATGTGCCTCTAGTCCCCCAGCGGGCTCTGGCCTCATGGGCATCTTGAGACTTTCTTCTTGACCGCTGGCTGTTGAGGAAGCACCCCAGGCAGGCAGGATAGTAGTGTATGATAGAAAAAGAAATCAAGGATGTGTTCTGCCCTGTGAAGACAACCAGGGCTACCCAAGGTTTAAAAGGAGACTGCATCGTTTGGCCCTGAGAGACAGTGCTGAGCGAGGCCCTGGGGGCTTGGGGAATACATGAACATTCCTGGACTGCTGTGTAATCTTCTACATCCACGAGCTTGAAGGAAGGACTATAGATCACTCTTCTGTGGGGCCGAGTCCTCCTGGTCACATGTTAGATGGAGGGTTTGCATCTTGGGATGGATACAGCATCCTTAAGACATCATGGGCATCCAGCAAGAGCAGCTTGCTAGCGTCCTGTTTGAGATGGAGGCACGGTTTCATTGAGAAGGGACCCTGGGACAATTCTCGACATGTGACTAGGAGACACCTAGATATGGTTTTGAAAAACAATGATTGTTTGCTTTAAGAGAAAAGACTCATTCCCCAAGACTACAATGGATTTTTCAAGAAGCTTACTTCAACATCTGATGACCCATCGCTCTGATAATACCAAATATGTCCACCTTTCCACTCACAGTCACCTGTCAATGTGGTCTAATACAAAAGTCATAAAAATACCTGAGACATTATGAGGTGTGCGTGTGTTTGTGTTATATAGGTGCACATGTGTGGGTGGGTATAGGTGCCTATTAGGCACCTATGAAGACCAGAGGTTGATATATTTTTCCTCTATTGTTACTCACCTTCCTGCCACCATAAGGTCCCTCATTGTACCTAGAGCTCACTGTTTTAGCTAGACTGGATATCCGGTGAGTCCCTAGGGTCCACTTCCTTGTGCTCCCAGTGTTGGGGTTTAGAGACACACCAACATGTTCATCAGTGCTAGCAATCCAAACTCAGTCCTCATAGTGCTTGCATAGTAAGCACTCGAGCCATCTCCCCAGCACAATCCTAAGCGCTTATTGCAATTTCGTTTGATTGTGTTGTTCCAACAGCGTGCTGCCCTGTCAGAAGGTTAGACATGCCTGTACCTGACCCCTAATGGCGTGAATGCTTGAATCAAAACATGTCTGTTTAAAACTCACATGGGCAAGAACACTTTGGAACCTCCAGTACTTTCTGGGTACACAGCAGGCTGCTGAGGCCTGTAAGATCAGGAATCACTGGGTTGAAGTGTGTATATTAGATAAGACCAAAGTAATGACAACCATCAGGATCTGTAAGAAAACTTTAGAAGCAGACTGCAGTCATCGGATTCTTTTTTCTTTTTTTTTTCTGTTTTGTTTAGCAGGCAAAACTGCATAGAAACTCTAATGGACGAAGATGAGAAGGATAGAGCAAAGAGGTAAGTGGGAACTGTCCCCACCTCATGGTGTATTAAACCCTCTATTAAATGCTCTGTTAAACTCAGCATGGCGGGCAGCTGTGGGATGTGGCTACACACTCTCTCCCTGAAACATTGCACAGTGGCTTTAAGATTTGCACCTCCCAAGTGAAGTTGTGAGACTTGCCAAGAAGTCTGTGTTTTTAATGTGCCTATGTGTCACCCTGTTGACAATGGTCTTCATTCAGAGGCTTCCAGTTTCTGCTTTTACAGGACAGGTGCTGCTCGGCAAGGCAGGCTGATGGGAGCCATGGCAACCTGTGGGTGGTGTCGGGGTGCTGCCTGACTGTGGACAGCAAGGGCATTATTATTACCCCTATTACTCTGCCCACATTCAGTTGTTACTGAGTGAGCAGTTGGTGAGAACTGTCTTTACATTAGCTCAGCTTCTTTATCTGTGAAGTAGCAGTGTCGTGACTCCTTGTACCGTGGTTGAACAGTCGGGATTTAGTAGCCTGGTAGCTGTTATGTTGAAGCACCTGCAACCCTGCCTGTGTCTATTCCTTTATGGGTATTCACTGAATGTCTATTGGGTTCAAGGTAGTCATGAAGTTGGAGTCGAAGGTCAAAAGTGGCCATCAACGTGACACAACCCACCCAAGTGTGCAATCACCATGCGAAACTTGGTGAACCAAGAAAGCAGGGTGAATAAGTGAACTCAGTTCCCCTCAGGAATGCACAGGTGATGAACGATAGGGCTCTCTGCAAACCACTGAGGTGCAAGGGATGGGTCAGTAGTAGACAGAAGCATGAAATACTAGTCAGGGGAACGTTCATTACAGGCCCACAGATAAGCCTTTCCCATCCAATCTCATTTGGATCTTTTCTACATGGTATGGGGTAGGTACTATGTCCTCTACTGTCCTCTAGATCTCCTCATGGACACATAGAGCTGAAGGACATACCTACTTCCCTCCATAGAACTATGTGATTGATTTGCAAGCAGTTGAGTCCCCAGAGGTCACTCCTTGTGGTGCCTCAAGAGCAACTGTCCCATGAGGAGAAAGCCATGAGAGACACACCAGTCCACAGTCACTCACAAACTTACTCAGTCTGAATGAGGGAGTCTGGACTGTTTTAATGGCTCCTTGTATTTATATTAGCAGAAGGTCAGTGTGTTGGCCAGCAGCTTAGGTGTGGTGCAGGGTGAGGACTAGGAGTGCTGGGCCAGTAACTCTAGAGCTTATTCTGAAGCAACAAGTTCTGGGTCTGTCGCCTGATCCTGGGAATCTCGGTCTCTTCCAGAAATGCTTCGCAACCCATTGACCACACGCTGTAAGGTTTGCGAAGCCCATTTGTGTCCCTCAAACAAGTCAATGAATGAACTCAACTGTAGTGACAATTCTGGAATTTTGGCTTCTTTTAAAAACACAGAAAGATTATAAGAATGTGTTGTCTTAATCCCGGGTGTGGGGATACGGGGCTGCTTTTGCAGCAGCTGACTATGATTTGCCTTGTGCTCTAGCAGATGCTGGGTTTTGCCAGCTGGAAATAGTTTCTGCAATTGTGTGACTTCTGGGAACTTTTCAGGGGGCAGATAAATGCTGGGGGTCTGAGAGGCCAAGTGGGTGGCTCCTGGTCGTTCAGGGGTGTTGTTTGTGGTTTGTTAGCAGTCATGCTTAAAGAAGAAACAAGAGGAAAGAAATTAGATCCAGGGATCTCTCTCTCTCTCTCTCTCTCTCTCTCTCTCTCTCTCTCTCTCTCTGCTCTGCTCTGCTCTGCTCTGCTCTTTGCTTCTCTTCTATCTAGTGGTTGGGGATGGATTGGGGTGAGGAGAGGAATAAAGGGTGGGAAAAAGAAGAACCCACCAGTTAGTGAAGACCAGTTACACTCAACCAGACTGGCCATGCATACTCTTGCATATTCTTGCCTTCTCTCATGGGCTTGTCTCACAGACAGGCTGGGTTCTTGTTCTTGCCTTGGAGGGTTTACTGTTTGAGTTCCTGCAGGTGAGCTAGAAAATGAGTAGTGCTAGAGACAGTGTGTGTGTGTGTGTGTGTGTGTGTGTGTGTGTGTGTGTGTGTGCATCTATTCCTAGGCTACTAAACCACTCTTAACCTCAGGTTCATATACTGTGAAATGGGGTGACAACAGTCACAGCTTCCTTCTGAAACAGTCGCAGGCATTCAGTGTGTATATGCACAGAAACCCTAGGACCTGGGATTGCCCAGCCCACCAGTAGCCACAAGGATCAAATCTCAATACCCCTGACCATCTCCCACTCTCAAGTAGAAGCCACTCCTTCACTTTGCTTTGTGCTCAAGGGGCAGGAGCAGTAAGTGCTGGCTGTTGCTTTGTTCAAAGAACCCGAAAATCTACAGCTTTTCTGCATCATGCGACTGTTTTGCTTCACTTGTTGCTAATGAACAGTAGATGTTGCCTTTATCGTCTGTCCTGGGGTTGAAGAAATGCATGGTCTCCTCTTTCCACTTAGCTAGGAAGTTGTTTCCATAAGCCATTTAGCTGAGGTGAGAGAAGGGGGGAAGGGATTATGGCTTTGCTGCATCTTATTCCAGAAAATCAAGAATGTTGAGAAAGATTCGCTGGCTCAGGGTTCTCAGTAGAGGGATCCCTGGATCTGAAATGTGAGCTAAACTCTTGTTTATTCTTTGACCCTAGTCATTAGTCTCAGCATGGTTTGGGCAAGAGGAAGGCATTCAAACTGGACAAGCAAAAACTCTGTACCCTCCACTACACTGAGGTAGCCATGTGTGAGGGAAAGAGTCAGTCATTCCCAGGTGTGTTGTTTGTTCTCAGTTCCCAGGTAGAAGAGAAAGATATGGATCAATGACTAGGACCATGTAGTGGTTTGAATAGGTTTGGCCCCCATAGACTCATGTGTTTGAAAGCTTGGTCCAGAGAGTGGCATTATTAGGATGTATGGCCTTGTTGGAGGAAGTGAGTCACTAGAGATGGACTTTGAGACCCTCCTCCTAATTCCCTGGAAGATAGTCGCCTTTGAAACAAGATGTAGAACTCTCAAGGTCCTTCTCCAGCATCATGCCTACCTGGACACTGCAATGTTTCTCACCTTCATGATAAGTGACTGAACCTCTGAACTTGTAAGCCAACCCCAATTAAATTATTTTCTTGATAAGAGTTGCCTTGGTCATGGTGTCTGCTCACAGCAGTAGAACCCAAACTAAAACAGACCTTCTCATTTTCATTAACTGAGTTATACAGTAAGCAGCAAAATGCCGGGGAAGAAGGCACATAGAATTATCCTCCTTTCAAAGTGCACATGGTGGAGAGTAATCATGGAAACAGTCATAAAGGAGAAACCAGAGACCACAGTCTGTGAGGTAAAGCCAAGAGAGCACCCAGATGTGGGAGCTGTGCCTTCTTGCCAACTGCTTTTGCACAGGCTGATCTTGTTTCATTTACATGGTTTCTTTGGCCATAATTAACATAGGTCTGAATGGAAAGTCTCACAGGTGAAGGTTATAGCCAGCATGAAAGACTCTGGGTCCACACAGGCTTGCAGAGTACCATGCCAACAGGCATCATGCAGAACAGAAGAGTCAAGCCCAGCCCTGAGCTCTGTGCTATTGCTCCAGTTGGATCTCGGATGCTAATTTTGCTGTGATTTCCCATCCTAGGCTTTGGACTTGGTTTTGTGTATATCATTGTAAGTTCTATTATGGGTTAAAAATGACAGTAAGCTATTGTTGAGGCTTCCTCTGTTTGGATGGTGATTAAGGCAGCAGCAGCAGGCATCGCACGAACAGGGCAGGAACGGGACACGGGATTCATTAATATTACCCTGTAATTTCCAGATGAGTGATTCTGTCCTCAAAACAAAGAGAAAAGTGGAGCTGTGCTTGCAGGCAGAATGCTAATTCTTCCCATGGCCCAGTAACAGCAGAGTGGAAAAGAGGGATCCCTCCTCTGGAGTCTTTCGTCTCCTACCTTGCTGGGTTCTGTCCTTTTGACTAAAGAGGACTGTCATCAGAAATGTGGGCCTGTGAGGTTTGGAAACCTGGGGCTGTCTTGGCTCATGGGAACCCAGAATCTCTCGGGGGCATCTGAGGTAAAGAATAATTTATTTAAAAGCAAGCTCAGTGAACCCAATAAATGGTCAACTAATCAAGGGTGGCCAGAAGTCCACCTTCTTGAACAGAGCATCTTTCTTTGGGCAAGGCCATCCATTCCCTTCAGGATTTTAGTGACAAGCTGCTAAGGACCAGACCCAAGTTAAATGAGCCCTGTGTGAGTGTTAACTAAGAGTCACTATGAAATTAGGCCAGCTTCCCATCGGGACCCAGATGATATTTCTGAAAATGGTAGTTAAGAGTAAAGATGTCCCTGTGCCATCTCAGGAGGGAAGAAATGGCCCTGAAGCCACTCCAGATTGCCAGCCAAACCTGCGGAAAAGTCATAGGGAATTCTCAAACTTCACCTCAGGTGGCAGTGACCTGACTCATCTTGCCCCACATGGACTTGTCTGCCCTAAAACGCAAATAGCATCTTCTTCCACAAACCGCTTAAGCCTATGAGCTAAGTGGTGCCCCCAAATCTCTCTCTGCAAGGATACAGCCTGAACTACAGAATGCAGTGTGTATCAGTCACAGGGCCCGGGGCAGCAAATCATGGCACTACACTTACCTTCAGTGAGCTTTCTTCATGTTTGAGTTACCCAAAATGTGTTTGGGGGAGTAATCTCAGGAAATGCTTCCCCAAAACAAGTTTAGACGATGCCATTGAAGATGCTAAAACGTCATCTAGCAAGCAAGAGCTGTTCATTTATCTACAAGTCTGCCATTAAATCTTAATCTAGGAAAAAAATACAACAAAAACAAAATTAGCTGTTCTGACCATGTACTTTCTTGTTTCCATAAATAGCTCTGAATAGAAGGCCCTTTGGCCCACATTGTCTTATGTAGCAGATACGTTGGCTTAATTGCAACCCTTGCTGTATATATGAAGGTTATAAAATAGCATTTGAAAAATATAGAAATATTTAAAGATCACTTATAATGCCACTACTTAGATGGCTGCCTTTACGTTTGATTTATGTACGTACACATGTGCATGCTTGCATATGGAGGCCAGAGGTTAACAATGAGTGTCTTTCTTGTTCTCCATCTTACTTTGTGAGGCAGAGACTCTCACTGAACCTAGAGCTCATTGATCAGTAAGTCCCAGGCATCCTCCTGTCTCTCCCTCCCAGCACTGGATTCACAGATCTTCACTGCCTTTTATGTGGGTGCAGGGATCCAGATTAAAGTTCCTGTGTTTGCACAACAACCTTACCCACTAAGCCAAACCCCACCAAGCCCCACATGGCCATGTTTAATATTTGGGTACATTTACCATTAAGTCTTCCCTTGTATTTGATCTAGTTTTAGTAGGACCGTTCATAAGGTTTTTTGTTAATATTGATGAGCATGTTCAGTTCACTCTTCCAGAAAGCTCATCTTTCAGGGACAGAACAGTATTAGTGTGGGAGATGTTTCAAATTTATGTCATGCTTGTAAGCACCACACATCCAATTCCATCTTCGGGTGTTGCTTGGAAGAGCTATTTGATATCTTTCAATTCTATAAAAACAAAACAAAAAAACAAACAAAATCACTCTCCTTCTGCAGCTGTAATCCACACCTGCACACACACACACACACACACACACACACACACACACACACACACAGGATTTCAAGGTCTGTGGAGCCTTAGAAAAGAAAGCTGACTCTATTCCCAAAATGCTTTCTATATGATTTAGTTTGTTGAGCTTATAGAACTTGTATCTGGGAGACCTCATCTTGTAATAAGAAACTGTTAGGTAAATGTGGCAGAATATCCCAATATAGACAGAACTTGAAGGATAAGTGTGTTGGTATCCATTAAGGAATGGAAGAGGGCGAGGAAGAAGGAAGGAGAGAAAAGGAGAGAGGGAGGGAGGAGGAGAGGAGAGAGACAGATCATTGTGGAATAGTTTACCAAGAAGGAGCACAAGTTTTATTTTTCCCTGCATCTTCTGTCTAGTTTGTGGTTCTGGCCTGTCTTCATTGCCTGTTGTGTATACCTGATGTCCTTTTTGCCTGTCAGTATAAGTCTGGGTTGCCTGTTTTTCTTTTTTTTTTTTTTTTTCCGAGACAGGGTTTCTCTGTATAGCCCTGGCTGTCCTGGAACTCACTCTGTAGACCAGGCTGGCCTCGAACTCAGAAATCCGCCTGCCTCTGTCTCCCAAGTGCTGGGATTAAAGGCATGCACCACCACTGCCCAGTGGGTTGCCTGTTCTTAACAAATGGCTTTGTGTGCTGTATTTATTTATTGAACAGTACATAAAGCATAGGGAAGGAGATTAACAAGGACTTGCTTTTCAAAAGGCCTCGGAAGATTTTTACAAGGAAAGAAGTTACTTTACTAATCCCAACTGACCCAGAATTACTCTCAAAGCTACAAACAGACATTATCAACCGATATCCACATGTTGCCCCCAACATTCATGGGACATTTGCTCCGTTTCAAGTTGCTTTTAACCTGTTGGCTGCATTAAGCAAATCATTACGGCAACACACAGCAGCATATATAAATTATTCTGGGTCAGGGGCATGGAAGAGCACCTAATTTAAGATTAAAGCTATGCATTAGCTTAGGTTGTAAAAGCTGATTGCACAGGAAATCCAAGGCACGGTAAAGTTGATTCCATCACTCTCTTAAAGGCAGGTTACACTTAAATAGGCTGAATACACTAACAGGTTAAGTACATTGTCTTAGATGATCTCAGAGCATATTATTAAATCATTTGTGAGGTCTGCAAGTTTAGTCTCTTGGAAGATATCCAAGATATTAAAACACATCAATGCATCTATATTTTAGAAATTAACTACTCTTGCAGTTTGTTTTATTCTTTTTGAAGAAAGGTCTCATGTAGCGCAGGCTGCTTTCCTCAAACTCATTATGTAGCCAAGGATGACTCTGGACTCCTTATCCTCCAGCCACCACCTCCAAAATAGTCAGATCAAAGGTGTGTACCACCATAGCCAGCTTAGCATTAGCTATTCTTGATACGTTCCTGTACAAAGACCCCACAATGTAAGGGATTGAACCAGCGTCTCAGACCTCATAGGGTCCAAGCCTAACCTAGATCTGAGGTTATACATTCAGCAAAGTGATCTGTTTTATCATGGCTGCTTACTAGTGATGTATTATAAATGTTAGTTCAAACCAAATTGTCACAGAAATGCCATGGAAAGACATTAACACTTGGCTTATCTGCCCATCTCTTAGTGCAAAAGCCACCAGAAATGTGTTTCCTAAGAGTCTCTCATAACTACTGACAAAGTCACCCTTTCAAGAAAGCCTTTAAAATCCCCAATGCCATGCTCACCAAGTTTCTGCCACCACCCTTTGATTCCCATGGGTCTTTTATAGGCTCTCTTTTTTAAAAATGTGTTGTGGGTTCTGGATTCTGGTGAGGCATAGTCAATTCTACCTTGGTGTCCATCACATCCGTCACATTGAACATGGATCTAGACCTGGCCAAATGCATGGGCTAGCTCTTTAAGGTCTTCAAAAAGCAATTAACATGCCAGATTGAGGAGGTATCTCTTTTGGAAAGCCCCAGCATTAGGTTCAGTTTTGTTTGGCCTTCAGTTTTGCCTGTCCTAGATTCAGTACAGACCCAGACCCAAAAGTGGGTTCCAAGGACAGAGAGGCTTTCTAACACAACAGAGTCTCCTGACGCTCAAGTGCAGTGAAGTGATACCTGGGCTTTCATGTTCTCATCCCATTTCTTCCCACCCTTAAGGCAGGAGTCTTGTTTCCAGTCAGAGGAGCTTCCGGGTGGCTGGACCCCTTCTGGTTTTCTCACCCTCTCTGTTTCCATACTGCTTGGCCCCATATACAGATGCCAGCATAGGAGGCATGAGGCAGAGTAGAATAAACAAGGAGACAACTTTTTAAACAGAAGAATGAAAAGGGGGTACCAGGAACTGAAGTACTAGACAGAGCTCTTGGAAGGAGTAAAATGACCCTAAATTTGGCTGTGAGTTTCTGGGTTTGCTGTTCCCCAAGCTTGATGGCACCCCATAGATTCTCATATCATAGATTTGGGATAGACCTACACCCAGAATCCAAGACTAACCGTGTGAGACTGATCTGAAAATCAGTGTGGAGTTCTCATCAGAAAGCACAGAAGACTCTAGACATGGCACAGCATTTTTTAAGTGTCAAAGGAAAGCTGTTAATCCTAAATGCTACATCCAATGAAAATGTCCTTCAGGGATGACCCTAAGAGAAGATGATACACAAGAAAAGAGACCATGCTGTCAGGAGACCCATTAGAGAAGAGCTGCTAAAGAGTCACCAACAGGAAGGAAATAATATCAGACAAAGACAGGTTGGGGGATAAAGAATAGAAATGGCAACTGACTGGAGAGAGAGAATGATGTCTGACGTATTAAAGCAGCATGGCCTCCTAGCTTAGTGGTTCTTAGCATCTGTACCTCCTAGCTTAGTGGTTCTTAGCATCTGTACGCAGAGTACATAAAATGATACACTGTAGATACATTGTAAACCGAGAAAGCAATTGAGAGAAGTACAGAGTAAAATTTCACATGCGCTAAACAGGTGCTGAAAAAATAAGTTTCTATTGTATAATCCCTAGAGTTTTTGCTACACATGTTACAAAGAAATATGAAGGAAAGTTAGATGAATTAATGTAAAATGCTTATATATATATATATTATATAATTATATCATATAATTTAAAAGAAGATAGAAAAGACAACAACCACAAAGAAAGAGTGAACAAAGAGAAAACAGATTGTAGAATGGCATCTCATACCCAAACATGGATGCTCGCACACACACACTCACTTACAGAGAGGAGAGAGAAAAAGAGAGAGAGGGAGGCAGAAGCAAGCACACACACATGCACACAGGCACACAAGTACATTCAATATAAAGTATCTAAATATGACACAGATTGCCATACTGGGGATTTTAGATTTATTTATTTCTAATCAGGTGTTTGTGTCTGTGTCAGGTATGTGCACAGAGTGCAGGTGCTGGTGGAGGTCAGAGCCATCAGATCCTCTGGCACTGGAGTTACAGGCATTTGTGAGCTGTCTGAATACATGGGTACTAGGGCCCAAACTCACTCTGCCACACCCAGTACACTCTCTGAACCAGTGACCCATCTCTCCAGATCCACTTGTTGTTGTTGTTGTTGTTATTATTATTATTATTATTATATTTTATATAGTCTTTGATAATTTCACAGAGTGTGTACACTTTTGATCATATTCGGTCCCATTCCTCAATTCTTCCTAACCCTTCCCCCATGTCCCCTCTCCTACTTCATGTTCTCTTATTATTTTTATAACCCATTGAGTCCAGTTAGTGTTGCCCATTTATGCACATGTGTGGGTCCATCTACTGAAGCATTGGTCAGCCTACCAGGGATCATACTTGTCTTAGTTTCTATTGCTGCAATTGTCTTAGTTAGGGTCTTACTGCTGTGAACAGACACCATGACCAAGGCAAGTCTTATAAAGGACAACATCTAATTGAGGTTGGCTTACAGGTTCAGAGGTTCAGTCCATTATCATCAAGGTGGGAGCGTGGCAGCATCCAGGTAGGTATGGGCAGGAGGAGCTGAGAGTTCTACATCTTCATCTGAAAGCTGCTAGGAAAAGACTGGCTTCCAAGCAGCTAAGATGAGGATGTTA
Organism: Rhabdomys pumilio; assembly: GCA_030674055.1. Taxonomy (NCBI): domain Eukaryota; kingdom Metazoa; phylum Chordata; class Mammalia; order Rodentia; family Muridae; genus Rhabdomys; species Rhabdomys pumilio. The sequence goes on along the minus strand of JANHMN010000017.1, from coordinate 27,220,957 downwards.
AAGCCCACACCCACAATGACACACACACCCACAGTGACACACACACACTCCAACAAGGCCACACCTCCAAGTGGTGCCAGTCCCTGGACCAAGCATATACAAACCATCACAGCAATTAAACACCATCTCGAAAAGGCAATTTGAGGAGGAAAGGGTTTATTTGGCTTACTCTTCTATATAGTTGTTCATCATTGAAAGGAGTCAGGACAAGAACTCAAATGAAGACATGGAGGGGCACTGCTTGCTGGCTTGCTCAGCCTGCTTTCTTATGGAACCTGGGACCACCAGCCCAGGGATGGTCCTGCCCACAATGGGCTGTGCTTCCGCCATTGATCACTAAGAAAATGCCCTATAGGCTTGCCTACAAGACCATCTTCTGGAAGCTCTTCTTTTTTGAGGTTCCTTCCTTCCAGATGACTTTAACTTGTGTCGAGTTGACATAAAACTACCCAGCACAATATCCCTAAAGAAAGCTAACTCTCTTTACCTAGCAGTCATTAACTACCAACAGCTCTTCACCAAGGGTTTGGGGCTCATGTGCCCCTCCCCCACCGGTGCTATCAAGATACTCGTGACTGTATCCAACCTTTCTCTCTCCACTTCTGCAATGTTTCCTGAGCCTTGGCACAAGGGCTGTGACACAGATGCTCCATCTGTGCCTGCTCGCTCCCCAGACACCCATTCTGAACTTGGGCCTCTTGTGGGTCTTTGTATTAACTGTCCACTGCACAAAGACACTTCTTGAGGACAGACAAAAAGTGGCAGAAATCTATGGGTATAGAGATACATAGTTAGAAGTCAGCTTGATACAGTTTCCGTTTAGCAAAATCAAAGCAAGGAGGTCACCCCTGGGACCTATGAGCTCCCTGCGGTTCTGTTCAGATTTTCAGTACCAGGCATGAGTTTCCTTCTGTGGAGTGGTTGGTTACCCTGATAATATTTTTTTTTGATTTTTCAAGACAGGGTTTTTCTGTATAGCCCTGGCTGTCCTGGAATTCATTCTGTAGCCCAGGCTGGCCTCGAACTCAGAAATCCGCCTGCCTGTACCCATAGGCATGTCTTGTCGGGTTAGGTGTTACTGTATCTCTGAGAGTTCACAACTCTGTAAGACCATGAATAGCTTTTCTTCACCCCTGTTCCAATGAACTCTAGTCAGCAGGGAGAAAGCTTCCAGGTCAATACCAGCTTGATTTCTCCAAGTCCCATGTTCAAAGCATGTGACCTCTTCAGTAATTGAGTCTTTCCATCATGCAGAATGGAAAAAGGAAAAAAAAAAAAAAAAAGCCTAACTAAACAATGACACCGCAAGCCTGATCCTATATGGATCCTATAGGTAGGTTAGAAGTAAAATGGAAAATTATATATAGGGCACAAACAGTAATTTTAAAGAAAGCCAAAGTGATATCAAAGTATATGTTTCTTTCAGGAATATTAGAAAAGAACGACCGGCAGTTTCCCAGCACCGCTGCCAACTGAGTTCCCACAAAGGCCGGAGCTCCAGAGCTCCAAAATCTCACCACCCAGCTCACTAAGTTCCCACCGGCGGTGGGTCACTACCACGCCATTCCAGTGCTACAAGCCCGTAGCCTGAGACCTTTGAGGGGCACATCATGCAAACCAGGCTTTGCCGCAGTACCTTTCACTCTCGAACTCGGTTGAGTTGCCCCAAGAAGAAAAACACCACACAGAGTTTAGGAACAGTAACTCAATCTCTGGGTGCACCAACTAAAACCTAATCTTGTAAGCCTTATTAAATCTAATCCTCTGGTGATACCGTGAACTTGGCACTACATCTTGCCCTAGCCTAACCCCGTTCCACAAGCCCCTAACTCTCAGTCTCTCTTCTTCCAACGTTCAACCGGGAAGTCCTGCCTCCTACTCGCCCAGAGATTGGCTCCTTTATTCATTAGGGGATGGTTCACCAGAAGTCCTTGAGTACCTAACTCATTCCTTGTCCGTAGCCCCTCCCAGGAGAGCAGAATTAACAAAATACCTGGGCCATCTACAACATATGTTAGCACACAATATTACCAAGGAAATAGAGTGACATTACGTAGAGAGAAAAGATCAATTCGCCAAGAAAAGGTAACAATTCTATTGTTATCGTACAGTGTGTATCTGTAGACACTGAAGAGCAAGAGCTCCCAAGCCTATGCAGCATAACCTGAAGAACCAATGGGAGAGTTCGCTCTGCTGTTCGCAGTCAGTGAGCTGAAGTGCAGTGGAAATGCTAAGCTGATTGACATTTCTAGAACACCCCACATAGCAGTATCATCGGAACCCGATTTTCAAGTACCTATTGAACACATACCAAGAGAGACCAAATGTTGCTTCATAAATCAAGTGTAGAGAAATCCAAATGAAGCAAAAATTAAATTAGAAACAGAAATTTTTTTTCAGGGAAGATAATCTCTGGAGCTTAGAAATTAAAAAACAGACTTCTAAGGAACCCGTGGATCATAAAACGATGTCTCAAGGAATATTGGAGACCATGTTAACTGAATGCAATGGAAAACGCATTCCAAGGGCTGTGCGCTACAGCTGCTAAGTGCCCAGAGAGAATCCTGGAGCATTAGATGTCCACGTTAGAATAAAGAAAAGGTGGGAGCCACACCCTTGCTCCCACCATAAAAGTGGGGCCCAGAAAGATGGCTCACCAGTTAAGACACTGCTATTGCAGAGGATGTAAGCTCAGTTCCTAGCACCTATGTCAGGGGACTCACAACTGCTTGTAACTCTGATTCTGGGGGATCTTCTGACCATCTTGGGTACTGCACACACATGCTCAAATTCATATTCAGGCAGACAGATGTGTGCGCGCACACACACACACACACACAGAGACACATACACTCTTTTTTTTTTTTTTAGAAAAGCAGAATCAAGGGCTGGGAAGTGGCTCAGTAAAGCCCTTGCTGTAGAGACATGATTTCAGAACTCTGACCATCCATGTAAAAGCCAAGTATCCATCACTAGGGGGTCAGGGGCCAAAATAGGTGGCTCCCTACATCGCAGTGGCCGGCAAGCCTGTGTGAACCAATAAGCTCCCAGGTTAGTGAGAGGTTTTTGTCTCAAAAGATAAGGAAAAGAGCAATTAAGGAAGACTCCTGGTGCTGATTCCTGCCTTTGCATCTAGAGAGCAGAGAAATAGAAGAACAAAATAAATTCATAGAATAAACACAGCCAGCCACAGTGGCCCACGCTTTCAAACACAGCACTGAGTAAGGAAAGGAAAGCAGATATCTGTGAATTCAAGGCCAACCTGATAACATCGTGAGTTCTAAGCCTTCCAGGTATATATAGTAAGTCCTTATTTTCAAAGAGAAGAATAGCATATATTGACAATATTGAAAAAGGAAACAAATAGACAAGAAGACATAAAGATTGGCTAAGCAGAGAGTTTTTTTTTTTTGAAGAATCAAGCAAATTGGCATTGAGATTGATTCTCAAAAGAAAAGACATGAATCACCAGTAATAGGAACCAGAGAA
>JANHMN010000017.1:27189968-27212468 GCA_030674055.1 Rhabdomys pumilio | reverse complement strand
CCTGTATTACTGCCACACCTGCTGTGGCCCTGGAACTCCTAGATTCTCTATCTGTAAGATCAAAAGCTAATCACTGCTATTTTAGGGAGCCTCATTCCTTCTTCCTCAATGTATGAGACAGAATAAAGATAAATTTTGCCTCAGTGGCTAACTTCTCTAACAGGTTCCTGTGTCAGAACATTCCAGGTAGGCAATGGGACTTTCTTTTTCATGACTGATTTGAAATGGGAAGGGCCGGGGCATGATGTTTCCCTTCTCGGTGAAGACGGTAAAATCTTTCCCAGTATGCACTGAACCTAAATTTAAACCCATTCCTATACTGCCCAGGCTGGGTAGACTCGAGTGAACACTTTTCTGGGTTCCCAAACTGGATTCCCCTGGCACCAACCCAAACATACTCCCTCTCTCATAAGTGTAAATCCTCCCTGGACACATGTGAAGACTTATCTTTTTTCCTCTTCCTTGTTATGTGATGGGGTGATAGTATTTCCTGCCTCTAAGGGCTATGGTCTGGGGAACTCTTGTCTCTCTCATGTCAAAAGCCTAAGAGGAAACTTCAGGGGGAGTCTCTGTGCATTTTGCCTTGTTACCACAAAATGCCTGGCAGTAGAGTCCTCAAGAAAAGGGTTCATTTGGCTTATGTTCCCCAAAGTCTGAGGGTGTGATGGTAACATCGGCTTCTGGGGAGGACTTCATGGTGGGTGAATGAGTGAGTTCACATGAAAGAGAGAAAGAGATGAAAGGAAGGAAGGGAGAGCAGAGGAGAGAAAGACAGAAAAATGATGAGAGGGAGACATGAAACAAGAGTAAATTAAGAAAACAAACTCCTTCATAACAACCTACTAATCCACTCCCAGGAGGCACTAGTGTTAATCTTCGCCCAGGATGATGGACTAATAGTCTCTTATTAGTCCCCACCTCCTAAGAGTTACACCACGTCTCCTACAGGGCCACTGCCTCTCCATACTATCACATTGAGACTTTTGTTATGAAGTGTTCTCAATCCCGGGGCTCAGGATGAGCAAAGCATTCATTGCCTGGCTCCTCTGGCTTGTCGCCAAGGTAGTTCTGAATAGACCTCGAGTCTCTGACTGGAAACAGACCCTTTGCTATGTGTGCCTACATTTCCATGTCCAAGAGTCACAGCATGACTGACATCCAGGGTGAGGAAAGGCAATTCTAACACTTTAAAAGAGATCATGAAGATGCTAGTTGAACAGCAGCAACAATCACGTCAACCATGGCGACGGAAAGACTTAGCCTACTCCTTGAGGATTTTGGGCTGACATCCTGGTTTGCTCTCTGTTTTCTATGATGCCCTGTCTCTAAGGGGAACAGAGACTTGTGAGATGCTGTTTTCTGTAGGGCGTGTGTTTCATTCCTGTGGTATGAATGAAAATTAAGCCATCAGTATTAGTCACTCAACTCTGGGCTCCCAGAATACTGGGTATGTGGCTTCTTAGAAGCCACATGATTGGGGAGTTACAGCAAGGGGCAGGAGTGATGCCTAAGCCAGCCTACATTGCCGCTGTTCCACTGTGTGATGGTGATAAGTTGCAAAGTCCTTCTTGGTGCTTTGGCTTCTTCAGCTGGAAAACAAATAAGAATGGTACTTACCTAATAGGACCATTGTAAGGATGAGAAACACAGCATGGCTATGTGCCACTTATTGACAAAAACAGGCTCCAAAAAATGAATTATATGGTGATTTCTGTCTCTGCAAACTGCATAGACTATACCATACAAATCAAATGACATGTCCTACTACAAACCCAGGCTACTGTGGGTGGGGGGGTTGTCTGTCTGTCTGTGTGTGTGTCTATGAATGTGTCTGTGTGTGTATGTCTGTCTGTCTATATGTGTCTGTGTGTGTCTGTGTATGTATATATCTATGTGTGTGTCTGTGTGTCTGTGTCTATGTGTCTGTGTGTGTGTGTGTATGTGTGTGTCTCTGTGTTTATATTTCTGTGTGTATCTATGTGTGTGCATGTGTGTGTATGTGTGTCTATGTGAATATCTATGTGTATATTTCTGTGTGTGTCTTTGTGTGTGCATGTGTGTCTATGTGAATATCTGTGTGTATATTTCTCTGTGTGTATGTGTGTAGGCATACACATGGGCATGCGTATGTGTCTGTGCACATGTGTGTATGATATTCTACTACTCTTGGGACTACAATAAACAAAACAACAGGAGTTTGAATCGAGCACAAGAGAAAATGATGCCATCAAGAAACAGAGTGTGAAGCCATTGCTACCGACATAACATGTATACTGTTTTCCATCGACATGCTTTCAGAGGTGGGGGTGTAAGCCTCCATAATCATTTAAAATGCAGTGAGTACACAAGCCAGTGACACTGCATCGACAGTTATGGTTTATTTATTTATTTATATATTTATTCATCAATATTTGTTCCTATATATGGTTTATGTGCTGTGCTTGTAGGTGACTGGTGTGTTAACACAGGTGTGTTAACACCAGTGCACAGTAGGTGTGTCAACACCAGTGTCGTCATACTCGCATGAGTAATGCATTGAACTGTGATGTAAGATGAATAGGCAACTACAACTTTCCTACTTTATTAAGCTCATTTGTAGTTAATGGAAACATTATGCAGCATGCAACTGTGTGCAAGGAACTACACAGCACCTCCTAAGTGGTAAGTACTCCGCAGATGAGGCCTAGGCAGCCATAATCAAACCTTCTAAGATGTCCAATGATGGATATTTCACAAAAGGTATCCAGGGACCTGCATTCAGAAATCAAAGACTGCAGTTCCTAAGGGTGTGTGTTAACACAGACATGTGCTGTGTCCTCCTTTCTGCTGTCTCTGTCTCTGTCTGTCTCTCTGTCTTCTTTCTCTCACTCTCTCTCTTTCTCTTGTCTCCCTCTCCCCACCTCTCCCCCCAGTAAGGTGACACAATTGTTTATAAAGGTAGAATTGAATAAACGCCCTCCTAAAGAAGACACATGAGTGGCACAAAGCATACAGAAAGATGTTCAGTGTCACCAGCCACCAGAAAAAGGCAAGCACAAGCCACAATCAAATCATACAACAGCGGTAGAAACTGACACTCCCAAGTGTTGGCAAAGACAATGGCAAGTGGGACTCTCATCTGTTCCTGATAGAGATCAGACCTGATAGGAAACAGCTGGAGCCAACTTCACGTGGCAGTTCTGTGGTGTCTCAGCTAACATGTGTCTGTCAAATGACTCAACAGCTCTGTGCCTCTGCATTTGCCCAAGAGAATGAATCCTAAAGTCTTGTATATGGATGATCAGAGTGTATTATATAGACTCTGTTGTTTCTGCTACACGGGGGGAGGGGGCAGGAGGGGACATGTGTGTGTGTGTGTGTGTGTGTGTGTGTGTGTGTGTGTGTGTGTGTGTTTACATGGGTGCACATCCTTGTGGAAGGCTAGGGGACATGCATGTGTGTGTTCATGATTGCATGGGTACATATCCTTGTGGAGGCCAGAGGTTGATATCAGGTGACTTCTCTGATCACTCTTCACCTTATTTTGAGATAGGATCTCTCACTTGAACTGAAAACTGACCAATAGGCTATTCCACCTAGCCAGCTTGCTCCAGGGCTCCCCCAACTCCATTCCTTGAGTCTGAAATTTCAGAAAGGGCATCAAGCAGTCCCAGCTTTATGCAGGTGCTAGAGATCCAACCCCAGTCTTCACACTTATATAGCAAGTTCTTTACCTACTAAACCATCTACATCCAGATGTGTGTGTTTGCTTGCTAGTCTGTCTGTCTGTCTGTCTGTCTGTCTGTCTGTCTGTCTGTCTGTGGTTATTTTGTTTTGGTGTTTTGAGACAGCTTCTTGCTATGAAACCCAGGCTAGCCTGAAACTCATCTAGCTGAGTGTCCTGAGTACTGGCATTACAGGTGCATATTACTATGTCTGGATTGTATTCTTTGATTATTATTTTATTATTATTGTATGGTGGTTTGTATATGCTTGACTCAGGGAGTGGCACTATTAGAAGATGTGGCCTTGTTGGAGTGGGTGTGTCACTGTGGGCGTGGGCTTTAAGATCCTCATCCTAGCTGCCTGGAAGTCAGTCTTCCACTGGCAGCCTTCAGATGAAGATGTAGAACTCTCAGATCCTCCTGCACCATGTCTTCCTGGATGCTGCAATGTTGCCACCTTGGTGATAATGGACTGAACCTCTGAACCTGTAAGCCAGCCCCAATTAAATGTTGTGCTTATGGGAGTTGCCTTGGTCATGGTGTCTGTTCACAGTAGTCAAACCCTAAGACATATTGCATGTATTCTTACAGCATATTAGTGAGTGTGCATGAGACTGGAGGCCAGAGGACAACTTGTGGGAGTCAGCTCTCCCACTCCATCATGTGGATCCTGGGGATCAAAGTCAGGTTACCAGGCTTGGTAGCGAGTGCCTTTACTCACTGAGTCACCTCTATACTCCCGATTCATACTTCACCCAAATTGGAGATATCCTAAATGTGACATACCTATACGATGAAATACCTGTGAGCAGAAGGTCAGAAGAACTGTCAGTCTGTGCACTGATGTGGTGAAGTCTCAAAAGCTGTGCTAAATGAAGGGCCATGACTCTTACCATTCCGTTTATGGAAAATTTGAGAAAATGCCAAAGTGAGTGGCTGTGTCCTGGGACAAAACAAAAACAAGAGGCTTGGGAAAACCCCCTAAGATGAAGCCATTGTTTGTCTTGTGTTGGTGACAGTCGACAATTACAAAAATTCACCAAACGCTATACTTTAAATGCATGTGTTTCATGGCATGCAAATGATGCCTTTCAAAACCCCAGAGGCCAAGTGTCCCAGTGTCATCCGACCTGTTGTTCTGGATTCTTAGCTTGAGCAGTGCTCATTACTGGAAACAAGGTCATCCCAGGCTCTTGGCTTCCTCTTGCCTCAGAGCTGCCGATCCAGCTGACAGTGACCGATTTCCAGCACATACCATGGTGCATCCCAGGCGGAGGCCAACGGAAACAAGCTTGTGTTCCTGTCGCTAATGATAAGAGCCTCTATCGGATCTTTTGCCAGGCCGTGTTCATCATCATTACACCCATTGAAGACAAGAACGGAGCAATAACGAGCCGGGTGTTATCAGCTCACAAATAATTTATAACGGCAAACTAGGACAAGAGCTGAGCTTTTTTTGGCTGAGGAGGTTGCATGTCACTCTTTAAAATCTAGGCTAAAAATGATTTATAATATAGAGTCAGCCAGCCAGCAAGTGAAAGGGTTTCTTTTTTTCTATCTCACGCATTTGAACACTGGGCCTTTTACCCTCAGCTAGCAATGAAGAGTTCTGCATCTCACCATGCCTGGCACTGGCCTGTGACAAGAAGAGTGTGGCCTGGTCAGAAATGAGACCTTTACAGGAATCCCTTAATCCCAAAACCCAAGAGCAGGTGAGAAGGAGGGAGGTGTCGAAAGAACAGAAACTCCCTTAGAAAAGCCGAGGAGACCGCTCAGTTAAGATGGGCTTCAGAGCATTGCTAAGATATATGGTCAGGAAATAGCCCAACTGGAGACAGAACCGGGGTAGCCGGACTGTAAGTGGGTGTTGGCGTGATGTGGACACTTGAAGCAAACAGAGTGACTACAACAGTAGTGGTGTCTATTTGGGGTGTGTTCTTATATTTTGGGGAGACTCTTTGGGGAAACATTGGTACTGGTAACATGTACAGTTGAATACCTGCCCCAAGAGAGGTGAGCCACTGTCCACCAAAGGCTTCTATCCTGACCACACATTAACCAATCAATAGCCTAGAAACTGTGACTGCCCAGGTGCTGGGGTATCAGGACCAGCAGGCAGACCATGTGTATGTGATTTCTGTTCACATCAGTGAGCTGGCTCTCTGTAAAAAGTTCATTGTGGGTATCTTGGGAGGGGTGGGGTAGCTTTCCTGGCTGTGCATCACCTCAGAGTAGGTTGTTGGGAGTTTTCTATTTGTTTTTTATGTGCATAGCTGTTTTTTTTTTTTATCAATCTCTCTGTGCATTGCTTATGATACTGATACCCACAGAGGCCAGGAAAGGGTAACAGATCTCCTGGGACTGGAGTCCCATCTGTTGTGAGTTGCTATGTAGGTGCTGGGAATCAAAACTGGATCCACTGGAAGAAGAGCCAGTGCTCTGAAGTGCTAAGCCATCTCTCCAGTGCCATAGTTGATTGCTTATAAAGAGACTCTGGCATCTCATTGGGGATCAAGGCTCCACAGTTGTGCTGCTTCCTGAGAATTTGGGGAGTAGATCTCTCTATCATGTGTTCCTTACTCTTCTTGTTGGGGCGGCGCCAGAGCCCAGATCCCCTGTTCTAATTCCTTCAAAGTCTGGGGATCCTCAGAGGTCTCAACCTGAGCAACTTAGCTTTCATCTCTTCTACAAACAGCCAGTGTAGAGCGTCCTTGTGAAAGTGAAAGGGTTAAAATTTTTCAAAAACTCCTAGCAGGCAGAGCAGAACCAAGAGTGCAGGTCAGCTTGGTCATGAGCTCTGTGTTTCAGGAACTTGGCTGACCACAAGTTAGATGGTTGGTTATGAATAGGATCTTTGAGAATAGCCTATACAAAATGTTTCCCATGACTGTTCCTTGGACCCTGTCACAAACTGAATAATGGGCTGGAACTTTCCACAGGTACTCCCCAATAACCCTCTTTCACTCCCCCTGGGTTGTGGTTTCCCCCCTGGGTTGTGGTTTTGGCCTTTAAATTTTCTCTGCCTCCAAAGCCCCGGGGTCAGACCCCACTGCCCCTGCGTGGGTCATGGGTCTTGACCTCAACATGTTGATCGAAATATACCTCTTGCTGATTGCAACAAGTTCAGTGTCTTGTGAGTTAATGGGTGGCTGTGAATTCCTGAGGCTTGGGTGAGATCCTCCCTTCGTGGGGGCCTTACAAAAGTAGACTTCATCTTGGAGAACAATTTAAAGATCCCAGAATAAGTGAGTGGAAGGTATAAGGATTACCCATATAGTCCCTGTCCCATGCATACACAGATCCCTTTGCTGTACATGTCCTGCCAAGTGATATACCTGTTACAGCTGATGAGACCCCATGCTTGGCATGTCATGATCTCCTTCAGTTTATATTACGGTTCTCTTTTGGTGCTGCATATTCTATGTGTTTGACAGAAGTGTGTGAGATGCGCCTGCCATGGAGGACACAGCCACAGTGATGTCACTGCTCTCCACACTCTGTGCTATGCCTGTATATCCCTTGCTATGAGTCATGAGGAGCCATGGTTGCTTTTCCACTTCTGTAGCTTCTCCTTTTCCAGAATGTCATATAGTTGGGGGTCACACAGTACCTGGCTGTAGCACACTGGTTTCTTTGACTTACCTCTGAGTTTCTCCTGTCTCATGCTGAATAGTGAGTGTTCTATTTTCCATGCTCACAGCTGTCCTATGACAAATAGGACAGTGGTGTCTATCATGTCACCCTGGATCTGCACGGCTGTGCTGAGACATCGTCATCTCTCTCACAGGATGATGGTTCTTGGGGCAAGAGCCAGGACAAATGCACGAGTGAGTGGTGCAGCCAGGAACTGCCACCACGCCTCATGGGGGGCATAAGGCTGGATGTTCTGGGTTGGGGGAAATAGCACTGGAGCCTCACCAGGGGCTCTGAGGATACATCTAGGTAAACATCACGCAATTTTCTCCCTGGAGCTTAAAGCTCTACAGAGTTGGAGAGGCAGTGTCTGGCATTGGCAGTAAGCTATGTAAGGTTTTGTATGTGAGTCAGACCTTGCTTATTATTAATGCTGTCTGTCTCTGTGGCCAAAAGTCTAGCAAAACATGTTTCTTGCCCCATTACTCAGCTCTGAAATGTGGTCAACATTACCTCCATGAGAGACTTTTTTGATCTGGTGCTCTCCGTAGAACATGCTCCGAGAGAGAAGGGAGCCCTAATGCATGACAAACCCTTTGTGAGGTGGAAGGTTCTACTTACCTGTGCCTTGTGTATTTCCAGAGCCTCTCGAAACAAGTCTGAGAAGAAGCGTCGAGACCAGTTCAATGTTCTTATCAAAGAGCTTAGCTCCATGCTCCCAGGAAACACTCGAAAAATGGACAAAACCACCGTGCTGGAGAAGGTCATCGGATTCTTGCAGAAACACAATGGTAAAGGCCTTGCTTCTTACTGTCTCTAGCCCACCATACCCTTCCCAAGGGTGATGAGTTCACCAGGCAGGCAATCCCTGTGAGCTTGCCATCAGCAAAGACACCCTCATTTCCCATGAGCTCTCCTCCAAAGACTTTAGACCTGCCCCAAAAGCCCTATGCCTCGCAGGTTTGGGGAGTCATACCCCAAAATGCTTTATCAGCCTGAGGGGTGCCTCGAGAGCCCACAGCCTGCATGGATAGCATTCACCATGAGTTTGTCTTTGTCATAAACCCCTGGAACTCGTCCAGGACCTGTCCCTTTCTGTCTTTCCCCAAATGTGACATCTGTTCTGACTGTACACTTGAAGCTGTGTCTGTCCTTGGGGATCTTAGTCAATTGGAATCATGCAATTCATTCATGGTCCTCCCCTGTCACTGGCAGATGCTGTCCTGTCAGTTGATGTTACCATGTGACACCATCCAGGAACCGTCTTTCTCAGACCACCCTCCCTCTGGTGCTTTTACCCTTGCATGCAGATCACTCATCTACTACACCACTCACTTGAAACAGTATCCAGAGCAACAATAGCAAAAATAAATAAATAATAAGAAGCCAAAGAACAGTTGAAAGCAGAGATCCCTTTTGCCTTAACTATGACATCAAACAGAATAAAAATCAGGAGAGTCCAAATCACGGAGGACATAATTATAGCTCTGAGAATCCTCTCAGATGGCTTGTCTCTGGACATGGTCCTAGACAAGATGGCATCATGGCATCACTGGGACATGAGAAAGTGTCCTTATATTTCACATTTCTTACATGTTGTTCTTTCATTATTTCTTTGATAACTGTATATACCTGCATGACAGGGTAACAGACTGTCTTTTATGTTGCAGATGCTATGAGAGAGGTAAAGAATGTGTTAATTGCTTTTGTTAAGAGTCTGGGGAAGACCACACAAGCAGAGCTGCAATGGCCATCACCCTGATCTTTAATCAGAGTGCTTCTATTTCCTAAGTAATGGTTTAGCCAAGTGAAATAGCAGGTTGGTTTGATTGCCAAGATATTTTGTGCAAATTACTCAAACTAGGTCAGTGCCACAGAAGCAGGACAGCTGTTAAGTCGGACAGCTGGGGTCAAGTTCATCAATCTGACATTTATGCTAACTCTGTCCACTGTGGAGTTGCCAAATTCTCTTCTGCCCCAGGAAGGCCTGATCCACAGTGCGGCTGCTTCCTGACACCAAGAGCACCTCTCAGGCCTTGCCTTTTCACAAGCCTGCCTGCCCAACCTGCCCACACGCAGTCAGAGTATCTGAAAACTCACATAGAATTCTAAGAAGAACTATTTGGAAGAAATTCAAAAGCTTCACGGTGAATTTTGTGCAGAAATAGGGTGCTCACACCAAAATATGACTTAAAGCAAAACACACACACATACACACACACACACACACACACACACACACACACACACACACACAATACAGCTACTTTACATGTCTCCCATGTGCAGGTGAACCCCACAGGCACAGGCAGCAGAGTGGAAGGGTGAGTTTCTTTCTGAATTCATGCAGGGTTCCCAGAAAGCCACCCTTCCCTTCAATGCCTCTAGACTTCACAACAGTACCTTACTCAGAGTCCCATGGCATAGAAGTAGGAGAGGTTAATTGACCTGAATCAGTCAGGAAGACATGGGCTTTAAACCCAGAAGCCTGTCTACAGAGCCTTGATCTTAAGTCACCTTCTACTGTTCTCTCCAAGGTGTAATGCCTGGAGCTCCTGGAGAGAGGCCTTCTCCACGGTTCCTCAGGGGGCAGCCCCAATGACATAAGAAAGCCCATGAGTTTTACAGGCTTTATTTTCATGACAGATGTATGTGCACCCACCTTGAAACTCAGGGCAAACCTGAGTTAAATAGGAAGGGGGGAGGGGCTGGGAAAGAATGCTTAATTGGCTCCACCCTCTGGCCGTCAGGCAGCTCATTAGTATGTAAATCTCTCTAGAGCCTGAGACCTGTTCCTCCAGACTGATGGCCATAGACCTCTCTGTGGGAGGGGCTGTGGGGGGGTTGAAGCTAAATGAAAAGAACCAGGGCCTGGGAGCAGAACCAAACTCCTGCCATCCAATAAGGGTCCGGAGTTCCAGGCTTATGCTTGATCAAGCACCCAGCTGCTTCTCACGGCCCACTGTCCCATAGAGGAACATGGGTGATGAGGGATGAGTCAAGATCTAGTCTCATGCAAAGCTTGGTGCTTCGCATACTCTTTCTTCATGAGTAACGAATCCATTCAGACTTATTCAAGTAGAGGATTCACTTCCTCTGCCCTCTCCATGAGAGAGAGATTGCCAAAATCATGGGCATAGGGCTTGGAGTGTTGCTTATTGGCAGTGCGTGCCTGCCATATGTGGGGTCCTGGGTTCAAGGCTTAGTACTTAAAGCATTCTGGGAAGAAAGCCTTGAAATCTGTTACAAGTACAGTGGGCAGGTTCTCTGCCTGAATGACTTGCTCTCTTCAGGAAGTTGGTCAACATATTTAGTTTTATTCTCTGAGGTATAAATGGTATATTCTTAAATTTTTCTTAACATGGGTGGGGGAAATGTTGGTTTAAGATGGAGGATAGGAGTTGGAGAGATGGCTCAGCAGTTAAGATCACTGACTGCTCTTCTAGAGGTCCTGAGTTCAATTCCCAGCAACTACATGATGGCTCACAACCAACTGTAATGGGATCTGATGCCCTCTTCTGGTGTGTCTGAACACAGCTACAGTGTACTCATATAAAAACATAAAATTTAAAAAGAGATACAGGGTAAATAAGAAAAAAAACAGATATGCTATCATATTTACAGTGTCTATGGTAATATTGAGGTAATTTAATAATAAAACAAAATTTCCAAGTGCAGAAAAGATATTTTAAGAGTCCCGCATAGGCCAGTGATCATTTGATTGTCAAACGTGAGCAGTGTCTTAGTGTCATGATCATGACAGAGAACAGGTAAACTATAGATTAGTGATGACAACCACAAAAGTTTTAAGAAAAGTAAATTCAGATCTTGAAAGCAACTCAGGGAGCTCAGGGTGTAGGCGTAGGGTAGTCCAGCACCTCCCTGACATGGTGGGACTTACACCACATGGAGGCACGATTTTAAGGGATATTGATGAGTAGTAGCTCTGTAGGAATTGTTGCTCAGGAATGATAGAGACGGTGGGAACTGAACTCCTACCAGCATGAAATAATGGGCCTATTTACTGTAAGCCTAAGGTATTTCTGGAAGTTGTTGTTGTTGTTTGGAAGTATTGGGTATACACTCTACCTGTGAGCTCTACCTCCAGCCCTTGGAATTTTGAGAATCCCAGATTCCTGAAGTGTTTTCACATTGCTTTAACCATGTAACTTGAGAAGATACTACCAGGTCAGTCTTTGTTTCTTCCCTTGAGGGTGCTCACTGCCTGTTCCTAGTTGCTCTAGCTTTGCCTCTAGAGAGTCAAGGTCAGGGCAATAGCAGGTCCCTGTACTCTCCCTGTGCTCACCATGGGATGGTCTCTTCTCCACAGTCGCCTTAAAGGCTGTGACAGCATAAAAAGTGTTGTTTGGTCCATTATATCCATAGTCTTCAGAGTTTGGAAACAAAGGAGAATGTGTCTCTTGCTTTCTTTAATTAAAGATTTACACAAAATAATTCCAGATCTGAGGTGCCTTAACTATGAAGCCTTATGTTCACTTTTCTTTTGTTTCTGATTTGTTTTTTTTTTTTTTTTTAGAAGTCTCAGCACAAACAGAAATCTGTGACATCCAGCAGGACTGGAAGCCTTCATTCCTCAGTAATGAAGAATTCACCCAGCTGATGTTGGAGGTAAAGCCCACTTCTTCAAGTTAGCTTAACGAGGCTGGGGATGTCGTGGGGAATGGATTGGCGGGGCACGTGCAAAGCATACACAACATCCTGGGTTCAGATCCTCAGGACCACATGAAGCCAGGCATGGTGGCTGAAGCCTGTAATCCCAGTACTCTAGAGGCTGAAACTGAAGAATCAGAAGTTCAAGGCCATACTCTGCCACATTGCAAGTTTTAGACACGCCCAAGAGATGCACAGCCTTGTCTGAAAACAATAACAACAGCAGCAACAGCAGCAGCAAACAAAAACAAAGAAAAAAACAAGGAAATAGCTCAGTCAGTAAAGTGCTTGCCTCATAGGCATGAGGACTTGATGTAGTCCCCAAAATCTACATTTTTAAGAATGCATGCATGATGACACATATTTATAAGTCTAGCTCTTGAGAGGAGAGACAGATCTGGGGGACTGGTTGCCTAGCCAGCCAGTCTTATCTATGTCATAAGCCCCAGGAAAAAAGAGAAACCTTGTCTCAAACCAAAAATCAAAGTGAATGACTTCACACACATGCACAGGTGATCGTACACACACACACATATACTTACACACACAAGCGCACATGCACTCACACACGTGAACATCCACTCACACATGAATATGTATGTACTCACATGTGCAGACATACCTATGCACTTGAACATGCATATACAATCACATACACAGACATTCACATATATCCACCCACACATGTACTTCATAAATTAAAGAGTTTAGTAAGTTAGAAATTAAAATGTAGCTGTGTGTTCCCGTTAGCTCTCGTGCCAAAAGAAAGCAGCTGTTTATAGCCCTGGAGATGAGCCTCGGAACAGATGCCGGCCTGTGGTTCTGTGTGCTATAGTTTATGCTTTGACTACCGAATTGGGCTACTTAAGCAAGGGTTCCCAAGCTGAACGTAGTGGAGCACTTGCTATCTGTTTCCTGAGTGACTGAAGGACAGGCTCCATCTCTGGCCTTCCAACAAAGGGCGTAGAACCAGGGTAAATGGTGGAAGTAGGCAGAGGGGAGATGAGGAATAGAAGATCATGACAGACAGACGCCCCTCTTTAGAATACAGAGGTTGCGATTGTCTCCTTAGTAGATGCACGTTTGGAAACTTTGAAAAGTTACACTTTAAGCCTGAGCTCATTGTACATGAACGTTATGTGGGTGTCAGTCACAGTGACCTGTACCTTCCACCCTGAAAGAAAGCATTCCATGCTCTTCCTGTGCCTTTCCCTGCAGCACTGAGTTGAGGGGTATGGGAAGGAGGGGGCTGCTGCTGAGCTAATAACCCCCATGGGTGTCCTTGGAACATTTGCGTATAGGTAAAAGTCCTCAGGTCAGACCACATCTCTACAAAAGCCCTAGTGGGTATTCTGACTCCAGACTTGGGGAGTTTACTGCAAGAGCTTGCCTACTGCCATGAAGACTGACCAGTCAGAAGTGACTTGACAGAAAAGCCCAGCAAAGGGAAGCTCGTCCTGCCACATGGCTATGAACGACTGTCTCTCACCAGAGGCTTCCAAGGGTGGCTTCCTAGGATAACCTTTCTATAGCTCATCTGTGTGCCTATATAAGACTGATGTAAACTTCAATTTCCATAGATTAACTATGCAGAAAACAGAAAGTACTGGAATAAGAAAATGCCAGAATAAAGATGTCTAAATATTATGAAACATAAATGCATTAATGAACACTTGCAGCAGATGAAAGCTACTTAACTCTACATGGGAACTATATTTAAAGAAAATACAGAACTTTCTGCAGAAGCAATGTATTTTAAGTATGTTAAATTTAAAGCAGCTTATGAAATATAATGTTAATTTGTTACATCATTATGCTGCCTTACAGGCATTAATTCATCTTTTAATTCCTGTGGGAAAGGAGTTAAAAACATAACTCTCTGGAACCAGCCACTTTAAGAGTCTACTAGCACCTTTTTTGCTTTATCCAGTAAGTTTCAAAGTATCTAAAGAATTTCACAGAATAAGGCTTCTATGAAGTTTTTTAAATGTTGATAAATTTACATCTGGAGAAAAAACTAGCAATCAGGACTATATGTCAAGAAAAAAAAGATTTTAGATTGACGTGAGTCATCTTAACTAATCCCATAACGAAGCTGCCCTCCAGGGTACAGTCCTTGAAGTGGAGAGAGGGGAAGACTAAACACATGGCTTGGATCTGGAATCACCCCATCTGTCCAGCCCTGGTCCACGGAAGGCAGCTCTGAGCTGAAAAGCTATCAACTAGTGCTTGACTCTGGCTGTGCTCGGCTTGTCTCCCAACCTGTTGCCCTTCAGTAAACACAGACTCGGGACTGAGTCAGAAGTGCCTTCAGCTTTCTTTCCTCTTGATGGTCCAAGACCCACACTGTGGCCCCTCAGACGACTCATGAGTTTTCACAGCACAACTTATTTCTAGTGTCTGTTCCATCCCAACTACACATCCTCCCTACTGCGCATCCTCCTCCTTCGGAGAGTATGCCTGTGATGGTTTGAATATGCTTAGCCCAGGGAGTGGCACTATTAGGAGGTGTGGCCTTGTTGAAGTGGGTGTGGCCTAGTTGGAGTAGGTGTGGCCGTGTTGGAGTAGGTGTGGCCGTGTTGGAGAAATTGTGTAACTGTGGGTGTGGGCTATAATACCCTCATCCTAGCTGCCTGGAAGCCAGTATTCTGCTAGCAGCCTTCATATGATATAGAATTCTCAACTCTGCATGCACCATGCCTGCCTGGATACTGCCATGCTTTCCCCTTGATGATAATGTACCGAACCTCTGAACCTATAAGCCAGCCCCAATTAAATGTTGTCCTTTATACGACTTGCCTTGGTCATGGTATCTGTTCACAGAAGTAAAACCCTAACTAAGACAATGCCCTTCCAAGATTCATGTCTTTGTAGCCAAGAGAGTCCTTCCATTGCAATGAAGACACAGCCTGGCTGGGAAGCTCTGTGCCCCTAGGGAATCACTAGTGACTCTGAGCATGAATCCTTTCTTCTTCCTTACCATCTGTCAAAGGGGCACAAAACTGGACTTCAGGACTAACACTACCATGAAGTATAAAAGAAGAAACATGGCCAAGAGGAAGACTGACTAAAGCTCTCGGAGTAATGACTCAGAAAGGAAACTTCCTTTGTTTAAAAAGATATATCTCTTTTATTTTTATGTGTATAAGTGGTTTTGTCTGCAAGTATGTCTAGCATCATCACATGGGTGACTAGTGCCTGTAGGTGTCAGAAAAAGACATTGAATATCTTAGAACTGGAGTTAAAGACAGTTGTAAGCCAGCATCTGGGTACTGGGAACCAAACCCGGGTTCTCTGCAAGAGCAAGCGCTTTAACCTGCTGAGCTATTTCCCCAGCCCCTAAGGAAGAGAAAGCACTCGCTGGCCAGGGTTTGGCAAAATCAAGGTCTTTCTGCATGCTTTTCAGGAAGCTTCAGCAGTCTTTTCTCTTAACCCCTGCACTGTCCCAGAGAGTACAAAGATTGTTCCATCAAAATTAGGAGCGTGTAGGTTAGGGAGGTTTTGTGTCTCTGTAATATGCTGTGAGGGGAAGCCTCTGAGACTTGTGGAAATTTCCTCCATGAATAGAGGTGCATGGTGGTCCTGTCATGTCCCACACTGTGGGATGTCCAGAGCCATGGCAAGTATTGCTAACGCAGACACAGAGACTCAATGTGGGTCTTAATGCTTTGCGATAGTGCCAGGGAACAGGTGAAGGGCATCTCACACCGATGAGTACTTTCAATTTTGTGATGCCCATGTGCTTGACAGGCCTAAGACGGACATGAGCTCACTGTACAAAAGCAAGCGAATAAATAGAAAAAGAGAACAGGCTGTTCAACTTCTACTTTCCCCAGCCTTCCATCTGTTTCCAAAGAGGCCCCACTGACATGAGGATACCTCTGCACCTTAGACACATTCACCTACAGGAGGGCTGCAGAGAGCCTGGGGGAGAGTTGGGGTTAGTAAAGGCTGGAGAGAGGAGGGCTTGAGATGAGGCCAGACTGATGGATAGGTTCTAATTTACCGTCAGCTGGAAGCAAGAAGTCTTGGGATCCTATAGCACTGCAGGGTGACTACTGTACAACAGTGTGCTGTGAGAGACAAAAAATTGATTGTAAGATCTTAGCCATCTTCACCATGAGGAGATGGTAAAGGTTTTAGAGGCAGATGCATCTAACCTGACTTAAACATTACATTCCCTACACACCTATCAAATATACCATGGTACCCCACAGGCAGGCACAATTTTATGTTTTTATATATCAGTTCAAATAAATCTAGTTCAGGACTGGGGCTAGAGTTCAGTGGTAGAGCACTTGCCTTCCACCTGGGTCACATGACCCAAGCCGTGGCGTTGAGGTTGCATTGACAAAATAAATTTAAATTTTAAAAAGGAAACCAATTTATAAGAATAGTTATGGAGCTAAAGTCACTAGGCTTTGCTTTTTTTTTTTTTTTCACCATAATTCACAAATCTAACCCAGAGTATCTCAGTGTCAGGACGGCAGGCATTGCACACTTAATCTTTCTTTGATGCCCTGTGTGTCATGGGATATTTTTCAGTATCCCTTGCCTCTACTCGCTAGATACTACCATCAAATTCTGGTAGCAATAGCCCCAAATGTCCACAGACATTACCAGATATCCCAAGGTTGAGACCCACTAAGCTAACTCGAAAGGATGTGATTCCCTTAAGAGATGTGCTATACAAAAATCAACTCAACATGAATCAAAGACCTTTGTAAGACCTGAAACACTAGAGGGAAGGTCTCTCGATAGGGGCAGAGGCAGGAATTCCTGAAATCACGCCACCAGCATGAGAAACATCTTTAAGCACTCATAAGTGTGACGACATGAAATTTAAATGCTGAAGAAGTTATCCGCAGAGCGAGCACAGAAGGCTTATAGGATGAGAAAAGCCTCCTATCTGCTGTCCCTCAGGCAGGAGGTTAAAGTCTAGAATACATAAAGAACTACAGAAATCAAACACCACCAAAAAAATAAAATAAAAATCCTGTCAATCAACAAACAGTTTTCAAAAGAAGAAACATAACTGGCCAATAAATATTTCTTAAGGTCTTCAACATCCTTAGCCATCAGGGAAATGCAAATTAAAACTTCTTTGAGATTCTGTCTCACCCTACTCAGAATGGCTTTACATCAATAAAACAAATGAGGGAGGTAAAGAGGTGGGCATGTGACTCAAATCCTGCACACCATCCCAGCCTCCTGTGTCCACCAAACTTCATCTTCTTAGCACCACATCCAACCTCAAGGCCCAGCCTGGCCTGTTATATCCACACCAGACACAATCAATAACAAAAACTCGGAATGCCCAGGTCTCATTCCAAACACACCAACAGTATGAAAGCTGAAGACAGTAAGTCCCACCTTGAATCCAACCAGTACTCTGTTTGAGAACTCTGATGAGAGTCTCCTGTGTGAACCCGGAGAACAGAGAACATAAAAGAGAAATCTTTAACTTCATCAGAGAATCCAAGGAGCTTAAGGCACAAATAACAGTTCGGTAAGGTTAGAATTTTCTAACCTGAGTGATGCCCAAGAAAACTCAAGCCCAAGGCTGCATGGAATGGTGAAGATGCTCCAGGATTTGAAAACTGAATTCAATAAAGAGAAACGGTGAAGAAGGAAAAGGTGAAACGCAGACGGAATGGAAAAACCTGACAACCCAATAAGAAGCCCATGGGAAAGCCTCACAAGTAGAATGGATCCAAGAGAAGATAGAATGTCTGAACTTGAAGACAGAGGAATCACAGCACACAAGCAAAGATATGGTGGGGGCGGGGGAGTTAAAACACAGGAAAGGAATGCACAGGGAGTGAGGGACGACATGGAAAACCAAACCTTTTGATTACAGGCACAGATAAGGAAAAAGTCAGGCCAAATCTTTGACAAAATCATAGAAGAGAACTTTCCAAAACTAAGGAAAGACTTACCCATGCAGATACGCACAGAGCACAAAACAAGAAAAGGCCAGAAAAGAAAATTCCCATGGCATATCGTACTTAAGTACAGAGCAAAGATCCCCAAGAGGGGTGAGGGAAAACACAGCCACATCCTGGCCTCTGCTGTCCCACACTCAGGTACGCCCTCCCACTGCACTGCACGGAAGGAATACCCCTTTATGGGAGTAGATTCTCAGCAGCGCCTTGGGAGGATCTAGGAAAAGGCATGCAGAATGTTTCCAAATCCTTCTAAGCTCTGCTTCGCCCCCTCCGCAAAACGAGAAACTGATTTGGAAACGTTGCTGTTTCAAAGTTGTGGTCGGTGTGACAGCACTGGCAAGCTTCTTGTGAACATCCACCTGAGCCTAGGTAGCATTCCCCCAATGATTTATGAGGCGGGCCTTGTTTCCATTCACTCTGTCTCACCAGGCTCCCTGGATAGCCAGTTGCCAGTGTGACCCCTTTTTTTGCTGAATGGCATCCGTAGTCGGAGTTTTAGAAATCAACTTGGAGTTGTTGAAAGCATTATGAACAACCACAGTCAAATCTTAACAAGTTTAAAAACTGAACCTCAGGAGGCTCTGTCCAGTGAAAGCACAGTCCACGTCTATCCACTCACAGCTGACGCAGACCACCTACCGGACAGTATAGGCGCTTTTGCATGCATGCAGTTTTTAGACATTTCGAAACCCTTGTGCCCAAGTGAGTTAGTTACAAAGCTCCCACTCCCACCCAGCCTTATAGAAGACAGTGAATGTTCTTTTTGGAGCAGGTAGGGATCGGAAACAAGTTTCACTATCCTGGTGCCTCAGCCTCCCAAGGGCTAGGATTACAGCCTAATACCACCACAGTGCCCTAACGTAGATGGTTCCTTCTATAACTAGAAGGAACTGAATATTCTTCACGTTCTTTGCTCATGTGCTATGATCCTCTATCTTCAATGTGGCAATGGATGTGGATAGAGGTCTGCCACATATAGCCAGGCTCCAGGGATGGACCTGACTGGACCAGCAAAAGAATGAAGAAAAGACACACAAGAGACATATGGACAGAAAAGCTGGGATTGGGTGGACCGGGCTCTCTGATGGAGAAGCTGTAGCATGCCATTTTATTATACCGTTGAGTGGGAGCGGGGTTATTGCACACAGCTGAACAAAGAGGCAGGTTTATCTAATCTTGGTAGGAGCAGTCTCTGTAGGGAAGCTGTCTTTGGGCCTTGAACACCCATTGAGGGTGGAGCTGTGGCTACAGTGGACATTTTCTACACACACTATCTGCACATGGATCAGAAGGGAAGGCTTCACCTTTTTCTGTCAACTGCACAGGCTCACTCAGGCCTTCATACACTCAGAAATTCCTCCCCTTCCCACAGAGGTCTGCTTTGGCCTGCGGGCACATGCTTCTCTTTGTAAGACATCTATCTCTTGGGCTGGTGAGATGGCTCAGCAGTTAAGAGCACTGACTGCTCTTCTAGAGGTCATGAATTCAAATCCCAACAACCACATGGTGACTCACAACCATCCATAATGAGATCTGATCCCCTCTCAGGGGTGTCTGAAGACAGCTACAGTGTACTTACATATAATAAATGAATGGAAGCCTTTGGGCCAGAGCAAACAGGGGTAGGGAGACGTCTCTTTCTCTATACCTTGCAGTAAACGTTTACTCCTGAGCTCCCAATGATCTTGGGGGCAGGGACTGGGGACTGTAGCACACTGCTGCTGGTGGTGCCTTTGAGTATTAATGATGGTGTTTCTGATTCATCTCAGTTGTGCGACTGCCATTAAACCTACTTAAGCGATTTCCATGGCTGCATTTCATTTTAGGATACCAACAGGTCAACTTTGTCACTGAGCCCACAGTGCATTTGCAAGCACTTTGCCTGAGCTGAACAAATTGTGTACAGAGCCGTCTCGAGTATAAGGCAGGAAAGCGCTGCAAGGTTATTCATGGTGACGGTCTAAGGATTATAAAACAATGTCAGTGTCATAAGGATAAAAAATGAATCCTTTGCTTTAGTGTCATGCTTCTTCATAAAAGCATCCCTAAGAAGCTCTCAAATGTTGCATTTCCCCCAGGCGTTAGATGGCTTCATCATCGTCATGACAACAGACGGCAGCATCATCTATGTATCCGACAGTATCACGCCTCTCCTTGGACATTTACCGGTGAGTCTCTGCTCCAGTGTCCTTGGCCTGTACACGATTTCATATTTCCTGGACAGGCATGCAGAAGTATGCTGCAGGTATGGGGGAGCTATGTATGACGAGGAGGTACATGGAGACTTAAAGAGTGTCCAAGTTCTGCAGAACCAAACCAGGCCAAACTCAAGGTCCTGTGGCAGATGAAGAGCAGGAGGAGGCACGTATCACCCTGAAACAGGCATGGAGCCGTGACCTCTTCAGAGCCAGGGCCAAAATTGGGATGGGACTCACATGAGTTTCACGGTGCTATTAGCAGAGCTCAGGGGACAGCAGATGTCCCTGGTCAAACTCAGAGCTGATTAAGGAAGGAGAAACAGATGGCTCATGCAGACTATGGTTTGGAGCTTGCTGGAGACATGTATGAGACAGCAAGTAGGTTATAACACTAATCACACTGTGCGTTTCTCAAAAGCCGCGTTTCCTGGGAATTGAAACATTGTAGCAAGACAGTTAGACCAGTGTTGTGAGGGCCTTGGCGAATAAGTAGAGGCTGCCCAGGCGGGGAGGAGAGGACCAAATCTGTGCCCATGGCTGCTCAGGTATGGGGTGGCTTCTGGCCCTTCTGTTCCTTCTCCCCCCTTAACCCTTCTTTTCTCCTGCCCTCTCTCTCTCTCTCTCTCTCTCTCTCTCTCTCTCTCTCTCTCTCTCTCTCTCCTCTTTTTAAGCCTTGATGGCTCCCTGGCAACAGTAGCTCAGCATGAAGTCACTTGCAGGCAGGTCTACACCAGGCTAGAAGAAGGCCCACCCTTAAGGAAAACTCAAGCCTTTGGCCAGCATCCCATTTCTTGCCTTACTATTACTGGCTCCCATGGAACTTGGTCCAAAATGTCAGATCCGTTACGAGTGATGCTTATTAGTGGTGGATAAACATCCTCTCTTCATGGTCCTCCTAATCAGTCTGGCAGAGCCAACTACCCCACTCCTAACCCTTATGTTCAGAAGGTTAGGCCTCCAGTTTATGTGACAAGGCAGGTGGCAGCTTGCTGTGGATTAAACCAAAGGAAACCCTGGGCCAGCATGATTAATGCTAGGACAACTATGGTCCTCTCTTCATAGCTGTGTCAGGCTGGGAGGCAGCATGACCTTTTTCCATGAGCAGCTTCTGTCTGTCTTGTGGTGAAAAAGCCTACTCTGTTGGTGGCTTGGGGTTTCTTCTATGTCATCCTGATCTATTAGTTTCTTGGAAGGCCATCTCCCACCCCATCGTTTTTGAAGATGGTCTGTATTCCTATAGAACTATCACTACTTTGGTTCTTCTTCTGTCCCAGCATCTTAGGTCTAAAAGGCACTTTTGACCTTTCCGGGTGGGTTCCTTCCCATGGCATCATGGGTATCACCGTTCTCTGATGCCAGGCTGGGACAGACATGTGGGTGTCTCTTCTTGGGACAGCTGTTGGAAGAAGTTCCTTCTGGTCTTAAAGGATGCCAAGGTGCACCCACACCTTGCTCTTTGTCTCAGTGCGGAGGATGGTGATGATGCAGAAGTGACCACGCTTTCTTCATCATGGTTTATTGGGGCTCATCTAAGGATAGCTGAGGAGAGAGAGGGAGATGGGGTGTCTCTTTGGGGAGAGCTTCTGTTTTGCTCTGAGTGGGAAAGAGTGCATAGCGATGAGCCCTGACCAAAACTAATCAAGTGTGACCTGCTTTCTGGCCCGGAAGAAGGGCCAGAGCCCAGAGCTGTTTGGGTAAACTCTCTTCTGCTTTAGGCCCTCGTGAGTATCTGATGACCCAGTTGCTATATGTGGCAGAGGGAACTTAGTAATTCTCCTGGCTCAAAATTTTGGAGCTGTTCAAGTCCACCTTGCAAAATCATGTTCTTACTGCAAGGACCAGGGATGGCTTCACCCTTACTTGGTTATGCCAGATCCTTGTGTATGGTTACTAGGCAGCCATATATAGACTAGACTCACACCTTGACACATACAGCGAGGCTCCAGTAGGGCTGAGCCCCTGGATAGGTCTGAAAGATCTGCAGTTAGCTTTTGTTCTCTGGCTTTCCAGGGGTCCTCCTTTACAACCATAGTGGACAGGGCTTTTAAAAGCAAGAATTTGCTGGTTTTGTGAGCATTGAGCTATTCTGGAAATCATTCCTCTATTCCTTCCAACTTACACCTGAGGAAAGCCCAGAGGCCCAGCCAGTGAGGGCAGGACAGGGGTAAAAACAGATGCCACTAGGTCGAGCCCAAGCCAGTCACCACTTCAGTCCAGTGTGTTCCTGATGCCAAGGTTTTGGGTTGCAGCTTGGGAATTCTTTTGGTTAATTTGTCTTTAATTTCCCTACTTTCTGGCATGAGACAAGGAACTGTCTGCAGAGTGTTCAATGTCTGTAGAGGTGGT